>CAKKXW010000004.1:73048165-74248165 GCA_920937365.1 Sphaerophoria rueppellii | reverse complement strand
TATATGGTCATAGTGAATTGATTGAATGTTAGATGGCATTGCTAAAAGTTAGACCACAAGCTGTGGCCTGGGTGTCAATCAAAACTGAAGTGATGCTCTCTACTACCCCCTCCCCCCTTCACCCTCCCTCACCTCAACGGTGAAACTCTTTCCTTATCTTTCAGCGCTAGATATTTGGGAGTAATACTTGACCCAAAGTTAAACTGGAAACTTAAGAAGAAGAAAGGGTCAAGAAAGGCAGCATAGCTATCAATGCCTGCAGTAAAACTTTTGGGCAAAAAGTGGGGTTTTGCAATCGAAGATAATCTTGTGGACACAGCCGTGGTCCGTCCAATCTTGACCTATGGTTCGATTGTTTGGTGACCCGCACTTAGCAAAGCCTACAATATAACAGAATTAAAAAAAGTTTAGAGAACAGATAGTGTTGGCTCCACTGGAGCTTTGCACCGCTCATGTCCCTCGGACGTCCTTAACGTTTTTCTTTACCTCTTTCCAATAGACCTGCATATCAAATATCTAGTATCTTGCAGCGCGTTGAGACTTAGGGAATCGAATAGTTGGTATTCTAAGCCCTATGGCAATAGTAATATTACTAACCTAATCCCAGCGGACATCTTTTCGACAAAAACCGACTACTGCACTCCTACTGTGGACCTCAGCGCGGATTTTAAAGTTATCATTCCATCTCGAAATGAATGGGATGATGACTTAGTGACGAGAGGCTTCGACACAACTATTTTCACTGACGACTCAAAGATGGAGTGTGGGGTTGGTGCAGGAATTCTCTCCGAGTCTTTAAATGTCTCCAGGTCTTTGCGACTTCCTGACTTTGCTAGTGTCTCTTAAGCTGAACTACTCGCGATTAAGGAAGCATGCTATTCAAGCGATCGGCTCGTCCACTTCATCCTCCAAATTAGTTCAACAATACCGAAGTTAGTTAGCGGGCATGAACATTGGACTCATTGTCACTCTTATCATAATGGCTTTGAGGGCAATGAACGAGCTAACGAGCTGGCTAGGCAAGGATCAGCCCTTCATAGTTCACTCGCGGAGAGAGTCAACATTCCTCTTGGTGCTATGAATCAAACCGCTGAATCAAACATCAGGTGGAGTAGGCTAACCAACTGTATCATATCTAGAAGAATATGGCCCATCTACAATAAATCCCGTACTAAAAATCTTATTTGCAGACCCAGGCAAGACCTAGCTAGGGTCGTTGCTACGTGCACCGGACACTGGCCCGTTGGAGAACACACATCTAAGCTTAGCATCCCCCACAATACTTTCTGTCGTAGTTGTGGAGACTGGCAAGAAAAGGAACAGTTCTTCACTTCTTGTGCAAGTGTCCTGCCCTAGCCAAAACGAGAGCCAAAACATTGAGAAAGTCCTTCTTCAATGACCTTTATGAGCTTTCCGAAATGAAGATCATAGATTTGATATCCTTTCTAAACACAACAAAGTGGATTTGAAGCTTATTTTTGACTAATTGTTTCAGTTCCTTTTCGAACTTGAGATCGCCAGCTGGCGCGCTCAAAACTCAGTATTATAATCCCTCTTTTAATTTTATAGGTCAAGCGAGTTTTTTATGGTATCAAAACGGCTCAACTCAACGGTGCTAATTGGGTCACCGAGCTAGACTGTTCGTGGCCACCATTTCAACTACTACCTATCGTAAAAAAATATCAATCGTGTTTCTTTTAAGCCGTATTCTCATGTGTCCTTTATTTAAAAAAATGTATAGAAAATGTTAACGTCCTCTTTGAACTACCATTAAAGAGCTCCTGTTACCATGTTGCTTTTTAATCAATCAAATATTCTAAAACCTGTTGAGTTAAGTTTGATCCACATAACATGACTCAGTTTTATGACATCTTTCACTTCATCATTGGTTTACTTATTCACAAATAACTTGAATTGTTTTTTTTTTTTGAAAATATTTTCATCACCAAATTAAACGATATGTTTAAATTAAAAATCACATTACAAATTCCCCAACAAGTTGTTTTTTGTCTTCGGGTCTAAAACAGCTACATAAATTCACTAATTATAATGCAAAAATATACTATGTAAAATATCAATTTATCAAAGCCGGATCTAGGTGGTGTGTCTGTTGGGCCAAGACGTAATCATTCGATACCGCATTTTTTCGTTGTGGTTTTAACGACGAAACATCAATGAAATTATCGGCAACCCTACCCTAAACTCTTTTCCCATGTTTGTTTCTTATTTTTTTTTTATATTTTTGAATGAAATCAATTAAATTCGTAAACATGTCATGAAGAATAAAAAAAATGTCTTATACTAAGCCGTAACGATTTTGAAGGTAGTAGGATCGTTGTCGCTTTGCTTTTTGTATATATCTCTCTCGTACTCGTACGCCAGAAATCAATAACATTTCAGCACGCATATTTTGCCATTGACAAGAATTCAAAGAAAAAAAAAAACGTATAATAATGATTTGTTGACTGATTGTTTGGTGATGCTAAATGCTGCGGTTGGGGACAGTAATTAAAGTTGAAAGAAATATACACTTGTTTGTTTTTCATTAAGAAGTGCCGCTGTCGCCGATTAAGGCAGCGCTCTTAAAGATTTCGTTCGGGGCAATGAAGCGTGAATGTTTTTTTCTTTTTTTTTTAAGATTTTCAAAAGTCGTAATTGGATTTTGAGATAATAAAATTTACTTAATTTTTTCTATTGAATTCGTAAGTAGGTCACTGTTAATACTGAGCAAAGTGGGTGTTGTTTATAATTGGGTTTTTGTTCTCAACAGGAACTCGTTTGAATTAATGACAAGATCAGAGGCACTTCAAAGAAATCAGACCGACATTTAAAAATTTAAAAAAAAAATTAGAACAACAACATTTGTTTTTTCAGATGATTTTTGAATGACATTTTTTGTAATTAATTTTTTTTTTTTTTTTGACCCTCGAATATGACTTATCTCTCCAGTGTGAGCAATTTCGGTAAATAAAGGGTTTTCCCATAAGAGGTGTTATTTTGATATTCAAAGAAAAATGGCATTTTTTGAGATAAATGATCGGATGTTTATTTCATTATAAAGAGGAAGGTATGCCGTTAATAATAGAACACAACATCAGCCAAATGGCCGCCACGACCAAACTTACAGGACCATATCCTTTTCATGAAATTTTCCATAACCAAATCGCAAAGTGGATGCAAGTCGCATCTTTGAGGTCTTGAATCGACGCTGGGCTTTTGTCGTAGAACTTATCTATCACGTGGCCCCAAAGGAAGAAGTCGCAAGGTGTTAAATCACAAGATCTCGGTGGCCAATTGTGATCACTTCTTCGTCAGATAACACGGTTCGGAAACTGTTCCCGTAAAAGATCGATGGTTTCATTGCTTGTGTGGCACGTAACACCATCTTGTTGAAAGTAAACGTTGTCCAGATTAATACCATCCAATTCCAGCCATAAAAAATCATTAGTCATTTCTCGATAGCGCAATCCATTGGCCGTAGCTGTTGCTCCAGCCTCATTTTCGAAAAAGTAAGGTACAATGACCCCGCCGGACGATAAACCGCACGAAACAGTCACGCGTTGCGGATGGAGAGGCTTTTCAACAATAACTCTTGGGTTTGTCGACCAATTTCTGTATTGCGGTCCCACAAGGTGCTTCAGGACAACCCAGAAATGTTTTAGTTTTACGAACCGTGTCTGCCAAATTTTCACCATTTTTATAGTCAATTTTAATAATTTCAATGCGCTATTGAAGCGTGTATCGTTCCATTATTATTAATGGCGTGGTTTTTACTTGTCAATGTCAAAAAATGACAGCTACCGAAATAGCGGGCTACTCAAAATAACACCTCTTATTGGAAAACCCTTTACATCCCTCAAAAAATTTAAGATTGAAAAATAACTATAAAATTGGAATTTATATAGGGGAGGGGGCAAGCTTTTAATTTTAAAACTAAATTAAAATGAAATGATTTATAACGCTCTCAATTGACACTTGTCAGAACATTTTTTTATGATCGTTTTGCCTCACAAAATTGACATCATCATTATTTTAACAGTCACTTTTGTGTATTTATATCATAGTGACATTATTTATACTTTTACCTGTTTATTCCATGTTATTCAAATTATATTGCTCTGGAACTGGAATAAATTTGAGGCGCTATCCACAGAGAGAAAAATCATGTCTAGGTCGAAAGTGTTGTCTCTTTGACAAACAATAAAAGAAAAGGAAGAAGGAGTACAAAAATAAAAAAGGCACAACAGAGTTCACTATCAATTTCTTTGTTCTCATAAAATTTCTCAAGTTCTTTTTGCATTGTAATTTCAAATTGAACATTTATATGGGCATACATTCCGAAAACGAATGAATAATGACTTCGAGCAGTAAAGTACAAATGCGAATCAAATTTAAATTGTACTTTTTTGTTGTTGTTGTCTTTCTAAACCTATTTCCCTATTGCTTTTGTGAACAGCTAGGTACAGCTACTGCCAAAAGAAAAAAAAAGAAGGAAACATAAAAGACACTTAAACAGACACCGGCTGAAGGAGACATACCTACAAAATGAACAAAAAATAAAAGGAAACAAACGAATCCAGAAAAAAAAGTACAAAAATGACATGTTAGACTTCCAGACAGGGAATACATATTTTGTTTTTATATAGATACATGTGTGCATAGGAAAGATTACCATTTGACATGTTTTATTTATTAGAAATGTTATGTCATTGGTGCTCGAGGCGCTACAATTGTGATTTCATCTCTATCTCGCACTGAATTTAGAGCATACGTAATATTTGAGGTAGATAAATATTTTTCGTTTTATTTTGTTTTGGTTTTTGTGTTCTGTCCTCTCATGGTAATTTTTCTGAAACAATAGTGATTATTATACTACGTTGCACAGCGTCATACAATGACAATGAAATACCTAATTTTTGTGGCACGTATAGTCAAACAGTTTTTGAAGAAAATAATTTTTCCAAAACTCCATCGATAAGTTAACGAAACTTACTTACTTAAGGTGGCGCTACAGTCCGTTGTGGACTTGGGCCTCAATCAACAGTCTCCGCCAGCTAGCTCGGTCCTTAGCTAGTCGTCTCCAGTTTTGCACTCCAAGTTGATTGAGGTCCTCTTCCACCTGAGTCGTGGTCTTCCTCTCCCCCTAGTTAACGAAAACATATCATAATTTTACTTAAGTCACAATCTATTGCAAACTTGGGCTACCATTCAACATGTTTGTCTACTGTTTAAAGCTAGCTGCCCCCTTAGTAAGTCCCCAAGTCCGCTTCTCCTTTTGTACATGACAACGCAACTCCTTGCCTGAATCCTTTTTATGGAACTAAAAGTATCAGTAGGGTCTTTGCCGATTCTGATAGCATGATCTGACCGTATTTTATTTTTAACTTTTAGCTAATGTTTGAATTTTTCTTCTTTTCTGCAATTTTAGATAAAACATCAATTTCAAATTCAATTTTTTACCAAAAAATAATGATGATCAGCCTTGAGAAATTTTGAAAAAACAGTTTACGAAGAAACAGACAATGTGAATAATCTTTATGTGAAAAATAAGAGTTTAAAAAAAAGAAAAGCGAAAAATGGACTTGAACAGTTGCACAATAATGTTGAATCGATCAAACTATTGTTCCATATTAAAAAAGCGAAAATCTTTGTGCAAAGAAAATACAATAACTGTTAAATTAAAACGATATATCAAAAAAGATCAAGAACAAGAAAAAGAAAAAGAAAATTCCATTCGTAAAATGAATAATGATGACAAAAACACAACAACGACAGCAGCTGAAATGTGTTTGATATGTCGATCACACAATCAATGTTCGTCTGCTAATGTAATATGCAATTCAATGGCGGTATCCCTTAATCGACAACAGCAACAATCGAAGCACGATAATGACAACATAAACACTAGCAGAAAAAATCACAATCAGAATTTTAAGAATTGTGCTATCATGGAAACGAGTTCATCGTCAATACCATCTGATAAATGGTATTCGTCTTCAACGTCATCGACATTGCCATTGCCATTGGCAATAACTAATAAATGGAATGCCAATGAAAAGAGTAGCAGTCAATCACAACGGAATGCAGCATCTGTCAGTTGCAGTTGTAGTTGCAGCAATGACAGTTGCAGTTTGTTCACAAGCAGCAGCAGCAGTAGTAGTGGCAGTATGCCATCATGTCAACTGCAATCTACGACAGCTTCCTCATCGCCGATTGTTCCTCCTCCAATTGTATGTAAAACAACAAAACCATCACTACCATCATCATTTACATTTTCAACAACAGAAAACAACATAAAATCATCGTCACATCAGCAACAACAACAACCTGAACTGTCATCGGCGGCAATGTGTTCTTCATTATCATCTATAGCAGCAGCAGCATCAGCATCAGCAATTGAAATGTCATCATCATCGTTATTATCAACCAACAGAGAGGCTGTAAAAGTCTCATCCCAATTATCATCATCATCATCAGAAGCAGCAGCAGCAGCAGCATCAACATCAACATCAGAATCCAGAAGAACAAATACTTGGACAACATCACTGCCATTTTTTTCTTCCTCAAACATAAACAGTAGTACAAGTACAAGCTTAAGTGGTAACAGTAAAAGTTGTGCGAGTTTACTTAGAACGTTAGCACTAGTTGCTGTTATTTTAGAAAAATGTTTTATCGGAATGTTTGGTATGATTGCGACGCAAACGCAAACGCGAACGCGACACATCGGAATGTCGTCACAACTTGAGCACATAAATAACAATAATAATAATCAAGTGACAGTTATTCGAAAATCAAATAATAACAGACGAAGCAATATTCGTTTCGGTTCGGTTCTACCAAATTATCCGATAATGTTTGTGGTTTTGACTTTTTCATTCATGACACTGATGATGCTGCCGATGACTACGAATGCTGCTGCCAATACGGAAGTTAAGCTCCAACGAAATGAAACTGGTGAGTTTGAAGTTTGTAATAATAACTTTTTGAATTTGAAAATTCAGCTAGACGCATTATTAGTACACATATCGAAAATTTGAAGTTTTTTTTTTGAAATAGGTTCGTTCCTATAACAAGACAAAAATCCAGTAAAACGCAATTACAAGCTTTTTTTCTAACAAACAAAAGAAAATAGAAGAAATTGCGTAGCAAAAAATCCCTAGGAAGTATTGTTTTTGTTTTTTGTTTCCTTTTTCTTCTGTAGCATGCGCAGTTTATCTCCGTAGTAAAAGTAGTAATTACTATAAAACAATCTCAAGTGGTTTGTGGGTTTGGAATCGAATAAGAGGGGGGGATGTACTCTTGTTTCAATGAATCGACAATATTTGTGTTTTATTTTCGATTTCGTTTTTTATTTTGTTTATTTAAAAACGAAAGAAACTCCTGCGTGTAAAATTTATTTCGATGTAGTTTTTTTTTTGTTGCCATTATTACCTCTGCTCTCTGCACCTCTACTATTCAGTATTCGGTTGTTTATTTTCTTTTAACTGAAATTTTCAAATGTATGCGAAATTTCTCTTTCGCAGTCTCACTAACACATTTTCTTAATTGAAATGAACAGAGCAGAGCAGAGCATGGCAAGCAAGAAGCAATATATATATATTGCTTTTCGTCGCTAGCTTAACGCACGCCTAACTCTAAAAGAGAGAACATTTGTATGTACTCTTATATTTTGACATTAAAAATGTGTCTTATTTACAAAAGAGAATTTGCAACACAGCGCATTACAAATGTCAATGTTAGATTTTGGATAAAACGTGATGTTTCTTATATCCAAAAATTGTGTGTTAGAAAATCTCATAATTTTAAAAGTTGTATGCACGTTTTTGACCTAATTCTCCGGCATATCTATTAATTGCCAGCTTCCTATCATTATTTTTCCAATCCCGCATACAATTGCCGTCAATCTGGATTATTTTCTAAAATAGCCCCCCAAAAGCAAACATTCCCTTTTGTGTTATTTTTGTTAACGTAAAATCAAAGCATAAGTTTTGTTTTTGAGTCGATATTCTTGTCTTCAACGAAAAAACAAAGCCTCCCCTCTGTTGAAGAATAGAAAAAGAATATTTTAATTGATTTGACATCTGTCGTATTGAATCAATCCAATTGAATTTATTCTTCCAAGCAAACATATATATTTCTAGAAAACTACGAGTTTGTTGGAATCTCTGAGCCTCTCCAATTTAAAATGGGGCCTGAAGGAATTAATAAAAGTGTCGTCTCCCTTAAGTGTTGACACACAACACGTAGTCTTTGAAATGCGTGTAGGTTAATTCTTGAACAGAATTTCATTCAAATTTATACATTCATCACTTGATGGTTTTTCTTCAAAAAAAAAAAAAAAAAAACAGTATTCGATAAGATAAGAAAACAAACTAAACATCATTGTCAAAAGAAAAACATAAAGCTTCAAGCCCTTTTGTATCAGGAGGCAAATATTTAGGTTTTGAACCTTTTGATAAAGTCGTATTTGAACGGTGCTATATGATGGTTTTTCACATCCGGTCTTGCTTACGCTTAAAAATACTCAAAAATGTTTAAGTTAAAAAAACTTATTAAGTCATTTCAAAGAATGAAAACAAAAGTCACACACACCGCATTCCATTCCACATATCTCACAATATTTAGTTTTTTTTTCTCATTTCAACATATTCAAAAATGCGTTGGAGTCATAATCCCCTTAACAAGCGTTCAAGCAATTTATAAAATAGAATTTATGTCAAACACTTTTCCGCGTCATACTCTATTATCTCCCACAAAATATACATACATCGGAGGATCTTAATAGCTTGACAAATCTATAAAAATCAAAATAAATTGGCTTAAGACAAAACAAAAACAAAAAAAAAAATATTATAAATTCGTTTCGTACTCGGAAGAATATTTCATCGACATCGACACCTCAGAACTGAGAAAAAAAAATACAAACAAAATTTCAGAATTGTGCTATTAATTGCCAGCTTATCAATCCAATCGACTTCTTTTTTGAACAAAAAATAATTTTGAAATTTTGAAATTTGTTTGTCACCTAAATTACCTATACATACCTACACACCTATACAAAATAGAAAAATCAACTGGTCGTTCAGCATTCGTGTGGAATTTGATGTTCTTTTTTTCGCAATTCGAATTTTTATAAATGAGTCACACGGTTTTTCAGGCGACTCGACAAATGTGTTTTTTATCAACGATTTTTTTTTTTTTGTGAATTTTCAATGTCGTTAGTTTGGACAGAAGGTCCTTCCGAGGATTCTAAGTAGAGAATGGTTTCGGTATCATAACTCGGTAACCAGACCTCGCAAATAGTTCTGGTTTATAATTGACTGGTAGAGGGCAAACAGACGCTTGTTGTCGTGCATCATTTGATATAAGCTACCAGGGAAAATTGAGAGAAATGGCGATTCGAAAATTTCCGAAGGCAGAAAGATAATAATTTTCACCGTGTGCTGAAAAAAAGATTCGCTTGCAATGGCAAATAGAAAACCTATAAGTTCTTTATTTGATGTACAATTGCATAACTAATGTCGAGGAAAATTGTGAGCAATATCAGTTTGAAATTGAAGCGAAAATGTTAAATTAACATTTTAACCAATATCTCCGCTATCAGGCCTTCAAAAAGAGTTCGACCAGACAAAGTTTCAATCCCTTCAAGATCTTCTTGGGAAGAAGAGAGATCCCTGGAAGACAATACGGTACACTTTCTATACAGACAGGTTCATAGACCGATTACGGAGTTGAAAGTGGTATATATTCAAAACAACTGAATCTCAAGTAATGGCGATTAAAGAGGCACTATCCTGGCTCAAAGAAAACGTTATATCTTGCAAGGATATACGTATCTTCTCGGAGAGCCAAGCCGCTCTCAAATCTCTCGCGTCTGTCTCCACAAACTCTCAAATAGTCCACTACTGAATGAGATGATGGAACAGTTTAACATTCCCCTCATTTGGGTGCCGGTCCACAGATGATGTATCATTCGATGGGTTTAAGAAGAATTTTGACAAGTGGTGCCATGATATTTTTCGAAAATCACGAAAAAATCAATTTCGCTAAATTCAACATATTTCATAGTTCTCATAAGCCTATCACAGAAAGCCAAACCTAATTGTGAGTTTTGGTTTCCGCGATATTTGCATCAGAAGATATTCTTTATGAATCACGTTTGAGCCACACCGAACTTTGAGTTGAGAAAAAAAAATAAAATAAAAAAAAAAAAACAGGAGAATGTTCACAAAATTTGACACGATCCACGTGATTGAAATTTTTAATCACTGATCTCTGATAAAATTCCTCAAGTTTCGATGGCCTTTAAATCGACACTGTACCTCTTCGTAGATGATTATGATTGGTTATGACTTATCACAATTTAAATGTATGGAAAACGTCATTCAAAAATACAAACGTCTTAAGACGATTAAAGTCCAAAGCGATAATGAATTCAATTTCAATTGATTAGCCCTACCATAAGTGGATGTTTGCCTTTTTGGAATAAAGAGAATTTGTTTGATTTGCAATGGTCTATTACAATCAATTTTTGGAAATCGTCAAATGCCAGGAATATTCGTTCCAAAGAAATCAAAGAATCCAATGACTCAGAGTACCAAGTAAATGTTAATCGGATCCATTTGAAAATAGTTTTTGGGTTCGATCAATTTATAGACACTTAACCCAGTCGACTTCCTATGCGAAATTCTGACGTCGCGTCGTTCCTACTGACATACTTAAGAATTTATATCAAATGTTTTGTAGAATTCTTATTCGTTCATTGTGCGATTATGTGTTGTTATTGTCGCACTATTATTTGCTGAACAAAATATTTTTTTTTTGTTCATTGTGATAACATCAAGTGTATCATTGTGTATGTGTACACAGAGAATGTAAGTATTTATAAATATATAGGGTTTCAAGTGGAATAAAGTAGCAAAACAAGTGTGTAACAGGAAATTCCAAACGTCCGACCACAAGTCAGACAATTCCAATCCTCGACGACGGATGGGCGACCAACGACGCTCCAACGACTACGACTCGACTTTGGTCATTGGTTGTTGTCTTAATCGTCATACCGTCAGCTTGGCGGGTTCGAACTTTTCTTTTTTGCACCCACACCCAGTCTTTAAACCAGCAACGTTTTAATGTACCTAAAGAAGAGCACAAGGAAGGAAATATCATCAACGGATGAATGTTAAGTAAGTGGTTTTTGAATTGTCGTCATTGTCGGTCGTCGCAGCGCTCATTGCTACTCAAAACCATTGAAAAATGAGTACAACATTATTATACGAACTTGGGAAGCAAACGGCAGCCATGCTGAGCGGTGACAAGTATTGGCGCCATTTAAGGTTTTATTTTATGATTGTTTTTATTTTTTAACTTATATTGCACTTGAACAAGTAAAGCAAAAAACCCCAGAATTGGTGGTTTTCTTTTGAAGTGAAAATGACAAATATTCAGTGTGGTGGGAAACACTACATGTCAATGTATTACTTGCAAACAAAAATGATAAACAAGCGTCATCGATTAAAATTGTTATCGTATTCGTGGTATTGAACGCCGCCGCGCCGTGCCGATGTGTTTCTCTCTTAAGTTTTTAAGGCATACTTAGTACCTGCTCTTATTTGCGTAATAAGTAATTTATTTGTTTTTTAATTGTTATTTATTGACTTTCTACTTAGTTGAAACTCCATAGGAGGAGGATGACAATAACTAGTTGACGTTTCGATGACGTTTAATAGCACTAGCTTTGCTCTCTTTGTAGTTTATTCCAAGTCCTTGTCTTTCTGTTTGATTTAAGTCTGCGAAAATCCAAAATTATTGCAATAATCTACTTTATGTGGAACTGCTTCTTCCCATTAGCTGTTTTAGTCAGCTCGGTCCAACACCATGTTGGTTGAGGACTTGAGGACCTTTTAATCTTGTGTTTTCAACCTCAGTCTCTCAGGAAGTCCTTCAGAGTAGTTTTCGTAGATTTCAGACGAGTGATGGTTATTGACGTTTTACTGACTTGACTGACTAGAGCCATTTAAAAATAACTGCAGTTAATAATCTTTTAGCCAATTAACTATAGTCAATTGACTTTAGTCTTTAGCTAAAAAAAATTAGTGCTGACTGGTCACTGCTCCTTCCCAGTTAAAGTACTTTTTTCAGTTATTAAGCTTAAAGTTTATTTTTTAGGTCGATTAACTGCGACTTTATTAACTGCATGACCAAAGTACTGCAGGCTTTTAAATCTCTGATATATGCACAATTTTGTTTTGAACTTGTAAACAACAACTTGCAATCGACGCATGCAATTTCATCATTAAATGCGTTTGCTTGTTTACACGAATTAATTTATTTTGTTATTTTTTTTCCTCTTCTCTTGTAATTCTGATCAAAACAAACAAAACTCCATACGCTCGGTTTGCTTTAATGTCGTGGAAAATTTACATTGTTATTTGTATGAGAGTGCGACATCGCTTTCTCGAATAATTTGGTAAACAAATTCCCCATGTATTTTATTAACATATCAAAAAGTTCAAATTTAACAAATCACTAAGCATTAGATACTACTGAATTAACGTCATCCAAGACACTTATTACCAAATAACCATAGAACATTTGTTTATTTTTTTTTTTTTTGTGTTTTGTGGAAGGCGTGTCAAAACTTCAACCGGACTTAGTCTATAATATTAGACTAAAAACAAAGAGTCTAGTTGGTCAATGTGTGTTGGAATGTAGTATAACTTGTTTACCGTTCCACATCGTATCAATCTTTGCTTCAAACATTATAATATTCAAAACATATGTACTTACATAGCTGTCGTCTGTCTCTGCCACATTCTCAGATTCGCTCTTTGAAAATCACCATGCGCACTATTGGAATGCGCCAATCAAACACCAGGCACGCATGGCGACAGCCCACTTAAAAATACAACAATAACAACAAAAAGCCCGTTCTGATTTAAATCGCCTGCCGTAATAAATCAAACACCCGGGAATTTTTTGTTTCTTCAGCTCACAGAAAAATATTACCATGTTTTGTAGGCAACGATTTATTTGATGTGTCACATCACGTGTCTCGAATTAATCGAAATAAAATACACAAGACACTACGGAAATACCAATTGCATGAAAAATTCACTGAATTGTACTTTAAAAATCATTTTCTGAGTAAGGTGCTGCGACGCCAACAGGTATACCAATCATTTTTCCTATCTGTTTTTTATTTAAGCAACACTCTCAAGTTGCAGTTATTTAAAGTGCAGACTTAATATTGTCAATGTTTGAAAATTGTCTATATTTTTAGTGTAAATCTTCCACTGTTGTTTTTACCAAGTCTGAGCGTCACAATAAAAACCTCAATAACACACTGTAATGCATACTTAATTTGTTGTTGTTTTGTACTCTCTTTTCAAGTAACTTGACGCTTAGCGTGTGCAATATGCGTCTGCAAGTCAGACGATCGTAAATTATTTACGAGCTTATGTTCCACTGATTTTTGTTTCTATATTTTTGTTTGTTTGTTGTGATATTATTTAGAGCTCAGTATTGTATACCTATCATCGGGTTTCATCATTGAAACCATTAATTGGAGTTTTCCTGACATATCCGTTATTGGCAATCATTGGAAATTTCTGTTATTAGAACTGAACAGATTGAAACAGAAATCAAATGAACGAAAATACAATTTAGTCGATTTAGTTAAAGGAAAATGCATTTTTGGCAAAAAATAATTATGTAGGTAACATTTTTTTTTCTCAAAACAAATTCTTTGATTTGTATCCTCAATCAAAAGAAAGCATTTCCGGATTCATTTCAATGGTAGCTTCATTCCACATATCCCTAGATTTTGGACAGGATGTGACAATATTACGGTGATCAAGATCATAGGTATAGCTTTAAAGTCTGAACACTTGAAAGTGGTTGTCATACTCCCTATATAATAGGAAGGTGTGTCACCGCTTTTAATTTCATCGTATCCGTTTCGTACAACAAACTTGATCAGAAGCAGACAAATGTTTATTATTTATTGTGCGTTCTGTTGATCTTATGGTAAAATATGTCTTGATGAAAAACCTACAATCGACATACATACTTCATTTTTTTTTTTTTCATTTATTTACATCCTCCGAAAGAACGATCTACCCCTCCTTATACAAGCCCCAATACATTAATCTTATCATATTCGATTAAATTGGTTTATTTTTATGCACTGTGTCACGGCTTAATGTAAACAGGATGCAGGCTTGTTGTTTTTTTTTTTTTTAATTTTTAATCAAAGCCTCCAAAGGTTCCTCGTCGTTCGTCGCCGTCGCGTCGTTGCTATCGTAGTCCGGTGTTGGTGTCACACTCGTCCTCTATCTCTCCTAACCCGTATGGAATAAGGTTCATTCTTCGATCATAACATATCAACAAATAAAATTTATGTTCTTTCTTTTAAATGAGACTTATGGTTTATTGTATTTTTTTTTTTTCTACACTGTTTTTTTTGAAGTCATCCAATTGTCGTCGTTGTTGTCGTAAGAAAAAAAATAAAAGGAAAGTCAAGACCCAAAGTTATGATGTGTCATTCCACTCAATAAAAATTCGAACATAAATTTACTTGGAAGGAGACAAAAACAAATGATAATGTAAACATTAATGAACTTGCTTACCCGAACGGGAATGCTCGCTTTCTTGGGATGGATGGAAAGTGAAATTTAAAAACGCATTTGGAATACGAAATAAATGAGAACAGAAAAACCATTCAAAATTAATTTATTGTAGTTTGAAAGTGTTCTCTTGGAGCTCATCGTTTCTTGAAGATCCATCAATTAATTAAAAAAAAAAAAAAATTAAATAATTGGGACATTAATGTTTCTATTTACATCAGTCCACATGTATTTTGAACCGTGGTATTTGCTATTTAGAACATGAGCTCAAACAACGACCAACCAATGAACGAATATACGTCAATTTTGACATTTCTTTCATAGAGAGTTTTTAATTCGTCGCAAATGGAAAACCAAACACAAAGCAAGAATGAACATTTTGTTTGTTGGGAGTGTGGATGGTGTGGAACGCAAATAGAGTTTGGCATCAAATATAAACTCTATTTCTATTGTTTATTTGAGAATTTGTTAGGAAATAAGGCTTCACGGTGGTATAATTTACCAACATGCGCAGACACAAAACTGGTATGGCCATCACTTGATTTAAAGCGCTCCAAAGACTTGTTATCTCAAAGCAGATCTCATATAAGCTCACTAATGGGTGTCCTCAAGGGACACTGTCTTATATAGGCAGACACGCAATACGACTTGTTGTAGCCTCAAATGATTTCTGCAAGAGGTGTATGGACGAAGAAGAACAGGAAACAATCTCTCGCCTTCTCTGCATATGATATTTCCCTAAGACGCAAACTTCATCTTGGCGAATATTTCTGCGATAATCCCAGTGAACAAGCTAACCAGGATATTAAATATCTTCTTCGCTTTATTAAAAGCTCAAAATTGTTCGACTAGTAAGAAGTAATTCCCTAGATTCATGTGGCATCACAATGGTCCTTTTTTCTGCCCTAAAAAAGTGTCCTATATCCGCAGCCACTTTAACGTGTTTAAAATCTCTTTTTGTCATTCGTTTGTCGTTCATTGGTCATGCTCATATGAATAGTGCTTTAAAGTAGAAATCACATTTCGATAACACGTCATGGTTGCCTTCCACATAAGTTGGCTTTAGTTAAATCATAATGTACTTTTCAGCAAAAACACTCAAATTGTTACTCATAACATGTCTTTTTTTAATTTAGTATGCAAATCAAGAGACATTCGAAACTCGGTGAGCGAATTCCGTCTCCTAACAAACTGCACCGTGATCGAGGGATTCCTCCTGATCTCCCTCATCGAAGGACACAATCATTCGGCTTATGAAAAGTATTCATTCCCAATGCTAACCGAAGTAACCGAATTCGTAATGATCTATCGTGTAAATGGCCTACGAACACTGAGCACACTATTTCCCAATCTTAGTATTATTCGAGGAAAGGAATTGTTTGAAGGATTCGCTCTTATACTCTACGAAAATACGCATTTAGAAGATATTGGCTTAGTATCGTTGACAACAATTGCCAGAGGAGCGATACGAATGGAGAAAAACCCAGCCTTGTGTTTTGTAGAGACCATAGATTGGACGAGAATAACTGTGAACATGACAAATGATCAGCATTTTTTTAGGGTAATTTTGAATACATTCAAGCGCCTTCAAATAATATCATTTAAATTGTAATCTGTAGGGAAATAAAGCAACGCAAGAATGCCCTGGCTGTCCAGCCTTATTGGATGGACCTGAAAAAAGCAAAGGCTGTAATGGGTACTGTTGGAACAGTATGATGTGCCAAAAAAGTAAGTCGAATATTTTAAAACTTTGACAAATATCTTCTATGTTTCTTTTCAAAATCATAGTTTGCCCAAACGAATGTAAAAACAATTGCAACGATAATTTGCAATGCTGTCACGAGAGTTGTATTGGTGGTTGTGCGAATGATAATTCGAGAAGTTGCAAAAGTTGTCGACACTTTACGAAGATGGACACTTGCATTGATAAATGCCCCAAGGATTTTTTCAGTGTAAGTTTGTTAAATTTGTGTTCTGTCATTGATATTTTAATGCTTAACCAATTAATAGTATCTGGAACGTCGCTGTGTAACTGCGTCAACTTGCAAAGAAGAAATCGGCACCAAATTGGAGGGAACAAAGCAAGAAAAATTAGTTCCATTCAATGGTGTTTGCTCCGTTCGATGTCCACCGGGTCATAGTAAAAATGATACAACGGCCACATGTCAAAAATGTGATGGGAAATGCGTCAAAAGCTGTGACGGAGGTTTGATTGATAGTGTAACGGCTGCCAAGGCAATGCATGGCTGTACGCGTATTGTTAATTCAGGATTATCCATCAGTATTAAACGGGGAGGACGTAAGTTATATTTATTTTGTCTTGTTTTGTAGCTATTTTCAAAATTTTGACGGTATATTGAATTGAGGTGGTGTTTCGAATAATTGCAGGACATTTGATGGAGGAACTAGAGATGGGTCTTTCGTCAATTGAAGAAATCGATACTTATCTGAAAGTTCATCGAACATACGGAGTAACTTCACTGGCCTTCTTTAAGAATTTAAAGCGAATCAGGGGTACAATTCTTGAAAGTGACAAGTAAGGTTTTTTCCAGACACATTTCAAGGACCTAAATATATGATTTCTTTTGTTTCCTTTTTAGATTTGCATTATATGTTTTGGAAAATCAAGATCTTGAACGTATATGGGGTGAGAACCAACAAGTTCAAATGGACGAAGGGCGAGTGTTCTTTCATTTCAATCCAAAACTTTGCTATGCAGTCATTGACAGTTTGCGCCAATCGTTGAAAAACAAACTACCATTCGATAAAAATGAAGTGGCAACTGATTCAAACGGTTCAAAAGGATCATGTGAGTTATATGTACAAGTACCTACATACGAACATCCTTCATCGAAATTCTTCTGTTTGAGTTCACTTATTTTATTGATTTTTTATCTTAAATAAATTTTTACAGGCAACACAGAAACTTTGAATGTTGAGGTAGCCAAAGTCTCGTCAGGTTCGGCACATGTTCGAGTTGTAAATCCAATGATATTCGAGGACGATCGAGTTTTCATCGGTTATCAGTTCTTTTACACCGAGGATCCGTTTAAGAATGTCTCGATGTTTGGGTCTCGGCCCTGTGATGACAGTTGGACATCGAATGATCCGTCACGAGAAATCGACCATATATTTGTGAATCTTAAGCCTTTCACCCAGTATGCGTTCTACGTCAAGACACAAACTATCTCATCGGAGCCTCGCAATGGTCAATCTCCAATTGTGTATTTCCGAACGAAACCGGATCAACCGAAAACTGTACGAAATTTGAATGCAATCGCCAATTCAAGTTCAGAAATTGTAGGTTTTCAAGTTGAGTATATTTTTTGAAGTTTTCTTAACCGTTGGTCTTTTCTCTAGATCGTAAGATGGAGTCGACCATCGGTAACAAACGGTAACCTCACAAAATACATAATCAATGTTACTCTGGACGCCAATGACCATCAAAAGAATAAAAATCGGAATTATTGCAAATATCGTAAGTTTTCTCAAAATTGAACATGTCAAACAAAATAACATTTTATTTTCAACAGCCCTTAAGGCAGCAGCTAGTGGTGAGGTAGCCTTACCATTCCCAAATGAAAAATCCGATCCTGGTTTGATAAGCACCAATGGCAATGGAAACGGAGCCAGTAGTTCCGATTGCAAGTGTGAGAAAAATGTCACACGCAAAGACGGAACCAATCCACAGTTTGTAGAAGCTATTATGGAGAATGTCATCGATTTTGAGAATAATGTGCAAAATTTTGTTTATGTCAAGTAATTGTTGTATTTTTTGTAATTTTATTCCACTCTAGCCTATACCTTTGATTGCAGACAAACAAACGACTCTCAAAATTATGGCTCACAACGACGTCGTCGGGCTGTGGAAAGAATAACAAGCTTACAGGCATTGATCAGCACAACTGAGTCGCCAAATTTGCGATCCAAAACCAATTCGCAGTTGATTTCGGTGAACGCGTCAACAACGGAGTTCGTCCTACGCAACCTCACTCATTTCTCATTGTACACGATAAAGGTGCAAGCCTGTCGAGCTCCAGAACCCGGAGAAACAGCTAAAGAATGCAGTCCCGAGTCCATAGCCTTTTCAAGAACTCTCAAACTACGTAAATATTTCGACCATTCAATTTAATGTACAATTATAAACCTTTCATTCTCAATTTATAGCCGATGTGGATTTGGCTCGAAATGTCCAAGCCGAATTGGAACAATCAAATACAACCCGAGGCAATGTCCGAATCAAGTGGGATCCACCAGAGCGTCCGAATAGCTTAGTTGTTTCCTACACAATAATATACGTTCCAGTTGATTCACAAGATGCAGCTGTTGGTTTGCGTTGCATCACTCCATTAGACAATGAAAACTTTACGAATAGCTACGTGCTAACCGGATTGGCAACGGGCAACTACAGCATCATAGTTCAAGCGAATTCCCTTGCCGGTGAGGGTATTAAATCGGAGCCAGTCTATATTTACATTCCTGTAAGTTTCATTTTGCCCTCTGATTCCAGTTTGAAAAATTTGTTACCGTCATTTTTCCCTTTCTTTCAGCCAAATCGAATTTCTTGGCAGACAATAACAATAATTTGTGTTGGTATATTTATCATAATTATGTTCATTGCCTTTGGAGTTTATTACGTGCGCAAAAAGTTCCTTGCTCCACCTTCAGATCTTAAGATCTTCCCAACAGTCAATCCTTACTATATAAGCATGCAATACCTGCCCGACGAATGGGAAGTGCCACGCGATAAGATTATTCAATTGGGTGCTTTAGGTCAGGGCTCCTTTGGCATGGTCTATGAGGGTATATTGAAGAATTTCAATGGTCAAGAGGACACACCTTGTGCTATTAAGACGGTCAATGAAAATGCAACCGATCGGGAGCGTTTGAATTTCTTGAAGGAGGCAAGTGTTATGAAACAGTTCAATACCCATCATGTGGTGCGTTTGCTGGGTGTTTGTTCTCGAGGTCAGCCGGCTTTGGTGATAATGGAATTGATGAAAAACGGTGATTTGAAGGCCTATCTAAGGCTACATCGACCAGATGCTGAACAGAATCATGGAGAAGCCGCCATTCGGCCACCAACACTGGATAGGATTTATCAGGTTTGTCATTCCCCACAAAATATTTGCATTCCGGCGATTTTTAATTGTTTTTACCCTTTTTTTTTAAGATTGCGATTGAAATTGCTGATGGAATGGCTTATTTGGCGGCTAAGAAATACGTTCATCGCGATCTTGCAGCAAGAAACTGTATGGTAGCCGCCGATTTGACAGTAAAAATTGGTGATTTCGGTATGACGAGAGATGTTTATGAGACTGATTATTATAGAAAAGGAACGAAGGGTAATTTTTTCGATTTTTCTTTAAAAAAAAAAAGCTCAACCTTGATTTTTCTATTTTCTATTCGAAGGTCTATTGCCCGTTCGTTGGATGTCGCCTGAAAGTTTAAAAGATGGCATATTTAGCAGTGCCAGTGATGTGTTCAGCTATGGTGTTGTGCTCTGGGAAATGGCAACACTTGCCTCGCAACCTTATCAAGTAATTTTCATTTTCTAGTACTCAAAGTAATGTTTGTTAAAACATCCAATTCTCCAATTTTATTAGGGTTTTTCGAACGATCAAGTTCTACGTTTTGTCATTGACGGTGGAGTTATGGAGAGGCCAGAGAATTGTCCTGATAAATTGTACAAAGTTATGCAAAAATGTTGGCAACATCGTCCTTCTGCCCGTCCCACATTCATGGAAATCATACGTTTCCTTCTCGACGCAGCTGATCCGAAATTTCAGGAGGTATCCTTCTACCATTCGGCCGAAGCTAAGGATATGCATGATCAGATGCATCCAGGTTTGTCTTTGAAACTCTTTTTCGATTACATATTTTTTTTTTTGTTTTTTTGTTTTTTTTTTTTTATTATTTTTTGCTTTGGATAGAAAATTATTTTTCAAAACACAAACAAAATTATATTAATCTAGAACACGATATGGACGATGTAACAACACCATTGCGAGTGGGTGAATTCGATTATAAATTGAATATGGACGACAATTCATCAGTTGAACCGCACGAAAGTCCGGCACTTGATGAAGATGACGACGACGATGATAATATACAATCCCACTCGCCGTATAGGTGAGAAGCACAACCTTTTTAGGTAAATTTAGGCTATAAACAGACCATTCAAAATTTTGTTTGACAAACGAACAGCAAAAAAAAAATGTTGAATTTAATGTTCAATGGGTATATTTTGTTTTTTATCTTTTTAATTGGATCAAATTTGTTTGGCCTATTTTTAAATACTTTAATAGTTAAGTCCATTGAATTAGACTTTTTCTTAACCAAACGAATGCAATTTGAATAGCATTTGGCCTAACGATCAATAATCCGAATAAACAATAAAATTGGTTTTCCCTTCTCGCGCGATGGTTACTTGGACAAGTTGATTTTTTCTTTTTTAATTTTTAATTTGTGTGTTATTTGTGTTTTTATTTCTAGTTTTAAGTGGAATTCAACAATCAAATTTTGACACCTCATACAAAACATCCCTGCATTTAACGGGCTCTTTTTTTTATTAAGATTTTATCAAAACTTCAAATTTGTATTCGCATTTTTTTTTTTTTACTTTGTAGACTAAGTAGAGAAAAAAATGTCAAGTTGTCCAAGTTGTAGACCATGGTTTTGTTTTAGCCACGATTTGTTTAGATATTAACTATAGTTTTTACGATGCTTAAATTGATTTATTTTATACATTGGTGATGATTTCGAAATTCTTCTGTCACGCTCTTTCACTTTGTAGTTGTTTGTCTTTTTTCTAAAAAAAAAAAAAAGGAATTTTTCCACACATCATGCATTTTATGTTTCATAAAAAAGCGTCGTGTTTTTTTTTTTCGTTAAAAAATAAATACAAATATTTACAGTCTTGGCTCAGCAGTAATAATTAGCAGTACGCCCGGAAACCTTTCTAAATATAGTCCAAATATGATTTTAAACCAAAGCAACCCATCATTATCGCTTCCATCGACATCCGCAGCAGCAGCTAAAGCTGCCTCAATAGCCGCCGTTTCGGGCAATATAGAAAGTGCCGAATACATACAACCAGACATGTCTGACGATTGTAACAACGAAATAGACCAATTGCAACAGTTGACTAAAACATCTAATACAACACCAACAATCATTAAAACAACTAACCCAGCAACAGTGCAAAAACAACCATCATCAAAATATCCAAGCAGTCTTAAACGTGCTGTTGCATCTACAGTACAAAATGTTAGTAATAGTTTAGTACCTTTGAATTTTCTCCATAGACGCTTGTTTAAGAATAACAACAGCAACCAGAATAAAAGTGCCAAATCGACTGTGTCCAGCGGTAATAATGGCAATAATAATTCAAACAAATCTGCCGGAAGCGGAACAGCGGCTGTTAATGTTGAACTTGGATCAAGTGCAGGTAGTCGTTCATTTTTCGCCGGCCTTACACCAAGTCACACCAGCAAAAATCCAAACTATCAGATTCTAGATGAATCTCTCAATGTATCAGCGATTCAGGATGAACAACAACAACAACACCAACGCCCAAACGCAACCGCAAAGTCATCCCGCTCACGAACTGAAAGCTTTAGCAGTACTGCAAGTGATGGCAACAACAAAACAAATCGAAATCAAGCCAACAACAATACCATGCAACCAAAACCCCAACAACAGCCACAACAACATCAAACCACAGAACAATGCAATCTAAATAAGGATAATATTAATAACTACCTATTAAGTTCTAGCAGTAGTAATATTAAGGATACCAAATCATCACAAAATCAACCAATTATATCATCAGCACATGAATTGTTATTAAATTCAGGTGTTAGCAACCCTATTAGCTTTAAGGACAATAAACTAAATACAACAACTAGTGAATCACCATCATCAGCACTGGCGACTTCTAATACACCGATTGTTCAAACAACAAAGACTCCATATCAATTGAAAGAAAAATGGCTTCAACAACTACCGGCGACGGCGACGGCCGTACCACCAAATGGATTTATTGGACGTGAGGGATAATTATCAATAAAAAAAAAAAACCATTGAATAACGTATGTAATGTACATATACTTAAAAGAAAACTAATTTATTTAAACAAACAAAACAAAAATCATAAAATAGTAGAACAGTTTAAACCGTCATATAGCAATAGAACAATATCAGTATTCGAAGCGTTTGATTTATTCAACCAAACATACATTAATTTCTTTTTATTTTGATTAGTAGAAAAATTAAATTGTTTCTTACAATTAAAATCAGCAATCACACCGATATTTGAAGGATTATGTGGTAGGTTCGGTCTCTAATGAAATTCACTAAGGTGGTGCTGTTTTTTTTTTTTCTTTTCTTTCCTTTTCTCATTCTTCATTGTTACGAATGAAGAAAGTGTCATAGCCTCTACGGTCACCGGAAATGTGAAATTTCAATGTTGTATCCCCAATTATTTCATTTTGGGTTATACATTAGGTTTGTTCGGTGTGCGCTCTGTGGCGCTCTGATTTCGCACTGAGCTGTTCGATGTCGCTCTTTTTTCGACCCGGTGCATTTCCACCGTGTTCAATGTGTATTCATCAGTGCTCGCACCGGGAGCGCTCTGAATCGCCCCAAGTCGAGAATTTCGGAGCTGTTCGAATCAGCTGTTGCTATACCTCAAAGAGAAAAAAACAGAGCATTACTTAACGCGTTCGATGTCAAACCAAACCCAGAGAAATGTTCCAGTTTTTTGACAATTCCGTTCACAGTATGACAAGCACCGGAGCGCCCGCTGGGCTGGTTACATCGAACAAACCTTTATCTCTGCTGAAGCGCACATTGTACAGTAACTTGAAAAATTGGTTTTTTCTTAAATTAGAAGTCGAAATATCACAACATTTTTAACATTAAAATTTAGTTCTTTAAGTTACAAAAAAAAAAAAAACACAAAAATAACTTAAGCGAACGTAAGTAATTGCAATGTTTTTTCTTTACTAATTTAAATAAAAAATGTTTATTTTTGGTTTGTAAATACAATTAAGTGTTGTACATACAGTTGCAAATATTAAAGAAAAAAATATACAAAAAAAATAATATTTATTAAATTTTTATACGGAGAAAAATGAAAATCTAAAAAGAAAAATAAGGATAACAATAACTGTACCAAAAAAGATGAAAGTAAAGTTTTAATTTTTTAATGAATACAAAAAAAAAATACATAGTTTTAGTAAGAATAAGCTAAATCTATCTAACAAATGTATTTGATGCGCCATAATTAATGATATACATACACAAAAGTATATAGAACTTTGAAAACTTTTCGCTTGCATATAGATCATAATAGATTTTTTCTTTCTTGATTTGCTATAGTTGTGTACAAATTGCTAAGATTGACGTACATTTTATTGCTTTTTTTTTGAATTCATAAATTTGACATAAATAACTGAAATTTTATTTATTAAATACTTTACTTGTACTTAAAATAATGTGGATTAACAAAACGAATTTCAAATACATTTTTTTTACTGAAATTTATTAGAAAAATTAGTAAAACTAACTTCGTAAATTTAGATTACAAAAACGAAAGAAAAAAAAATGAAACAAAAATGACACAACGTAACCGCAAATCTCTGCCACACATCACTCCTAATTGATATTTATATATAAAATATAATTTTTATATATAAAAACTTCAAAAAAAAATGTGTACACAATTAATAGTAATAATGTATGTCTACATTTTACATTTTTGTACAAAATAATTTAACAAAACTAAATAAAATTAATACTGCAAACAAAAATCTACGAAAAACTAGTAACATTACTTAGTTTTGCATTAAATATACATATATACGTATTTTTAGCTTAATTTTTCCTTTTTTTTGTATTCTTAATAGTAAAGCATAAAGTTGTTAATAGTCTTATTTTAAAATTGAAAAAAAAAATCAAATGTTTACTATAGTTTAAAAAAAAAAATATTGTTCTTAGTCTTTTTATAGGCTTTTTATATAGAAATAAAAAATAAAATTGTATCCAAATAAATATAACAAAAGAAAAATACTTACTAATTTATGAAGAAAAATAAAACAAACAAAAACAAGAAAGAAAAAAAAAACAAAGGATTGTTTAAAGTAAGCAAGCAAAAGTGTGAAAACAAAATAGTAGTAATTTTAACAGAAAATTATCAAAAAAAAAAACAAACACAAACTTAAAAGAAAAAAAAAACATTACCAAACTCTTCTTCACACACACACACAAAAAAAGGATGTAAAAACAAACCAATATTAATCAATAACATAACTGTATTTATTTTATTACTAACGTTGAAATTATGTTCTTCACAGAAAAGTACAAACAAAAGGACGAGTTTTCTTTTTTTTTTATTAAAATAGTAATTTTATTAAAATATACGAAAAACATAGATAAAGAAATAGCAGGCAACAACAAAATTTGTTATAGTTTTAATACATTTTTTTTTTTAATTATTTAAAAAAAAATTAATATAAGCCAATCGAATTTTTTGTATAAATGTTTATGTTTTTTTTTTTTTGTACCAGACTACAGGTACAAAATTGAACTAGAGTTTTTCACTCGATTATTCATGCATTCACACCCAACTTTAAAGGCAATAGATTTAAATTTACAATTAGAAAAAAATCCTGAGCAAAGAACAACAATATTTTCATTTCTATTAATTTATTGAATTAGTCATAAAACAAAAAATAGATATTATTTACATAAACAACACAATTCGTAATCGAAATAAGGGCTTATAATAGGATGGATGAAAAACAGAATCAACGAAAACTAAAACAAAAAAAATTTTCTGAAATAATTTCAGTTGCAGTTCATTTCACATCTCCTGATTATAACTTTTTTTTTCAATTTATTTCCCACACAGTGCTTAACAGAGTATATCTAATAATAAGTAGGGAGTAGGGACACTCTTCCACCACAATGGCGACCAATGGTATGTGTATGTATTAAGGTTCCCACTAGGAGAGAATAGTTCAAAAGTATTAGGTTTAGCAAAATTCGAAAAAAAGAAAGAGTTCACATTCACATTCGTCTTCTTGTGTACGATACATAAAATCCATAATGCTTTTTTAATGGAGCGGCCAATGGTCTGTGCATGTATTAGTGTTCTAGTTTTGTTCCTGACAATCTGAAAAGGAGTGAAGTGACTACCCTAGTCTATTATAAGATCACTTTCTTTTTCATTTCAAGCAATTGTTTTTATTTTTACTTACAAAGCCATATAAAGGATGCAAAATATAAATATTTGACTCTAGAATGTATGTTAACTGACTTGTGAGCTTTTATGACTTCGTAAGATATAATAGCCGCGTTTTATTATCCTCACTAACCCATATGGGTTACCTCGTGATAATAAAACGATCTGGGTTATGAAGGTTGAAGTTCAAGCTATGTTTTTAGAACAAATATTTGAGTTACAAAATAAACCCCGATAGGTACGGGGTCCCAGGTTGTTGTTGTTTTGTGTGCAAAAAATTAACCCATATGGGTTAGTGAGGATAATAAAACGCGCCTAATATTTAACGATTTAAACTTCAATTATCAACCCTTCTAACATGTTTTATTTGAATGAACGTGGTCACACCAATTGAGGGTTGAAATGAACAAGTTTCTTGCTCCTTTTGCTCCTTTGTTTTATCTCCTTTTTACTTACTATATTGCCGTCTATTTCTCGTGTATGTGAGACCTAACGGGATTCAAAAATATAAACAAAAATGAAACACGTGGAGAGTGTCCCTACTCATTCGGCCCAATCGAGGTAACCGTCGGAGCGGAATTTTCTCCGATTTTCTCCGTATTTTGCTTCGAGGTATTTGTCCGACAGGCAAAATGTCTCCGATTAGGAGAAAATTCCGCTACGACGGTTACCTCGATTGGGCGGATTATTAGATATACTCTGGTGTTTAACTCTGATTTAAACCAACACCACACACACATTCTCTCTTTTTTTTTTATCTTTTTCAAAAACACTCTCTTTATCAAATAATAATTTATTTAAAGAAAACAAACATACGAAAAAAAACATGTGCAACAAAGCTAATTCCTGTTCAAATAAAAACAAAACAAAAAACACGCAATAGCTAAATTTTAATTTTTTTTTTCATACATAAGATAAAAGTATAATAATATTTAAATTTAGTTCCAATATAAATAAAACAACAACAAATAGTTCCAACTCTTTAGAAACTTACAAAACTATAATTATATAAATAAGTGAAAACAAACAAGTTCTTATAACACAACAAAGATATTTATGATGAAATAAATAATAAAAACAAAAACTAAAATCCATTAATTGAACAAAAATAACAAGGTACCACGTTTTTATTAGTTTTTAAACTCAATAACAACAAACCAATAAATTATAAAGAAAAGGCAAAGTAATCCACAGTTTAAACTGAAACGAACTAAAAACAATATAACCAAAATAATAAAGAAAATATTAAATAATGTAAACAACGGTAATATAAATATTGTATTTGAAATTTTCTATTTAAAACAGATATTTACACTCAGAAGACTGAAATATATAGTTCCTTTGTTTTTATGTAAAAAAATTTAAATAAAATAAATTAATTGGAATTATTAATAAAATAATAATACAAACAAAAAAATAAAGCAAAATAGAAAAAATGCATAAGCCCACAGGTTAAAATTACGTTTTTATTACACAAGTTAAGAAAAATTCAGATTCTGATAAAATTTGACTATTTAAAAAATAAAAACTATAAATCAAGACTTGTTTCTATTTGTTTCACATCTGACGGTAAGTTTTTTTTTTTAATGTGGACAAAACCAAAGGGAAAGCCGACAAATTTATCAATTGAAGATGATGTTTCATCATTCATCATTTTTCTTTCCTTTAACATCCTGAAATATAAATTTCCTTGACACTTCTAGTGCGGCTGGACGTATATTTTCAAACGATTTCAACAGAAGCTGCGTGGATGATGAGTAGGAGGAAACAGTTCTTCATCTCCTCTGTACCTGTCCTGTTTTGGCTCATAAACGTATGATTCACTTAGGAGAATTCTTTTATAATGATCTAAACGATCTTAAACACATTAATATAATTAATCTTCTACGTTCGTAAGGAACTCTTATTGGTTTCATTGAGCTTTCAAAGAAAGCCTTTTTTAGATTCATGTGTTATCACTTATCACAATGGGCCTTCAATTGGTCGCCGAAGTTTGTCTTTTTAAGTCCATGATAGCCACTTTAACCTAACATAACCTTCTAGGCGTGTTAAACCGTTTTACTGTGCGCACTATCTCGCATCTAATAACGCTTCTCGCATCGCATCGGTTACTCGCGCCTTCTAAGCGCAGCCTTACTCGTAAGGGCATAAAACATTAGGAGAACCTGGATGTATAGGATTCAGGTAACCTCTAGTTTTTATGGAATCATTTGCAATGGAAGCGATATTTTATAGAAACATAATCGGCCTTATCGAGGTAACCGTCGGAGCGGAATCCACCAGTAAAAAGCTGGCGGATTTCAACTCGATAGCAAACATGACATTTCAAATACGCCTTCGAATTCGTTAATTGGTCGAATTCAAAACGAAGAAGGCGAAAGCAATAATTGAAAAATTTCTATGCACCGGGGCGACATGGACAGCTCAATGCGAAATCAGAGCGCACATCGAAAAAAACCTATTATGTCAAAATTCATTATCACATAATGTATCTTAATTCTTAAGAGCTGAACATTTTGAAGTGGCCAGTCGCGCGACGACGAAAATGACTGCTGGATTGAGTCGCGCAACTAATTAGAACTTTTTCCGCTACGAGTTTGACATTTCCAAACAAATTTCAGCTGTAATTATTATCGTCGGGCGACTGGTGACGCTCATTATAAAAGTAAGAGAGTCGAAATTGTTTCTTGTTTCCATTGAATGCGCCCATCAACATAAGCCGCCATTTTCGCAAATCGCAACTCACTTCACGTTGTTCACTTAACTTACCATCACATTCATTCGTGATCGTGTTCGTGATTTTGAATTTGAATAAAAGTGAAAAAGTGAAAATATTTATCTTAAACTCGTTTTGAAAGTTATAATTTCTTAACTATTTTCGTAGTTTCTCGTAATTGTAAAGTTATTGAGTACAATTCCATTTGCATTTCAATGTCATTACCTAAACCAAATTCAATGATATTGAATTTTTTTTCAACAGAGTTAATGAAACAAATCTTGGTTGGTATGTATGCATATTATCTTTAAAAATTTTACTAACATTTCACATGGTTTAAGCGGTTTTCCTATCAGTTTTGATTTTTTCAAACAAAAATTTGATATTTTCATATCAAACGGTGGATGTTTCATTTTTCGTCGATTCCAGTGACTCTTTTTTTTTTTATAACGCTCTCATAAAAAAGCAAGAGAGTCGAACTGCATTTCTTGTTTACATTGAATGCACCCATTAACATAAGCCGCCATTTTCATAGACAGCAACCTCACGTTGTTAAATCTGCCATCATGTTCAAGTCTGATCGTGTTCGTGATTTTGAACAAAAATTCAAGTGAAAAAGTTAGTGAGCAATTTATAACTTTATTTGTTTTACAAGTTAGTATTAACTTCTAAGTAATTTCCGAACTTTTTTTTAATTGTAAAGTTATTGAGTACAATTCCGTTTTCATTTCAATGTTATTAAGCCAAATTCAATGATATTGAATTTTTTGTCCACATAGTCAATGAAAGAAATCTTGTTCGGTATGTATTTTTAGATACATATATACAATATTTTTAAAATTTTATAAACATTTCGCATGGTCTTAGCAGTTTTCCTATCAATTATAATTTTTTTCCAACAAAAATTTGATATTTGGATTCCAACGACTCTTTTTTTATAACGCTCACAATCTCATACAAAGGCAAGAGAGTCGAACTGCATAACTGCATTGAATGCACCCATTAACATAAGCCGCCATTTTCACAGACCGCAACCTCACGTTGTTCATTTAATCTGGCATCATGTTCATGCCTGATCGTGTTCGTGATTTTATATAAAAATTCAAGTGAAAAAGTTAGTGAGAAATTTATAACTTTAAATAACTTTATTTGTTTTACAAGTAAGTGTTAATTTCTAAGTTATTTCCGAATTTTTTTGTAATTGTAAAGTTATTGAGTACAATTCCGTTTGCATTTCAATGTCATTAAGCCAAATTCAATGATATTGAATTTTTTGTCCACAGAGTTAATGAAAAAAATCTTGGCAGGTATGTTGTATATTATTTCTAAAATTCAACAAACTTTTCTCATAGTCCTAGTGATTTTGTTATCGATTTTGATTTTTTAGTATTTTCCATATCAAACGAGTGGATTTTTCATTTTGCAGGGATTCTAGTGACTCTTTTATAACAATTGGTTTTGGTTTCAATATGCATACATTATTTGTTTGTCTTATTCAAATTTTTCAAAAAAGTTCGTTGTAAGTGCGATTCATTGCGATCATGCTTACAAAAAAAAAGAAGCAGTATGAATGGCTCTCATTTGATGGTCTTCGAGAGAAAAAATGAAAGTTCGGACCCAAAACTACGCTTTTCCTTTGTTAAATTTATTACCTACACGGTTCTTTCAGTTGGCAAATTTAAAAGCGAATCTAGACCGTTGTGATTTCACCTTTGAAAAAGAATAGTTTTGTATAGATAGGGACATTTTTGTTCGATACGTCAAAGCAATACGATTCTTGCTTACCCACGTAGGTATTGTTAAAATTAAAAGAGAATTCATGTGTTTCCTTCCGTTCCATAAAGTACAGCCGGTTTTATCTTCAAACTGAAACATGTAATTCGTACATGAACAAAAGATGACGCCACAAACGTTCAACCCGACACTAATTAGCGTTGCATACTTTCTTGAACGATTGGAGAGTTCTGTTTGTTTTTGTTTCCGGGAAGAGGTGATTTCCGTTGTCATTTGAACCATTGATAGTTCATCCCTATTCGGTTTCGCTCCTAGTTATAAGAATAATTCGACAAAAGGTTTTGGCCAGTATAGACAACGCAAACGTTCTGGCTAATCGTACGTATTTTTAGTCTTAACGACATTCTTTGTATTGACGAAGCAAGGTATCAACTCCTACATTATCGAGTCATCTATACTAATATTATAATGAGAAAAGATTTGATTGTTTGTTTGTTTGTTTGAAATGAATAGGCCCCAAAACTACTGGATCGATTTAAAAAATGCTTTCACCTTTGGCAAGCTACACTATTCCCAAGTGACATAGGCTACGTTTCATTTTCAAAAAAAATTAGGGATCCTTACTAAACCTTGAATAATCTAACACAAGGTGTAAAAAATTAAACAAATCGCACTCGAGTTTGGTTCACAATTATCAGTACCTGTGAAGACAGTTGCGGGTAGCAGTTTGACGAGTAGCGAGAGTGGTTAGTGGGTAACGGGGAAGCGGTGAGCGAGTAGAAGTAGTTGTTAGAGTAGCGGATAGCGAGTAGGAATAGTGTGGTAGCGGGGTAAAATGTTTAGGTCTTTTATTTATTGATTGAGGCAGTACGAAGTCTGCGGGGTCAGCTAGTTTAAGAAATAAGGAACTAGAAACATACCATTGGTTCCAGTTTGTTTAAAGATCGATTTATTACTATTTATATTTTTTAAATTATTATTTTTTCGCTTTAACATTCATTAATACATTTAATTTTAAAAATAAAACAATAGTTCTTCGTATTTATTTTTTTAACACATTATTTTGTGATTTATGCTTAATTTATGTGTATATATATTTGTTTGTTTATTTATCCACTAATAACTCTACTCAAAAATATTTGATCTTTCTAAACTTTTGTGAATTATTTAAATTGCATTCGTTTTTAATTTTTTGTTTGTAATACAATTTGTAATAGAAAATGAAATGATAATGGCTGCACATTAAGAGTGTATAAAAAATAGTTATTTGTTTGTATTTTAATTATTTCTATATATTCCCTTACGTTTTATTATTTAAAAACTATTTTTATTTTATTCCTTTTTTTTAACAATTTAAGTAATTAAAACAGAAACAATGAAAGAAATTGTATTGTTCACAGGAAAAAATGGGTCTAGTGTTGTCTGGAGGTTTAAAATGGGCTTGTTTTTCTCATACGAGCTATGAGATCCCTTGTGGTTCTAGAATTATTTGTAGGATTCTGTCTTTACATTTTCCATGAGTGATCGAACCTATAAAAAAAAGCTGAACGCACAAAAATAAAACGAATTGAAATTAAATCAAGAGATCTATAAATCTCTTTCTTAGAACGTGTTGTAATATGCTCGTTAAAATTATAACGACATGTAATTTAAAAGTCATCAGTCAGAGGTTCTTCTTTATTATTGTTGTGTTTTTTTGTTTTTTTTTTAAGTTTATTGAGTTAGAAAAAAAATGAAACAAACAAAATATGAACATTGGGAACTTTTGTATGTGTAAATGTTTTAAAATTAACAAAATATTTTTCTTTTCTCTTATTTTTTAAGTAGCGCGATAAATAATAAAACGTTTGCATTAGTTACTAACAAAACAAACAACACACTAGTTTTTTTTTTTTTTTTTTTCTTAAAAGAGAACCGGCATTTTGGCCTTGGAACCAATAGCGACATGATATTATGATTGAAAGGTTTTTTAGTGTAATTTTAACTTTTCTCCTGGCAAGAAGTCCCAAATCACTGGGGAAAAAGTTATCGCACAATTAAGTCATTCAAAAAGAAATAGGTGTTTTCTTGTTTTCATCATAATAGAAAAGGTTTATACAAAAGAAGATAGAACAAAACTTCTTTTTAATCTTCATTGCAATATGGTTGCACTTGCTTAACAGGGCATCGGACAATATGGAGTTGTGCCCATATAACGGCTATTGTCTGTCATCTTTGCCTTGTTTTCTTTTGATAGAGCTTTTCCATATGATGAAAACAAGAAAACACTTATTTTTTTGTGAATGACTTAATTGTCGAATAACTTTTTCCCCACAGTGATTTGAGACTTCTTGTCCAAGGTCATGATGAAAACAAGAACTCATTTATTACTTGTGAATGACTTAATTGTGCAATAACTTTTTCCACACATCGATTTGGGACTTTGCCATCAAAATGTTAAAGTAGACAAAAAAAAACCTTTCCATTGATATTATCATGTCGTTATTGGTTCCTAGGCCAGCTTCCATACATTTTTGCCGGTTCTCCTTTGTCTGTTATAATTTTTGTTTCTGGTAGATTAAAATTTTCATATATAAGACTATTGTTTAATATTGCAACACGATTTTTTTTTTTGTATTTTAATTTTGCTTTGTGAGTGGCTTCTTAATTTCTTGTTGATTTGGAAACAAATTTCGAGTATTTTTATGAATTTCATAAATTATTTTGCAAAAACGATAGTAATTTTGTTTCGTAGTGTTTACTTGACTCGAGGTTCCTCAGTGAATGTCTTTCATTGGGATATACCTGCAATTGATGGGGTTTATTGGCTTTCACTAGCGCGGTTATTAGTTGCGACGTATGGTAGAAGTGTACATTTTCATCGATTAAACCATGAATGATGAGCAAACGGTTGTCCCTGTAAAGAAGAGTTTAGTTAGCATTTAATTTAGCATTTCAAACTGTTGATCTTACTCGTCTGGAAATGAATGAACATAGTTCAGCACCGATCCCATGCTATAACCGTGTTGATTATTTTGTGGCAGGTCCATATAACGTTCCGTATAACCAGTGTCATAGAATTCCCAATTGGTAACTGGTGCTCCAGCAATAGCAACTTTGAAAATTTCTGGAAACTGAGCTAGTCCCATTAGGCTTAGATAGCCGCCTATGAAATAATTGCTCTTTAACAGGTTTATCTGTCATATTAGTATTTCAGACTTACCGTATGACCAACCATGTATGGCAACACGATTCAAATCGATATATCCTAACTGTTCGGCCAGAATTCTAAGCCCGTAAACTTGATCTTTCAATTCGACAGTTCCCATACGACAACGTATGTGACTTTCGAATTTTATACCACGATGTCGGGAACCCCTGGAGTCTATACAAATTACACAGTAGCCTTGCGCAGCAAGCATGTGCATTCGTAGTTGTCGCATACCCTAAACAAAAAATCCTTTAAATTTAAGAAGTAGTAAATCTTTGCGAAAGCAAACCTTGAATGTATTATTAACAGTTTGAACCTCAGGCCCACCATAAACATTGAGAACTGTAGGATACTTAACACCCAATTGAAAATTGTGTGGTTTAAAGACCATTGCATATACAACATCGCCCGAAGGCAATTTCGGTCGATAAATTTGTGGACAATATTGAGCTTCGGGTTGACCGCCCTCGTGCAAATAGCCCATTGGTATTAATTGAATTCCATTAACGCCACCACTTTGGCAGCTTTGTGACACTTTGACAACTTTACAGGATGGAAGACGTTGAATATTACAATACACTTGCATCATAAGTTTACATTCCTGCATTATTGTTGGAATTAGTCCTTTTTTTTAACTTGTTTTTAATCAATTACCTCGTCAAATTCAATTTGATAAGAATAGCCAGGTTCGGTGAGTAAGCGAACGTGCTCTGGTCTCTGTAAACTAACTACGTACAAGTGTTTTTCTAGTGGAGTTTCCCTAAGGCCTAGAAAATATACTAATTGTTGTGTTTTATCAACCCACAGGTTTCGTCCAAGAACTTCCCAATCACCGGAAGTAATAGCAACCTATTAAGTAGCGTGTTTGAGAAGAAGTTAATTTCATGTTAGTTTTACTTACTTTATTTATTAAAATGGGAATTAACGTTGATGCGTTGTGATTTTCTAGAATTTCATTTTGCATTGCATTGTCCTTGCACCCGTTTGCAGTCGTTGTCCCACTTAAACTTGAGGTAATCAAATACAAATGCCTGAAGCCAGTTTCCTCTGAGGCCCACAGAAACGTCACAGTACTGTCTGTTATTTCAAGAAAATACAGCAGATCGTGTACATTTATCCAGGTGTCTGTTTGTTGCGAATAGAGTGTCTTTTTTAGGAAGAATGGGGTTTTGAACAAGAGTTTTTAACCTTTTTCTTTAATTTCTTAAAATGAAAGTACCTGTAGCGGGCTTATTGACCTACTATATGAACTTTTCCAACTATGATCCGCTGACCCTGAAGGCGATGACGCCGTACTGCTGTAGGTTTCACAAAAATTGTCCAAAGGTATCAATACAAGATCTAATCTTTGTTGTTTTCGATCCATGGCCTGCATCCACACGCTTAAAAATCGGAATAAAATTTCGAATTCCTTGTTACGAATACTGATTCACTTACTACTTCGAGTCTGGAGTCCAACCAACTCGAACAATATACTCCAACCAAGGCAATACCACCGACAATGAGTATGGTAGGTTTTTCAAACATATTTCGCTAATTTGCAACGATTCATTCAACACGAATTGAACCATTTTAAGTTTTGACTTTGCATTGGGGGTACCAGCCCGAGGGAATCGATATTCCTCTAATTCACCAACAACCGCTTGAGACGATGGGAATGTAAACAAACCAACATCTGATTCATCGACTTCTTCGTACACTATTCGATAGACTCCGTCTGTGATGGATTATTATCATTATTCGAATGAGACCTTGGTTAGTTTTTAAATGGTCGACAAACCTTCAGAATTCGGCTGCCACCAGTAGCCTTGATATCGACTAAACTCTTCTTGCATTACATAACATGGTACTCCAGCACTAAGGGGATCGTCGGCAAATGATCGACGACCATCGTGGGCGAAGGTTAAACGTTCTTCGTGTCCACTCAATGTGTGGGTGACCCAGATGTCACCACCACTTATGTAAGCTATAAGATCTGAGTTTTGTGGGCATATTTGAGGATCAAGAGCGGCCCAAGCCGGACACGTTCGTAGTTGTGTTGGAAACAATGGTGCAGGCTAGAATAAGTTGCACTTTTTTTTTCAAATGTTCTATATATTATGAGTCGGAGACAAAAAGAACTTACATTATACCCTGTGTCCAGACATTGGAATAAATCACTCAAAACCGGGAACACAATTTTCCCACTGGGTTTGTGTAGTTCATAGGAGGTTATTCCCCAGGTTGATAATCTCTTTCGTTCTTGCAACAACTGAAACTCTCTGGAGCAAGCATTGCTGCCGGCAACGGATGATATCGATTGTTCCAGCACCAGATTCCAATTAAGCCTGTGTTGTTATTGTATTTTAAAACATGTGCAAGATCTTATTAGAACACAACTAATCATACCTTTTTGAAGGAGAACTCGGTTCATTGAAATGAACATCCGTTGACAATAGGGTGGTCTCCCATGCGTTTGGGGGCGTGCTCAGAAAGTATATACGAATCCTGCCGTCCGATAAGGTTCTAAAATTAACATCCATCGGAACCATACTCGATAGATTAGCAACCTGCTTTCGTTGATCATTGACAACTGCCGTCAGCTCGGACCATGATTTTTTCGTATTTTGAGACGATCCGCCACAACCACCTGACATATTTTGTGGTGGTGGCTGCCCAGCTGAATGTGTTGACCCACTGTTTCCGACCATCACCCGATTGTTAGCAACTACAATTCTATCTAGCAAAATATACGAAGATTGAGGAGGCGGCGGATCATGAGACTGCTGCTGTCTGTTGCGATGATGATGGGCAACCGAACCACTGCTGCTGTCCATGATACGCTTAATCCGGTCCAGAATTTCCTCCAGTACAACGACTTAACCACATCAGATTTAACTCGGCCCACAATTTCAATCAGAAATAGACAACAGTTTAAAGACGTTGCTAGTTTTTTTTTTTTTAGAAAATGGTATAGTTAATTATTGTTAAATAGTTCGTCGCAGTAAACTTTCTTTCGTCGTTTCTCCCAAATTCAATTTTTTTTTTTTATTGTTTCTACTTGGGGTTAGGCCCTTTGTCTTGACTCTTCCGTCGATCGTCGATATTCAATTAAAATTACTTTCGAACTTGTTTTGTTAATTGATGGTCAATCTACAGATTATTGAGTGAAATCTTTTTTGTTCTTTACTTTTTCTTGACACCACGTACATAGGGTTTTTATTATTCAATGTTTTGCGAACACTTTTTTATCTTTATTTTGTATGATGTCCTATTTATCAATGTAATTTAGTCGCTTGGTAATGTTCAAAATAATAAAAATCATAAATATTTTAAAAATAATCTAAAAGTTGTTCTTGATAAAATTTTATTATTATTTTTGTCGTTCTATTATAAAAGTAAAGTACGGAGCAACCCGATGGTAAAGTGAAAGCAGACAAACATGAATAGGCCAGTTCCACCTAACAACATCTCACTGAGATCTCAGTACTCAGTGTCACTTTGACTGAGGTAAAATCATTTGGTGGAAAATAATTCTCAGTTCTCATTGAGATAAAATGGTTACCTTACAAATTGTTGTTGTACATATATTAGTAACGTCAAATTAGCTGAGTGAGAAATCGAATCCAAAATAATTTCATCTCAGAGATCTCAGAAAAAAATCTCAGTTCTCAGTTGAGATTTGAGAATGTTTGTTCCACTCAAAAAATCTCAGTGACAAGTTGTAATTGTAAGGTGGAACTGGCCCAATGATAGGGCTGTTTAGCGATTGCCTTCCATCTCATTCTTCCTTAATGATTTTAGAGCTAACAAAATGTTCAGGGGCAACTATGTATCTCTTTTTGTTGAATTTGACAGCTTGCTTTGTATATTTTTCCTCTTTTTGCATTTCATTGCTGAAAGAAGATAAGTATTGTTTTGTAATACAAAAATGGGAAAGGTGGGAGTAGCTTATGAATGACGTGAGGAAAGAAAACAACAAAAATGGAATGTCAAAAAACAGTAAATCAGATCTGTGGGGTAGGTGTGTTCCATTAGCTTTCTTCTCCTATCTAACTGAATCTGAATCCTTATAAGATATAAGCTTTTTCAACGAAATCATGGTTTTGTTTATTCATTTCATGTTTTCTAGTTTAAAATATAACTAACGTTTAATTGAAAAGTCGGAAAATGTGTAAGCATCAATTTCCTTAGCCTCACTAAATACTGCTTTGTCAATTCGCGATTTTGGACTGCCTGTAGTTTTAAGCCATTTTTGCCTGAAAAATAGTTTAATTAACTGATGATATTTGTGCATTATTAAATTTAAGTACATACATTTCATTTAGCTTTGGCAGTTCTCCTTGCAACTGCCCCTTCACTGTTCCGGCTGAAGTATTCATACACCAACCCCTGACTCCAAGAGTTTTAGCTTGTTTCTCGGTAAACTGGGAATAGAGTTAGCAAATTGTATTTTTCTTTTTTCTATATTGTTTGCATTGAACTTACTTTTCGAAAAAATACCCCTGTAATTAAAAATGTACAAACCAAACATAGGTATAAGTTATTGTGTAAGATTGTCAGACTGTGACTGGGATGCACTTGCACTCACCTTGTACAATACCAAAAACTTCAAAATCGCAAGCTGATAGTTTTTGTGTTGCCATTCTTCAAGCTTTAATTATTTCGAAAAATTAATTTCTCTTATTCAATTTATTTGAAACTATTTTCATCGAATGAGTTGAGTTTTTGGCATCAGAAGTATAAAGTTGTTTGTTTTTATTTAGAAGAGAAGTGTCAGTGTGAAGAAGTGCCTGGGAAACGCAATAGACATGTCCCTTTAAATGAGATTATTTCTCTTTGAACTGTCTTTCAAGAATTAAACATATAAAAAGCGTTTTATTATTTGAACCAAAATAAAATGATATTTTGGTCTTGGGCATTCCGATGAACACTTTTTCTAGGTTCAGTATCTTTTAAATTAGTAAATTTCAAGAAAACATTCTTCTTTTTATAATCATGCCTTGTTCTAGTGCCCAAAACCTTCTTTCTGTGAACAAACCTATTCTGTTTTTGACATTTGCAAATCGCAAGGAATACAAAAAAAAAGAACAAAATAACGTGGGCCAGAATCCAGAAATCTGAGCAAACAGCTGAGTTCGTTTCACAATAAATTTACATAAGAAAAAAGTACATAGTACGTCTTCAATTCTTCATTGTTCAATAGAAAACAAACCGTGCAAAAATATTCTCATATTATTTATTTAAGATTTGTTTAAGTTATTCAATATGTCTTCACAATATCGACAATTCGTAAGGATATTAGAAAAGTGGCCTTTGGACAAAAGTAAACACGGTCGAGACATTGGCAAGCATTTGAGATCCCTTCTGCCCGAATTGCAACAACCAAATGCTGAAAACTCTGATCACATTACAAAGCAAAACAATGCCTTGGAACGAATTTCGAAAAATATTTACTCTAATAATTATAAACGATGCCACCACTCGACAGCAACCGGACTGTCGGCTAATCAATGCAATCAAGTGCTTTCGTCAGAGTTTTTGCAGTACCTGAAAGATCAAAAAGACTAAAGACGTCCTAGACGGGATAGCAGAAAAACATCAATGTGAAGCTATAAAAACTTATTGGTCCAATTGGTTTATTTCTTTATTTTAGCTGTTAATTTCTAAAGCAATTACATATATGTATCTATTTTAAACTTAGTAAGATGGCTGTTTAAATGGGGAAAAAATAAAGATTTTCTTTTTAATACTTTGCTTCAATTAGTTCGTCTTTTTAGCCTCTGCACGGTTTTTTGCTACTTTAATAGTATTTTTCATTAACATAGCAACTGTCATTGGTCCAACACCACCAGGCACCGGCGTAATATGTCCGGCAACTTTTTTCACCTCTGCAAAGAAAGAACTCGTCAGACTGAAGAAAGCGTTTGAATTTTGTTTTAATAAGTTACCCTCAAAATCAACATCTCCCACAATCTTACTTTTGCCGTCGGCATCTATTATTCTAGTTATACCCACATCAATGACACAAGCACCCTTTTTTACAATATCAGCTGTTATCAATCCAGGCACTCCGGTGGCCGTTACTATTATATCAGCTAATTTACAATGTTTCTCTAGTTCACTTCTCGGTGTGTATCTATGACAAAATGTCACCGTAGCGTCCATTCCTGGTGATTCATGTTTGCCATCCGAACTGAGAAGCATAGCTATTGGCATTCCTACATTTTTCGAACGACCTACCACAACAGCATTTTTACCAAGAGTTTCGATATTCGATCGTTTGATTAGTTCTTGTACACCCAATGGCGTACAGGGAATAATACATTTCATATCCAAACACATTCTACCAACATTGATTTCATTGAAGCCATCGACATCTTTTTCATATGACACAGCATTGCAAACAACACGTTCCTGCATGTGTAAAGGCAAAGGTAATTGCACCAGAATACCATCGACAGAATCATCCTTATTGAGTTGGTCGATTAAATCGAGGAGCTCCTTCTCCTTTGTATCAGTTGGTATACGTTTTGTTATACTTTCGATGCCAATTTCTTTAGCAGCCTAAACGAAAATTGATAATTTATGGAGAAGAGTGAACCATAGAGAATATTATGTACCTTCATTTTATTTGAAACATATGTTTGACTAGCAGGATCTTCACCTACCAGAATGGCAGTTAATTGGGGGGCACGGTTGCCAGCGGCAATAAATTCTTTGACCTCCTCACGGAGCTCAGTGCGAATTTGAGCTGCAATTGCCTTTCCATCGATAAGTTGCACCATGTTGCTAATTGAGAATATGCAAAAAACAAAAATGTTTTCATGGTAAATTCCATTATTTTAAAGGCTATTTAAACGAATGAAACTGTTTTCCTATTCTTTTTTCTAATTTTATTTGAAATAAACATAAAAATAAATAATAATAGACACATTCAAGATTTAAACTAAACACGATTACGATGTTTCAAAAGGAAAGCAGCCAACAAATCTGCAGCTTCTATATCAACTGCTTGCAGAGCATCCAAAACATTAAGTATTTTAATGTGTTCCACACCAACAACACATTTCAACATTGCTTCGGCGTTTGACCAAATGATAAGCAAATGATCCAGTTTAAGGTGTTTCACAACTTCCTTCCACTTATCGTTAATGTTTAGAAGCTTTGCGAGGCTGTCGTGCAAGCTTGAGTCCGTTTGAATTTTTTCTCGAATAAATATTTCTTCTTCGTCGGTAATGGCTGATATGACTGTTGTATTCCACAACATGCTATCATCGTCTTCAGCCGACGAATAATTACTGCTTTCGTCCAGATCGGTGTCTCTATCACCTACAATAGCCGACTGAAGATAGCTTCCGAGCAGTTTGAGTATTTGTGTGCGTACTGGCTCTTTGAGCGCCTTCGCTAGGTCCAAAGCTGAGTGATCAGTTAGATTTGGAATATTCATATTCCTTGGATCACTATTATCCAAGATGGTTTGTATTATCTCTGTGTTTTGCTTTTGAATGGCTAGATGAAGCGCGTTGTTGCCATCGCGCTTATCAGTCAGCTTAACTGATGCGTTGCATTCAACGAGGAGAATTTTTAATATGTTGACATTATTCTTTCGTATAGCCAGGTGCAGCGGAGTCATACCATCGTTATTGAGCAGATTTGCATCTAGTTTGCTTCCTGATGAATTTGCAACAAGTTCTTTGAGACACTGTAACAAATTATCAACCACTGCAATGTGTAACGCAGTGTTGCCATTGATGTCAGGTAAATTAGGATCACATTTGTAGGCTATCAAGGGGCGTATATAGACAGGCTGATCATACAGACAGGCTATGTGTAATGGAGTTTGGTGGTTGTTGTTCCGTTGATGCAAAAATTTTGTAAGATTTAGTTTGGAAAGCATTTGAAAAATTACTGCGCCTTCACGATAGTTTGACTGCTTGCAAATATCGTGGATAAGCGTATCCGCGTTGTCATTTTGAGCAGTATATGCCTTGAATATCTTTTCAATTTTAATAATGGTCAATTGTAACCCATTTTTTGGGCGATCATTGAATGTTTTTAGTATGAGTCTTAACGCAGGATGGAAAGTTAAAAGTTTGTTGCGTCTTCTTTTACTGATATCACATTCACCGTCAAGCTGGAGTTCATTTTCCCAATTTTCAAAACCGGTATCGCTAAATAACGATTCTTGAAACACTTGTTTCAGCTCTTCCCAATCAACATCAACTTGTTGCATAAATGTATTTAATTGGAAGATTGGATCATTAGAAACGTCATCGTCGTAGACACCGCTTGACGAATCTTCGCTCGTGCTCATATCTCTAGGTTCAAGTTTCAGTTTTTGCACCTGATGAGGCATCGATTCGGGTAATTCAAATGTGTTTGAAATTCTACGGCGTTTTCTTGCCATTACTATGTTTTTCGGTTTGTAGCGGAAAGGAACTGGTGCGCTTCGCTGATTGTCACTTTCACGAACCAACTCCACGAATACATTAACATGGTTATCAATCTCCTTGTCCTTGTATGGGGGCGTTCGGAGAACAATCGCATACTGATGATGAACATCAGCTTCAGTAAATGAACCATAGGCTTCCCAGACCTCCTCGTCATTTTGAAGTTCGAAAAAGCGTACCTTGATATTGCTTTTAGATACTTTTTCCACTAAAAGTATCAAGTCATCATAGCCCTCAACACTTCCCGTGTAAATGCTAAGGCGACATATTTTCAATTCACCGGTCTGAGCACTTTTAAGATTGTTAATGGGATTCGTGAAGACTGGCTCGCAAATTTTTCTGAATTTTCCATTGTCATCGATTTCAAATGCTTCAAAGCAAAGACAAACCTTTAAAAAATTTCACAATATATTAGAATATTCAGAAAAGATACCGCGCCGCGCAGTATGTTTGCCAAGAATTACCTGATTTAGATTTATAAGCTTTGCTTCCCGATCAGTTTCTTCTCGAAGTTGTTTTATTTGTTGTGATGAAAGTTCACCACATTGCAAATCGAATTTTAGTTTTTGTATTTTTTTCTGCATAAGTTCCTTCGCTACATCTTTCTTAGCCGTATGGATAATGCCCATGTTTTCGAAACGAACAATATAACCCGATTCAGGTGAGACTCTTACATCATGTGGGTCACTGACGTCTTTGTCTTCCTTGTGGACCACTAGCAAGTGGGAATGTAGCGAAGGTTGTGTTTTGTTTGTATTTGCTTGATACAAACTGCAACGTATTATTCCCGATTTCTTGAAGTTTCTGAGCTCAACTTCGGGGTATGTTTTATTGGGTTTCACCGAACGACTGCCAGTCAAAGAACCGTGAGTGCCATGCATTTCCGATTTATAGCGAAAACGAAACTTATCAACCGGTTGCTCAAGTATAACGAGCTGCGGGTTGCAATGTTTAATCATTTTGATTATTTTAAAGGATTCTTAACCTTTAGAAAACTTTTGCTCTAAAAAAACACCAATGTTAATGGGCAATAATATTGAATATAAACAATTTCAAGGAACTGGAAACAATTGTCGACGCTCACGTTCACGTTGAGTTCTCATAAAATTCGTAGGAAAAGTGACGTTTCTTGATAATTGTATATCGTATCTATCACAGCACTGCCAAGTAAGAGCAGAAAATTATTGTATTATATTTTTCTTGCGTTGGTTACTCTTTATTTAAGTTTTGAAAGAATTAAGGAAACAATTATTCAAATGACTTGTAGTGTAAATAACCACTTTCTTATTTACCTTCATTTTGCAGCTAAGAACAAGAATGTCGACGGTAAATTCGTTGAATGTAAATTTGAACCTTATGAGATAAACAAATTTTCACTTTCAAGGCTTGGTTTTTCTGTTCAATGTGCACAGAAAAAATGTTAAAGAAATAACAACAAAATTTAACATTTTTGTGGAAGGTTTTATCTGGCAATGCCTAGCTTACGATATTGTTAACGAAAATAAGAAAATGTCAAAGTTTTTTTGTTTGTTTGTTAAATGAAAAATATTAAAAATTTCACTTCTTTACCTTTTTAAAACAATTTCAGGCATTTTAATTTGATGGAAATGTTTCTTATCAATGTTCATAGAGAAATAACTTTTAACATGCCGCCAGATTGGTAATCTTAGAACCTTTGCCATCGCGAACGAACCAGAGCTCTTCAGCCCACTCTTTGAATTTTCACAAACTTCCCCTCAGAAATATGTATCTACATATGTATAAGTTTTACAATTTTGCTCAATTCCTAATAATCCACATGATTAAAACGATCCAAATTCAAATTACATACTCAAGTTTACTTATACCAAACTTAAGCATCCGTCTTCAAAAGAAAAGCACGTTTCACTACTCTCCTGTCACTTGTTTACATCTGGAATGTGTTCCGTACATAATACAAACCATGCACGGGGGAGAAATTCTTTTTGTTTTGTTCAAAAGATTTGTTTTTAAAACCATTAACAAATTAGACACAGAAAAATACCTTTTAATGCGGTTTATTTAAAACAGCTGCACCAAAACAGTTGATCTGAGGTTGTAAATCAGCCAACAATAACTAACGTGGATCTGGAAACACAATTCTCAAAACCTTGAACAATATACATTTTGATTTGACCCTCACTTCTGTTTTGTATGTGTTCGCAAGAGAGTGATAAATAAAATAAATTGATCTTGTTTCGTTACTTAGAAAAGAATGAGAAAACATTAGGTATCCGGTATTTTTATCGGATGTTAAAAGCTTGCCTACTTTTTGGGGAAATTAACGTACAAAACCATTTAGAAAATAGCATTTCTTTATTATTAATAATACAAAACTATTCTAACAATAAGTATTCTCATTTCCTATTGAATATGGGTGTCCTTTGAGTTCAGCAACAGTTTCGCTGCAGTTAATGTATTCCTCATAAGCATGGCAACAGTCATTGGGCCAACCCCTCCGGGAACAGGTGTTATGCAGCTTGCAACCTTACGCACAGCTTTATAAAATATGAAATTAAATAATAATAATTGTGCTTTATATTTTCTGTTTGTGTTTTACCTTCAAAATCAACATCACCAACAAGTTTCGCTCGTCCCTCTTCATCCGTAATCCTTGTAATCCCCACATCGATCACACACGCTCCCTCTTTAACCATATCGGCTTTTATAAGTGATGGCACGCCAGTAGCAGTTATAATAATGTCGGCCATTTTGCAATATTTTGTTAGCTCCTTTAGGGGTGTATAACGATGGCAAATAGTAACAGTAGCATCCATTGCTGATTTTTGGTTTTTTCCATCGGCATGCATTAACATTGCAATTGGCATTCCCACATTTTTCGATCGGCCAACTACGACAACACTCTTGCCGAACGTATCGATCTTCCATCGTTTTATTAATTCAACTACTCCCAACGGTGTGCATGGAATCATCGATTCCATATCCAAACACATTCTGCCCATATTGACTTCGTTGAATCCATCTACGTCCTTGAGATATGATACTGCATTGCAGATTGTCCTCTCGTTTATATGTTCAGGCACGGGCAGTTGAATAAGAATTCCATCAACACTTTCATCGCGGTTAAGTTCGTTGATTATTTTCAATAAGTCTTCTTCTGTGATGGTGGCAGGGAGGTTTTTCGTACAGCTTGTGATGCCAACATCTTTAGCGGCCTAATAGTATTGTAGAGGAATTAATTTTTAACACGCATATTTATTGGGTAAAAGTTATTACCTGCATTTTATTTTTTACATAAGTATGGCTGGCTGCATCGTCACCGACCAGAATAGCAGTAAGATGAGGAGGTCTTTGGCCATTCGAAGCAAATTCCTTTATCTCTTCCTTTATTTCGGCTCGGATTTCAGCGGCAACAGCTTTGCCGTCGATAAGTTCAGCTTGGTTACTACAAGAAATTAGATTTTGTTGTTTCTTAAATTGATTTTAAAAGGTCAAAGTAATAAACGACGTCACATAAGTGTACGAGTATTCTCGTACCGATAAGAAGTGGAAAATATTTTCCTGCTGGGGGTCTTGACTATGCCTCTTCTTATCAGTTATTTTTCTGTTTAGTGTGTCGTCTTCGTAAATGCTGTTATCAGTTGTGAATTGTCTTAAGTTTAAAAATGCTAACACCGTTGGAGTAAAAACAACTTCTGACAGAGTTATCAGGAATTGCATCATCCAAAATGTCTCCAAGACATGGTTTTCGGTTAAAAAAAGATATGAATGTTGGGGTTCACTGCTTCTCATAGTTTTGACAAAATTAACCAGAATAGAATAAGAAGGTTTTTTCACCTTATTTTTGCATTGTGTATTTACCTTCGGGTCCACTTCATATTTTTGTATGTCAAGTTTTGGTCAGTTACAAATAATACGTTGGATATTTTGAATCAAATAATTTAATAAGTCTTTTTAAAGTAAGGCGATGCTTTCACTCGTAAGTTCAGATTGAAACTGAGCATTATTATGTGTAGAGCATCCTAGTCATTATCTTCTATATTTTGAAACAATACAATGCTAAAAATAGTATTTCTTGAGCGAATTGTTTTTTGTTTTCAAAAGCAACAAGAAATATACGTCATTTTATTTAAAGATAACGGAATAGTTTAATCAATAAAACGACCCACGTAAGATCATGATTTTCTTATACGTTTATATTTTGCTTTTATTCGCATAGTGACCCACAGAATCGTACGTTGTTTTCTTGTTTGATTATGCATTCATGAAAGTTAACACATGAAGGAAAGTTCTAAGTTCAAAGGCAATGTCAATTAGAAACAATCCCGTATGATTAGTTCTTGCCTTAGTCATGGCTCGCTATTTATTTGTATCGTTGTATTCACCCCTGTATATTTATTTGACTAGTAGTGGTACTATCAAAATGTCACCATGAAGTTACAAGCAGATGTAGCAATTTTTTTCTCAATACCGACTTATGTTAAAAATCACCATCTCTGCTTGCAACTACATAGAAGACGAGAACAGTACAAAGGTATTTACTTTACTACTAGAGTGAGTCTAATTCGAATGGTTTGCCTTCGATCAATATTAAAAAATAAGTTCGAAAGTTATTTGGGCAATGGAGGGTTAACTCTGAACCGCGGATCAGCTGACGGGCTCTTTGAGGTTAGAATTTTGTTTTTTTGTTTTGTTTTTTCTTTGACTTATCTGTCAAATAGTGAGGAACAACTTCAGGTTGAAGTATGTTAGTGTTGGCAGATGAGTAATATTTTACACAATGCAGCTTTTTGTAGCAAACAGCGAGTATATGCGGCGGCTTCGCCGCTCAAGGGGTTTTAACCCTCAGTGTAGTGCACAACTCTGGCTACGCTAGCAAACAGCGAGTATATGCGGCGGCTTCGCCGCTCAAGGGGTTTTAACCCTCGATGTGAGGTGCACGACTCTGGCTACGCTAGCAAACTCTAAATGTCCTCAAAGGGAAATATTTAAGAAAATTCCCGCTCTAAAAAAATCCCATAAATATACGCAGTCTGCCGGTACTAAAAATGACATTAAATCGTGAATTCTGTGCAGAAAGTGCAAATTTATTTCATTAATTAAAAATAGAAATATTTATTTCCTAAGAAAAAAACAGTTTATTTGTGCTTAAATAACTAGTACCTATCGATTGAGACCATTTTCGTGTCCAAATTCTGGAACCCGTATAAGAAAGTCAAGCCGATTTTATTAAGGATCGTACAACTTAAGTGATTGTGTTTAATGAAAATCTTATGTATCTGATTTAAGTGAGTGTACAATAAAGTCAAATATTCCAAAAACATAAATGCTTTTTCAGATCACCCTACTCACGTTCCACAAGTAAATTATATTCCACTTTGCTAACTGTCAAAAATTGTGTATTCACGCTTTCTTGTCAAAAAAAGTTTTGCAGAGTTTGCATTAGCATCTCAATAAAGAAATTATTTTCATTATATTTTCTTTTGCTCAAATTATAATTCATACAATTTAAATTCAAATGGCCGACGATACCAACGAAGATAGTTGGCTATATGGTACCTCCAATCCCGATTCGACGACAAACGAAGAAGAAAAAGTCCATTTGGAGGCGGCCGATGAATTGGGCGATGGAGTCGGGAACAGAAAGCGCAGCTCAATAGACAATGCCGACCGTCAAAATACCGAAGCTACCTCAGGTATCGGCCGTAAGGGCCAGAGTACTATTAAAGACGACGAGGATTATTCCCAAGACGGCGACGGCCAAGGAAATAACCAACAAAGTCCCGATTCCAATGACCGCCGTGATAACCTCAATGAAAACGAAGAAGATCCCGCCCAAGAAATGGAAGAAGATGAACAAGCAGCCGCTGCTGCGGCTGAGGCTGCAGCAGCTGCTTCCGAAGACGGAGGTGATTCAGATAGAGGTAAAGATAATGGTGACTCTGATGAAGACGACGATGAAAGTGATGATGACATTAATGTTGTGATTGGTGACATCAAATCGGGACCTTCATACAACATCAAGCAACGAACTAATCTTTTGACTACAGCCGGCGCAGTGTCCCAGGACAAAAGCAAATCGGGCCAAGGCAAATTTAGCATTGAAGAATTTGAGAGTATAGGGACGATTAATGGCGTTCCAGCACCCGAGTACAGCATTGATTCACTAGAAGAGAAACCATGGCGGAAGCCCGGTGCTGATATTACCGATTACTTTAACTACGGTTTCAATGAGGACACTTGGCGAGCGTACTGCGAAAGGCAGAAACGATACCGATTGACGGAGAGTGGGGCTGGCCTACAGAACTTGACGGGTCCAATGTCAAATGCTCATTCTGCTCCACAGCAGATGATTCCTCTAGGTGTTGGTGGGGGCGGAGGAGGAGGTGGCGGTAATCTTCAACACAATAATCGCAATCTTACCGGTATGGGTGGTGGCGAGGGCAAGTACATGATGATGCCTCCTCGTCGAGGCGGCCCTGGTGCAAATGGAGCACCACCAACTTCGAAAGAGAATGTTATCCAGGTGATGACAGCGGAATGTCGAGAATACAGCCGAACTGGTGGACCTGGGCAGATGCCCAATTTCATTCCCGATGATCCGTTCTTTGATCCGGATCCATTCGATGGGTACGGCTATGAACCCACACAAGAATCGCAATGGATGAACGAGAACCCTGGCTGGGTTCCAAGTGGAATCAAAGAATTAACTCCTGGTCCAGGTGGGATGGGACCTCCACCAGTTGGTATGGGTATAGGTCCGATGGGGCCGCCAATGCAGCCTATGGGACCCCCGATGAGGCCGCCAATGGGACCCATGGGTCATAGTATGCCGATGGGACCACCTATGATGATGGGAGGCAACAATGGAGGTATGAGGATGATGGGACCGCCGCGCATGATGGGCCCGATAATGAATGAACGCGATTGGGATAGAAACGAACGTGAGCATATAGACCGTGGTAGCGGCAGAGAACGAGATCGTGAGCGAGACCGAGAACCGCGAGAGAATCGTGATCGAGATCGTGATAGAGATCGTGAGCGGGAACGCGAAAGGGACAGGGATCGTGATCGTGAACGGGAGAGAAGTGAACGTAGTGATCGGGAAAGAGATCGCGAGCGAGACAGAGAGCGTGAAAAAGAACGAGAAAGGGAAAGAGAACGTGAACACGACTGGGATAGACCATCGGAACGGGATAGGGAACGCGAAAGGGACCGCGAACGCGATCGCGATCGTGAACGCGACAGAGAAAGGGATAGAGATCGTGGTAGAAGCGAAACTGAAATTCAAATCAAAGTTAGTCTTAAAAAGAAGATATTCGTTAAAATTATAAATAATTTATTGACTATTGCCTTCAGGTTGAAAGAGAATCAGTTCCAAAGTCACCGCCAAGATCAAAATCTTCTAAGACGACACGAAAAGAATCATCAAGAGCATCATCAATTGGTCAGGTAAAAGTGATTGTTGTAATTTAACTTCTTTCTATCCTGAAAATTAATTTTTTTTTCGCTCAGGAAACGGAGCGTCCGGATGAAGATAGAGATAGAAAAAGACGTGACCGTGAAAGAGACCGTGAGCGAGAACGGTAACGAAACTATTTGTCTTGATAATTTCGAGTTGCATTTAATATGGCATTATTTTTCAGATCCTCACGTCGTGAACGTTCTAGAAGTCGGGAGAAATCAAGACGCCGCTCAAAAAGTCGCGATAAAGAACGTGATCGTGATCGCAAAAGTCGCGATAAAAAGAAGCACCGAAAGGATAAAGAAGAAAGTGAATGAGTTCATGTCTTCTACTATTCCTTTGGCTTGTCCAAACTCAATTCAATTTGTACTTTGTTTTTTAACCTAACTCCAGCTAAGGATAATCTCTTTGTTATCCTCAATACATAAACTGTAATTGGACAGTAAACAAGTCCAAACAACGTACATTTTTCAAACAAAAACATCTTTATTTTCATTGGAATCTTTAATTTTTTTAATCAGTGTTCATCTTTTCCTCAGCGCAATCTTAATTCAAAAACAATTAAAAGTTGAAGCTAAAAAAATGATTGTAGTATTAGAAACAAAAATATTATTTCTTAATGTAAAAAAATTGTAATTTGTAAAGGAATAAATAAAAGAGATAAACAATATCATATATTATTATTCTCTATTCTTATTCTCATACGTCCGCGTTGAGAGCTTCTTGTTTTTTCTTCTGTATCTTTTCCTCAATTGTATCGAGCCTCTTGTTCATTGCGGCAAGTGAGTCTACCAGCCCCTGTTGTAGTTCTCCATACCGCTTCATGGCCAATATAAGGCTCTCTTCGATAAGCTCGGTTTGTTGCTTATATTCATCGTTGTTTTTCGTTAGTTCTTTGATTTCTTCCGTTTTGTCCGGAATATTACGAAAATATTCAGCCCCAAGAGTCTTCTCGAGAGCCTTTATTTCCGTCAATTGTTTGAATGTCGTCGCAAGCTCTGGAGCAACTGCGTTCACATAAACTTCCTTAGCTTTGACTTTTTGGGTTTCCTCGAGGAAATTCGGATCAAGGTATCGTTCTAGCTCATCAGTGCGTTCTAGTACCTTGTTTATATTATCTCGACCAGCCAATGCTGATGATAGCAGTGTATTTGCTGAAAGAATGGAATCAACAAAATTTTCACTTCCTTTCACTTCGTTATTTGGTATTGGCCCCAAAACACGATTGAGTGTATCGATGCGTTTTTCAATAATATCTAGAGCTTCCATTTTTTACTGTTCACTTTTGCTCAAGTAATTTCAATTAAATATTTTTTTTTCTTATGATGTCAACTTCTCTGATACAGTGGCCTTTTTTAATTTTTACATGAATAATAATTGGGAAAGGATGTGGAAGTGGACATTGGAAATTATTATGTGAGTTCCAATTTCCATTGTCAGTGAGATACATTAGTGTTGCCAATATACTCCAATACACAGTCAATCTCTTGAGGTATTTAAGAATTCTCTAAGAAGGGCCGAAAAAAGGTTGCCTTATTATTAAATTAGTCTTTCAATGTTGTTTTATCGTTCTCCAGTCGAGGTTTCTTAAAAAATCGTTTTAATCCTTCGCCGAGGAGGATTGTTAACTAATTAATGCAGTGTCTCGAGCAGCGGCTAGTTATTATTGGCAGCACTTAGCTGGATTTGTTCTCAATAACTGTCATTTCCATTTCCATTGACAGTTTTATTGTCTTCTCTCCTACTTCCAATGTTTCACAAACAAATTCTCTTATACTTTTTGACAACTTCTGTTTTCTGTAATTTGAAAAAAAAAAACAATAGAAATTGCATTGTTTCGTGTGAAGATCAAAAAACCATAAATTTATTAAATCTGGCAAAGAAATATTGTCTTATTTAAATTGGTTTGTAATTTAATCTAATTGTATGGGTACTTTTGCTTGTAAAGGAATATGTTCATCTTTCCATCGTAATTGAAATTATTTCGTTTATTGCAAGTTCATCGAATCAAACAAAACATATTCAAAATGTTTACAGTGTTTACCCTTAATATTTCTCCGGAATTGGCAAAAGCGTAGAAAGCATCAGCATTTCCGTGTACAAGATGCAAACCAAAAAGACCAAGGTCTATTTTTTCATGGTTTTTCCAAAGTAAATAGCTACATTCTGAAAAATACCCTTTGGAAATAGTGGAGCCATATTTCCTTGCCTTATAACAAATGGTTGATACTCCACCTTTAACTGATTCTTATTTCTTGCTCAGAACATTTGTAATAGAGTTCAGTTTCTTCATTTTCAAGATTAACGCAAAAAGTCACATTAACAACTATTAGTCCACACTGTCTACGAGTGTCTTTGTCTTCATTCAATTAATAGTTGATGTGTTGTGGGAATTTTCTTGGTGTATAGAGACTGACTGGTTTGGTTTAATTTTGTTTGTTGTGATTTTTTTTTCGAACTCTTTCTCTTCTGTTTTCATCATTACAACTTGTATCCGTTCATTGTGTCTCATGGTATACTATACTAGTAGCAGCCTATTGTGTTAATTAATTCTTTATTTGCCAACAATAAACTAAACCAAGAAATATTCGTCGTACCATCAACCCATCGCTCTAGTATCTTTCTGCCTCTGTGTGGCTGCTTGTACCTTGTGTATGTACACTTGCCTTTGCCTCTATAAAGCTAAACGCATCTAGAGCTGACAAGAGGATAAAGTAAACGACAGTAATAATTTCAGTACGACTCGGTTTGTTGGATTGGAGAGAACAAGTTTTTTTTGCAAGCAGAACAGCGCGGAATTATAATAATTTAACATAAAGTAATAACTTTTTTTTTTTTCAAATAAACTCCAGTTTCAAATTGTCTCTAGTTCAAATGCAAAAGAAAATTTTGAAAAGAACTCTTAATAAATTTAAATCGTAATATTGCAACTACACAAATCAAATTAAAACAAAACAAAAAAATGTCTGCAAGTAACAAAGAGAGCCCAAGCAGGGAATCTACTTCGTCAAGTGCAAGAATAAGCCTAATAGCTGAAGATTCATTGACCCGTGACTTTTCCATGGGCAGTTTAACGTCGACTGTCAGCCAGGATGAGTATTTCCGGTGTCGTGATCATGCGGAGAGTGTTCTTAAAAGAATGCAAAATTATTTAGAAAACGAACAGCTGTGCGATGTAATCCTGATAGCTGGAATCGATGGAAAAAGGTAAGATCCTTTGTTCAAATATTGTTTATCATAGTGCTGGGAAACGCTCGTCTATTGTGCGGTTTTCTTTCCTTTTCCTTTGACGAATTGACGAACAAAGGAATATTTGTGTTGTCTTTGCCTTTTTGATAAAGAATATCAATGAAAAGAAATAAAAATATATTTTTCTCTACAAAATATGTACATCTGCTCTTCGGCAACTGAACTAATTCGACTTATTATTGTTGATGTTTTTAGAGGCAATCGCACTTTACTTTGGTTCAAGAAGTATTTTTCCATTAACGGTAGAAGGGTTTGGAATATATTTCAATATACATAATTTTTACCAGTTTCAGATGATTTACTTTAATCTACAAAGGTTCTTAGTTCTATATTATATGTTTGCTTTGGGTATCACACAGATTGAGAACTAGCCATTGTTACAAACATACAAAACAAAGTTCGGGAACTCACCAAACCCACATATAATTTGATTCACAGAACGGCAAAAAGTTCACAAATCACTTAAACACCAAGCTTTATGAGTCAAGGAAAAAAAACGTTAGAAAAGTGGGTTGATCATTTACACTCTTGAGCAGAGCTATGAAAACGAATATGTACCATATTTATATGCTCACCAGAAGTTAATTAATAAAAATATCAAAACAGTTTGTGTTGTTAAGTAAGGCGTATAACGAGTTATGATTGGAAAATAATATTTAATTTAATTCAATATGCATCCGATGTAACACCTACATGCAAGCATTTAAATACAATATTGCTCGATTGTTATGATCAGAAATGATTAACTTTAAAATTGCTCTCAATGCTTCTAATCGATAAGCAATGCACACTGTTACTGATTAAGTCTGAGGTAGATTAAAATCTAAACACGTTTTGCATGAAAACGAATTATTCCTCTTTCAAAAGAATATTCAACTCAAAACAAACATAAAATTCACATTTTGATAGACGAAATCAAAGTGTAAGAATCCCAAGAATGATTGAATATTAAGACTTCGACTTATCTACACCCACAGCTTGATTTTCAAAATAATAGTATGACGTCGATTGAGTCACTCTTTCAGAAAGAAATCAGTTGCGGAACGTTGATTACATTTATTTACATTTTTCTTAATGTTTATGCTATGGTGAAGAATATTGTTATACTTGTGATTGCGAATATAATATTATATTAAACTAACAGTTGCTCGCGACTTCGTCCGCCTCTACCTCATCCAACGGCCAGAAGTGCGTCTTCGACTTGTGCATCATGCCCGCAGGGGAACTTTATTGCAAAGTTATTTTAAAACTGTCTCTAAATCGAAATTGTTCTTAACTCGAAGCCTTTTCCCGTTTTAGCTACACTTTTCACTGATGTTTTGCTCTTATTATTCGTAACTTATTCGCGAAACGTATTATAGCTAAAACCCTTCCTCGATAAATGGAATATTCAATAAATAAAGAATTATTCAAATTTATTTAGCAGTTGCTAATATAAGCGCGTTCAAACAATCAGAAAAATAAATAATTTGTTGCCGTTTTTTTCATAGATTCCTATTGTAATATAGCCTAAGTCCTTTCCTAATTCATGAACTATTCAACACAAAAATAGTTGTGCGATTTGATTAAGCAGTTCCTGAGATCAGCACGTTCAAGCAGACAACAGAAGCTTTCAAAAATGAATAGTTTTTGCCATTTTTTCAACATATTTCACTGACGCTTCGCTCCTGTTAGTCGCAGCGTAATATTATATAGCTTCAAGCCTTCTGCGATAAATGGACCATTCAACATTAAAAGAATTGTTCAATTTGATTAACCAGTTCCTGAGATAAGCGCGTTAAAACAAAGAAAAATTAACATTTTTTGCAGTTTTTTCCACATTTTCCACTGATTCTTTTCTCCAATTGGGCACAGCTTAATGTTAAGTAGCCTAAAGCCTTCCTCGATTAATGGACTATCCAACACAAAAAGAATTATACCATTTGAACCAGTTGCTTCAGAGATTACCGCGTTCAAACGAACAAACTCTTAAAATATATATAAAATAGCTTTACAAATGCTTTTGCCCATTAGAATATAAATCTTTAAAGCTAGAACATGCGACCAATTCGTTCCCTTCTTATTTTGTTGCTGATTTATCTCTCTCAATAAAATTAAACTTCGAGTCAAGAAGTTCTTTTGATGTACATAGTAGAAATATGAATAAAAAGAAAATCAAACTAGGAAGCTGGAGGAAAATGTTCATTATAGCGAGCGTATTTATTTCATATTTGTTATAGAAGTAGAAGTAGACAAGTCTAGAACTGGAATATTATACGTTCCCATAAGAATCAGGTTTCGTGCTTGCAAATTATTATGTTCTTGATAAATGCCACAATCACAATGTCAGTTATATATTTTCTATCACGCAAATTTGTAACAACATTGAAGCAAAATTTTCCTTTCTTTTAAGCAGCAACATGTAGGTACTTGGGAAACAAAAGAGAAATTATTTGTGCCAAAACGCACATACTAATACTGTTCTAATTAAATTATACGGAAGATATAGAAAATGATGACCGTAATTGCATCAATAAAACATTTGCGGCGCATTTTAAATGAGGCAAACAAAAATAAAAATTTGTACAGAGGCATCATCGTCACAGAAATGTGTTTAGTTAAAACACAAATAAATAAATAAAACAAGTACATTTAAGGGGTTAATGTTCGGTCGTCAAAGTGAGTTTAAAAATAATATGGATTTTCTTTCTGTTCTTTCTTATGATAAATGTGTTGGTTTATCATTGTTGATACAATACAAAGAATGAACATTGATTGGACCATTTAAATTTGTAATTTTTCTTCATGTGTCTCTCCTTGTTCTATCGCTACTTTTACGGTAATTGCTCAAACAATTCGCCCGTAATACTCGCGCTTCTAGGAATTCCCATCGGCCATCAGTTTACCTTCGAGCCCAACTTCGTACGTACTTTAAAATATAGGGAATCATTCTTTAGCCGTACAACGCGAATGTGGAACTCTCTTCCACACTCTGTCTTTCTCAGTCATAACAATGTTCAAGAATTTAACAACAATGTACAACGGTTTCAAATTATAAGAAAATCTATTTTTTATTAAAATGTCAAAGATGAGTTAAATTTAATTCCTTACAGAGTGCCTGCACATCGTCTCGTCTTGTCAGCGTCGAGTGTATACTTCTCAGCAATGTTCACAGGCTCTCTGCGCGAGACCAAAGAAGAAGAAGTCACACTTGGTGAAGTCCATGGAGATGCCCTTCAAATACTAGTACAATATTGCTACACAGGTAAACTTGATTTGTTATTCTCCTTTAAATCGAAGCAATAAAGTTCTCATTTTGTATACAAGGTTTTATTGAACTTCGGGAAGACACAGTTGAAACTCTTTTAGCGACGGCATGTCTGCTTCAACTAAATGCTGTTGTAACTGCATGCTGTAATTTCCTAGCTCGACAATTACATCCCTCGAATTGTTTGGGTTTTGCATTTTTCGCTGAACAACAAAGTTGTACAACACTTTTGAAACTAGCCAAAGCTTATACCTGCCAGCATTTTATGCAAGTAAGTAGAACAGTTCTCAATAAGTTTACAGGAATTATTATTATTAATATTTACAGGTGTGTAAAAATCAAGAGTTTTTCCAATTGAATGCAGAACAGTTGGGAAAACTCTTATCGAACGATGATCTTAATGTTCCTTCCGAACAAGATGTTTTTCACAGTCTAATGTCTTGGGTGCAACAAGACACCGTGGCACGTGAAAAATTCATTCCAGAACTATTAGCTCTTATACGTCTACCGCTTTTGCAGCCATCGGTAGGTTTATAATTTTTGCTCTAGTATATATTCTGTCTTCTTTGTAACGATAAACTTTGTAACGATAAAAAAAAAAAATCTGTAGTTTATTGCTGACCATGTTGAAGCAGTATGTGGTTCGAGCGAGTGTCAGCAACTTGTTATGGAAGCTCTAAAATGGCATCTATTGCCCGAACGGCGCTCTCTGATCTCAACTGAAAGAACAAAACCAAGAAAGTCAACAGTCGGTAGATTACTTGCAGTTGGTGGAATGGATGCACACAAAGTATGTTTACAATTTTAAAACATTTTAAACAAATTAATTTTGTTTTAATTTTTTAGGGAGCCATAAGTATTGAAAGCTATTGCCCTCGTTTAGATAAGTGGACTGTGTGGAAGAATATGTCAGCAAGGCGGTTACAATTTGGTGTAGCTGTCATGGATGACAAATTGATAATTGTCGGTGGCCGGGATGGGTTGAAAACGCTCAATACAGTAAGACATTCTTATGTTATTAAAATACAATCTCATACATTTTTTTAAAGGTTGAATGCTTAGACTTAAATACAATGGCATGGACTCCTCTTACTTCAATGGGCACTCCTCGTCATGGCCTTGGAGTTGCTGTGCTTGAAGGACCGATGTATGCAGTTGGTGGTCACGACGGTTGGAGTTATTTAAATACTGTTGAACGGTCAGTTGGTCTAACAAAAATCAACACATTTTATTAAGTATTTTTGCTTTGATTTATATTCAGATGGGATCCGTTTGCCCGGACATGGAATTATGTAGCTCCAATGTCAGCAATGCGATCAACAGCGGGTGTTGCAGTATTGGGAGGAAGACTTTATGTTGTTGGTGGCCGTGATGGAACCATTTGTCACCGTTCGGTTGAATGCTACGATCCACATACAAACAAGTGGACTCTAAGAGCACCAATGAATAAACGACGTGGCGGTGTGGGTGTAAGTTACACAAATTTCTTGTCATACAATCGAGGATTGAAAATAGCTTATATATATTCTTACTTCAAGGTTGCAGTCGCAAGTGGACACTTGTATGCACTAGGAGGCCATGACTGCCCAGCTAGTAATCCTTCAGTTTGCAGAACAGATACTGTTGAACGTTACGATCCTGGCACAGATTCTTGGACTTTGGTAAGTCGTTTTTAATTCCACATTGACCAGATAAATATTGCCACAGCCGATGGCCCAACCATTATTGCTGTTTTATGTCTTCTTTCTTGTAATGAATATTCTACCTATAAACAAAAATTTAGATATGCTCACTCAGCGTCGGAAGAGATGCAATTGGATGTGCTTTCTTAGGTGATCGTCTTATAGCCGTTGGTGGTTATGATGGTAACCAATATTTAAAAACTGCCGAAGAATATGATCCCGAAACGAACGAATGGACACAAGTGGCACCGTTGACGTACAGTCGGGCTGGGGCTAGCGTGATAACAATTCCGAATATAATTCCCTCAACACCACCATTAGCCGCTAGCTCAACGGTTTAGTTTAATTTTGTTTTATTTTAAACATTTTTTTTTTTTTTTTATGTAATTTACGTTGATGCGAATTTTATATGTTTGTTGTGCAAAACTTTTGCTCATACTGTCTTATTTGTAATGATTTAATGATAAGGCATTTCTCCAGTAATTTTTTGTTCTAATTAATTTACAAAATGCATGTGATTGCGCTTTCAAAAACTTGGCTTGAAATAATAATTATTATTTCAATAACATTCCATTATTAATATTGTTAATGTTAAGTTAAAAACTTAAAAACATTCCAGAAAAACTATTCTGTGTTTTGGGAAAACAAAATATGAGCAAATATTTATTTTTATAAGCTCACAGAATGTGCACGATTTTCTACTTTTTAAATTTCAAGATTTTGCATTTAAATTATTTCTGTTTGACAACAGGAAACAGAAATGCTTCAAAGAATCTGCTTTTAATTGATTTTATGATTTCCTTCATTATTTTCTCATGAAACTTTTTCATCCGACTTATTTATTTTCAATTCATCCCAAGCTCTATTTTATTTTATATTTAAATTTTATTTTTATTTCTTCTTTTTTCTTTCTTTAATTTTTTAATTATAGAAAAAATGGAAACCAGTTAGATTAAATCCGTACTGTTACAGACGCACTGTAGAATTTGTCGATTACTACAATCTTTAAGAGAAATTTGAAATATTTGCACAAAACATCAAATATTAATACACATGTATATTATTTTGTGTGCGTTTGTTGTGAAGGATAAATTGCTTGTGTGAAAAAGGTTGGGTTACTTAGACGCATATACATACCCCCTTAAAAAAAAGATAACTGCCCTGGCTTTTGACTGTGGGAATTTGATGTGAAAAAAAGAAAACATCATGGATGACGATACATCCTATATATTCTTTTGAAGTTTCTTTTATCAAAATTTAAACCGACAAGAAAGGAAACACAATTTTGTGTGTGTCGGTTCGTGATTTATTTATTCCAAAATTTACTATTCTTTTAACATTTGACTGTTTTTAAATTTTACTCAAACAAAAATATGAGAATTGTGATTTTATTTAAACTAAATACATAGAACCCTTATTTAAGACAATCAGCCCTATCGTCGTATCCGTTCGGAGAAACATACGATCGTAGAAAACTTCCGATCGTAACATTTATTTTGTTCATGGTATCCGTTTCGTAAAGGAAATATTGACGTATAATAACGCATGTAGTTCCGCAAATGTTCCGACACAATTTAGCTGTCGGAATAATCGGAGAGGCAGAAAATAGCGTTTGTTGAATTTTTGCTTTTCGCCGCTTGAAATCGTGATGGGTTACTCTGCTGAGTTTGAAATTTTAACGCAATTTTTTTATTTTTTTTTTTTTTCTGAGGTATGTAGATCTAACAATCGGAACCGTTAGGGCGATACCATATTCGTTTGTTTCGTGCAAATCGGATAGAATTTTGTTACGATCGGATACGACGATAGGGCTGAATTTATTGTAAAACGTGATAAAAGCATTAAAAAAAAAACACTTCAACTATAGGTATAATAAAATCATTATCATTTTTATCGCAAAATATAATATTTGTAGACTTAAGATGACGTAATGTAAATTTACACGCATATTTTCATATAAATGTTCAAAAAATATAAAACTATATGAATAAGTAAGATTTTTCATGACATTATCGTACCACTTTTATTTTATTTTTATTTCTTACTTGCATTTTTGTCATTTTATTAATTTTACATAAAAGAAAAGAACAAAAAAAAAAAAAACAATAAAATTAATAAAACAATACATAAAACAACATGCCTGTTAGATATTAAACAAAAAAAAACCGTCAGCCATTGTTTCAGATTATCGAATTTTTGTATATATATATTTGACAGGTATTTTTGACTGTCACCATCTAGTTAGAAGCTAACATAAACATAGCTAATTTTTTCTTAGTACCAACTCTGCTTGTAACTAGATGGGTTGAGTATTGAATGCCATCTTGATATTCCCCCGTCAAATAAATATAAGTACAAGGTTTCGATTATTTTTTGTGGTTCTGCATCTGCTTATTCTAATGTACTCCAAACTGTGAATCGCAGGAATATTAAACAGACAAATATTTACCACTATGAATGCAGAAAACTACGTACATTCATATTCACACTTTCGCTCGCCAATATCTCGAAGTCGAAATCACATCATATCATTTGTAATTTTGGTGTTGATTATTAAATATTAATTGAATGCTAGTGCTAGAGTTAGGTTTGTATGATAGTATGTTGGTACCATCGGAGCGACCATTTTCAAAGGCTTCCCAAGTGCTGAACCAACAGCGAAACGGGATTCAGGCTAAGCGCGTCAACAAAATTCTTTTCATGCAGAGTTTGGAGAAGAATTCCTGGGACCTGTAACTTGTACCCATATTTGAATAAATCTTTTTTTTATTAAAAACAAAAAAAAGAATATTATCGTTGTTCTTACTTGTATTCATATTTATTTAATTTTATTCGATGCATCGGTAACATCGGTGTTTTTAATCGATGCATCGTTAAACATCGATGTAACGAGTCGATTTGAAAAAACATCGATGTATTTTTGCTGTGAACATCCCTAGTACTCTCCACTAAAGTTAAGATGGCAGCATTGTGTGTTTTAGTTCAAAGTGAAGTTTCAAAAGTCGAGCAAACGGGATATCTCATATATAAAAACGGTTAGTGTTAATTTTTATTTATTATTTATTTTAACGCTTTGATATTATTTAAAGCAAAATTGACAAACATAAAACAAACTTTTAACGAAAAACAATAGTGAGGACTTATAATTATAATAATTTAAAGTTGTATGAACAGATATTTTGTTTTTTTCTTGTAGGTATTCTAATTATTGCATCGCATTCTTTGAATTGGCATCCGTCCATGAATGCGAAGTCTCTTAGGATCAGAGCAGGTAAAGTCAACCTCGGCAGTGTGGTTTCCTTTCGAAAAATTAAATTCATTCGTGAAGGTTCGTTTGCGCTTCATAGCTTTTCTGTCATCATCTTCTTCAACTGCTTTTTGTCTTACTAGCGAACCTAATAATAAAGTCAATATTCACGTAAATTCAAAACACAGAAAACTCAATCAAATGTTACCTGCAAAAGAAGCACATCTTCTTATGATGGACGTTGAATCGTCGTATAACTCTGTATCATCTTTTGGCTTCAAATTATCCCTACTTTGACCCGAAGCAGCTGCATTCTGTGATGGCAGACGAATAACCGAAGCAACTAGATCCCACAATCTGTTGCGGTTGCGTTGGGGTTTCTTCTCTTCTACAAACACTTCATCGTCATATCCACAATCTGTGTAATCAGAAGATGATTCGATTTTATCTTTATCCAGCGTGTCCATACTGTAGAATTTTCTCGAATGACTGTCACTACAAGCACTGCTATCATCGTTAGAATATTTTCTATTTTTTACTATATTCGAAGAACGAATTGGTGTAGACGACGGAGTGAAAAATACCTCATCTGGTGAATGATTGTCGGTCTTTTTCTTCTTATCAACTACAGTTGGAGTCTCAAAGTTGATTACCTTTTTATTACATATTGCTCCTGAAGTTGGAATTCTAGGAGTTATGTGTGGTATAACAGTCAAAATTTCTTCTTTCTGATGGATACCGTCATTTTCATTTATGTTTACCTCAGTCGATGTTGAAGTTATAATCTCTACGCTTCGACATGTTTGATAGACTGAATTTCCTGATCTGTTGTTATTGCTGATATTTTCTTTGCCATTGGCCGAGCTTGAAGAGGTAGAAGTTATAACTATTTCAGTTTCAGTTTTTTTTGTTGAAGATAGAAGAATTTGCCTTCCAGAAGGGGTTATTTTGCCAATAGTGTGTAGGTAATCCATATGTGTTTGGCGATCTATAATTTCACTTTGTGTACGACGAACGGCTGGAGAGAGCCGCAGATCTAATGGTATGGTTTCTAGGGATTTTTCTAAAAATTCTTAATACGCATTAAAAACAAAAGAAAAATATTTAAACATAGTTGTTTTGCTTACCGTTACTGCTGTCAATAGATTCGAATATTTTCTTTCGCTGATAACCAAAAGCCCGATTATCGGTCGCTATTCCATGTTCTACCATTGCTTTTTGAATACTCTTCGACATGACTTGGCGCAATGGGGTAACCGTTGCAGTTCTTACAAGTCCTCGAGTTTTTGGATGATAACGACTACCTGCTTCGAGAAGCCTTTTGACGAAAGAGAAATTTATTTTGTTTATACTTAACTTGTGTTGTTTTTTTTTTTTTAGACTTACTTGACTTGTGGTACCAACGATGGGCTAGTTTCTGATTCACTCACTGAGTTATGAATGCTGGACATATGGCCGCCTGAAATATCATTAAAGGCTTGCTCCTTTGGTTTGGCAAAAATTTCAGCCTGCAAGGGCGTCGAGGTTGATCGCACGAGTTTACCCTTGGTAGCGCATTGTCCTGCCACACCAATGCTCTTTCTCAGAGACGAATTATTAATTGAAGAAATATTTCTAATCGACGACACACTGTCGCTTATGAATTCCTCAGTTATTTTACTCTTTGCTTTCCAACGTAAATTTATCATAGAAATAGGAGTCAAATGGCTGTTGTCAATATCTGGAACTGGAACACGGTATGGCGATGTTTGTGTGGACACACTCGAAGAAAAGCTCTTAGGAGGCTGCTGGGTTAATTCTTCTGCTGTTAATTGGGATGTGCTAATAGGTGCAATCTCCAGATCGCAAGATATATTGTTTTGACTGCATTTCGAGAATGTATGTAAATCTTCAATTCTAGTGTAGAGCTAAAGAGGCATAGAAGTGCAAATTAAACATACAAAAGCTCACACATTTTATGCAACTCACTCTTGAACATTTTCGACAGTTAAGTGGTAAATGTTTATCGGCTATATGAGTAAGTAATTCAGTATGCATAAGTTCACGTAAAATAAGTGGTTTCTTGGCACATATTGGACAGAACAAATGCAGAATTGGATCAACACATTTCACCACAATGGCATGAGTTTTATGTTCATGCTTCTCTCGACACTCGGAACAGCAAAAGACCTTTTCACATGTCTTGCAAATAACCTACAAAATGAAAATTGCATTTTTTGTAATTGTTTTAATTTAAAAAGTTTACTTCTTTGGGAATCAGCATTTTTTGTATAAACAAAAGAAAAAAGTTTAAAATTATTAAATAAAAACAAAATAAAACAATAGAGTCGATAGAAGAATTTTACATGACGGCAGTTTAAAGTTATTCATAGTTGCATTAAAGTTTGTGAATTAAAACTGTAGCTTTGCTTAAGCTTCTTTACAGTTTTAAAATACTGGTTAAGGTCGAGTAGACGTGTGTTGGTTTAGTTCGTATGAAGCGCAATTTTATCTTGGTTTGTTTTGGAGCTGAAACTCTAATTGATCATGTTCCGCTAAGTAAGAATATTGTGAGTTTCAAAGTTCTAATTCTAAATAAATCGAAGATTATTCTATAGAAAAAAAAAAATTATGAAAAAATAACATAAAACGTTCTCATAATTTTTGAAATGTGCTTCATTAATTTCAAAATTTTAAACGAGTCCCATTTCTAGATTTGTATTCCACATTTCATTTTATAGTTGAACGGTTGAACAATGAAAACCAACACGGCAATACCAAAACCAAACCAAACATAGTTTTCTGACTCATTTCGGTTATTTTACCGCCTTTTGTTCTAATCGGCTGCTTCTGCTTCTGCAAATTTCCAAGCTCTTAGCCGACAGCCAAGAGATAAAGAGAACCAAACCAATACCAAATTATTTTTCATTTGTTTTCTCAGCGTCACAATTTTCTGTTCCAATTTCCAAGTTGGACTTCTTAAATTAGAAACGGTAGTGGATTTTTCTGGAATTAAAATACTTGAAAATGAAAAGTGTTGTCGAGAGACTGATGAGCATAACAAAGATGGTATTAAAAAAAAAAAAAAAATTGGAGTGCCTTCCATCCAATATAAATAATTTCCGAAGGTCTTTGGGTTTTTTTTAAGTCTGAATGAGAAAATAAATCTCGATTCGATTACAGAAAGAAATACACAGCCTTTATTTACATAAGCCGCGTTTTTTCCCACTAAGTAGCCAGAAAAATATTCAAGTTCAAATAAAACGCTAACGATAGTTAAATAAAACATCAATAAATGGAAATAAGGGTTGCATTTCGGATAAAGAAAAATAGCAAATACTTCAACCTAAGAGAGTTCATAACTCAGATCATAAGATTCGCGTAGCAAAATAATCTAAACGCCATCAGCGCTGTCTTCATTTCAATAATTGAGTTCTATCACCGCCGGCACAACTGTCATATTTTTACTGCCCTTTTTAACGACTGCAATCAAAATTGTTGTTTGTTTAGGGGAATTTTGCTGTGCTGGCTACTGAGTAGTGAAAAAAACACGACTACTTTTAAAAAGTACTTTATTTGATCTCTTGACCTTCCTTTCCATTGTGTTCCGCTTGAAAAATATTATGGCAACACTTTTTCTGTTTCGAATCGACTTTCGACTAGTATAAATACTTTGCCACTGCAAAATTTTCTTTCAGTTCATTTTCTGAAGTATTCCTCTAATTAGTGAAAAAGTTTTTATTCGTGAAGTGCTTTACAAAGCGATTATTCCTCCATTTTTAATATAATTGAGCTAAATATACAAAAATAAATTAAAGGTGAGGCATCTTCTATTAATATTCTTAAATTCTTCATTTCATTTCATTAGTCATCAATATTGTTATCTATCGCAAATATTAATTTATTTTTTGGAAAAGTCCCCATTTTGTTTCTTTTCTTTGGTGACAACGAAATCCTTCCTTCGATCAAAGAAATAATTCATGTTTTAATTGTTTCAAAGGAAATCCTTCACGGAATTAAAAATTGGAAATCCTAAATTAAGCTTAATTTGCGTATTGAGTTTGTGTTATTTACAGATAAGGGAGTTTGAACTTAGAAAATAACTGCAATATGTACAAAGTTGAGTGTAAAATGGAGCCATGTGAATTTTCTCGAACGTTCTTTCTGCTTTCTCGCAGCTAACACAATCATTGATGTGTGGTGTGGTTGGTTAGGCTGAAGCTATAGTAGGTATAGGTGTGTTACGTCTGACGGCGTCTCTCGTCCCGCATGGTACTTCAGTGGCTTTGTTTGAGAACCATGTGCCTTAAATGTTAGATTTTTGGTTATGATTTTCATAATTTCAAGTCCAATTGAACCTTTGAACATGAGCTTTGAAAATTATTATTAAATTAATATTTTATTCTCAATGCTAGCTATTGAAAAAATCGTGTTTCATTGCATGGCAACCACGTGATTTCCACGCAAGTCAATCGCAATGCGCTTTGTTGGAAGTAAATTATATACCTTGCTTATGTACACCACATGTTTGACAATTTTTTTGTTCTGGAAATATTCCAAGGGGTGTAGATTTCATAAAAAGCGTTTCGGCATCTTGTCATACCTTTTTGTTTTTTGCTTTTTCTAAAAGTGTATTAAAATGCACACTGTATGCACTGTTATAATAAGAAATAATCGATACGATTACAATTAAACAAGACGGTTTTTTCCTCCGATGGACACGTTATTTAATCAAGCAATAATACATAGCGAAATGTGTCATCAGAAACTCCATTAGAAGTTGTTGATTTTTTTTTTTTTTTTTTTGCTCATAGTAGGTATAGTCAATTCGTGTACAAATACACATTACAATAGAGCGTATTTGTATTCCAAATGCCTAGTCATTGTTCTTCTTCCATGCTACATACGTACATGTGAAAAATGTTCTCCGGAAATTTGAATTTCATAAATTCTCGCCTGATTTTGTATGAATTGCGTAATCGATGTTTAATTTTAAACCGTAATCGGCATAATTTTACTTAAAGTGGTCGTCATCACATTCTGACGTTTTTGTATGATTTTAAATCGGGACGGATAAAGTAGCGTGGCAATGGTTTCTTGATATGGACTATGACCGCGAAACAACTCGGTACGAAAATGTGGTTTTCTATTAATATTGTGTGGTTGTCGAGACGTAGTATTGTAAACCAATTTGGGAGATAAGAATATATTTCGCTTCTCTTTATTCCGGTTGCGTTGTATTTATTGTTTGTGAAATTATACACAAACACATCACCATCATCCAAATTAATTAAGAAAAATGCATTGTTAGATCTCAAGACTAAACTTTTTTTTTGTGTTGTCAATTTCGTTTAGATGTCGAAAGCTCCAGCTGTTGGTATTGATTTGGGTACAACCTACTCCTGTGTGGGTGTATTCCAACATGGCAAAGTTGAAATTATTGCCAACGATCAGGGAAATCGTACTACACCATCATACGTCGCCTTCACAGACACCGAACGTCTTATCGGTGATGCAGCCAAAAATCAGGTCGCAATGAATCCAACAAACACAATTTTCGATGCTAAGCGTTTGATTGGTCGCAAATTCGAAGATGCACCCGTACAGTCCGACATGAAGCACTGGCCCTTCGAAGTTGTTAGTGTTGAGGGAAAGCCAAAAATTCAGGTCATCTACAAGGACGAAAAGAAGACCTTCTTCCCTGAAGAAATCTCATCAATGGTCCTTACCAAGATGAAGGAGACCGCCGAAGCTTACCTTGGCAAGACTGTATCGAACGCTGTAATCACAGTACCAGCTTACTTTAACGATTCTCAACGTCAGGCAACCAAAGATGCCGGTACCATTGCCGGTTTGAATGTCTTACGTATCATCAACGAGCCAACAGCCGCTGCCATTGCCTACGGTTTGGACAAGAAAGCCGCCGGTGAACGTAACGTCCTGATTTTCGATTTGGGCGGTGGTACTTTTGATGTGTCCATCCTGTCCATCGATGATGGTATCTTTGAAGTAAAGTCGACCGCTGGTGACACTCACTTGGGAGGTGAAGATTTCGACAACCGTCTTGTGACACACTTTGTACAAGAATTCAAGCGCAAGCACAAGAAGGATCTTACCACCAACAAGCGTGCCTTGCGTCGCTTGCGCACAGCTTGTGAACGTGCAAAGCGTACTTTGTCTTCATCGACCCAAGCTAGCATTGAAATTGATTCACTATTTGAAGGAACTGACTTCTATACCTCAATCACTCGTGCCCGTTTCGAAGAATTGAACGCCGATCTTTTCCGTTCCACCATGGACCCCGTGGAGAAGGCCATCCGTGATGCTAAATTGGACAAATCATCCATTCACGATATTGTGTTGGTTGGTGGATCCACTCGTATCCCCAAGGTGCAACGTTTGTTGCAGGACTTCTTCAACGGCAAGGAATTGAACAAGTCGATCAATCCCGATGAAGCTGTCGCTTATGGTGCCGCTGTTCAGGCTGCCATTTTGCACGGTGACAAGTCCCAGGAAGTGCAGGATCTCTTGCTCCTCGATGTTACACCCTTGTCTTTGGGTATTGAAACTGCAGGAGGTGTAATGAGCGTTTTGATCAAGCGCAACACCACCATTCCAACCAAGCAGACCCAGACATTCACCACCTACTCGGACAACCAACCCGGTGTATTGATCCAAGTCTACGAGGGTGAACGTGCCATGACCAAGGACAACAACTTGTTGGGTAAATTCGAACTCTCGGGAATTCCACCAGCACCTCGTGGCGTTCCCCAAATCGAAGTCACATTCGATATTGATGCCAACGGTATCTTGAACGTAACTGCTTTGGAACGATCAACCAACAAGGAAAACAAGATCACCATCACCAACGACAAGGGCCGTCTGTCAAAGGAAGACATCGAGCGTATGGTCAATGAGGCTGAAAAGTACCGCACTGAGGACGAGAAGCAAAAGGAAACCATCTCGGCAAAGAACGCTTTGGAATCTTACTGCTTCAACATGAAGGCCACCCTCGACGAAGACAATTTGAAGAGCAAAATCGCCGACACTGACCGAACAACCATCCTCGATAAGTGCAACGAAACCATTAAGTGGTTGGACGCTAATCAATTGGCTGACAAGGAAGAATATGAACACCGCCAGAAAGAGTTGGAAGCTGTCTGCAATCCAATCATCACCAAGCTTTACCAAGGAGCCGGAGGTCCGCCCGGAGGTATGCCAGGGTTCCCAGGTGGTGCTCCTGGTGCTGGTGCCGGACCCACCCCTGGCGCTGGAGCAGGTGCTGGCCCAACCATCGAAGAGGTCGATTAAACAACATCCGAACAAAAATAATACCTCTTCTCATTTAATCGAAAATCTTTTGTCATTCCAAGAAGAACACCAACTCTTCCCCCAATGTTGCATTTCTTATAAACAAAAACACTTAAACCCAGTCAACAACATCTAAGCCTATTTCAAATTGAGTTGTATTTATTAAAAGTATTGCAAAAATATGTATTAATTTATTAAAACCAACAAAAACATATTGGAGATAATTGAAACCTGTCTCATTGAATTGTAAAAGTCTAATTCTTTGTTTGTGTGCTTAAAGTTGCAAACAGGAATTCCAATGAAATAAAGAAAAGCAATCTTATGGCGAATGAACAAAGTGAACAAAAATGTTATTTTGTCTTTATACGTTTTTGTTTCAAATTTCGTTTACAAATTTTGAAAGTTCGATCACATTAAAACTTCTCCTTTCAACAATGATCGTGTTTGATATTCTAGGTCAAATTTCGGTAACGGTCTAAAGTATTTTGTTTAAAATTTCTTGCGCTAAACGTGCTTTGGGAAGAGAATCCTTTCCAAAAAGGTGTAATCTGAATAATTACGAAGACGCTTATTTTATCTTGTTGTACTTAAATGGTGTATTGGGTATTCAGCCCTATCGAGGTTATCGTTGGAGCGGTAACACAATACAAACTTATGTAAAAAAAAAAAACTGCTTCTGTGAAAAATTCTCAAGATGGCACCACCATCGTTTTCCATCTTCAGACTACTTCCCAAATATATATACAAATGCCCCCACTGTGTTGTTTGCCTTTAATTTATGTCGGTAAACTACGGACGTGTTTATTAATTCCCACTGTGCTGTGAATAGAAAAGCGTGTTATTGTGATTTATTTTTGTTTGCAATTCAAAACATTCACAGTGGATTCAATGACATTTGTTGTGTTTTTAACTCCACCCTGGACTGGATTATTGAACTGATGTGTTGCGCCCTGCTCAAGAAGGAAAATAATCTGAGAAAACTCATTATCGATGGCTATCATTAAGGTTTACGATGCAGTGACAGCCTTCAAACACTTAAATGGGATAATAAACGTTTTCAAACCAGCCGGAAGAAAAACAAGCCATGTGCGGACAGCTATCTTACACAATCTCTGCAGAGGTAAACGTGCTTCGATTTCCCTGCACTTTTTGCATTTAAAGTTTAATCTGATATCATCTAGACCTCAACAACTTGGAAGTTCGAGAGCCTCGGAAACTACAAATGCTCGAACCAGGTGGTGCCCAAGGTCCTGTTGTTCGCAAAATCGCTGATTTAGCGGACCATGTTCTATCTGTTGGTCCTCGGTATCAAATGCAAGACATCAAATGCGCTCCAATAGCTAAACTAGGTTTCAACACGAGTGGAGTTCTGTGTAAGTACGAGAACGTTTTTGAAAAAAAAAATATATTTCTCAAACATATTGCATATGCATTCAGTGCTAGGAATAAATCGTGGCCTCAAGCAATCATCCAAAATTCATGGGAATCGTCCGGTACGAGTGTATCATGTTAAAGGATGCCTTGGTACAGCTACGGAAACCCACTTTTATGATTCCAGAATCACGGTGAAGTCCAAATTCAATCATGTGCATCCCGAGCGAGTGAGTAGCATGGTGTCATCCCTACAAGCATCCCACCAACGAAAAATGTACGAACTTTGCGGAGTCGACCTACAGTCACAAACAGCTTACGAAATGGCATCGAAAGGTATTATTCGTCCGGCTTCGAATGCTCAAACAGTTTTGTATGGCATAAAACTGATTGAATTTAATAAACCGGAATTCACATTGGAAATTGCTGCAATCAATGAAAACGAAGACTATTTGGCAACATTGATACACGAGATTGGTATAGAGTTGAAAACGGTTGCGCATTGTAAAGCCATTCGGTGTATAAGATATGGTCATTTCACTGTTGATGATTCTATTCTGCATCACAGTTGGAATTTGGCATCAGTGTTTGAAAACATGAAAAAATCACGAAAAATTTTAGAAGATCACCCGCAAATATTGCATCAAGAGAACGTTGAACTTAAAACAGAAAGACCAAATATACAAAGAAGCTAAGGTAAGATGTAAGCAATTAGCAAAACCTTAAATTCCTATTCCTAATGAACTTACCTCGTATCAAATTTTTTTCAAATGTTTTGGAAATGAACTGGTTTCTTGTCTTCTTGCCATTGTGGCAGTGAATACTCGTTTTATCTTTGAAAAGATTCAACTCAATAAAAGTATATTTATTTATCAAAAACCATAACAATATATTTTTTTAACATCTTAAGGATTTCAAAAATATGTAGATTAAAAATTCCTCCTGCTTATACAAAATAAATGCACTTTGAAAATAAGTCTATAGGTTCGCTTAAATCTCGAATGCTCTTGGGAACATCATTCATATTAGTGTTTGAATTTCTTCAAAGGATACACATCCTTATGGGCTGCAATATGATCTTCCATTTCTTTCATTTGTTCCCTAATATAAAAAAATTATATGTTAATCTCGAAAGTTTAATGGGTTTCAAGTGTAATCTTACTTTAAATGCTTGGGCATTTCGTTGTATACTCCTTGAAACATTTCCTTCCAACTTGGTTTGAGTTTCTTCTCTGATTCTGAAATCTGTTTCAACACTTTTTTCCGCACGTCGTTGACAAATTCCTTTTCAGCTTCTTCATCGAAAATTCCCCTCTGGACCATGTAACTTTTGAGCTTAGATATTGGATATCGTTCTGAAGTCCAAACTTCTACTTCTTCGGCTGAACGGTAAGCACTGCTATCATCCGATGTTGAATGGTGACTTACTCTAGTGAAATCAATGTATTAGGAGAGCTGCAATTGGTCATAAATTCATTTATAACATACCTGTAAGTCATAGCTTCAATGAGAATGGGTTTGTTTTCTTTCAAAACATATTCTCGGGCAAGTTTTGTTGCATTGTAGACAGCAAAGACATCTGTACCATCAACTCGAATTGTTGCAAGTCCATATGCTGGTCCCCGTCCGGCAATACCATCACCTTGATATTGTTCACACGAAGGAGTTGATATCGCAAATCCATTGTTTCGGCTGTAAGAAATCTTAGAAATACATATTCGTTTTTTTTGGGGGGTATTCAACTAGGATTTTTTTACCAGAACAAAATCACAGGGCAATCGAGTGTTGCTGCAAAATTAAATGCTGCATGAGCGTCCCCTTCAGACGCAGCGCCCTCACCAAAATAGCAAACAACACAAGCATCATTGTTTTTGCGTTTAATTGCGTAAGCTGCACCTACTGCTTGTGGCATTTGAGTAGCTTTAAAAAAATGTATTTTTTTTTTTTTCAGAAAATGTTGCAATGTAATCAATCAGTTGTAAACAAACCTAGAGGGCTGGATATAGTGATAAAATTAAGCTCTCTTGATCCATAATGTGCAGGCATTTGTTTGCCCCTGCCCCCATCATCAGCATTACCATAACATTGATCAATAAACTGTGAAATTGTAAAACCCCTCCACACGAGCACTCCTGCTTCTCTATATTGTCCATAGATCAAATCACGTTGTTCCAATGCGGCGGCACTTCCAATGTGAGTGGCTTCTTCACCGTAATTTGTCATGTAGAATGAAATTCGTCCCTGGCGCTGAGATTCGTAAAGTATTTTGTCCATGGTATTGAGCTGGACCATGTCTCTGTACATTTTCTGTATGGTTTCTTTGCTAAGGTTAGGATCCTGTGTAGAATCTAAGAGATTGCCATCTATTTTCATGACGCGGTAAATTGGAATGGGCATAATTTCCTTTGGCATTGTCAATTTTGGAATTTCTGTATATGGTGCTGAAGCACCAGGATATTTTGGTTCAGCGCTATGCTGCATTGTCCTGCAACACTAAACGGGGCAATGATGGTGGTAGAGCAAAAATGTGAGAACTTACTAGACCAAATCCTAATGGACGAGCTTTGTGGAGCAAGTAACTGGAATATCTTAGCAATGACATTCTCCTTTTTTTATAATCGTACTCTTTAAAAACAAGTAAATGAAGTACGAAATTTTTGCGTGGCAGGGAACAACAGATTTATCAGGAACCAGAACAGATAAAACAGGCGAACAGCTGATTTTGATAATGGCCTAATGACGTTTTCGCTTAATATTGTGAATACATGACTGGTTAAGGATAGATCACAGTCATTGTAAATTTTCCCCTTTGTATATTATTTGATAAAATATACAAACATGCTCCCAAGGAGTTCTTTGTTTGCGAGATTATGATAAGATATTTTTTTTCTAGTTTTGTTTGCCTTTTTACGGCTAGATTCAAAGCTTAAATATATCTTCTAGGTTTTGAAACATTCGCATTATAGTTTGTCAAAAGATGTATGCGATTACTCTTTATGTAAACACTCAACTGTAGCACTGTTACTGAATGTTGCCATTGAAGTTCGAATTTTCCAAGTAGTGCCAAATCACTTTTGAATATTTGCTTTTATTCCAGTTTCAGTTTGCAAAATAATCTTGACTTGTTGGTTGTGTTCTTGTGTAAGCGGTGTGTTGTATGATTTGCTTTAATTTATCGTTTGTTTATAAAATAAACAACCCAAAAACTTGATTAAACTGTTCAACTATTTGCACAGGCCAAAGTAAACGTGGAAAAATCAATTTAACAGCAAGTTCCGACAATGCAAATTCAGTCTGAATCCCAGTTAGATTATCGAATTTCGAATTTTCTGTCGGCGGCAATTTAGAAGGATCCTCCTTGTGCAGGAAAAGTCATTCTCCGTCAAAACAAAACTGGCATACTGCAATTAAAAAAAATCTGGGGCTGGACAAGAAATCAAGGCATTTTTATTGCACCACGAATTTCGGGGGAGTTTTTTTTTTTTTTTTAATTGGAGTCCTCGTAGACAGTATGAATAATTTGGTAAGCATTGAAGTTTTATGTGAAAATGTTTTTTAAGATTGTTTTGATCGTATATTAATTGGTGGGGAAAATAGGACCATGTGAAAAATTACTATCCTGAAAACTACAAAATGGACTTGTCAGAAACAATGAAAGCTGCCCTCTCGAAGGGTCCACCACTTAATAGTCCAGCATCCAACACGTCTGTGGGGACATCAGGATCCGGAAGTAGTCATGCTGCACTTGCTGGTGACAATCAACATTCCACCATTCCAGGAGTTGGCTATGTCACTGAAAAACTCTACATGTTGTTGCAGCTTTATCTGCAGAACAAGGGATGGAATCCAAGTGTTGAACTGCTGCAATGTTTTTCTGATCTTAAGGATAGCGCGATGCTTCCAAGTGCAGCTTATTTGCAGTATGTTCTATAAATTATTGTATTCACATTCTAAATTGTGAAGTTTGTTATTTTATTAGACTTTTAGCTAACCGTCTGACTCTTGATGGTCAAGGACGTCTTATTTTAAGAGAGAATGGCAAAATAGTACTTCCCTTTGAACATTTCGCTAATGCAGTTATGCTTAAACATATGTCCGGACCCCACGGGCTGCATTTGAGCGTTGAGGCAACCATAAGAGCTGTTATCGAATCATACACCATCGGGCGTGATAACTTTGGAATGGAGAAAGAATTCATCGTAGAAGTGGTGCAATCTTGTCCGTCGCCAGCTTGCCGCTATTATAAAACGCATTTACCAATGCCACCAATTCCTTTCATGGAACAACCATTTGGCAGTGTTTCGCCGGAATTCTTACAACACATGCCACCGCCTCATTCTATTAGTGGTGAAGTAGATCTAAGCAAGGGCCACAGTAGCGGACCAAAAGTTCCCCAATCGATTGCGCATATTTCAAAACAAAATCTTCAAAGTCAAATAAATAGTCATCATCATCAGCAACAGTTGCAACAACAACACCAACAGCAACAACAGCAGCAACAACAGCAGCAGCAACAACAACAGCAGCAACAACAGCAGCAACAACAACAAATTACTGCTGCAATTATCCAGCAACAAAATCGGGTCATGGCACAACAGAGTCTCGAAAAATTTAGTAATCTGTCTCCAATTGAGAAACAACGAGTATTGCAGCAATTGGACAAAAAACACTACGAACAGAATATAACAATTCCTATTCCAGGAGGAAATGTTGCTTTACAGCAAGCTCAGGGTAAACATTTACATACATTTCAAAAAAAAAGCATACAAATTATCATTTCGTTGGTTTTTTTTTATTTTTTAGGAAATATCCCTCATCAAATTCCGAGCTCATCTCCGCATTTGCCACCACCACCATCTCCATCATCAGTTTCATCATCACATGCAGACCAGAATCAGAAGAACATTGATGTTCTACGGTAAGTTAAACAGTAGTCTGTTAAAATGCCATAATTTTGTATCTTCCATGCATCGGTTTTATTTTCTAGGTCCAACTTGGAGTCATTAGAATCAAACAAAGACTTGTTGGCATTGCATAATGGTGCATGGGGTGGACAGGACTTACGCGAAGGGCAAGCCGTAGGGCAGGAAAAAATAGTTCGAGCTTTTTCCGAGTTAATGAAAAATATGTCGAGAATGAAGTCTTATATTCGCCCATCAATGTGCAAGCCATACGGCAAACAAAGTGAGAGTCTGCAGAAAAGTAAGTCCAACTTTCGATAATTTTAACTTATGCTCTCTTTATTTTATTCACTCAATTTTGCGTTAATCTGCTTAGATCTCCAATTATTCACCTCACCATCTTCCCTCCTTCGATTGATTTTCATTCGTCCCAATCGAAGTAAACGTCGGAGCGCAATTTTCTCCGATTTCCTCCGAATCAGAGATATTTTGCCTGTCGGAGAACTACCTCGAAGCAAATTCGGAGGAAATCGGAGAAAATTCCGCTCCGACGGTTACCTCCAATTAGCTTCTGGTTAAGGTTTTTTTTGTTTTAATTTTGCAAATCCATTTTTATCAGACAACATGTTGGTTGCATGATATTTTCTTCTTTCGTTGCTTGTTTAAAATGTCATAAATGTCACACTCACTATAATTATTGTAAAACAATTAATCATAATACCAAAAGCCCTCTTGGATACCATTCAATTGGTGCAATCCTTGCGAAACTGCTTGCCTGCTCCTCATATCCCGGTCAGTTCATGGAAGAGTGAGGATCGTCACCGCAAGGAGCCAGAAGGAGTTCGCGTCGAGAGCAACTAAATGTTTTATTCAAAGTAAATTAATTTTAAGTCGTATTAATAATATAAATAGAAGAAACTGAAATTGAAACTGAATGGTGGCGTGTAAGGTATTAAAATTTTGATAATGTTCTTCTTATGTAAACTTATTTTTAAATATTAATGTTTGGATGAAATCCAGGGTGCAATAAAAAAATATATAGTATTGATAGAAATGAAAGTAAGAGAAAAACGAAACGCTGTGAATATTCGCTGAGCGTCTATAAAAAAATCCAAGCAAACATAACGTGCCATTTATTTAGAAAACAAAATTTTTACTTTACTTTTTACTTTTTGTCTCAAACTGTTTTAGACTGAATTTAATTTTACGAATTCTCTTTCTCTCTCTCCAGCAAGTATTAGCAATCCCAAGTGGGCATTTAATTTTAAATTGTTAAGAAAGGATGTCAAAGAAAAAAGAAAAATGTTATTTGGCAGTTTATATCTGTGATAAAAAAAAAAGAAAATGAAAAACTTTCGTAACTTGAGAATTCGGCACTAAATTGACCGCGTTTTGGCTTTGAGAGTTATTAAAAACTAAGTTTAATGAATATAGGAATACAGGTTGTTAAATTTGACTTTTCAAAATTTTGAATCATACTAATGGCAGGCTCTTATCAAAAGTAGTAGTTTTAAAACTCACACTAGAACTTTAAATAGTTTAGCACTATTCACATGAGCACGACCAACGAACGACGAATGAATGAAGAAAGATGACTTTAGATGCGTTTGAAGCCGTATTTCCTTACAAATTCTCTACAAAACGATGATTGATTTGTGATGCATACATTTACTTTTTAATCTCAAATGTTAATGAATTTGAGAAAACAAATTTATTCGTGGCGACGAAAAGAATTGTAGTTGAAACGAACTGCTAAACTCTATTCGCGTTCCACACCATTCACACTCCCAACAAAATGTCCGCGCGAGTTAAATACATAATTAAAAACACCGGTTTTATTTCGTTTTGTCTTATCAAAATTACACTGATATATTAATCGTAAATAATAACATAGGCTACTTGGATTCTAAGCAGCAGACACTCAGGTCAATGCTTTGAATTTCCTTTGGCCTTCGGATATTTAGATTTTCCCATAGGAATGTAATGGATTGACTGTCTACTGGTTCGGGTTACGAAGCAACACATATGTTACGTTGTCAAGTTTGTTGACTTTCATTTGTGTAACTCGCGCGTATAACCTCAAAAATCATTCTTGCCTCGTGGGTTGTTCATTCGTGACGAACTAAAAACTCTCATGTGAAAGAAATGTCAAAATCGAGGAATTTTCGTTCATTCGTTGGTCGTGCCAATGTGAATAGTGTTTCAATCATGATTAGCATCGTTTTTTTCCGCACACGTTCTTGAACAAATTAAATGTTTGATGGAGTCCGAAATAAGGGATTTCTTTCAATTATCAACTAATGTAACAATAATTTCAAGGAAACACTCAAGAATTGTTTTATTTTCTGTTTACGAACCTTTTTCTAATCTATATTCCCACCGAATAAGCGTTTTATTGAGTGCAATCTCTTAGCAATATTCAAACAATCTTACCCACCAAATAAATCAGTTTGCAATAATCAATAATAATAATTAAAAAAGAAAATGTTTACTTTTCCTTCAAAAATATTATCAGTCAAAAAAAAAATGCAAGAGATTTTAAGGCTTTATTCAAAATCGGTTGTTACATCAAAATACATAAGTCAGTTCTTAAGAAAAAACCAAAAAAAAAAATATATATATAAATATATAGCCCAGGAACCCCCATACAAGAAATTCCCATCATCGCGCCCACTAAAATTGTAAATGAGGAATAAAAGGAAAGGCCGCGCATACCTGTTGCAATGGGGTGAATGACGGTGAAATGTCTCCATCATCACGTATTCTATTTCTATTTCTTTCATTACACGCGTCCTTATGTTAGATGAAAAAATACCTTGGTTTGATTGCTTTAGCAAACCATTTATTTTATGAACTAAATTACTGGAGTATATAATAAAACACAGTGCTTTAGTTCATAATAAAATCTGGTTTGCGCGATGCTTCCGACAGCTTGAAAGCAAGCAAGGTATTTCTACATCTAACATAAGGACGCGTGTAATGAAAGAAACAGGAATAGAATCCGTGATGATGGAGACATTTCACGGTCATTCACCACATTGCAACAGGACGTATGCGCGGCCTTTCCGGCTAACTAAATTCACGCCGACGTCACGAATCTTATTCGCGTTGGCTTTATCTTTTATTCCTCATTTAAAATTTTAGTGGGTGCGATGACGGGAATTTCTTGTATGGGGGCTCCTCGTCTAATACATATACATATAAATAATACAAACTTTTTTTCTGTAGATTTAAAAATATCCTCGCACGTAAAGAAATTATTAGTTGCTTAAAATATTAATATATAAATGATATGAACATTAATCATTAATTTCCTAATTAAAAACTTACAAGTAATGAGCAAGACTTGAGAGCTGAACAGAATGCATCGCCAGTCGCCGGCGACTAAAAACACAGTTGTCAAAAATGTGAAATTTGTATGGAAGTCGCCCATTAGCAACACAATGCGTCGTTGGTCGCCCTAATAGTCGCTCACAAGTTGAACTTTTTTCAACTTAGTCGCGCGACGAGTTTGACGTTTGTGTTTTCCTTTTTATATTGTGTTGTTGTTTTCAGATATTTTTAAAGCAATTGTTCATTCGATTCAACTCAAGTAATTAAACATTAAGAAAAAAAAAACATTTTTGCTAATGTTTTGTTTTGTTTTGATGTGAATATTTGATAGCCCGTCGCGCAACTGCACAAATTTCTTACCGAGAAGCGAATTTTTGACAGCTTTCATTTTCGTTGCCGGGCGACTTGCGACTGCACTCTGTTCAGCTTTTTATTCGTTTTATTGAATCAATTCGAGTAGGACGATTTTTGATCGCTGTTCATTGGCGATTTCCTAGAATTCAAACATGTATGTAGGATTGGCAATCAATAAAATCATAATAATCTAAATATCACCCCCAATTCAATAGCAAATAATAATTCAAATTCATAATTTATGTCTATAGTCAAGTTTAAGAACCACAAGTATTACAAATAAATAGTAGATTTAATCTTTTAACAATTTATTCAATAAAATTAAATATCAAGTGTACTTTTTTTTGTATTACATTCCAAGTTTTAAACAGTTCTTATGGTAATTATTTATTGATCGATAAGGTTTCGTTAAATTCAACATGTTTGATATAGCTCTGGTTGCCGATGGGGAAGCTAAGGACAAGGACAAAGGTAAATTCGTATTTTTTTGCAAAAACAAAATCATTTAATTGACTGATTATGGGCGCATGGGAAGGTGGAATTTTAGACTACAATACGGACTGATTCGGTGTAATTTTTGCAAAAAAAAGAGCAATTATCCTTCTGATTACGGGCATCAGGTATTCCAATGTAATTTCAATGAGAGAAATTGGTCAGTTGCAAGGGAAAACGTGATAAGGTCATACAGATAACATTGCTGGCAAATTTCATATTTCAATGCCTTGCAATGAATATTCCAAAATACAAACTAATGAAAAGGAGCATACTTTTAAAATTTAAACCGCAAACTTGGATATTACGAAGATTTCGTAAGAAAATTGCATACTTTTATGATTATCTCGAGTAAGATATTGCATTTGAAAGTATACAATTCATTAATGTAGTCGAAAGATGGTCATCGTTGTATTCATAAAAGTATGCAACTCAAGGCAAAAAAGGATGCAATTGTCAATTGTTGTTTGTTCCAAATTCAGCTCCAGTTCTCCTATGAAAAGAACTGCATCTTAGTACAACGACTGAGAATTAAAAAAAAAATCGTAGGTATGTACATACTGTTTCTTCGTTTATTTCTTCCTTAGATAACTGCTGCTGTACCGTTCTCAATGTTAATTACTGATCGAATTCATTCCTCATTCAAGAGCTTTTCTACACAGGAGCATTATGGGGCGCCTATCTGTGCATCTTAACAGTGATGCACTACTCTACTCAAACTTGGTAAGCAATAATTTATGTTTTAAAACTCTACGTTACAATCGGCCCAATCGAGGTTACCGTCGGAGCTGAATTTTCTCGGATTTCTTCCAAATCGGACAGATTTTTCTTGTCGGAGAACTACCTCGAAGCAAATTTCGGAGGAAATCGAAGAAAATTCCGCTCCGACGCACGGTTACCTCGATTGGGCCGAATATCATCATTAAATATACCTTTCTTTCTAAAGTCAAATTCATACACATGTTCAGAGGGAGTCCTAAGACATTGAATGGATTGAGTTCAAAGCAAAGTGAAGTACCCAATTCAAAGAAATACTTAAAGAACGACGACGCATTTGAGAACTCCTTTTTATCATTTTTATTGGATAGTGTATGAATTAATTTTGGAAAAAAACTAATTTGTATACTTTTAAATACATATAATAAAGAAACAAAATAAAAACAACCTCTCTGTTATTGTATTTCCTTTTTTCTGAATTCAAGGATTCAAGATCCTTTGGTAAGTGATTGTTGAGGTGAAGGTAAGCTTAAGAATAATTTGGTTTGGGTAAGAATATGGTTAAGGTCCTAAACCCCCCTGCCGTGGGACGAGACTGTAATTAATATTGGTTAAAATGCAAACTGCATTTGCATAAAAATGCAATTAGTTGAAAATCGCTTGTCAGTCAAAATGTAATTTGGTCAAAAATGCCGTTTGGTGAAAATTGCTTTTCGGTAAAAATGCTGTTTGGCGCTACTAGCGCCACCTAGGCGGCCAATCTTGGAACTACAGATGACAAAATTTTTCGCGACACTAGCGCCATCTAGCGGACAGTAGTGGAACTACACCCAAAATTGTCGATCTGTGGCACCAGTTGCATCTATTTCCCGCTAGATGGCGCTAGTGTCGCGAAAAATTTTGTCATGTGTAGTTCCAAGTTTGGCCGCCTAGGTGGCGCTAGTAACACCAAACGACATTTTTTAGTGAAATGCAATTTTTACTCAAATGGTATAAAAATTGAAATTATGTCGTTTATATCTCTTATTGAGTTTTTAAGTGTCCTGGAAAGGACAATTGTTTTTTTCTTTTTCTTTTGTTCATTCATTGCCACCAGGCAAGGATCCTGATTATTTGAAGGTACATAAACTTGTCCCGTGGTCCGTCCGCAGAAGTATTCCTAAGAAAAAGAATGTAAATAAATAATTGATTTTCATTTGTATCGATCACAAAATAAAGAGAATAATAAAATAAAACTAAAACATGGCATTCCCTCAATCAATTGCTCTAAAATCTGCACTTCAATTATTGTTTTCCTCCGTATAACTGGCCCCTTATATTGTAGTAGATTAGAACACGTTGACGTCTTCCCAAACGCACCCTATGTCAGCTGTTTGATGACAGATGACAATTAAATTTGTTATAAAAAAAAATTGGAGTTTGCTTTTGCATTTGCATCGTCGTTGCTCGAAAACAAGTCAGAAATTCCATATTTTTATCAAAAACAAACAAAATGCATCAAGCATACAATGTTTATTCCATTTTAAAACAAAGTGTTCACATCGAATCAATTGCAGCCTATGGTGAGTACAGTAATTATATCCGGCTTCTTTGTCTTCAAAACTGCGGCCTCCAATAAAAAATATAATTTTCTATGGCATTTTCCAAAGATAATAATGTTATCCTGGGCACCAGAAGCGGTCAGTTAATTATGTACTCCGTGCAAACAAGTGAACCAGATAGCAAGATCAATTTACAGCTTTTGAAGTTCAATAAAAACTTCAGCAAGAAGGCAATCAACCAAATGGAAGTAATTGCCGAGGAGAATCTTCTTTTTATTCTTACTGATGGAATGATAAACGTTTGTGATATTAGTCGACTAAATTTCGCGTTTATTCACAGTTCCGTTGATACCAAAGGAAGCAGTATATTTGTCTTGGATGTGAAGGTACTTCAATTTGGAGGAAAACGTTTTTACCGTCTTACTGTCCTTTTTTGTCGTCTCTAGACACCAAAATCTCAAACGGGAGAAACAGCAACTGTTATAAGAATGTGCGTTGCAATTAAACGAAGACTCCAGTTCTACTATTGGAAACTGGATCGGCTACATCCTTTGCCAATTAATATCGAGTTGAAGGACGTTCCAAAAGCACTTTGCTGGATTGATGACATCATCTGCGTTGGTTTTAAGGATGAATACGTTATTTACAATGTAAGTGGGTAACAGGAATCGTTTTCCATTTATTGGGGTTGTCTGATCTTTCACAAAAGTCCTCAAACTTATCGCCTCGTTATGGTGCGCTCTTTAATTTTATTTCGGTTTCTTATTTTTATATTTGAGATTTCTTCAAACACCCCGGAGAAGCATGACCTGATTGTCACATCGTCGTCACACAGTATGGATCCATGCATATGTGTGATTAAAAATCACATGTTTGGCGTTTCTAAAGATGAGTACCTAGTTGCGATTGATCCAAAAGATTTTGTCAAAAGTAAAGACCAGCAATCGAAATCAAATAAAGAATCTGCAGTATCTACAGGAGAAGCCAAGAACTCCCTCAAACCACTTACTTGGAGTAGTTCCGTTTTAGATTTGGGTTTGTAACAAATCGAAACTCCTATTCTTTGTTTATCGTTGTCTCGTTTTTTAGTTTGGGATGAACCATTTGCAATCGGTCGAATAGCAAACGTGGTGGAAGTGCGTTGTCTAGAAAGCAGTGGCCTTAATAAAGACACCCTCGTTCAAAGTATACCTGAATTGGGAAAGGTAAAGTTCTTGGTGAGGTCGGGCAAGGGAACAATTTTTGCTGCCGCTATATCCGAGCTATGGTACATCCAACTGGTGGATATACCAACTCAGCGACAACACTTGTTGCAACAGAAGAAATTTCAACTTGCTATCGAGTTGACTGTGAGATGGCCATCAATTTTTAAAGAAAACAAAATAAATAAATAATTTATCTCAATAACAGAATATGTCCGACGAACCAGAAGAAATCAAAGCCGATACCATTCGTCAAATCCATACACGGTATGCCAAGGAACTGTTTGCCAATATGCAATTTGCTGTGGCTATGAATGAATTCGAGAAGGCCCAGGCAGATCCTTACGATGTAATTCGACTTTTTCCAAACTTGGTTCAGGACCAATCGAAGACAAATCTTCCCATGGACTCTGTAAACATGCCTGTTCTAGAGGACAAAGATTTGGAAAATGCCCTCATGGCCTTGATTGATTTCCTGGCCGTTGCTCGCCAAAAAGAAATTCACAAGCTGAGCAACACCAAAGGACCTGCAAAATCTTCCCTCCTATCAATTATTGATACAACTCTGCTCAAATGTTACTTGCAGGTAAGTTGAAAGTACATTTCATTGAAACGACAAACAAAAATACTTTTCTCTTTTTATTGAACAGACCAATGATTCGTTAGTTGCTCCTTTGCTGCGTCTGAAACAATGTCATTTGGAGGAGTCGGAAAAGACGCTAAAAAAACATGACAAAATAAGTGAACTCATAATACTTTACCAAACAAATGGTAAACACAAAAAAGCTCTAGAATTACTGCAATCGCAAGCGTCGATTGAAGGTTCTAGCCTGTATGGCCACGAGAGGACCATCAGATATTTACAATCCTTGGGAGCTGACCACAAAGACTTGATTTTTGAATTTTCCAATTGGGTGTTGCACAAACATCCCGAAGATGGTTTGAAAATATTCACTGAAGATTTTATTGAAGTCGAGAATCTCCCACGAGCAAAGGTACTTGACTTTCTCTTGGTTGGGCACAAAAATCTGGTTATTCCGTATTTGGAGCACATCGTTAATGTTTGGAATGAACCAATAACAATGTTTCACAATATACTCGTCAAACAGTATCGTGAAAAGGTACAGAATTTGATGAAAGAATTGGAAGCGGGAGCAGGGAGTGAAGGAAACAGGTAATTCTGATGTTTGGGTTGCTGAGAGATATTTTCTGAACGATTAATTTTTTTTTGTAGTGAAAAACTCCAACAACTCGAACTCTATCGTTCAAAAATGTATGATTTTTTAAAGAAATCAGACAAATATTCGCCTGAAACAGTGTTGCAAGAACTACCTCCGAATATACTTCTGGAAGAACGGGCACTCATCTTAGGAAAATTGAAGAAACACGAAAAGGTCCTTGCTATTTACATCCAAATATTGGGCAATGTTGAGAAAGCCTCCGAATATTGTGAAGATGTTTATCCCGAAGAGAATGATATATTCGCAATGCTTTTGAAGACGATTCTCAACCCTCTAAGCATACCACCCTATCAAGGAGTCGATCTACACCCTGACTTCTTAAAACCAAATTCTGAAATTGTCCTGCAATTGCTAAACAAGTATGCAGTGAATATTAATCCTGCAAAAGTTTGGCCAGTAAGTTTGTTATTTCAATAATTTCACTGATCAGATTACTAATAAAATGTTTCATTTTTCAGTACTTGCCTGAAGAAATGCCATTGCATAGATTAAGAAACTACATGGAGACAGTCATTCGAACCCAAATGGAACGGAAGCGACACCATCAAATACTAAAAGGCCTCCTCACAGCCGAATGTCTGCGATTGCAAGAACAAAGGATGCATCAAGAAAAGAAGTGTGTCACCATTACCGACTTTAGCATTTGTCCAGTTTGCAAGAAAAGATTTACAAACCAAAGCGCTTTTGTCAGATATCCTAATGGAGAAATTGTCCATTTATCTTGCCATGATAAGAAAATTGGCGTTTCTTAAAGGAATCATTCCTAATACAATTATATTTATTCTAGATCTTAAGAGTCAGTAATAAATTTTGTTACAAAAAAAGCAAATCCAAACAAACAACAGTAAAAAATAAAATAATCAATTATATACTCAATAAAGTAGCTAATTATTATTCCTAAAATATAAAAACCTTTTTCATTCACTCTCATAAGAATGCAAGCTATATTTACACGAGCTGTACCCTGCAACTTATAGCGTTTTTTTTTTTGGTCGTCCGGAACTGTTCCGAACGATTCTGAATTCATTCACAATTCACAATATGACAGTTCTTGTTCTGAATAGAACAGAAAAACGTTTCCGAATTTTAAGTCGGAATCAAAAACAGAATCACGCATACATGCATACACTTGCACATATGTACTCCCCGTCATGTTTACAAACAAAGAAAATGAAAACAATGTCATGTAATCTGCAATTCTGTATATGACGTTTCACAAATACTTGAGCATTCAACCATTAGAAGCAAACAAATTTGTTTTTATGTTCGTTTGGTATCCGGAATCGGACAGTTCTGTGCACCAATTCCGAATTACCAAAAGAGAAAAACGCTTTAAATAAAAATCAAATATGGAAAAAGATAGACTTAGAGAGTTGGAATGAGAGACATTACATTTGGATTAAGAGAACAGAACCTTGTTGAAAAGTTCACCATAAGTAATCTGTACTTCACACATCAGAAAGGAACGTCACTAAATCGTTGCATTTACTGCACACACTCACTGCATCTTTGCAACGAATTCATTACTTTGTTTACTTTCATCCCAGTCCTGCTGTATTGTGCAGAAGCATGGACCTTGACAAAATCGGATGAGTCATAAAAGTGCCTTAGGCTGTTTCGAGAGGAAAGTTCTTGGGGTCATCTTGGGCCCCGTGTGCATTGAAGGGGAATGGCGAAGAAGATATAACAGCGAACTTTACGGATTGTACAACGACATGGACCTAGCCAGAAGCATTAAGGTCCAGAGATTCAGATGGCTCGGTCATTTAGAGCGGATGGACACCAATGCTCCGGCCCGGAAAGCCTTCAACACTTCTCCCGAGGGACGTAGGAGGAGAGGAAGACCGCGACTCAGGTGGCGCACTCAAGTGGAAGAGGACCTCAATCAACTTGGAGTGCAAAACTGGTGACAGCTAGCTAGGGACCGAGCTGGCTGGCAGAGACTGTTGATTGAGGCCCAAGTCCACAACGGACTATAGCGCCACCTTAAGTAAGTAAGTAACCGTTACTTTGTTATTTTATTTGGAGCGTAGCCCAAGACTTTCAAAGAAAATAAAAGAAAACAAAAAATAAATGTGCCATAGCTTTTAAAGATTTGAAGACAAACACAGTGAAAAATCAAATTCAAGACTCATGTTCCAATAAACTTTGGATTGTAGGATTGATTCCAGTGCAGGAAGAGTTTGTACTAGTTTAACGTTTCGTTCGCTGAGAGAAATACCCACTTTACTTTACCACTGTTTTTGGATGCCTCATCAATGAAACTTAATATCTCGTGAGACCATCACATATGCGATGTCGCCAAAAATGAAGTCTATTAAGTTGGCAAACGATATGAGCACAAACGATTGGGACCATTCATTACGATAACATTATGTGCTAATTATGTGTGAAGCTCGTTTGTGCTCATATTGGTTTGCCAACTTAATAGATGTCCAAAAGTGTGGCAAGGTATTTGGGTTTATTATCGGTTATCACTACATATCTATCTGTAAAATGTACTTGTTAACTTACTTACTCAAGCTTCCAGATTGGTATACAAAGAAGAGCTCCTAAAATGATGGTGAAACAGACATCATTTCGTGACACTGCTGTGGTGCTGCAGCAAAATAGCCACTTGCAACAGTCCCAGAAACCACTGGGCTATACTTTGTTATAAACCAGGAAGATGTACATCATTCTCTTTTGAGACAACTGTTTTCTATAATGATCCGCACATCAATAAGGAAATCTAGAAAGAAATAAAGTGTGGTTTTAGTGTCGGTAAGGTTTCTGATGAAACAAATAAAATGAATAGTTGTATTTCTAACTGCTTGGCTCAAGAAGTCTACCAGACTACAGATAAGCTATCAAATTTATAACCCAACACCAATCACTTGCAGACGGGACGTGCTTTTCTGCGGTTTTAAATGCTGTTGAAAACTTATGTTTCACAGACGGTCTTGTTGGAAACAAACCATCATGAAGATGCGTTAAGGAAGATTAATTTATTATTCTCAAGACACCGAAGAGAACGAACGCCTGGTCGTGGTCTAAACAATCCTTATAAAAAAAACCCTAGTGAACTGGTGATTCCTGTTTTGTGTAGTTGACAATTTTCTGCGATAAACAAATTGCCATTGTGAAGAAATAAGAGCAAATAAGATAAAATTACAAATCAAATATTGTGGAAGATAACAGCATCTTTCAAGTGATAAAACAACTCGCAAGCTAGTGTACATTCGTCATGGAAGAAAAGTGGGTTGCCAGTGTCGGGTCTAGTTCACAAAACAAACAACTTTCGCCGAGAACCAGAAACCGCGATACAAATTACCAAGAGGCGTACGAAGCTTCAAAGACAATTTATCATGGTGGCCTTAGTAACACAACAACTAGAATACATCAGAAAATAACAACCTGTAGTAACAATTACTACCAGAGTGAACATAACCCACCCGACGGAGGCACTCGAGCTTGGTTGGCTATGATAAGTGCCTTCTTCTGCTTGGGACTAATTTTCGGACTAATCAATTCCTATTCGGTGATATATTCATATTTGCAGAGTAGATTTGAATCCTGGGATGATCCGGAGGCATCAAGCAAAGCAGGTAATCGAATTCAATTTTCGAAATTAAAATGATTTCGATCATGTGTTCTCTTTTTTATGAAGCTCTAATTGGATCGTTTACTTTTGGAACAACACTTTTTTGTTCGCCGATTGCTGGAATGATGACTGACAAGATTGGTGTCCCATTTACCACTCTGACTGGAGGCATTATAAGTGTGCTTGGTTTGATTCTGTCATCGCTCTCGCCATGGAGTGTTACGGGTCTGCTATTCACATATGGTTTTATGTTGGGTCTTGGCTCGTCTTTGGTCTACACTCCGACTTTGTCTGTCCTCGGCATTTACTTCAAACGCTATCTGGGAAAAGTCAACGGCTTCGTATGCACAGGCGCAAGCATCTTCACTGTGATAATGCCACCAATACTCTCTTACATCCTGACTACTTACGACTTCCGCACAGCACTGGTATTGTTGGCGGTTTGTTTTTGCTTCTTGATTGTCGCGGCTTTTGTTTATGGTCCAATGATTTGTCCAGTTCGTCAGAATACCGATAGCCAGCCCAATCCGACGTTCAATGTCGATATATGGAAGGAACGATCCTACATTATCTGGACTCTGAGTTGTTCATTGGCCCTGTTCGGCTACTATGTGTCCTACGTCCATATCTCCAAGTTAACGCAAATCAATTTTCCCAGACGAAACAGCAATTTGCCAATTATGTGCATTGGTGCAGCTTCTTGTATTGGTCGAATGATTGTTGGTATCTTAGCTGATGTTCCTGGAATAAATAGAATTAGGATACACCAAACTTCGTTGATTGGAATGGGAGTGGTAACAGCGATGCTGCCGTTTATTGCCTCCTACAATTTTCTTCTTATAAGCTCAGCAGCTTTGGGCATATTCGATGGGATGTTCTTTCCGGTTCTTGGTCCAATTTGTTACCAATTGTGCGGTTCAAATGGCGCCGCACAGGCTATTGGTTGTTTCCTGGGGCTTGTTGCTGTGCCTATGACCATCGGACCAGTACTTGCTGGAAAGATTTTCGACGAAACACTCTCGTACACAATGCCCTTTATCATTGCTGGTATACCGTCAATTTTGGGAGCGCTTTGTATGTTTTTCATTGACGATAATTCTGAGTATGGTAAGTTTTTTTAAGTTCAATCGTTCTTTTCGTTCCTTTGTTGGGTACCTACATGATTTGAAATCTTTTAGAAAGGCTAGACGGCTACGAGAGCGTACAAAAGGGAGTTTCTTGCAGTAATTTGCTAAACGAGAATACATATTCGATTGTGATTCAAACAGCAAAGACATTAACGGATCAGGAGCCCATTTCGGAACCCCAGCGAAAGTACACATACACAATGTTGTAGAAGAAGATTATCACTACTACTACTACTACTGATATTTTTACAGATAAAAAATAAAAAAAACATTCAAACCTTCAAGTCGCGTGATTAAAATCGAAAGTCTTTTAGTATTAAGAACATCGAGTTAATTAAAAATTGATAAATAATTCACAAGCAAACAGACTAATTGACACTTTCGATTCGAAAATTAGTAAGGGGTGGCGCCCGCCGTCAGCAAAAAATAAGAATCTAATAACCAAAGTCGGGTCTTCAATTAACTTAATTTTGCATTTCAAATGTCAACATGCATAGCCCAATAAAACTTTCCGTTTCTTCATTAAAACGAAAGAAAACAAAAAAATCAAAGGAAACGATCATTTCAATGCGTCTCCGCGTCAATTCACTCATCCGACAGAAATCTTTAAATGCTTCAGAAAAAAAAGCAAATTTGAACATCTTCCTTTCTTTCTTCCTCTCCGAAAAAATTGCGAGCGAAATTCCTTAATTGCAACCAAGAATATATGGTGTTGCCCGCTAGTGACACATTATACTCTCATTGACAGTCGAGTGTTTCAATCAATTGACAAATAGTGTTCCGTGTTTCCATCATAGCCCCAAGATCTTCTCACGACTAGTTCGAGAGAAGCTGACATGACAGCACGAGGAACTTATAAGCTGACACACTACACACACAATGCTTCTTGAAAAAGACGATAGACATTTAATTTGCAAAAAGATTTTGCCGAAAGAACACTATTGATACTTAATTAGCCATAGTCATGTCGTTATTATAAGAAGAGATAATTGAATTAGAGGAACATTCTTTATATGAGGTTGTGACCCATAAACATGCTTAAATAAATTGGCGAGATGTAGAAGAAAGGTATAAGCTTTATTGGAGATAATATGGATGAATTGATCATCTTTATCTGTCAATTGATTTTCCGTTGTTTTTGTTGTTGTTTATGTTTCTTGGAACAGAGCATTAATATGGGACGAACAAAAAATTGAGACATTGATTGGATTCTATTGAGTTGATTATATATGAGTGAGAAGTCCAAAATATCCAATAAGTTTACCATGTTTGACATTGTTTTGTTCACGAATAAATTAGGTATTCTTAGAAAAAAACACTTTGAATAGGTTTGGAATTTAATATATAGTGTTTGGGAAATGGACAGAGAGCAGTGTTATTTCATCGTAGAAAAATTGAACCAATTATCTTAAAACTCAAAAATTTAAAATCCCCTTCGACAGGTTCACTTCAGCGAACTATTTCTAATCCCAGACATCCTGTTGACAACAACGTTGACGTAAGCCAACTGCAAAAAGAACAAGAAGGACACTTCTTCCACACACTTCAATATGTGCAAATGACAAGACATCTAAAGCGATTAGTTGACATTTATAAAAGACATTGACAATGACAGAGATCCAATATTTTAATTGCAAAAAAATAACGTCTGCTGAAATAAAATTACGGACAATTCCATTAGTGGTTATTGTGGTAAGCCACGAAACAATTGACAACTTAGGGTAGGTAACCTGACCCATTTCAATTAATTTACCAGCAAAATGAAATTGAGCTTCTTACACCTGAAGTAACCAGTTACATAAATTGGTCAACAAGTGACAAGTACAGGGAACTACAGGAATAAAAATCAATTGGTTTTGCTATCTTCAACTTAAAACTAAAAAAAAAAGGAAAAAATTATGATAAAAGTAAAATAAACTAATATGTTTGACATTAAAACGGATGCCCTGTCACTAAGTGAACCGTTCGGCAGAAGGATGGATACATTGCTTAATACATTTGTGAAAGCTTTTCCGAATTAAAAAAAAAAACCGAACTGAGAGCAAACCGGCATCTCTATTTCATTCATATACTTAGAAATCTTTATAAAATATAATCACTAAAATATTATGCAACATTATGTTTTAAAGTCAAAAGCTTTTTCACATTCCTCCCACCTACTCGACACATAAAATGCTGCCAAAAAGGACAACATCTAACAATGTCAGGTTCTCATTGACATTGAAAATTTCACAGCTTTTGTTGACAACAATGAATGAAAATATAAAGCCGGTATGAATAAAGACAGATAAATTATGCATTTCAAGCTTTTCTTTCAAGTTTAAGTGCCGCAATGTACAGCTTTCCTTATGGTAGCAACAGTAGCATGAGACTAAACAACACACCGTAAAGAGAGAGAAAATCAACCCCCTGCCTACTTTCGCTTTCTGCTGTCAACTATATCATACAAGTTGGAACGATATTGTAGAGTATGTTTTAAAAATGTAGTTATCGTGAAACTCGAAGTATAATTCTGAACAGATTTTTTGCAAATTCATTCTAACCATTCAAATTAAAAATGTCCATATAAAAAAAAAAACGGTTTTCAAGTAGCTAAACCAAATATTGGGCTACGGAAACAAAAACGTTAACACGAAAAGATTAATGGCGTTTTTAAGTGGCAATTTGGAAGTTAAAAAAAGCATTCTGAATGCGTTCAATTAGGTAAAGTGAAGTTCTGGTTCTGAAAAGAAGAGATTAATTTCCCTTCTGAAGATTTTGAAATCGGAATGCTTTTCTCAGATTCCAGATTGCCAATTAAAACGACTATCGTTACTTCTATGGTAATTATTCTAAGGAAATAGCCAGTTTTATTCTTCCCCTTAAACAATTCAAACGTAATACCCGGACAACTTCGGACGTACTCTTAAGTATTGATGATCGGTATTTAGCCGGACTACGCGAATGTGAAACTCGCTTCTGCACTCTGTCTTTCCCAATCATTACAATGTTCAAGAATTCAAGAACAATTTACACTGATACCTCTTTTCCAACCTCTAACTTCCTTCCTAAAGCACTCACTGTGTCTCTGGCATAATAAGGGTATAAAAAATCCCTTGAGTGGGTGCAAATTATTAGAAAAATATATATATATAAGACAGGGAAGATTTAGGTTAGGGAATAAAAATAAAACAAGAATACTTAATCGACGCCTTGTAACCTTAACAGCTAAATGTTTCTTTTTTTAGGGTGCTCCGTAAGAAAAACCGTTAAACATGATTTTGTATCTTTAAATATTAGCATGAGCTTTAGGTGCCCGTACCATGTGTTTCAAACAAATTGGTTCTGAGTTCGATGCAAACACCGAACACGAGAGCCAACCAGTCAAGCTCTCTAAAAAAAAATGAAAATGCTCTAATTAAGCTGCACTAGCTCTGTTCTCTGCCCTAGCCTGTAGCATGGCAATGGCAAGTCAAAGCACTATCTATCATTAAATATAGAAGAGCAATATTTTTATGTTACTCGAACCCCGTTAGCGAAGCGGGTTGGTCGTGTTCGTCTTCACGTCTATCCAAAAAATTGAAAATTGCAAAAAAAAAAAAATCTTACAATGAAATAAAGAACTCTTACATCTTTTTTTTTTTGTTTTGTTCTTATTATAAGCGGTGTTTTATATATAACCCGGCGGAGTATCTTTTGAATTTCATTCGAATCAATACGTTTACCTCTACCTACACTTATGCCTTCCTCACAAACAATTTAATTTTTCTGCTCTTTCAAGTGATTTTCTTATTCGATTTCTGGGGCGCCCATCGTTTGGAATTCGTTCACGGTGTTTTAGCAATACGCATAATAGAAATAATATTAATATTTGAGATTTTCGTGTGTGGTGCTCGTGACATTGATGAGGAGTGTCGAATCGTGTGATTTTGTTTCTTAAGAATTATGTCCTATCACATAAATTTTGCCTGCTTGCTGAAATGTTTATTTTGATAAACACTGGTCGATTGTTTGCTATTGAATTGGTAAATTAAAAAAAAAAAGCTGATCAACAAATATGTTAATAGTCTATACGTCACTTTTGAGATATGAATTATTGTTTTGTTAAATTTGAATTGTTATTATTATTTGTACGTCAAATGGTTTCGATTATTATTTTCTTTTTTTTGCTAACTTTGAATTTGAGTTCAGTACAATTTACTGTCATGACGTAGAAATTTGAATGCAAAAAAAAAATGCTAAGTCTAGCTATATTCCACGGTTTCAGAATTCTCCCACCTCGACTTGAATTCATTCCATTGAAATGAGGTTCCCAAAAATTGGAATATTAAACTGTCGTGTTATTCGTTTGTTTCGTGAAAGGTTGTTAACATGAAACGTTACACTTAAATATCGTGTATCGATTGACAGTTTGTGTTTTTGATTTGTTTAGCCAGTCAAGTTTGATTGAAAGCAATTTTGAGACATTAGGTCCGTTCGCGTACTTTCTGCACTAATATTCGTAAGACGAGACTAAGCAGTGAGGGTAAAATTCTTTCACAGAAAACAAAACTACAAAAAAATTAAGCGAACGGTAAAACAACAAATTTTGCCCATATTTTAATTCAAAAGATTTTTTTTTGTATAAAAAATTGAGACTTTGAATTTGAATTTTTTTTATTTATTCGCTATTTTCAATAAAATTTGACAATTTTCACAAATCAGCCCAAAGAAAATGGGCGCATTCACTAACCTATACTCACTACGTAGTCTATTTTCCACTAGCTTTGTGAATGCGAAATTGCACTATAAGACTAGTCGAAAACAAACTGTCAAATAATGATAGTTCAGTAATATAAGTAGTGTCCGTAGCTTAGTGGTTTGGTGCGTTGGCTGCTAAGTAGAACATCGTGGGTTCGAATCCTACTCGGGCCCAAAGTTTTTATTTCATCTTTCACGGACACTGCCTCTTGCGAAGAACTGTCAAAACTTCCAATAGTATCATCTGTCATGAAAAAGTGCTTCTCAACTTTGCCGTTCGGAATCGGCGTAAAATTGTAGGTCCCCTCAATTCTTCACACGCACCTAGAGAATTGTTGATGAGAGTAAGCCACTTAGGCCTTGGCTCTTCAAGAGCTGTCGCGCCACTCTATTTTTTTTTTTTTTTTTTTTCAGTAATATTAGGTTTTATCTACCGAAAAATTCCAAATGAAATGTATTTTAGTGTACACCTTTATTACGACCAGCGTTGTAGAAAATTTCACGAACAATTTGTATGTGCACAAAGGTGGCGAGATATTTGCGAAAAAGTGAATGTCGTGACCTTTTCACCTTTATAACTTTTTTAATCGGCACGATATCAACGTCTATTTTTATTTTTTAACACCTTCATGACAACACCGTAATAAAAATGTATCCAAAAATTCATCTTACTAGGAACTTTTCCCAAGATTTTTTTTTAATTCCTAAAATGACTGGACTATGAACATATGATGTAAGAAACGCTTGTAATTTGTGATTTGAGGTTAGGGACCTTTAAATTGAAGTCTTGTTTTGCTTGTTATGCTATGAAAAAACACTACCTGATAAGATCTGATTACATAAATTTCGTCCTTCAGACTCTATCAGGTAATTAATATTGTCGTAATGTACGATTAATTTCATTTTAAATTTGAAATTGAACGTTTATTTCCTATTCAACAGCTGATTATGAAATGTCAAAATCTGTCAACTACCTTTGAAGAAATTTTTACACTAGGTAGGAGGGGAAATTTCAACTCATTTATTAGTTGTATTTGGCCAATCAGAATGAGTTCACTACGTAGTGACTACGTTAGTGAATGCGGCCAATTCGTGGGCTAAAATCCGTAGGTTGGGGACATATTTTACTCTCTCTTTTACGAAGAAGTACAAAATTTTTGAGCACGCGAACAGGATTTGGTTAAATTTCGTGATTTTTCGTAAAATTGGACTGTTAGAAAGGTACGCGAACGGACCTATTCGGTTTAAAGCAAACTGTCCCGTTCTTAAATCGACCTCTATTTTGTTTTGTTGATAATTATGTGGCTACTGATACTATCAACGCAAATTTTGAAGAATATTGAAAGTATAGCGATCACATTTACAAATTATTTAGATTAAATTTGTTTGTATGCAGTTAACTGGTTAGTAATCTCTCTATTTAGAACACACACGACAGTCTGGCTTTTCGACACTATTTTATCTCAAATATTGCTCTTATCTTTCTACTTGAGATCAGTTACTCTTCTTAAGTAGGTTTACAGAAATTCGCAAACGAGATTCAAATTTAGTTTGGAGTAGTTGGATTTTAAAGTTGTCGAAAAGGCTAATTTTCAAGAACAAAATGGTCGAACTTACTTAGACCCAATAATGTTATCAAACTGTGATCACATTTAACCAAATTTAAATTTATTGGTGAGTACAGCTAGTCAGCTGATGCATGGAATTTATTCTTCTATTCAAAGTCAAACAAAAATTGATTATCGATAAGTTTTTAAACGTTCAGTTGTTCCTACGCTGCAGTAGCTGTTTAGATTACGATAAAGATTATCGAAAAATTAATATTTGTTTTGTTGGGAAACATACTAAACAACGAATCAGTTGAAGTGTCGCTTATTAATTTACAAGCGTAATCCAGAAAAGAATTATTATTAAACGATATAATATACTACCCCTAATAATACAGTCTACCACTAGGGTTTGTTTTTGTTGCCTTCTCTGACGGACAATCGGCGCTGGTTTAAGTGATAACATTTTATGATAAGAACATTTTTTTTTTTCTTTTAGTACACCAACACTAGAAATCGTTTGTTATTATATTTTGTTATTTTCTTTTTTAAGCTCTTTCTGTAGCGTCGTACAAAAGCCTCATATAAATGCATCTACTACAATCAAAAAAAAAAAAAAAACGTGCGTAGTAATTCAGCACTATTCTTGTCTAATAATAACAATGCTTAAGTGTTTGACCACAATTTAACGATGCAGTTAAGTGATTGATAAACAACAAACCGAATAGTTGATGATAGAAATATTTAAATATTTTTATTAGTGTAAGAAGCTATTATAAGCCTTATTTCAACTTTTCTAATATTTTTCCAGAGCGAACAAACTACGAAACCAAATCAGAAGACACACAATTTATTCTAACATTTTAAAATCGGAATGCCTTTCAATTTACGCAATATTACTAAGCTTAACACACATCTGAATAATTGACATCCATAGTCGTGAAGCAAGCACGAAAACACCCGAATTCCAGAACTTATACCATATCAAGAGATACAAGAGTAAAATTTGAAGAAATGACAGAGAATGAACCTCTCAATCATAATGGCAGCGTTAAAGCTAAAATTGTGCCACCAACAGCAAATCACACAGAAAACGGAGTCGTGCTCAATGGACACGCCAAGCCGATCACAAATGGTATCAATCACCATACAAAGTCAAATCATGCAACATCCTTCGAAGGAGGAGCGCCCCCCAATACACCGCCACTGCACACAATTACCCCGATTGTTGTTGTTGAGTTAGTAGAGCCGCCCGATGGCGGTTCTCGAGCCTGGCTTGTTATGATAAGTGCCTTTTTGTGCAATGGTGTGATATTTGGAATTATAAATACCTACAGTGTATTACATTCGTTCCTGCAGGACAAACTAAAGGAACAACAAGACACCGAGGCGTCAAGTAAAGCAGGTAAGTTTCAATTAGTTTTATTTTGCAAACCTTCTTCCTCGTACGAGCTTACGCTTTCAATTTCAACGTCTATACCCCTTTCACAAGGCTAGACACAGCCATTCTATTATTTTAAGTCTTCTTTAAAATAAGTAGATTGACATGGGTATCAGTCGGTATTAATTTTATGAATAGGCAAAGCTTTGATCTTTTTTTTTTTTTTTTTGATTGCGTTTGGATTATTCATTACCCTTATACACATATTGTGAACACTGAATGAATAGACAGGCCGTCATGACCACAATTTGCAGGCTTAAACTAATTGGCAGTCCAAGAGAGAGAAAAAAAAAACCTTACCATTGTCAACAACAAACAAAAAAATTAACCACAATCTTTTCCAGTGTATTGAGCCTATTTGTAAGAATCTGTCTTAGTTTTAGTTAGCTGTAGTTGTTTTTTTAATGAGTGTAATCGGATAGTAACGCGATGAGAACAAAATACCATAGAGGCATAACCAAAAGAACCATCACCTCAAAATCTGAGCGCAAGGGGGTTGCGAATATTGGCACAGGTTATTTGTTTGACGGTTGGTTGTTTCTCAAAGCTTATAGCACAACATTTGTTTTCCCGAGTGTGGCTGTCAATATAGTTTTCAAGGAGAGTGAAGGATTCTCTCTTTAATTTTACAACTTGTATATGCATTCTGATACGAAATGATAGAATTAACAACATTTCTTCAAATTTTTTGGTTGTGTGTTTGAAAATTTGTAATGGATTTTCTTCCTTATTTTGAAAAGTATCAAGGCTATGCACGAGTTCAAAATACCAAATTTCTAAATCAACAAATATCTTATCTAAAGTTAAGCAAAAATATACACTATTCTCCAGAGATATCGCGCCTAATCAATGCAGTCAGATGGAAGCTAGTGATTATGTCAGCGAATAATTTGCTGTCAAGATTTTATTTTTCGAAGTAAAACTTTCCGTTAAGGATAACAACTTTGACATACAATCTATAACTTTTATCGAGCTGCTATATGAAGTTTCAAGGCGAGTAGTTAAAAAAATAAGAAAATAAAAAGTGTAAACCTTTCTCTACAACAAAGATTTTTTTATCGCATTGAAGGGCTTTTTCATTACCCTTTATATGCCAAAAGCGCAGTGCGAGTATTAGGGAAAGGGTAGAGGATGTAAAATGAGATGTCGGCGAACATTGGTTTTGAATTCTTGAATATTACAATGACTAGGGAACACAGAGTGTGGAAGAGAGTTCCAAATTCGCGTAGTACGGCTGAAGAACGATTCTCTGTACCAGTACATGACAGTACGTCCGAAGTTGGGCTAAAGGGTGAACTGATGTGCATTCCTGGAGGCGCGGGTATTACGATTTAATATCTTAAAAGGAGGAATACAACTGGTTATTTTACTAGAGCATAAACCGTTGAAGCAACGGTAAAATAGGGTGAGACATGAGACATTACGCCGATATTCTAAAGATGTAAATTACTCAATGATGGTATTGTCACCAATCATTCTGCTCTTTTTTGGATACTGTCATAAAGACTGAAGTATGTCACTGGATCACCAGCCCAGACGTGAGAGTTGTACTCAAGCTTAGGACGTATGTAAGTTTTGAAGATGATAGCCAGATCAGAAGGGGTAAACAATTTCTTGCATCGTCTTAAGAAACCTAAACATCTTGGGACATTTTTGGCGGCATCGCATATGTGCTCGTTCCACAAGATGTGGTCAGTGATGTACATACCGAGAATCTCGAGATGTTCGGTCTCATTGATGCAAGTGCCACTCATGGACAGTGGCAGGGGGGTATATCTCGCTTCAACGATACAAGACAGCATTGGGTTTTCGAAGCATTAAAATCTACGCGATTTTGTATTCCCCATTGTACAATGCTGTGTAAGTCAGAGTTTTATGAGCTTTTCATATTTTGTCGCTGCTGTTCCACATCCGAAGAGGAGGGATGTGAGTTTGGAAACGAAAGTGAAAAGCTAAGGTTGCTATCGTCAGCGAAACAATTTATTGCATTAGAAGTTACAGACAGGAGATCATTGATGAAAATGAGAAAGAGGGTCGGAGACAAAACGAAGCCCTGGGGCAAACCAGCATTTATATTGTGGGTTTCAGACTTGAAGCCCTCCAATACAACTTGTATTGAACGGTTCGAAAGAAAGTTTCTAATCCAACGAAGGAGGGATTCATCGCGATACCGAAGGCACGCATTTTCGAAAAAAGAGCAAGATGTCAAACTTTAATACTTTCAAAGCTCGAAAAATATATTTTTTCAAACCTCTGAGCCCTAGTTATGAGAGAAGAATAAGAATGACATAAACAAAAGGGAATCCTAAAAAAAAATGTTTCCTCGAAGTGGAACAAAAGGGCTTATCGAATGTTTATTTGTTAGAAAAGAAAAATATTTTCAAGCGATAAGAAAATGAACTATTATTAAGTTCCCAATTAGCTATCTGCATTTATTTGAATAACCTACAGTATGTAAGACAACAATCAGAACAAAGTTCTCTAAACTACATCGCCCCTTTTTTTATAATCAATTTGCCTTAATTGATAAGAGAACCGAACTTTCATTCCCGACAATGACTATGTGTGGTATTGTTTCATGTTTCACTTTATATTGATTTGTGAAACATTTCAAGAACACAATTTAGTATCAATAATATTTAGATTTATTGATCAACACAATGATGCTTAAGGTACCTTCTAATCAACACAAAACAGTTTTTTCGAAAACTCAAATTCTATGTGAAAATGTAAACAAGACTTGAATTTTCTCATACTTTGTTGTAAGAACTTGCAAACTTATGGCATATGGAATATGAAATGTTTTCTGGGACACGCGGTATAAAGTGTTTACTACCACAAGAAAAAATATCAAGTGACAATTATACTCATTTGGGATTCCTCACACTTCTTCGACTGTGCGATGATGAAGTTCGCTGGAGCAATGTTGATTTTTTTTTTTTAAACGTACTTATTGCCACAAACAATATCGAATGTCGCTTGTTTTGGATTCAATCTTAAGTTGTCTTCATGCTTTTGATTGAAAAGAAGGAAACCAGCACTTGCTCGTCTTTGTTATACAATTTGTATATATGGTGTATGTCTCCTCTCTTGTCGAAGTTTTGACTACTCTTATTAATTCTTGTGATATAAAAATCCATTATTATCAACACTTGCTGCTGTCATTTTTTTCCAATTGTGTATTTCATTAACGCTGAATTGATTGTCTACTCTGGGGTCATGGCTATCTGAAGCTCGCAAACTTTGTGTGCGGTTTTTTTATTTCCATATGACAGGAAGTACAATAGTTGAATTGATAGTAAAACATAGCACGCATATTGATAGTGAATTATTGATAAAACATTCTATACGTCACATTGCTGACTGCATGTTGAGAAATGCTGCTATCAGAAAGGGAAATTTGTATGAGCCATAAAAAGAAGTATTAATTGAATTTTTATACAAACAAAATGTAAGCCTTGTAATAACACCACAATGCAGAAGCTCCAATAAGAAAATAAAGGTGAGAGAACGAACATCGAATAAAAAAGTTCACTGTGGCGTATACGTACCCTTTTAAACAAAATTATGTCTTTATGATTTTAAGAACCAAGAAACATTCTAATCAGTCCATTTTCAAGGTTTCGATTATAATTTAAATTTTTTAAATACTTAGCAGCAAACACAAGTGTTAAATAAATGTAAGAATTCTTTTATCAAATGTCACGTCAAACGCATGTTTGACTGCATGTTTGACAATCAAACGTGCAAATTTCTCACAAATGTGATGAAAAGAAAGAACGTGACAATTGCACCTTGATAACGGGCAATAAAAAATAAATACTTTCCTCTAAATGAAATAAATGTCCGGTTGTTTAACCCTGACTTCGTACAACAAAACACAAATTTGATAAAAAATCAAAACTCAGTTACATTCTTTTTCATCTTGGTTAGAAAAGAAAAAAAAAATAATTATAACTAGGCCAAAATCAAAATGCTTGTATTTTCAGCCACAAGCACGAGGTCTGTTTTTTTGTGTGTGTTTTTGTTTGTTTTTTTGTTGACTTTCGCTCTCGTGTCAGACACAGCTGTGTACATTTATGGCAAATCACACATATCGAAAGCGAAATGTATGCGCCCTTAAATCTATCTTCCTGTTACGGTGACGGTGGGTTAACGAAGAACTTGTTGTATCAACATTTCTACGGCTTCCCTATTCAAGAAGTGTGTCAACCTCTTCATTCATGTCTCATGTCAGTAATGGTATGATACTATGAAGTTGTTTGCGCCCAACAGCCGGACTTACTTTATGTACTATGAATCGGTTAGGGCGAACTTGACTTGTTGTCTTTTATTCTACTGTCAATTTATTATAATATTCAACGACACATCCTGCGAGATTTCACAAAAATATTGCAATAGATGAATTTTGACAGCAGAAGGTGTTTAAGGGCCCATACATTTTGAACTACACTCTTGGTCACCTAGTTCGAAAAGCAAAGGCTATTGTTTTCGTACACTCAATGCGCCTTGGTTTTGGCATTTTTTGTGTCGTTTGAATTTAGTAGAAGAAAAAATGCAGATTATATTTCAAGAGTTGTCATTGGAAAAAGAATCGACAAATAATAAAAACATAAATAAATTAGAAATAAGTTATTAAATGATGAATATATAGCATGCCCCAGAGACAAACGACAACAATACGACGAAGAGTCGCCGCCGACGTACGTAATTGATGAAAGTTTTTATTGACCCTTTATGCGTCAATTACCTATACTACATGTTCGACCGAGCGCGATGCACGACGCGACGGTGTTTGTAGATATGTTTATATAATTTTTATTTATTTTTTATATAAACGCCTATTATTGGTCAATTGAGATTTATTTTTGTAAGTGACGCGTTTAAATAAAAATATGAGAGAGAAATATCCCCACCGCTTTTAGAATGGAATTTCGACTTCGAGACAGTTTAATATTACATTAAACACGGTTATCTTATGCTTCGGGTTCAAAAAGCCTGAAGTTTTAGTTTTATTGCCAACACACGTTTGAGTGCAAGCCGGAAACTACTGTCTGACTCTATCGTAAGGCACGAGCCTCCCATCGATGCTTGAAATGCGTCTACAGCACTTTTTATGACTTATAAGCAAATTATCGCCTAATCATAGTGTTGCTTATCACTCGAAGATGTTCGATTCATTCAATTATTCCATTCGGTGTGAGATAAGAAACTTAAAATTAATTTAGTGTTATATTTTGCTGTAGTCGGGGTGAACAAAGTTGCCGACAGAAATCGTCAAGGTTATTATTCAATAACCAAATCACACTAATTTTTTTCTTATCATATTGATGTGTGCAAAAATCTAAGGCTACAAAAGCGACAAACAATTGTGTCTTTGTGTCCATTGCTTTTATGAGGCAACACACACCAAAAAAGACACGACACGACATAAAGTCTTTTCCGCTCGTCGGTATCAGTGAATACATGTGGTTGTATAGGATCAAAACACACCGAAGAAGACAAAAAGTCCGGACAAAATGTCAGCACCTTAGACTATACACCGTCTTATGAAGTAACACACACCAGAGTGAACAAGAACAGAAATCGACAAAAAAAAAAAAAACGTGTCAGTTGTATAGGCTGTATAGGAGCAACAAACACCGAAGCGAACAAAGACAAGACATTTTGTCTTTGTCGGCTTCGGTGTGGGGTAGAATACTAAAGACAAAGACGTTTTGTCTGCTTCGGGGTGTTTTTAACTCAACGAAGTCAATCAGCATACGAAGAGTCGACTTGAAACTTTCAAAACAAAACCCTATAGAAAATTAGAAGCCGAGCCTGCAAGCAAAACTCCGAAATCAAAAAGAAATATTCAAATTATGCAAGTCCTCAGTACCTACCTTAATTTAAAAAATATAAAATACCCCAAATCCGAAATCCCATTGAATATTTCTAGATACTAATAGCAATCCCAAATAAAACTATGTGCTTTTTTTAAATATAGGGCGCCGCAGATATGACCATGACCAGTTACAAAACTATAGTTTTTGCCAAAAAAAAAATAAATAAATAAATAATACACATCGGAAATGAACAGACAAGAGAAAACTTAAAGCAATCCTTCGCGAATTTCATTGAACTTCGAATACAGTGTTTTAACCTATAAATAGCTGAAAATACAATTTTAGTTCCGTATGAACATTTCTAGATGTGGGATGGCAGTGCGGCGATGATGGCTGATGAAACTTAATCATTTATCAGATAGGTGATCCCAAACTGATGGTTTTGGTTTTAACTGACTCACAACGTCCCGCATTTTTTCGTTTGGTTTTAGTTTTTTTTTTTTTTTTGTATCTCAAGCTATTTTTAGAACCGTTATATTGCATTTTCTCAGTACTGTGCATTTTTTTTTTTTTGAAATGCCTGAAGAAATAAGCGATATAAATTACATCAGAGAGCGAGTATAATTTGTCGTAATAATAATTCAGACACGTGCCAGACAAAACTTCAGTATGCGATTTTCATATTGTAAAGGAGCTATGCATTTGATATCGGGATCTGCTTTACAACAACACTAGAGAGTGCGAAACAAGATCAAAATGTTCCAGTTTTAAAAACAAAGAAAGCAGAAAATGGTTCTTTGTTTTTGTACAACTCGAAAATGAGGTCATGCCAGTCTTTTGTTTCTTGCCACACATTTTATGTGGAATTTTCCTACAAAACTATTTTTAGAAAATATTTCCTTACTTACTCGGTCTTACGATGCGATTCGAGCTTTTGTGATTGTCAACTTCTTTTTTCTTTGTGTGGTTTCCGGATGCATCTGTAAGGATAATGAGACAAAAGGTTGAAGGTTAAATAAATATCAAATATCATTATGATTATTAAAAATTAGTAAACATTGCTTCCCATTTTTTAAACACTTGTTAAACAGAAAATTAAATTTGATTATTTTTCCATAAATTTTCAGCGCTTGTTGGCTCTCTAACAATTGGCACAACATTCCTCCTATCGCCGGTCGCCGGCATGTTGACCGACAAAATCGGTCTCCGACGAACAACTTTCATTGGAGGTGTTCTATCGGCGAGCGGACTATTCCTTTCGTCATTCTGTACACACAAAATCGAGGCACTCTACTTAACCTATGGAATTATGTTTGGATTTGGAGCCGCCCTTGCTTACACACCATCGCTGGCGATACTGGGACATTATTTCAAAAGATACTTGGGCAAGGTGAGCGGTTTTGTGACGGCTGGTTCGAGTGTATTCACCGTAATACTGCCACCTGCATTGGATTACCTTGTCAAAGGACATGGTCTACAGGTTACACTTCAAGTGATGGCATTGATATCGTGTTTTATCATTGTGTGTTCTTTTGTGTACAAGCCACTGCACCTGCCTCCCGAACCACCAAAAAAGAAACCGGGCCGTTCTGAATTCAACACGTTCTTGCGATCTATAATCAATGTGGATATTTGGAAACGCAAACGTTATGTCATTTGGGCACTGTGTGTTCCGATGGCTTTGTTCGGATATTTCGTCCCCTATGTGCATATGGTGAAGTTTGTGCAAACAGCTTTTCCCGGAGAGGGAGAAAATTTGCCAGTTATGTGTATTGGCGTAACATCGGGTCTTGGACGTCTAATGTTTGGTGCGATCGCCGATTTGCCCGGTGTGAATCGCATTTACCTTCAACAATTGTCCCTAGTTTGCATTGGAGTGGTAACACTTATGCTGCCAATGACCAGTTCCTATCTGCTACTAATTGTATTTACCCTGGTTATGGGATTGTTCGATGGATGCTTCATTTCGCTGCTGGGACCGATCGCATATGAAATATGCGGACCTCAGGGAGCCACCCAAGCGATTGGGTTCCTGCTGGGCCTTAGTTCGCTGCCTCTCACAGTTGGCCCTCCAATTGCTGGAAACATATACGACAGAACAGGTTCGTATACTATTCCATTGATTCTGGCCGGCATTCCACCAATTGTTGGAGGCATGCTAATGTTCCTTATAAAATGTGTCCGGGATGATGGCGTTGGCAAGGACATTGAGAAAAATAATCCACTGCCAAAAGCTGCATGGAATGAAGGTATACATTTATTCTATTATCATAAATTCAAGTTGAAGTTTATAACGCATGAACAATTTTTTTGTTTTATTATAGATATCAAAGCAGATGCACCACTGATGAATGGGAAATCATCAAGTAATGGATCTAGATTACAATTGTCGCCATTGACAGCTCCGACGACAGCACCAATTGCCAATACAAATGGAAATGTCACACTCGCCACACCAGGTATTCATCATTTACACGAGAATAATAGTACTAGGGCTTTGCTTTGCTCAGACAGCATGTCAACTGTAATATTAGAACCTTCTACAGGCTTTGCATATAATATCGAGAGCACAGAGTTTTTGCCATTTGTTTCAGCGGAAAGACGACGCTATAAATATTCTATTTATTAACTTAAAGTTGTTTTTAGATGACTCTTCTATTGTAAATTCAATTCACTTGCATCTACACGTGCTTTATTAACTTAATATTTCTACTTTTTTCCTTTCATGATCATTTCATTGCTATCTAACTACATATTTTTGTATAGTCGGGTGTTCATACTTCATATTCCATTTAATAGTTTTTTAGTTGCTGCGTAGATGAAAAAAAGCTTGATTCTTGTTTAATTTTTCAATTGCACCTGTTAATTATATGAATTCCTGCACCTCTTTTCTTTACGTAACAAAATTATTTTTCGTATTCATATTTCAACTGGAAAAACATGTAACTACAAGCCCTTTTTTCGATCGATATTTATTCACATTAACTAGAATTTAATCAATTTAATTCGCATTCGACAGAATGAATCGGTATGTCGAATTTCACCCATTTTCCCGGTTCAAGAACTGACTCAAACAGTAATTTCAGTAGCTAAATACATTACATTATGGATGATGGATTATGGATATAATTTTCCTCGAACTATTCTCCCCCTCATCACACTTTTTGACAAAGTATTGCTATTAAAATTTGTATCGATTTTGTCATAGACTGCCAAGCAAAACACGGTTAACGTACTCGTAATCGTAACATCACACCTGCAACACACATCTAGTCGTGTACATTTCTAAGTGTTGTCCTTCCTCAACTGCCAGTGCACTGTACATTATGAATATTTTAATTTGTATAAAATATTTAACAATTTGAAATAGTTAATGTAAACGTTGATTGAAAATGTAAAATTTGGCGTGCTAGCTTGTATACAGGGTGATTTACGAACATTTGCCAGAAAGGTTGGGTTGAAACTAGAAAAAAAAATCGTACGGGAAGAGGGTCTATTCACCCCGTTTAGCCAGGCGGCTATAAACATTGACTTATTTGGTAAAAAAAAAAATTAAACCAACGCCTTGCTATATCATTTTGAAAAGCCAAGAACTCTTTCTTTCATTATTTTTTAAATTTAAATGTGTTCAATAGTTTTTGAAAAATTAATTTTCAAATTTTGAAAAATTAAAACAAAATTTCAAGCTAAATTTTTGCCTGCCGCGCGCCGCCGTCGATGGATTCTGCCTGTTAGGGCTTCAAGATAATAAAACCGTAATTTTTCTGACAGGAAAAAAATTTAAACCAATAGGTAAATAACTCAACTCATCAAGTCATTAGAGTACGATACAATCGATACAGAGTCATCTAGCGGCAAACGCGAGAAATAGGTTGCACTGTTTAAATTCCGAATTTTCCATACAAATTGAAGTTAAAATTTACGCCCGTTATTGCGAGGCGGATTTAAACACAACTCGCACCAGGCACTCTGTTGCCAGCTCCCCCGCAAGCTCAACCACCGATTGATTCGATTAACAAGTCAGTGTTTGTTGTACGCGCGCTTTTTAAAATTTTATAATTTATTGTTAAAATCAGGGACTTTCAAGAGCATTTAGTTTTAATGCTTTGTCTCGGTCTAGTTGAAATTTGTAGGGTAGATGCAATGATATCAGATAAGTGCTTGCGAAGACATGATTTCAGCCCCCCCCCCCCCCCGATCCTCGCGCCCTAGGGTGCAGCCTAATTAGCCTAAGGGTTTATCAAGCCCTGGCTAAGGTGTCTAGCACTCTAGCTAATGGTCAAGATTATGAAGCCGAAAGAATCTACCCATTGCGTGATGGCGGTGGACGGCCACAGACAATGAAAATAATGACAGGTCAGTTTCTAATATTCTCCATTCTTGTATGTCTTCACAAAATTCATATTCAAAAAACAAATAACATTTTTTTAAGCAAAAAATTGTTGTTTTCTTTCTTAATTTCTCGATAACGACGAGATGTTTTGCATCCGGTTTTCTGGTTTTGACTAATAAATAATAGCACTGATTTCTTAAAACAAAATTAGTACAACTTCGCAAAAACTTAGTTTAACATTATTTTCTCAAAATTTTGAGTTTGAAAATTAATTCTTCCATTTCTGTTTAAAAACAAAAAGACGAAAGTAACAGTTTTTAGCTTTAAAAAAAAGGGTTTCCATGCTGGTATACAAAGCACTTGCAGTCATTTTTTTTTTATTTATTTGCGAATCCTGGCTAAACGGGGGGAGTAAACATACCCATACGATTTTGTTCGTGTCTCAACTCAACCTAGCTTCCTTTTCTTGCAACACGTTCGTGAATCACCCTGTGTAGACAATTTAATGCATAAATGAATTTTATGTATAAAACTATAAAAAAAAAAAAGTTTTAGAATCTCATTTATTGTAAGCTCTTGTAGATGATATTTGTTTTAAAATATTTCGAGTCTTGACCAATAAAATACAAAAGTAATATGTTTGGCAATATTGTTTACTGGTCCTTGTTGTATAGCGATGGTGATGATTAAATTGCAGAACCCAACTATTCCAACAAGTGAAAGATTGTATAGCATGGATCCTAAAAGTATGTACTGTTTTTTTCCTAGTTTAAATTTTGCTTCAGTGAGATGTAAATATAATTCTTAGCCCCATAACAAATAACGATTAACCTCTCTGGGAAGTCTACTAATCATAAATTTTAACTAATCGAAAATCCTTTGACGAAATCTAAATTATATTGTTTTGCTTTGTTTTCAGAATCACTGAGTGACGATCACATGACAACGAGCCTGAAGTGATTCACATGATATACAAGATCAACTATATAAGCACCCAGATGTCTCGCATAAAAATATACATTTTATTGAACTACACTAATCTGGATCAAGCACCATTAATTTAGTATATAGCAAATAGAAAAGAACATATAACTATTTTGTAGGAAAAATAAAATTAGTATATAGCAAAATAAAAAAAAAACATAACTATTTTTTAGGCTAAAAAAAAGAACCTATTCAACAAACTGGCTGTACTTCATATTTGAACAGTTGCTTTTAAGACTTTTTATACGTTTTTATCATATAAACGGCAAGACACACACAAAGATTTTATTTTTTAGTACAATTTAAATAAAATTAGTTTAATTTGACGCTTAACCAATGTTATTCTTAAACAAACAAAAATATAAATAAAAACTTTTACGCCTTGCACTTCAGAACAAACAAAAAAGAAGAAACAAATATTTTATTTATATTTGTGTGTTAGATAAATTAGAAAAGATCAACAAAGACAAAATTAACATACATATATTTTATAGAGCAAGTAAAATGGAACATACATTTACATATATACTTTAGTATTTTAACATTTAACTTTAAAAATGTATTTAAGTAAAATTTAAATAAATATGTATATATCTACTAATAATTCTCAAAGAGCATCAATTAACATCCGTGCTCTGTCTCCTACACATATTTGATTTCATCGCATCGAGAAAACGCAGCCCATATTTGGACAACTATTTACAATATTCACATTGATTGATAGAGTGTTCAACAAGATTGTACCCGTCCCTATTTAAGACAACCGTCCATCTACCTTTCAGTTCACCCTCGAGCCCAACTTCGGACGCACGGTCATGTTCAGAGAATCGTTCTTTAGCCGTACTACGCGAATGTGGAACTCGCTTCCACGCTCTGTCTTCCCCAGGCACTGCAATGTTCAGGAATTCAAGACCAATGTTAACCGACACCTGATAATTAACCCTCTCCGTCTATCCCACTTTCCCTAACGCTCGCACTGTGCTTTGGCATAAAAAGGGTACAAACACCCCTTGGGTGCGTGCATATTATAAAAAAAAAAAAATCGAACTAATTATTCATAAATCATAATCATCATTCACGAATAAATTTTCCTTTTTCCCAATTTGGGAACTTTGCTATCATAAATAATTTTCAAAAATGAGGACAAAACTTAATTTTGAAAAATTCGTAATTTTTTCCAGGGAACTTTTTCCCTATTTGGAACAGAATTTTCCCCAAGTTAGTTGTTAGGGAAAAACTTGCTGTGCTTTACCATGAAGTGCATTAGAAGACTGTTTCTTTTTTTTTTATGGTGAAGAGAAAGGCAGAAGTCGTGGGGCTAAAGATCAACTCAAAAAAACTTAAGGTCATCCGTGGAATTTAATCATTATTCCAATCAAATATTTCTCGACAGCTCTTTTAACTTAAAGACCAAGCCTGTTCAACTCCAATTTTGAATCCGTGCTGCTTTAGGGGTGCAGCACTTAGGAAATCAGGATATCACAGACACTGCCACAAAACAGCTTCAAACGTTCGTTAATAGATGTCTCAGGAGCATCTTGAGGATTTTTCTGGCCCAACCGTGTCTCCAATGTTGAACTTCATGCGAGAACAGGTCAGGAACCCTTTGACTCTATCATACGAAGACGAAAGTAACAGTGGATTGGCCACACGCTTCGAAAAGGCGACTGCTGTGGAACACGTTCACGCAAGAAAGCAGACAAGTGGGGCGGCAGGCAATTGGCAGTCGCCTTTTCGAAGCGTGTGGCCAATCCACAGCTACTTTTCTCTTCGTAGGTTAAGGTTTATGGGTTCCTGACCTGTTCTCGCATGAAGTTCAGCATTTGAGATGCGGTAGGGCCAAAAAATTCTCAAAATGTTTCTGAAACATCTATTAACGAACATTTGAAGCATTCTTGTGGCAGCGTCTGTAACTTCCCAAGCGCTGCACCCGTAAAGCAGCAGGGATTCAACATTGGAGCATTACAATCGAGGCTTGGTCCTTAATCTAAAAGAGTTGTCCAGAAATATTTACTTGAATTGATGATAAAGTTCTACAGATGATCCTTTAAGTTTTTCTGAATTGATATTTAGCCCCACGACTTCTGCCCCTCTCTCCAGCAAAGAAAAAAAGAAATAGTCTTCTATTTCACTTCATGGTGATGCACAGCAAGTTTTTCCCTCACTTGGGGAAAATTCTGTTCCATATAAGGAATAAGTTCCCTGGAAAAATTTATTGGCGATACGTATTTTTCGAAATTATTCTCAATTTGGGAAAAAACTCCAGGGAAAATTTATTCGTGATAAGGCTGATTTTCACCAAGTTAAAATCGAGACTAAACATCATTACTTGTGTGCACAACGGTATATGAGTGCGGAGATTTGTGTGCCGTATGTGATCTGGTGTGCGCACCGATTTTGGTTTGAGACACCGTGTGAGCAAAATCAAAACTTTTGGAGTTTTGAAGTTGGTGTCATGATCGGTTTAATGTGAGTAGCGGAATGCCATACCGGTGTTAGTACACTGGTGTTCAGACGAGTGTGCTGCTTATGGGAGCTTCAAGAAGGGAGTGGTGTAGGCAGAAAATTAAACTCCGCAATACAAAAGCTAGCCCCTTTAATGAAAGCTAGGCATTTATGTCATAGAAGCCTTGAACCGCAGCCGCAATGTTAAACTAAGTCCAACTTATCTTTTAAGCATCGCAAAATATTGCAAATTTTAATGGAAAAATACTGCGATGTGAAGTACATCAAACTTTTCGATCTTTTGCACGCAAAAACTCTAAGCAATTTTACAATATTGTTATTCCCTGCTTACACCATAAAACCATATTTGTTTGCCTGCTGACGTTACAAAATAAGACACAACAAACTCATTTCATAAAAATTATTATACTTTGCCCAAGTACAACGAAAACCACTAGTCATCGACAATAGAGAGCGCTGGTATACTGTATAGTCATCAAATCACGTACAATCCTAAGCCATTTTTAAGTGTTCCTAAATTTATTGCAAGATTCTTTCAAAGTTACATTTATAAACAAAAAGCACTTGACTTATTTGTTTACCGGAAAAAAAGCACCGACTATAGCAAAGTTTAAAACAAGCAAAATAAGACTCCTTTAGAGACGAGGAGTTTCCCCGAAGTTTAAGTGTTTGTGTCTATCACGATGTCATATTGAGTGACTCTTTGAATTTTTATTGCCAAATTATTAATGGTATGTCAGTTGTTGTTTTGTTTTCGAGTCGGTAATCTACGCAAATCGATATTATGATAGAATGTTTAAATGAAACCACGTCTGTTGTTTTATGAATCTCTCAATATTGTATACATGTACATTGTACATATATTTATAGTTAATTTTCGGAAATAAACCTCATTACATTGAGCTCATGCAAAAATAGAATTGACTCCTGAATCTATGAATCAATTCATATATCCTACTGTCGAGGCTTCGTAATTTTCAAACAAGAAAGCTGGCTTTTGCTTACTGTTTCAAATAACCCATTTTGCGGTTTCAAAAGTATAGGGCTGGAATTCAACATCTGTCAAACTAATGTTGTCCATTTGTTTTTTTTTTTACGTGTCTTCTTCTACTCCCAATGGAATTATGTATGTGTCATTCTTCGGACGATTCTGTTTTAAAACAGAAGAGTTCTGCTCTTCTCAGAATCATTCCGTCTGTCAAAGTCAGTTCAACGGAATGATTTCAGAAGACTTTTGGACTCTTCCGAATCCTTCTGCAACCAATGGAAAACGACATAAGTTATTTAACCATTATTTTTTTCAAGTTGAAAGTCTGAAATTTACGAAAATGGATCGCTAAACTATCACACAACTAATAAAAATTGTTATAGCCTACTACAAAAATGTTGACTCTGCCAGAGCCACATCGTGCTTTAAGAGGAGATTGTGGTTTACATATTTTTTTTTTTTTTAAACTACCAGATAATGCCGAAGAGGGATACTGGATTGGTTACAGATATTGTTAGACTTGTGCATCATCGTTTCGCTCGTAGCACTGAAAATATCGCTGTTGTAGTTTTCAGGAATTAGGACTGTCTTACGGCACATCGTGGCGTATATTTTGTATTTGGATCTACACCTAAATCCATATAAAGTCCAGGTCAGACAATATCTGAAGCCAACTGACCATTCACAACGTCGGTCGTATAGATATGTACGTCGAATGGGTGCTTGAACAACAGGTGGTGGACGGCGATTTTTCGAACAAAATTTTCTTCAGCGACGAAGCACATTTCTCAATCGGTGGGTATGTTAATAAACAAAATGGTCAAATTGTCGTATTTAGGGTGCTGAAAATCCTTAAGTAATTGAAGAGGAGGCAATACATCCACAAAAAAGTCACTGTTTGGTGCGTTCTTTGGTCCGGAGGTGTGATTGGACCTTACTTCTTCGAAAACGACGATGGAACGACTGTCACCGTCAATTCGGAGCGTTATGGTCATATGATAACCGACTTTTCTTGCCTGCTATTGAAGAATACGACTTGGAGAATATGTGGTTTCAACAAGACAGTGCCACATGCCACACAACTCGAGCGAATATGGCTTTATTGAAAGCGACATTTCGTGGCCGCGTAATTTCTCGTAGTGGCGATTTGACAGCGCTGGACTTTTTTTGTGGAGCTACGCGATAGACCGTGTTTATGCAGATAAACCTTTATCTCTTGATCACTTAAAAACCAACATTCGTAAGTTATGGCTGAGATACCGCCCAATATGTGTCAAAAAAAAAAATTAAAATCAAATAGACAGCTCGTGGCTAAGTGGCTTACTCTTATCAACAATCCTCTGAGTTCGTGTGAAGAATTGAGGGGACCTACACCGATTCCGAACGGCAAAGTTGAGAAGCACTTTTTCATGATAGATTGGTGCTCTTGGAAGTTTTGTCAGTTCTTCACAAAAGGCAGTAACCGTAAAAAGATGAAATAAAAACTTTATGGGCACGAGTAGGACTCGAACCCACGACGACGTTCTGCTTAGCAACCAACGCACCTAAGAACTAAGCCACAGGCACTTGCAATATAGCTATGTCAAAAAGTAGTCGAAATTTACTTCAAAAGAATCGATGCTTGCAACAATTTGCGTGTTGGTCATTTAATTGGCGTTTATATGGGAAAAATATGACAATTTAATGGTCACGTCATTCATAGGCGCAACTGGCCGTTAGCTTGGGTATTTTGAAATATGAACAAGTTCGAAAGGACGAAGCCGAGAAAGAGTATAGGAATCGAAAAGTTGTAATTTGTAAAGCTCATTTGACTCTCAAAATTGAATGAATCAACGGTTAATTTTCTGTTTTAAGAAATTGCCGCTATTTAAATTCAATTCACTTTAAGCTCCTAGCACGCAAAGTTAAATGCAATTTCGTTATTTTATCATTTGTCGGTGGACAATTCAAAGCTAAAGCTATTACAAACAGAGTACTACGAAGTAACGTGTACGACTGTAACCCATAAGCAATAACATTGAAGATATGTTTTATTACTTTTTTTTAACAATTAACCTTTTCATTGGAAAGATCTTTTTGTTTATTTTTATTTGTCTCTGCCATATATGTATGTAAATCGGGTTGTTGGTCGGTTCGGTCGTTGGTTGACACATTAGTTGTTTGAATTCAAAAAAAAAAAAAAAAAATTGCGCGCCGTCGCACGTCCCTTGTCAGAATATAATCATTATAATAAGCACTTAATATATTATAGCATGCACACACGTTCATGTGTGGTAATAGGAATAGGAATGAATTTATTTGGCATAAAAATCATTTCATCGAAAGGCACTCTTTTCATTTGGACAGTGTATTGTCGGCTAGCACGGTTATCATTTGGCGGACTTTTTTTCGGTTTCGGTTGAAAAATATTTAATAAAAGAAATTATCAAACAATGATTTTCAATTTTTTGTTCGGAGGATTTGTCGTTCTCTTGTCGTACTTCCTTTGGTCGAGAAGACGGTTCTACCACCTATTTTACCAATTGCCAGGACCGATGGGATATCCCATTATTGGAATGGCACATTGGTTAACAAAACGAGAAGGTGTGTAAAAAAAAAGAGAAAGGTTTTAAAAAGTGAACAATAAGTGAGAAAATAAGAGCAAAGCAGATATCCTGACGGAAATTGAAAAATCTAAGCAAAAAGTGTTTACTACGCAATTATTTCACTCAAGTTTTGGTTTTCTTTTTAAGCTTTGCTTTTACATTTTTATAAATATGAGTTCATCTTCTTTTTATGGTGTCGCTTCAGTCCAGGTCGGATCAGGGGCCCACCAAACAAACTTCTCCAGCCAGCTCGGTCCCTAGCTAGCTGTCTCCAAATTCGCACGCCAAGTTATTTCAGGTCCTCTACCACCTGTGGGCTCCATTTGAGTCGCGGTTTTCCTCTTCTGCGACGTCCTTCCGCGTTGGATTCGAAGACTCTACGAGCCGGAGTATTTTTTTCCATTCCCAACCATCTAAGTCGTTGGACCTTCACTTTTCTGGCTAGGTCAGTGTCGCTGTACAGTTCTTGGTTGAATCTTCGTCTCCATTCTCCATTAACGCAGACAGGACCAAAAAATCAATCGAAGAATTTTTCTTTCAAAGCAGCCCAAAGCGTTTTCATCAGATATTCATGAGGCACGGGATGATGAGAATTTTGTAGATTGTCACTTTAGTTGCTCGGGAGACGACTTTACTACTCAATTGCCTTCTAAGTCCAAAGAAGCAGCGATTGGCAAGAGTGATTTTTCGTTTGATTTCAGCGGTGGCGTTGTTGTCTGAGTTGATAGCCCAGATCCCAGGTAGACAAAGTCTTTAACTACCTCGAAGTTAAATCTGTCTATGTTGACGTTTGCTCCAACATGTCGATGTTGGCAGTACTTTCTTGTCGACAGCATTAACTTGGTCTTGCCCTCGTTAATAGCTTGCTAATACATATAAGTTATACAAGAAAAAATACCAATTTCGTGTGAGATTCCTTGAATTCGTTAAAAATGCAAATGCCCAATAAATTAAGGACTTTTGTCTTTTAAAAAGTTTAAGGTTTAAGTTACATGATTAATTTGTATTAAGGTTACATCATCAGTAGAAAATTTAAACCAAACGTCTAATTAGACCGTCTATCATGACCATGAGTTGGGTACCTGTTAATTATGACAATACATGACAACTTTAGACTTAAATTACAAGTTACAACAAAACATTATGCATTCTCAATTGTGTTGGTTGTAAAATTTGTTCTCCTCATGTGTAAACTACCATTTCACTTTAATTATAGAAATTCTAAATGTGTTCCTAAAAATGGAAGGCATATATGGTCGAAAATTTGTCTCCTGGCTGGGACCTTTTCCATTTTTTGTGATTGCTGAGCCTGAATTAGCTGAAGCAGTTCTGACGTCTCCCGATTGTGTAAATAAAGCTTTTATTTACGACGCTTTGGATGATGGAACAGGAAAAGGATTGTTTAGTTTAAAAAGTAAGAAAAATTCTAGTGCGAAAAAGACTTTTTGTCATTTTATTATCTCAAAGACCCTGCATGGAGTCATCATAGAAAACTACTCAACCCGGCATTCAGTCACAAAGTGCTTTTGAGTTTTCTTCCAATTTTCAATCGAGAAGCTGATAATATGAATTTTGACTTGAGCGGTGTTGTTGGTGCTGGTGAAGTGGATTTATCAACCATCATTCAAAAGTGTACTCTTAATATAGCAGCACGTAAGGAGAAGGTCATTCATGTATTTGTGTTGGGTTACTGATGAGTTCTTTCTCTTTATAAGAAACGACAATGGGCCGACAAATGGCAAATGTAACGGATCAAAACGAGGATTTGCTTCCATGTTTTCAAAGGTAACACAAAATATTGTTTTTTTTTTTTTCTGCAGACAATTTCTTGAAGTGTAAGAATTTGTTTCTAACAGCATTTTGGAAACAATGACTAGTATGCTGTTCACCCCATGGTTGAGATTCAAGTTTTTGCTTAAAATGGCTAGTCACTATCCCTCCTATCTAAGGTCAAAAAATACCTTACGCAGTTTTATTCAGAATGTAAGTACGTTAACACTTTCAAAAGACACAAAATTTGATGAAAAACAAAAATCCGCATCAGCTCATCAAAGAAAAATTGGTTCAAAAAGAAGCAGAATCGAAAATTAGCGAATTGCAACCCAGTACAGATGTTGATATCAAGAAAAATCCAAACATTTTCATCGATCGGGCAATAGATTTGGTTAAAACTGGGGACTTTACCTGGAAGGAAGTTGAAGACGAATCCAATGTTATAGTTTTTGGGGTAAATTATTCGAAATTTTTTAATAACAACTAGTTGCAAAGAAAAATAATTTGTTTGCAGGCCTTTGAAACAACTTCCAACACCGTGGGTTACACCCTCATGTTGCTTTCAATGTTCTCCAAGTATCAGGACAAAGTATATGATGAAGCTCAGTCGATATTTCAATCAAAAGGTTCAGACACGGATTTGACGTATGAAGATACCCAACAAATGACCTACCTCGACATGGTACTTAACGAAACAATGCGTGTGATGGCACCGGTTCCGGTTATTGCCAGAGAAGCAATGCGCGATGTTAAGCTCTCAAATGGAATTGTACTACCAAAAGGCTTACAAATCGCAATTGATATATTTAATATGCATCGTGATCCAGAGTACTGGGGACCGGATTCAACGACATTCAATCCGGATAATTTCCTGCCAGCAAATATGGCAGGAAAACATCCGTATACATTTATTCCCTTTACAAAAGGATTGAGAAATTGCATTGGTGAGCATTTTTTTACAAAAACGAACAGAGGCCATATATCATTTACATTGGATTTTTTTTTTTTTATTTTGCAGGTTGGCGGTATGCGCTTATTTCTTCGAAGATAATTTTATCGAAACTTATACGAAAATATCGCTTTACAACGCAATTTGATTTTCGAGATTTGCAATTCGTTGAAGACATAACAATCAAGCTAAGGAAATATCCATTGTTAGAAGTCCATATGCGTGAACAATGAATCTAATGGCAGTTATCAACGTAAAATGCTTTTTGATACATACATACCGAAAGATTTTTGTGATATATTTTAATATTTAAATATGAACCAAAAGTTAAGACTTCTATTTAATTTTTAAACTGTACATAAATAAAAGAAAATTTAATTCTGAACACACCGTTTTTCACAAGCGTTTACTTTGGTAAACGGTACTTTTTCTTTTAAATGTGTACAGGGCCGTCTTCCCACTAACTCAACTACCTTACTATGATCATTATTTGCTACTTTTTGGGTCTCTTTGAGTACACATACACTTGTATACAAAAAGAAAATTTAATCTTTGTATATGGAATTTTTAGTATTTTCAGCACCGAGAATATTTGGTTGGAGAGTCGTCCCGTCTTGGCGCTGTCAGTTTTTCTATATACAAGATTTTAGTTCTGTATCGCGTTCATTCACGAGACTGCAACTACTATAAATTCCATATACAATGATTTAATTCTGGACACACCGTTCTTCACAAGCGTTTACTTTGGTAAACGGTACTTTTTTCTTTTAAATGTGTACAGGGCCGCCTTTCCACTAACTCAACTACCATACTATGATCATTATTTGCTACTTTTGGGTCTGTTTGAGTACACATACACTTGTACACAAATTTAGAAAATTCAGTTTGCATGGATTCTGTTTTCAGTATAGTCACGGAATTGTAATTGTGAATAGAACATACAGACTTTAAACCCAACCACAACCAACTTCAGATCGATTTGTCAGAAAAGTCAACGTTTGCTGTCAAATCAACGCCAACCGCAAAAAGCGAAAACTGCAGAAGATAAACCAAACTTTGTACAAATTGGAAATTAAGTAAATTCCTTTGATAAATTCACTTAAAATTTGTTAGTGAAAACATTTTTTTTGCTTCAAAAGTGCAAAGTGTGTTCATAACTTCTCTATTTTAACTGAGCTACGGAAAAAAAAGCAAACTAGGCAATAAATAGGAAACAAAAATATCAGCCAGTAGTGTGGCAGAATAAGAAACTTTTTAAGCAATTTATCATATAAATTAATGTAATAAATTGTTTTAAAGTTGAAAATGTCGGCTAATTCAATAGAACTCAGTTCTTACCGCGATCAACATTTTAAGGTTAGTTGTATCTTTGAGGGTAATCGTCAAACGTATGTTTCATGACACCAATTTCATTAACAGGGTTCTCGCAATGACCAAGAACGCTCACTCAAAGATTCAACAACTCTTTACGTAGGTAATTTATCATTTTACACAACCGAGGAACAAATCCATGAACTCTTCGGACGCTGTGGTGATGTCCGCCGTATTGTCATGGGATTGGACAAGTACAAGAAGACGCCTTGCGGTTTCTGTTTTGTAGAATACTATACAAGGTTGGAAGCAGAGTACGCTATGAGGTATAAGACAAGAAACTACCAAGTTCTCCCTTACAACAAAAGCTAATGAAGTGGAATAAAATTTCAGATATGTAAATGGAACCCGTTTGGACGATCGCCTAATTCGTGTGGATTGGGACGCTGGTTTCGTCGAGGGTAGACAGTATGGTCGAGGTAAAACCGGGGGTCAAGTTCGAGATGAATATCGCACAGATTATGACGCCGGTCGGGGTGGATACGGAAAGTTGCTACAGCAAAAAATCGCTCCAAACACTGACAATCGATAACTTCTGGATCTTTCCCTCTCCTAATCCAACTATTTGCTTAAGAATTTTCGAAAATAGGTTTAAATATATATTTTTACAAATTACATACGTATTCCGAATTTCATCGACTGTATTCCCGCTATAACTCGGACCTCGATGTTAGTTGGGGACCTTTCCTTAATCTCTTGACTTCTTTTTTCGTTTTCTTGATGGGAAGCTCTTCATTGACGACTTTTTTATAATATGGATTGATGAAATCTGGACTTCTGGCTTCCTCATTGATCTCTTGACGAGCCAAGTCTATCACTTCGACAATACGCTCGTCGGTTAGGTGTGGAAATTGCATCACAAAGTTAAGACACCAATTTATGGTTTCTTTCCAGTTAGAAATTTTCTTAAGAATCCTCTGCGAAATTTCAGGAAAATGCAATATAATATCCGCCGCTAGGCAGGTGTCTTCAATTAACAAGGTAACGGCTTCTTGAAGGCGCTGTTCGTCAGGAAAGCCATTCGCGGTCGGTGAGTATTTTTGTTCAGTCAAGGTTTCATTACTTTCTTTAATTACCTGTTAATGCAAACTATAAATTGTTATTTTCTTCTATTCAATAGATATGAAGAAATTTGATTTTACTTGAAATATTTTTTCAAGAGCCAGCGAAATCATTTTATAATTTTTACCGTAATCATTTTCAAGCATTTTTTGAATCAATGTAGTGTGGTCTTTGCGCCGAGCTTGTAGTAGTTTAATATCTAAAATTTAAGTTTGTATCAACTGATGAAAATGTCACCGCAACCCGCAACTGATCTAAACTTACAAACTTTTGGCGTTAGTGGTGCGTTGGAGGAATTTTCTTCTGCATTCTCAGCCGAAACAACGAATATTGCAGCAGATAGAACCAAAGCCAAAATAGCAAAGTGAATGTAGTTCATTTCGATTTCCCAAACCGTGCAGGATCTACTATAGACAAAAATGTCGCTGAAATAAATATTGCTCTAGAGTTTATTTATTATTGTTAAATTTTTTACTTGGCGCAAAGGATTTCTTCGTTTATATCGGGCCAAAACACAAGAAATTAATGCAGAAAACAGAAATCTACTAAAGATTTAGTAGCAAATGCTCAAACCAAACAATTTTCCATTCAGAGCAGTACAAACTGACAGGTGGTTTAAATGATAGCATTCAGTTAGTTAATGGAAACAAGGCTGAATGTATTAGCACATTTCAATGCTTACCAACCACGAATCTCATAAATTATTGTTCCTTGCAACAGATGAGTTTAAAAGTGAGATAGGAAACCGAGCTGTCAAAATGACAATGCCTACAAACTATGGACTATAGTTACTGCGATAGTATGCGTGTTTTTACCAATACTATCACAGTAAATATGGTCCAACTACCTCATTTGTGTTGCTGTTTTTTCTCATTTATTCACATACACGAGGTAACGGTAAAATAAAATTTGCGGTATCCGGAGGGTAAAACGTAAGTCAGTTTCCAATCTCCTTTTGTCTCCGGTTCTTTGCCATTTGATTTGGTAAAAGAGCGACCGCGCACATAGAAAACAACATTTTAAAAAGTTAGAGCTATTCGCAGAACATATAAAAATGTAATTGCAGATTAAAAAAAAAATTTAGGGGAAGTTGTATGTATTTTCTTCTCTTTATATTTACAAACAAAGTTAATACGCTTTGTAGAAAATAAACTTTTTCGATTACATTCTTTAAATGCAATTTTAATTGAAACTGCGCGATTGTATTATGGATTGCATAGAAATAAAAAAAAAATAATTTTTAAAGCAAAACCTGTACCCATTTTCAAATACACCAACAAAGCATTTTTTAATCGTCTCTTATAAATTAATAGAAATGTACAAGGACCGATTTCCTTCCAATCGAGGTAACCGTCGGAGCGGAATTTTCTCCGATTTCATCCGAATCGGAGACATTTTACCTGTCGGAGAAAATTCCGCTCCGACGGTTACCTCTATAGGGCCGAATAATAACAAATAGGCTTGTTTGAATATATCAGTTTTACGACGTTTCTCAACCCGAATGTTGATTTCAATAAAAGGTATTTTCTTCTACTGTGTAGGTACTTTTTTTTATTCATAATTCCCAACAAAAATTAACAAAATCGATATGCATCATTTATTTACCTTGACAATTCGAAACAAAATTAGAATGCGTGCAAAGGAATATTCTTTAAGGATTAAGCACGTCATTAATAAATAACTATTGAATACTAAATGAGAAATACATAATCGATTTAAAATGTCTTTCTTTAACTACAAACTAGCAATTCGTCGATTCTGAAAAGAGCTTGTCTTCAGCTTCAAAGTGGTTGTGGCAGATTTACTTCTTTCCAAGTTTATCGGCCAACGAACAACTGAGACCAGTGCCATCAGGCTCAACATTCAACTCCTTAACTTCTCCATTCTCGACCACCATAGAGAAACGTTTGGCTCGAAGTCCGCCCAGTGGTGGCAAGTCTATGGTTAAATCCAAGGCCTTAACGAAATTGGCAGCTGGATCAGCTAACATGCGAACTTTTCCAGAAGCGCTGTGTTCCTTACCCCACGCAGACATGACAAATGGGTCATTGACGGACACGCAAACAACTTCACTAGCACCCTGGCTAGATTTAATGGAATCAGCTTTTTCGACGTAACCAGGCAAATGAGTCTAAAATAAATTATCAAGATAAGAAACAACCAACACCAAAAGGTTTTAATATCGACATCAAGCTAGATGCCACAAGTAAGAAAACCGGACCGGTGCCTAATAGCAATGTCTTGCTATCATCAAAGCAAAACAGCAAATTTTGTTTTTATCAAGAAAACAAAATCATTGCAAGGTTATCCGCACCGGCAAGATGACCTTAACTTTGAAAGCAAACTATATATAGCATCAGAAATCAGAAAGCGATTTTGTCATTATTTACCTTAGAACAACCGGGCGTATATGCTCCCGGAACCCCAAAAATTACAATTTTCTTATTTGCACTCAATTCGGCAATGTTGACCTTGTTTGCTGGAGAATCCTCGAACAGATCAACAGAAGGGAGTTTATCACCAACCTAAAAAAAAATCCATTCTTACATCATTATGCGACCTCTCACTTACAAATCAATTAAAACAACAAAAACCATAAAGTTTCGGCTTAGGTGTGCAGTGCACCCCTTGTGCATTCACATTTTTTGTGTAATTATATAATAGAACTAGAAAATAAATATCATAGATATTTGAAAAGCAAGAACCCACCTTGATTTGAGCCATGGCGTAAGGAGAAGGACTTTTTGATATGCAGCGTGTTATTTGAAGTCGAACGAAGTTGTTTGCGATTACTGAAGTAACTGAACGATAGAGAAGCGATCTCATATTAATTTAACTGGATTTTTTATATTTTTTTGCGGTTTTGAACAAGGCAAAAAATGGAGTATCGGAGAAAAAAAAACAACGACAAACGCACACGAACGAAATTACTTTACAATTTACATAAAATGTTTCGAGCTGTCAAAATCGAGAGAAATGTATTAAAATGCTGAGGACTGTTTGATTTACGTTATTAACTGAATCCAAAAACTGCGCTCGAGAAATTACACATTTTTGTGCATTTTCCATTTATGTACGTTAACTATTTTTTTTAATTTCGGCTTCAGAATAAAATACACCAAAGGAAATATAAATATAACCTCACAACGAAGCAAATATTAAAACTTTCTTAGCCGTGTGCGAATTGATGATATTAGCGTTTCTATCCACATTTGATCTTTGAAGTGTGTTTAAGGAAATACGTTTAAAGGTGTGCTTAAAAATCGTTAACATCAAGTCATCAACTGAAGAGAAGGATGACTACTATATTTTGTAAACGAATAAAATACACAAATTATCAAGCTACGATATGGAATAAATGCAATCACCTAGTCGGAAGATATTTTACGACCCTTATGCCACGATTTCATTAAACGACATTTTAAAAATTTAACAAGCTTTTGAACACATGAAAATGACAATGTTTTTCGGTTTCACCAAGCGGCTTTTTTTAAATAAACAAACTTTTAAACACCCTGTTTAAACTAAATGCACATAGTTTGGATCATTACAATTTTAAAATATGTGTCATTGAATATTTTGAACACTTGAATAACGCTTCTAATTTTTCTCACACAATTTTATAAGCATGCAATTTTGACAAAAATTCCCTGACAATTTCCCATTTTGAGTTGGTGAAACTCAAAAGTTTTAAGGGTCTGATAAAATTTGAAAAGATTTTTGCTAGAAGTACTTTTAGTGTTTGTTTATGAAACTGGGCATTAAAATGTTAAGAATACTAACCGAACAGATCTAAGAATTTTGAAGTTGGTTTGACATTTTACTTTACTCAAAACAAAACAACAAAGTTTGCAAGAATGCCTGAAGATGGTTTGTTGTATTAATTTAAATAAAATAATTCATTTAGAATCGAAAACCTTTTTAAAGCTGAAACAGACATTATAATTGAAATCCTTGAAGTATTCATCAACCACATCCTCTATGTGCGTGAAGTCTATCCACCGCAAATATTTCGCAAGAGGAAGATATACGACTGTCCGGTGTTTGTATCAATCTATCCAAATGTTACAAATTATATTATGGAATCGCTGACCACAGCACGGAATCTTAAGAAAACTAATCAATTGAAAAAGATGGAACTTGTAATTTACCGCGATGACGACTGGATCTATGAGAAATATGCCTTCGAAATAGCAGATGATTGTCTGTTAGCAACAGTGCGAAAAGGCGAAGATCCATATATTTTGGATTTGGAACAACAATTAAGAAACGCACTTTATTCGCTATCAGAAAGATGTAAGTCTTTTGAGAAGTTGCCAGAAGACGCGAGGTTTCGCATCCAATTGCATACTTCTCAAAGTGCTTTCATGGAGACTTGCTGCGGCCCTGCTTCTCAGGTTTGATTCAAATCAATGCATTATGAACATTATTTAAAATTAAACGACTTACTTGCAGGACTTCCCCTGGTTACAGACGGACGATGCAGACGACGGTGGTTTTCGAGAGGTTAAACTACTTCCAATATGCACAGTGGATTCTACAGGATTAAAGATTAATGCATTTGTTTGATGTAATTTTTCAATTATAAATAAATTGTTTTTCGAAAAAAACTGTTAATTTATCTCTCTGTATCAGTGTTTTCAGCCGTAAAAGAGGAGGAAGAAATTCAGGCGCATAAATCGTTCAATGTAATTCCCGCAAATCACATTACGAACAGAGATGATATAAGGTAAGGAGATGGGAAACAAAGCTGTCAAAATGACAGATGCCTACAAGCGTTTTTACCAATACTATCACAGTTTGGACCATAGTTTGTTTGAAAGTATGCGTGGTTTTACCAATACTATCACAGTTTGGACCATAGTTTTTGTGAAAGTATGCGTGTTTTTACACAGTAAATATGGTCCTACCATATTGTTTTTGTTTTTATATTATTCATGTACAAGGAAAGAAAATAAAATGAAAGAAAATGAAAATTGCGGGATCTAGGGAGTGAAACGTAAGTCAGTTTCCCATCTTGTTACTTATTTAATCTTTGATTACGAATTATTGTTCTTTTGAAGCCAGCCAAATCAAACGGAACTCTTTTTGAAGGTTCGCCGCCTATTTCGCTTCTATTTTCTGAATCCAAATCCAAGGCGAGAGCGAACCCACCTCCCAGATTTTTTTTTCAACTGTCACTTTTTGCGGCAAACAACAATCCAATTCGCTCCAGAAACCATCAAAGTTTTCGCCCTTTGCTTACTCGCTCTCGCCGTCGCCATTACTTGATTCAAAATGGCCGTACGTCTCGTCAATTTTTTTCTCGCAAAAGCGTCTGTGTTTCTGATTTACCAATAAATATATGAAAAACTGAAATTTTTGCAAACATTTCTAAACAAATTCCATTACAAAACTCCCACAAATGTGATTTCAATAAAATGTGAACGAAATTCGATGCGATTTATGTGAATTATAAATTTGATTGCCTTCGAAATTTTTTCGTTTCCTTTTTATTTAATTTTTTTTTTATATTATGGTTTGATGGGTTTTTCCTCGAGGGAAAACGACGACGAGTTTGTGAGAAAACCAGAGAAGAAAAAATAAAATCAAAACGAAATTTTTCGCAGTGAAAGTTTTTTGTGAAGAAAAAATAATGAAATTTGGAAAAGTTGATATTTTTTCCTATTTCAATTATTGTTAAGCATACAAATATACATGTGTATGTATATGAAGTTTATAAACCCCGAAAAATAAAAGTAAAAAAAAAATTGTTCACGAAAATTCCCTCGCTATGAACTCTGCCATGGAGTTGGACGATTTGGACAGTATAACCAAAAACGACTTTCTTCCTTTGATGCCAAACATCAAACAGGAACTTTTGGAAGCCAATGAGCCTCCTAGTACTGGCACCACCACTGGAAATCCTTGTGACAGTGCCGAGAAGCGGGTAAGTTGATTTTCCAAAGCTGAAAATTTGCCAGCAAAAGTAGTAGGTACCTGTGTATGTGCTTGTGCAGCATGTTTGTTGGTCGTTCGGGTGAGACTCGTTAAGGGACTTTGTGGCGCATAGTTATTTGTGTGGTGGGCTATTCGGTGTAGCAATTTAAAATTTAAACAACTGGTTGGGATGGTATGAGACTAGTGATTTTGTTGTTGTTTTGCAACGCTTTTTGGGAAATTAAGTGGTTCAAGTAAACAATAAAGGGATGCGTGTTTTTTGACTATTTTGTCGGCACGTATGAGTTGTGGAAGTAAATATTTTGATAATACAGCTGATGTCGAAAATTATAAAGGAGAGGAGTAGAGAAGTAGCTAGAATGAAATAAATAAATTAAAGGCCTAATCGCATGTGTTTTTTAGTTGCATTGTTATGCAAAACACAGTTTATTTTAATTTGGAAGCATGGCCCATTCCTGGATGAAAATACCGGTTTAACAAAAGGTTTGTTTGTATAAAAGAACATTTTTTTAAAGGAATTAGTCTACCTAGAAATAACTTCACTAATGAAAGAACTAGTGATGGGTCAACTCGAGTTAACCCTAACTCGAGTTAACTTGGTTTGTTTTTTTTTTTTTTTTTTAACTCGAGTTAGGTAACTCGGTTTGCCAACTCGAGTTGAACGGTCCAACTCGGTTTGCCAACTCAGTTCGCCAACTAGGTTCAGCAGTCCGGTTCGCCATCTCGGCACTTGATAAAAAAAAAAAAACTAGTTAACTTGCTTCTAATTTTGTAAGTGTTTTTTATTTTGAGTTTACTTTTTGTAAAGGGCAATTAATTACCTAGCGGTAGAGTTTCATTATCAGCGGATGGTAATGATTAAAACCTAATTATTCCACTTTTTATATGTTTTCTAGACCGATTTTCGGAGCAATCCGGTATAATTCAGAACGAAATATATATATAACGACGTAGATTCGTACCTTATCTCTCTATTGAGCCATTAACATTCAACTTTTCTTTTCATCATGTTTCAAACCGAGTTGGCAAACCGATTGACGAACCGAATTTTTGAACCGAGTTGGCCAACCGAATTTTCAAACCGAGTTGACTCGTTCAACTCAAGTTGGGCAAACCGAGTTGCAAAAAAAAAAAACAACTCGAGTTAACTCGGTTTACAAAATGTACGGTTAGGCACATCACTAGAAAGAACCCTAATAAACCAACATGCATATGAACATAAATTCTAAACATATTAAGTATAAGAAAAGTTAAAGAAGATGAAATAAATTTCAAGATTTCAATCCGAACTCAAAGACCCTATGTTGTTTATATGAAATGTTTTTAAACTGTTGACTAGTGGTTGCGGTACAATTTTTTTAGCCCGTAAATACAATTAAGAACTCTTAAAAATGTCTGTATGACCAATGTATACTATTTGTAAATTTCTATATACCCAAGCTAACTTCAATTCAAACTCCATGGTTTAAGCTTTGGCAACTCCCAAAAAGTTCAAAAATTAGCTCATTTGAGAAATCGATAACCAAATGAATGGAATAGAAGCTTCATTTATGTATATCTTATTTTTTTACTATACGGAATCACTTGCGGTTTTGGACTTATGTAACTCATAAAACTTTCTACTACATCGATGATAGTGCCTGGAGGCAGTAAAAAAAGTCATTAAAAATTTGGAAAGTACCTAAATCTCCAAAGAAATAGTGGGATTCATAATGAGAGAATGATGCTTCACGAAACAGTTTTTTTTTTTTTTTTTTAATAACCAGCGGAATTATTTTTAAATGAATTGAAAGGATTAACTCAGTAGGTAAACTTTCAAATCGAAAGTATCCCGTACAAGTACAGTACAAGTTTTTTGAATATTTCTGGACAGACCTACGAATAGTTCTAGGCTGCCATCCCAAGCAGAGAGGAATGGATAGATAACATACCATACTCCAGTGGAGTAGTCAATGGCTATCTATACTGATGGCACTAAGAAGACACTGGTGTAGGGGCAGGCTTCTATTCTGAATCTCTCAAGTTAACCGCCTCGCTTAGGCTTCCAGACTACAGTACTGCAACTGAGGTAAAATCAAAGCTTGTTTCATACTTCCGCGAAGAGCTTAAGGTTCTTGGCGCACAGCATAATATTAGACTCTGCTGGGTCCCACCCCACAGCGATATACTAGGCAACGAGAAAGCCCATGAATTAGCAAGATTAGTGCCAATGTTTCACGTAAGCCAAGCTCAGCTAGTGAGCACCCCTACCTGTTATTTAAAACAGGAAATCTAAAAAAGAATAACTATCAAGGCTGATGAAAGGTGGAACCTTCTTGACAACTTCTGACACTTGATCTGGCTTGTTTTAACAAACAAAAAAATCATGCAATAATATTGCACTGTTGCGACTTGAAAGAAACAAAAGAAACAAACAAACTGGTTTAAACATTTATAATATTAGTAATTACTAATTAGTATTGGATGTTACAAAATGTCGAAAATAGTTCAGTTTTCCATTGCTTTTCTTTCCCGTCAATCTATTTATGTGCCCTCCCAATATAAAAATCGATTTCTAAAATTAAACCTCAAGTCCTTACAAAATCGCTATTGGAACAGTTTAATATTTCACTTACATAAAATTAATTATAATGAACGTCGTTCAAAGGATTCTTTTCTTTTTATTGAATCTCTTAAAACCTTATGTAGGTATCTACTAGCTAGTGGAAAATCAACCAGATATTTTTGAAACAAAGTAATTTTATTCCATTTACGAGCAATAATATTTAATGGGAAGCTATATAAAAATTGAAAGGGATACTTTATTTGTTTTTCGAAGAGAGAGAGAAAGCTGTTATGTAGGTATTTTACCTAGACTTTGTAGAATGCAGTCTTGCAGTAAATATCATAAAAAAGATTTAATTGCAAGACAGTAAGTAACATTTTACTACCAGATTTATGCTTTGAAAGATATAAAAATGTATTCGTACATAAGTACATATGGAATACAAAAAAAACTAGATACGAGTACTTTGCTCACATAAGCGAAAAGGAATGAAAATCGAGGATTTTTTAAGGGATACAATTTTTAAAATGCCAGTTATTTTGTTCGATTTAACATTGCTACATACAAGCAGATAAGCTGTAATCGGATTTGAGAAGAAGCAAATACGATAAGTAAATAAATACGAATATAAGAAGTAACCTGCCTTGCACCTCAAACATACAGCAGAATGGTTGGGCCTTGTATTAATGCTCTTAAAAGATTAATTGCTAAAAAGAATATATGCATACCTACCTACAAACAAAACTAAAGCTAACATTTGAAGACGAAATCAAGTTTTGGGTATAGGTCCTTCGGGGATCAAAGATTAAAAATATTCTTGTTTTTTCCTAATATGTACATCATACCTATTATCTTCATTCGGAAGTTGACGGTTTTTTTTGTTTATATATAGATATAATGTGGCGAACCCATTTCATAATATAATTATGTTGCCGGTGAACCCAAACTATCAAATTCCCAGATTAAGAGGTACATCAAGACCCACAGACTTCTGAAGTACTTCGTTGGAGCTATACCACTCTAAGAGCTATTGAATGCGTCTTTAAAGGGCTTACAAATTAACAACAGTTTTCGAATGTTGTGTAATTTCAAATGCTGTGCTAAAACAACAAAATTCAAAACATTTGAAGTGGATTTAATAAAAAAATTCGAAAGTTATATCAATTGAAAAAGGAAAGAAAAAATGAGATATAAACTCAATACATTTACAGCGAAATAAGTTTATTAATCAATCTTTATCCAGATGCGAACATACACAATATGGAACTATCTATGGTTTTTCAAAATAGAAACAAAAACTTGCATAAACCTTCAAACATACCTACTCGAAAAACTCATGAAACTGACATGAAGTATCGAAAAGGAAACGTGACAAAAGCACTTAAAACATTTTCAAAATAATTGCCTTCAATCTTGCCTCAATATGATTCGACTCGGCACTCGACTCAACTCACCTCCATACTCGACATCATCTTGTCTAATACGCTTTCCTCTTTCATAACCTGACAACCAAGCAAAATAAAGTATTCTACTTTTTACTAAGCAATGTAAAGCAACGTTGCAAAGTTTCACTTTTGCTCTTGACAGCCCCCCAAAAAAGTAGGTACATAGGTATAGAGGTATAGAAAAAGGGAAAAAAAAAAGCAAATAAATAAATAACAATCCACAGAGATGTGATCATTGTGTTTTGTGCTCCCTCCTTCCATGCTCCACGACCGCACGGCCTTCCGAGCCATCGTGGTTTCAGAGCTCAAACCAAGATGGTAATGTGCTGAACAGCCATCTCCATTATGTTAACGTGAAGCATACACAATGCGTTGATCTCACGTTGAGCTGAATAGCGAAATCTATCCCTGTAATATCTCATAGTCGATTGAATTTCAATGGTATACTGTACTCGAACATCATGACGTTTATTGTCGATAAGGGTGGTTATCAGGAATTCAAATATTAGACTTAGAAGTTGAAGAATTCATTATATGTTTATGACAACAATTTCCATTTTTCGGTACTGTCCTTTCCTTCATTAAAAGTTAATGCATTTTTATAATTTCACGGATGACTTAAAGCACGAAGATCCTCTCGCCTTTGTTCGTGACCTGTTTTTGTGTCTTTCCATATTAAGAAATAAAACGGGTTTTGCTTTTTTTTTGTCGTATAGTTTCGTATATACACTCAAGTGAGGGTGAAGGTAACATTAAATTGGACGTTGTTTTAGGATCTAACTTTTCTGAACGGTTGAATGGCTTTTTGGCTAAGAAGGGAAGATCTTTTTTTTCGCGAGTACGAAAAACATAGAAATGCAATGTTTAATTTTGTACGAAGGAATTTGTTAGTATGGGCAAAAATATAAGATCAGCAAAAGCATTGAAACAAAGGAATAAAGATTGAAGCTTTGGGTCTTCGCTGTTTTTTTTTTTTTCACTTGAAGCATACAATTTGAAACCCTTGGCACACTTATACAATTGACTTATTATGTTTTATGTATGAATGTTTTATATGCAAAGAGAAAATGTCATCAGAAAGAAAAAAAAAAGATGACAAGAAAGATGAAAATAAATAATGCAAAACAAACAAACTGATTTTTTTATTCTCCATTATAAAATTCGAAGAAGTGTCCGTAGCTTAGTGGTCAGGTGCGTTGGCTGCTAAGCAGAACGTCGTGGGTTCGAGTCCTACTCGTTTTTGTTTCGTCTTTCACGGGCACTACCTCTTGCAAAGAACTGACAAAACTTCCAAGAGTATCATCTGTCATGAAAAAGTGCTTCTCAACTTTGCCATATGGAATCGGCGTAAATTGTAGGTCCCCTCAATTCTTCACACGCACCCAGAGAATTGTTGATGAGAGTAAGCCACTTTGGCCTTGGCTCTTCAAGAGCTGTCGCGACACTATTTATTTTATTTAAAATTCGGAGACAATGGAAATTTATTATAATGTGCGTTTCGCTTTGGGAAATATAAATGTATAATATTTCTACAGCAGGTCCTTGAAAAAAAAAAAAAACTTTGCTAAAGGAGTTTGTTATTGCTGCATACATTGTTGTCAGTTGTCACATAAAAAGTTAGTGAAAAGGCGACATTTTTGGCAGATCTTGCGTTTTGTTAAAGTAAGGCTGTTGGCTGGTTGTTCACTGAGCCGGTGGACTCGAATTTGGCCACTAAACGTTGAACAGTGTACTGGGAAAGACGTCCATGTACCTCATCAAAAGGGCGCAGCGTTCGCATCGTTGCTTTAAGAGATTATCCATTTTGATAATAAAGTTTTATCATTTGCCCGTATTGCTCAACGCTGTAACTTGGCATGATGATTTGTAGTCCTGAGTGACTGAATAAAAGATAATATTTTACCAGATAGCAAAAGAAACAATATGGCCGTCATGAGACATCAAAATCAACGAGTTCAATAAATTGATCCAAGGCGGATTAGGGATAAATCTAATAGAACGTAGAGAGAATAGGTTTAACCTTGGAGTATTTATTAGACATTTTTATCCAATAAAATGACTTAATCGCCTTCGTGTGTCTGATCAACAATATTCCATTGAAACTAAGTGTTAAAATACCCTTTTACTTACTTACATTATTACAAAACAAACTTCTTAAGCCGATCTGCTCGCAAGGACATTTGATGTAGAGTGATTATTTTCGATTTTGCCTTGTTTTGAATTCTACTTTCGAGTTACGTTGTTCCTCGATTATTCGACAGTTCATAAGAATAATATAGTCGGCACTTGGCACTACTAGAACTATTTGATTCTCGTTGATTCGAAAGTAGTTAAAAAGATACATAGTTCCAATTTTTCGAATTCGAGCAATTTTATTGTAGAATCGGGGTTTATAAATCAACTCCCCAAATAAAAAAAGTAAAATATTTTAAAATTTCCAAATTAATTTTTTGAAGTTGGAAATTTGGAATATCAATGACTCAAGACAATTAAATTCTCTTTTCTTATCGTTCAGTTGTTCGGCAAATATTGATTTTCATCAGCTGTAATCTGAAACGCTGATAACCTTTTACTGGCGGGATTATTTTATTATTGCTATGCAAAAAAGAGTAGGTTACATTTCAGCAATTTTTTTGTAAGAATTGTTCACCTGAAATCCCAAAACTTGATTGGCAAGTTTAATTGCAAATGAAAAATGGAAGGTGTGCACAAAAAATACAGACTGTCAATCATAAGTCAAGGCCTTTTCAAAAATCACACAAAAATCCTATATGCTAGTTTCTCGGCAAACGTGTAATTGTGCAAAACCATTGAATTACAAATTAATTCTTTTATTATTGATCAATGAGCTATAGCTATACCTACTAATGCAGTTGAATTCAGACTCAGATTTTCTAAGAAATGCTAGGTAGCAAAATGGTGATTCCAGATAACTGAAATTGATTTTAATCTACTGGAAAAAAAAGCTTGCAAAATGCAATGAATTCAAAAGTTTTATCTGAAAAATTGATTTGGTAGAAACCTAACCAAACTGAGTCAGCAAATTTCTATCAAGCTAATTGCTTCATTTCTGAAGGTTCTATGAAATTTTACATCCGCTTTGCTTTTTGAAGAAGTTTTGAACAAAAAAAAAAACAACTGATTTTCAATTAAAATTTCAATCAATTCTGTTTATCTCTCTCTCTCATTCTATCTACGTAACTTCTTCAAAGCACTATTAACCCCTGCACGTAATTACATGTTCAGCAAAATTGATTTTCCAAGTTCTCTACTTGTACCTTTTATACTACTCCAATTAAAAATCTTCTTGGTTCCTTCTCTCTAGTTGGCTGACAAATATGTAAAAATGATTTTTTGCCTGGGGCCTAACTATGTAATTCGATTCTATAAAAAAATTATTCGAATTCGCAATTTCCGTACTCCCTAATTCTTTAAGAATATTTTAATATGCGATAGTTAAACAGTTCTGCAAATGAGATTCGAATAGAATCAAGAGTAGAATCGGATTACGTTACCGATCAAAAGCTGAGACGACCTTCAAAGGGTTGCTTTATTTGTACCTGGCGCTTGAGTTTATGAATGAAAAAAGGATTTTTCTACCTGCATTGATAACTTTACCATTCGTAAAAGGTACAAGTGAAAAAAAAAAACAGATATTAATACTGTTCTGTAAATTATGAGGAATTTTGTGAAAAAAGGTAAAAAAAAAACAATTTTGGTTTTTTGACTTCTGTTTGGATTTCCCGTAGTTTTTAATTTTTATGACTTTTCACATTCAATTTGGAATTTTTTTTATGATTTGGGTGTTAAAGGGTACAAAAAAGTAAAATCTGAATACCTGCATATCCAGGATTTTGAAAATTGATTTGAGACCATGGTCTTCTTCAGTAAACAAAGTGCTCATCATGGGGAAAGTAAAGGAATTAACTACTAAAACTCGATCTGCGATTATGACCCTTATTGAAGAAGACTATTCGCAAAGAACAATCGCCACAAAACTAAAGATAACCAAAGGAGCAGTTCACAGGACCATACAGCCTGACTCTAGTACCGGCGGTTTTAAGGATAAACCGAGGTCAGGACGACCTAGGTTTATGACGAAAACCGAAGATCTACAAATCATAACCATAAGCAAGCGTTCTAGAAAGAAAATAGCACCAGAAATACGCGCCGAAATCAATGAAATGCGAGCAGAATCACTATCTGTTTCAACGATACAACGAAGGTTAAGGCATGCTGGACTTTTTGGGCGCATTGCAGTGCAGAAAACCCCTTCTACGACCGCAAAACAAGATCAAAGGAAAGGAATGGGCCAAAACCCATCAGGATTGGACAGATGAAGACTTCAACAGAGTCTTATGGAGCGATGAGTTCAAGTTTGAGGTGTTTGGCTCAAATCGCAGTGTCCGTCAGGCGCAGCGCTGAACATAAGATGCTACCAGACTGTATGGTCCCAACTGTAAAGCATGGAGGCGATTCAGTAATGGTGTGGGGATGTTTCTCCTTCGATGGAGTGGGAAATCTGACACGAGTGATCGGAAGAATGGATAAAGAAGTTTATAAAACGATATTGGAGGACCACGTTTTGGTATCTGGACTCCGATTAAACGGTTAAGGTTTTGTATTCCAGCAAGACAATGACCCAAAACACACTCCAAAACTTTGCCGGGAATACCTGAAACAAAAAGAAGACGAGGAAATTCTAAAAGTAATGGTATGGCCACCGCAGTCTCCAGATATTAACCCCATTGAGCTCTTATAGGAAGAGCTTGACAGAAATGTCTGGAATCACCACATAACATCGGAATTTGTTCTTTTTTGAAACTCTACAAAATTGCTGGAATAATATCCCACAAGAAAATATACAAAAACTTGTAAGAAGATTGCCCAGAATTGTTAAAAACATTATTGAATTTAAAGGAGGGTTTTTTGATGAAAACTCAATGTAGGACTTGAATTGTTTTTTTTTTTGTTTTTTTAATAAATAAGTTATGTTTAGTAAAAAACAAGGACTCTAAGTTGCTAACGTTGTTCAAACACATACATGGAATTGACGGACGCAGCCTAACTGCAGTGTTAAATAACACAAAAACAATTAAGTACATGACTGTTTTTCTATCATTTACTACAAGACATGCACTTCACTTTTTTCCTAAAACTACAGTTTCGGGGTTAAAACTCGATATTCTCAATTTCAGATGTGGTCTCAAACTTTTGACCGGTAGTGTACATAGTAGGGCCCCTGAACAAAATATAAATTAAAACAATTTGGAAAATTCGATCTATGTTTGTCTCAGACCTATTTGAAAACTATTAAGGCGACCTCGCTCAGTGCACATGAATATCATAATCATCTCCTTTTTAATTTTCGAATTTATTCTCAACCAACTAACAGCCTTTAAAATAATGAACATGAACAATTTTTGCTGGTTCAAGTAAGATTTAAAAGAGGAAGAGAAAAACGAGGGCAAACTTGAAATGTAAAACGAGGGAGTCAAATATTTCGCAACTGGCTTTGGCTAGTCAGCTGCCAAAAAATGCAATCGATAGCAAAATTTGTATGATTTCAGTTTTTTTTTTTTTTTGTATCAACGTTTTTCTACACCACTCCATCCCCTTGCCTGACTGCAACATTAAAGTATGATTCTGCATAAAATTCGAACTTATTTGAGCTTAAATTATCAAACACAATTCTGAAAAAAAAAAAGAAACTGAAGGAAGGATGTGCAAACCTAGCTAGTTTGTGCGTTTGTTGTGCATGGAATTTGTATACATACACCGACATACGCACAGGTATACAGGTTTTCTAAAGGATGCTGCATAGAAAATTGTACGATACTTTATCTTCAAAAGTTTACATTTTCTCTTTTCTTGATTGAGTGCGATAGTAATTTTCTGTGGAAGCATCAATCATTTTACTTTGTTTGTTTTATTTTTGTCTCATTAATCAAGATATTCGTTGATGAATAGCCTGAAGTGTACAGCAAAGCGGAAGATGATATTGAAATGGTGAAAAATTGAAAAGAAGTTCTTTAATTACAATAAATTAAATTGGTTTTAAAGAACTTTTTATATCGTTTATGACGAAGCTCTTAATTTTAAAATGTAAAATAAACTTACCCCATAACAGCTGTGAACAGTTGATTTTTTAATCCCGCCTCTAGGAAAATCAATGAGAATCTGAAAATAAATAAAATACAATAGTTAGTTTAGGTTTTGTTTATTCCTTCAAATCTGGAACATAAATTTTTTAAGATGACTTCATTCTGGTTTTAGCTAGAAGGCGTACAAATTTGAATGATTATTGTGGGTTTGTATTTTTCAAGTCCAATAGTTGCGTGGGCTTAAGAGATAAATTGTATGTAGGAGAAATATTAATTTGCTGAGGACCCAACAACTTTTTTATAACTAAATTAAAAAAAAAACAACACATAGTTCGACTTCTAGAAAGTAAAACCGATTTTTTTTTTTTAGATTGAAAACACATCAACTATCGGAGAATCGAGCTCGACAAAATGCGTTTGGTGTTCCCAATTTCTCGTGGCTACCGATCGACCAAAGCTATTGGAATGCCTGCATGTAGCCTGTTGTCAGTGTGTGACAACGAAATTCTCCGAGCTCGACCGCACAATGCCACCACTTATACACTGTCCAGTGTGCAATATGGCCTCTCAAAACGAATTCATCATTGACAACCACTTCCTAATAGAGCAATGTAATTCGGGTGATGTCAATGCCAGTACAGCTGGTAACAGCGATCCGGACAACAAACAAAACGCTGCAGCATCAATGATCAAGTGCAGCAGTTGCAGTGATGATGCCAATGCAACATCATGGTGTGTGGATTGTTCGGAATATATTTGTGATAGTTGCGTGCAAGCACATCAGCGGCTGAAAATCACTAAGGATCACACAATCAAGCCGAAAGAAGAAGCCAATTGCGAAACATCCACTGCATCGCAAAACGATCGCAGCCTGCGATGTCAGCTTCATCCGCAGGAGAAGCTTTCGTTGTTTTGTGAGACATGCGACAAGCTGACATGTCGTGACTGTCAGCTGAGTGAACATCGTGATCACAAGTATAAGTTTGCTCACGAAATTGCCACAGAGACTAGAAATTCTCTGGGTGCATTGTTAAATGAGATCAACTATAAACGCTTCTTGCTGACCAGCGCTAGCAAAGTTATTGACGACAGACAAAATTTGATAACCGATAAAAAGAAGGATCTCATCAAGGATATAACAACAATGGTTGTGAAGATAACAAATACGGTTAACACGCGTGGCAAACAGTTAGTTATGCGATTGAATGAGGTTTGCGATAGTAAACTTAAAGTGTTGAACGAGAAAAAGGAAGCATTACAGTTATTGTCGGAAAATACAGATCATTGTATTGATTTTGTTCAGGGAGCCTTAGATAAAGGCAGCGATTGTGCGATATTGAGTAGTAAAAAATCTCTTGCCAGGCATTTGCAGAAGCTCAAATGCCAACGTGCTGATATTCCAAATCCAGAGATTCCAGTTAGAATACAAGTTCAACTAAACCAAGTGAATGAGTTGCAGAAAGGTTAGTATCTCTTACTTTTGTTTTGCAGCATTGATTAATAATGTGTTTTTCTTTAAGTAATTTCTCAACTAGGCGTAATTGTCGTCGATGGAAAACCATATCCTCCACCTCTGACAAATAATGGACCTCCACGCCAACAACCCAGCCCTAATATGGCTCCACCTCTCCGGCCAGGACTTCCTCCTGGTATGACAACGGGAATATCACCCGGGGGACCTGTTCCGGGGCAATATGTCCAGAACGGTCCACCCATGTACAATAGTACATCACCACAGCAGCAATTCAACAATATGCCAATGAATAGACCGTTTCCAACAGATGGACCAGGTAACGACAGAAGTAAATTAAGTCCCTTATTTGTATGTTGGTTCTTAATTCATGTGTTGTGTTGTTTTTGTGCTCGTCATTTGCAGGGGTTAGGTTTGCGGGAATGCCACCAGTAGGTATGCAAAGACAGGGCCAACCTCATGTCAGCTCATCGACACACCCACAGAATATGGGTAAGTTAAACAATAGTTAGAGCTTGTAGTTGGTCGCAAACGCTTGATATTTTCGCTAATTCCCGTTTGTAAACATAAAGAACAATGTAATATTTTGTCCAGTTGTTGTAGCTTTACAATGTAGAGCTCATTGTTAAAGATATTAAAAAATTGAAATAAACGTTTGTTTGCATATTTGACGAATCAAATAAAATCTCATGTAAAATTAACCCCAAGTATGAATAATTTCTTAATCAAAAAAGGTCAAAGAATCACTCAAACCAACAAGAGTAGATACAAACAAAAACCTTCTGAAATTTTTGTGTTGAAGGCGCAGCTCTAAATACTTATACGACCAATGCAATTTCTCTCGTTATTTATTTAAGATATAAGCTTACGTGGTCTTCTCAATAATCAAGCAGCTGGACAAAGTCCCAACCAGCCGCACATGTCGTTCAATGGCCCACCGAATTACCCGGGCGGAGGTCCCCAAGGCGCACCATCCCCACTCCAGAATATCGGGCCCCAGATGAGGCCGCATTTTATATCAGGTCCACCGGGACAACAACATCAAAATTTCCCCCCAAACCAACCTGGTGGACCGAGCACTCCAAATTTTATGAATAATGGGCCAAGATTCCAGAATTTTCAACGCATGAGTAATCACCAAGCAAGCATGAGTGGTGGGGGTGGTCAAATACCATCGCCAGGTCCTATGCCAAGACCGAATATGATGCAAAATCCAATGCAGAATGTAAATGTAAACACAACATAAAATAAAAATAAAAACGAAACATTGTTCTTACGCACTATTTTTTTTTTAACAGAATTTGGGGTTTCCTGGGAGCCAGGCTGGCTTTAACGCCGGTCCACAACAACAAAGTCCACTGGGTGGAGGAGGCGGAGGAGGAATGGGCATGCCTGGGATGGCCAAATGGCATATACCACAATCTGCCCAGCAAAACAATCGTGGGTGACAAATCTTTTAAACAAACAAGAAAAACGTAACATTTTAATGTCTTTTCTTTAAAGCATGTCAAGCGCATGGGCCGATGATGCAATTCGCTAATGGGAGACAAGGCGAAAATTTTAAAATATCACTCAAATCACCAAACACACTTAAAAATACAACACCTAATGGTCAAATGCATGGTCCTGGAGGGAGTGTTTTGCCAAATGTAACATCAACAAATCCCAAAACACCAAGCCCCAGTACAAATGAAGTAAATTCAATTAGCCTAATTTATGAGAACACAATATTGAATTTTATTGTTTTTCTTTAAAGAATTCGAAAGACTTTACAGAACCGATTGATAAAGTTCGTGATGATTCCATTAACGATCTGATGGCAACCATAGCCAAACTCGATTCTAATGGAGTACAAGTCCTACCCGAAGGCCGAACAAAAACCACTTCACCACAAGTTCATAGTTCAACAGATCTCTCCAACACCCAAGAAGGTAGGCATTTTATTAAAATTTGTTTAACATTTTATATATTTGACTAACAGAACTTAAAAGCATATTCTGTAGTTCATAAAATTTGAAGCTTAACTCATCCCCATCTCAGCTAACATATATTTTAAGAACAGTAAGAACTAAGCAAATAACAAAAACAACTTTCTGCTTTAATTTTTACTTATATTGGGCCTTCTCTTCAACCTCTTATCTATCAATGAAAAAAAAAAAAAAAAAAAAACTAACGTTCAGTTAAAAATGATCAAAAAGATGACCCAAACGAGGATTGGTGTGCTGTTTGTTTGGACGGCGGTGAACTGATGTGCTGCGATAAATGTCCAAAAGTATTCCATCAGAATTGTCACATTCCAGCCATTAGTTCGTTGCCAGACGAAAGCGAAAGTTGGCAATGTCTTTTGTGTGTTAATATGGCAGAACTTGCCAACACTGTTCAATTGCAACAAAAACCAATCGGAGCCGACTTGACACCAACCGAACTGCTTATAATTCAGAGAATTTGTTTGGAATTGTATTGTCAATACGAACAGAGCTTACATTTCCGTGAACCAGAATCACCAACTAATACAGCCTACTATGAAATAATATGCAGGTTTGTCCTAAATTTATGTCATGCAAAGGATGAAATTATCATATATTTTATTTCAGCCCAATGTCTTTGGACACTATTCGAACAAGATTAGACCCATCGAGTCCAAATCATTACAAGGATATTGCCGTTTTTATTGCTGATGTTCGATTGATCTTCAAAAACACTTATCTCTTCTATCAGGTACGTAGAAAAGTTAGTTTTGTTGCCATTTCTCAATAAACACACATATGTGTATCATTATCGTAGGAGGATTCAAAAACCTACCAACATGCCCGCTATTTGGAAATGTTCTTCGAGGATCAACTTGTTAAGTGGTTGCCAAAATTCGCACACAGTAACAGCCATGCAAATGGCAATCAGTCAAATGCAGCAGCACTTGCAGCGGCAGCAGCGGCCGTTTCTGCAGCAGCTGCAAGCCTCGAAAATGGCACTGGTGCGGGCACCGTAAGCGGAAATGAAGACGATGGCTGCAATCCACCAAAACGTATCCGAAAGCTTACCGAATAAATTCAAAAAATCCAATTAAAACAAACAACCACAAAAGAAATTAATTAAATACGAAAAATCAATGCTTTTATACTTTTCAAAAATGTATGCACTTAGGTATTATTATTAATCAATGTTGTTGATATTTTTGTTGTAGGGTTCTAAACGTATAAACAAATATAAACTAGTTTTAAGTACGATTCTACTTACTTGAGAGCTTCGCGAGATTTCTTCTTCTATTGTAAAATTCAAACTAAATTTACGATTTTATGACAGCTTATCATAGTTAAGTTTAGTATTATAAAATTCTCAATTATGACTCTTCGCAGAGCCGTGTTATGTATACCTTCTTAATTTTAGAATCATTATTCATAACTCTGTTAATTTTTATTATAATCCACGGAAAGACATTTTTTTCATCAAACCTAATTTAAATTTTGCAAAGGAAAATCACACAATGAAATTATCAGTAAACTTTAGATTTAAGATTTGAATTCATAAAAGAAAAACAATATAACGTACGCATCCATAAATTATAAAATGTTGTAGAATATTTAATTCGAGAAAATTTTGTAAATACAAAAAAAAAATCAAACTATCAGACATTATTTTAAACCTACTCAAATTATTATAAAAGTAGAAATAATTAAGACAGTGAATTCCAAGCACAATGTAAGTTATGTTTACAGTTTTGATTTTTATTCATTTTGAACTGTTTCTATTTTGTTATGTCAAAGCAGCAATGACCTGAACTGTTGGAAACTTCATTTAAGATCAAATATAATATAAAATGTCTGAAGCTTGAGTACTTAACGTATCAATTGTTTCAAAACACGAATAAAATAAGACGAACGGACAAAAAGACAATTATTAATACAACTCTTCCATCAAAACCGACTATAATTAACTCATATATTTCCCAACAGTCAGAGGTCATTGTTGCCTAACAAAGCTTCTTCCAAATATATATAGAATGTATATATATTTCCCCAAACATACAAGTATAATTGTTAGTACTATATTTTAAAATTATATCCTTACCAAATCTGTTAAAGAAGAAAAACAATTCATCAACTAAGATCTTATTAATCATGACACACACTATTCAGAGCTAAGTTATGTATTCGAAACAAAAAATTAATAATTAAAAATATTACTATTTTAGTTTAACAGTTAATTACTACTATCATTAGCATATAGTGTATTTATACAATTTAAATAAAATAAATGAAAGAAAGCAAAACATTTAATTGGTAAACCAACAAGCAAAACAAAATCAGTAAGAAAAGCAAAATAAGGTTAAACGGATATCCGTACTTGTAGAAAATATGAGAATAAAAATTTTAATCGTACTCCAAAATAAGTTGTTTTTTTTATATTTATTTTATTTTGTTAACACGATCGGGCAAGAAGTCCAGGGATTTGCCATCAATTCAACACAGGCTCAGTGTCCGTCGTAAGTCAAAAAGACAATAAGCTGGGGCCTGATTATGGGATTCGCGGCGAATCGTTTTGCTAGCGACTTTGACGTTTTTCAATTATTGCTTTCGCTTTCGCTTTGTTCGTTTTTAATTCGAACAATTAACGAATTCGAAGGCGAATTTGCTTGCAAGTTGAAATCCGACAGCTTTTTGTTGGCGGATTCACAGGCAAAAGAGTGTTTATTACAGTATTACCACATGAACTCTACAGTCTAAATGGACTCGTTTTTTCTTCCTTGATTCCGGGACTCATCTTCATCACGTTTGACTCGTTTTTTTGCATACACAAATAGGTACAATTACTAATGGGATTTTACATTGAGCCAAGAAATTGATTCTTCACGGATCTGTGGCAATTTTTTTCCCCTTAAATGAATTGCGTTGGAAAAAAGTATTGAATTTTTTACTTGAAGAATTGATTTCTCTGAAATCTCTCTTTGAAGATAGATTTACACATATTCTCACACGAATTTTAACACATACAGTGAGATATTTTTTAATATTCAAAACGAATGGAGTTTGTTGCAAGATTTGTTTAAAAAATTATTTTGCCGAAAATAAATTTACGAATTGTGTTTAAATTCAAGTTATTAAACATTTTAAATTGAAGAATATTCAATCATAAATCTGTTTTGATAGCTTTCACCCACACATTCAAAAAAGAGATTGCTACTTTTGGCTTAACAAATTAGATTGAACCCAAAAAACATTGAATTTTAGTAGCGATTCGTGGTGGTTGAATGTAAAATCCCATAAGAATTTTATATTTTGGAAAAAAAATAATCATATATTTAAATCGTTATTTCTTGTCATAAACGCTTGTTTTTCCAACATTCAAACCATACAATTAAATTTTTCTATGTTACAAATTAAAAATAAATGATTTCTGAAAGAGTTTTCAGTTTTTTGTGGGTGGGCTCGTTGTTTTTGTAAATGACTCGTTTTTCAAGTTTCTGGGACTCGAGAATATTTTTCCCTGCGGCAATACTGTTAATTATTATTTTAACTGGAATATTGGAAGAATTAGTCAATACAAAAGTGTCAAATCACTGGAATAGAGGAAGATTTTTTTTCAATCCGCCGCGAATTCGTTAATAAGGAAATACGACGCGAGTCGAATTATAAAGGTCGAATTGAAAACGATCCGCTGTGAATCCTTAATCAGGCCCCAGCCCTATTCTGCTATTCATCGGGGTTTTTTTCTTCAATTTACTTCACACTCTCCTATTACTACTACTACAACTACTATTCATTCGAATCGAATCTGGAATTCTAGATTCACCTCGTTAACGTCGATAATACTGCACGGTATTCTGTTATTCATGTGAAGCCGTTCTATACGATTCAAATCCACATATTAAATGTTGTGCGGGTTTTTCATTTAATGGATTTTCTGTCTGGTTGGTGTGTGAATAAAATTTAATTTATTGATTGATTTTATTCTCTGATCAACTTCGGGCGTACGCAGATGATATTGATATAATGGGAAGAACACAGCGTGATGTCAATGGCGCCTTTGTGAGAATTGAGACAGAAGCGGCAAAAATGAGGGAAAAACGAAGTATATGCTGTCTTCGAGGAAGGACACCCAACACAATAGACACATATAACTTCGAGGTAGTAGAAGAGTTTGTCTACCTAGACTTCGCTATAAACACGGGCTAAGAAAGCAATTGAGTGGAAAAGCCCTCTCTCGAGCAACTAAGGTAAAGCTGTACAACACACTCATCATCCCAGTCCTGTTGTATGGTGCGGAAGCATGGACCCTGACAAAATCGGATGAAAGTGCCTTAGGCTGTTTCGTGAGGAAAGTTCTTCGGGTCATCTTTGGCCCCGTGTGCATTGAAGGGGAATGGCGAAGAAGATACAACAGCGAACTTTACGGGTTGTACAACGACATGGACCTAGCCAGAAGGGTTAAGGTCCAGAGACTCAGATGGCTCGGCCATTTAGAGCGAATGGACACCAATGCTTCGGCCCGGAAAGCCTTCGACACTATTTCCGAGGGACGTAGGAGAAGAGGAAGACCGCGACTCAGGTGGCGCACTCAAGTGGAAGAGGACCTCAATCAACTTGGAGTGCAAAACTGGAGACGACTAGCTAAGGACCGAGCTAGCTGGCGGAGACTGTTGATTGAGGCCCAAGTCCACAACGGACTGTAGCGCCACCTTAAGTAAGTAAGTAAGATTGATTTTATTATTTGTAGAAAAAATAAAGATAATTGACATTTTTAAGAACAGAACGACAAATCAAGACCAATTTATGCCAGTAATTTCCGCAATGAAGTTAAATCCAAATGTTTCTAAGAGACAAGGATCTTCTAGACTAGTGGTTGATTTGTTTGTGGTTATAACATTACAGCTGTTTTCGTGTAGTGTCAAACTGGTTTGGATAATGTAGTTCACCCGATGGATAGAGCAGAATGTTAAAGGCAATGTGAAAAGGAATCGAATGGGTGAGTCGAAGCACCGATACGCGTGGATAGCAGAATAGAGCTGAAGGTTTAAACATTTCTCTGTTATTTTCACTTGAATGAAAAACCTTTATAATTTATTGAAAACAAATGTGTTTATTTCTTTTTTTTCTTTTTATCACACAGCTTTGTGTAATTTTATATTTGTCTGTCATTATTAGAATTGCTATCGCTAAAACCACTTCTTCATAATATTTGTTGGCAAACAAAAACAAGCATCAAGAAGATTCTCATTGTGGTTCTTTTGTGTTCCTTAAAACTAAAACTTACAAATATTTCGTCAATTTTGTTTTTTATATTGCTTAAAAAATAGTCTCAAGAATTTAGGGGATTTTTCTTCCTGTACTCTCTCTCTCTCTCTCTTTCTCTCTTTTTTGAAAAGATTTTTTTTTTTATTTTAATAAACATAAATATAAATAAGGTAAATGATTTCGGGATATTTTATATGAATAAAACGATGAAATAAAAGACGAATACTAAATAAAAAATAATAATAATAAGGTAAATAGAAGAGACCTTCTAGTGAACTCTGCAGGCGATAAAGGTGATTCCGTCGTAATCACTCAAATTTCTGGCCAATTTAACTCTGAAACTTGAATTATGCTCATAATATTAAAAAAAAAAAAGCACGCAAGATAAAATGCTTTAAGTGGAAATTTGATTTATCACTGTTCAAAAAATAATATGAGCTCTTTTTATTTTAGCCGCGGATAGTAAGAAAACTACGATACGCATAATGTTTTAGTATCTTCTTTCTTATACAGATTTATAATTATTCCGTCATTAGTTTCTTTTGGCCCGATTCTGAAATGGGATCTTGTTTTTGCCACATCATCTGGTTTAATTGATTTTTCAATTGATCTGTTGGAGGTCTTTTTTCGGGAATAGATGAAAGCATCAGTTTTAGCAGTTCATACTCCATGGGAAATTTCGCGGAAAACTTTGGTGGAAATTTGCCATCTCTGAGATCTCGTAGGGTGACTATACGCTCCATTTCGGTAGAGAAATAAACTAACAACTCGAAGAAAATCAAACCGAGCGAATAGATGTCGACTTTGTAGTCATAGTGCTGACCTTTAAGTTGTTCCGGCGACATATACAAGTGTGTACCGACTTGTTGAGTATGTCTTGGACACTGAGGTAGACCTGTTCCATCGCCGCATGGTGTGACTAGATTCGGTATCTCTGACATATCCGTCACTAGGCCAAAATCACCAATTTTAATCTGTCCATCTTGTGAAAAGAATATATTACTCGGCTTCAAATCACGATGGATCAGTCCTTTTAGGTGGACATAATCTACAGCGTCAACAATCTGCTCGAATATTGGCCGAATCTGCATTTCTCGTGCTTCTGTAGTGTTTTCGCGTAACCAGTCTCGCAAGCTGTCCTTGCGACATAATTGCATTTGAATATATAAGAAGACTTTTGTTTGATTTTTCGGTGCAGCTACTAGAGCTTTTGAGCGCCCATTCAGGTCCAACGATAGACTGGTCTTACGCTTCCGCAATGAGTTGTCACTTCCTTGATATTCTTCTTTTTCCTCACCGTTGGCCGCACCATTTGCTGAGTGAACAAATTCAATCTGAAACGAATCTGACAGGTTACTGCAGTCAAGATCACGTACTCTTCCTTTTGTTTTCTGAAACAACAAATCGTTGGCATGAATGTCAATGGCAATTGCATCGCTACGCACTTCTTCATCTTTCATTATCTGCGACTGACTCTCCGATCGAAATACAATGCATGAATCTTCGTCCTCTTCCTCGTTTATCTCATCTATAATCGCGCATTCATCATCGAAAAAGCTACTATCGTCTTCTCCATGTCCATTTGTTGTGGCACTGCATTTAGTATTAACACTCGAGATCCAGGATTCTAGATGGTGTTTTTTTTCTTTAACATACATATTGTTGCTGAATGGTGGTAATGTTGTTCCATCAGGAGTTTCGATTTCAATTGAATGAGACATTCCTTTGGCAATCCATCGGCTGTCTTCTTCTTCCTGCCAACCGGGTGGAGGTGTTTCAACCCAAGCTTGGAAATATCGTACAATATTGTGGTGTTCGCAGTTGGCAAGAGTTTTCACCTCACGCATGACACGTTCTCTGGATTCCTTCTTATTGGGAAGAGTAATTCGCTTTATGGCATACCGGCAATCATCAAGTTTGTTTTTTGCCTCGAAAACAACACCAAAGCCGCCGCGACCAAGACATCGCTCCAAATCAAAATCAGCCTGGAAACGGGAAAGGAAATTGTCTCCGGAATTCGTAGTCGATTCGGAAAATGAACGCTGGCCAGAAAAGTTATTTGGTGATCTTGGCATTGGCATTTCAATGGCTTCGGTAGCAGTTGGAACAGGAATATGTCTTTCGATTACAACTATCTCCCGTTCCGGACGAGGTCTCGGTCCTCGCAAGAAATTTACCAAAACCGCTGTCGTAAATATAATCATTGCAATTTCCTTCCACCAGAACCAAAGAGATATTATTACAACTTTCCCAGGAGCATCAACATCATCAAAACTAAATCCAAATTCATCTACAACAGAAGCATTATTGCTCGATGACAATGTGCCATTTGCTGAAGAAGTTGCAATCGGACTAGAAGCAGTATCTGTGTTGCAAATAGAGTTGTTAGTGCGGTTCGATGATTCTTCCTCAGCGTACAAATAAAACCCATTGCCATTAACATATTCGGAAGCATATAGAACAGACTGCGCTGAAACTGCAGTATTATCCACATCAAAGGGTATTAGTTCTTTGCCAGTGATGGCCTCGTCGCTGTCTTCTCCGAGTGGAGCAATGGCTTTATTGTCGTTATTGAAGATAACCAACGAATTGCTACTCGCTGCTATAGGTTTCCATGGTATTCTCGGCAATTTTGTTTCATTGTTCATAAGATGATTAAATAAATTGGTTTTATCGGTTATTTCTTTACGAAGATTAATTGACTCCTAGAAAATATAATAAAAATCACATTTAATACCTATACCTTTAAACAAAACAAAATCCCCACAAACCTGAATGTAGAGTTGTTTCTGATACATTCCAAGATATATTGACGGGTTCAAAGAAGCAGGCGGATCGAATTCTTTGCCGTCAGAATTCCACATCCATTGGACGGTTCCGAAGAAATCAATTGATTGAAGCATGTCGTTGGATCCGATTTGCCAGCCACTGACAATTGGATGTTCGAACTGAAATGAAATAAATGATTCTTCTTTTTTTCTTCGAGCAAAAATCTTTTCAATTACCTTGTGTTTCCATAAAAGATTCTCAGGATTTGATTTGCTGAATGCACAAACAATGCCTTCTGGAACAATAACTTTAACATCCAAGTCCAACACCGCCATATCCAGGTCACTAAATTGTCGATCATGACATTCAGCACTCTTCATTATATCCAATTCGTGCTGTCCAACGCTAAAGTTCCAACGTTCAATTCCAGTGCGTGATTCGACTGCTCGAACCGTCTGAGTTTGTCGTCGCACAACAATCACATCATCCAGGAGAGGATCATGTTCAGGAATTTGGTCCATATCAGGATTCGGGGTTTTAATGGCTTCATTACCTTGTCCATTTTTTAAGGAATCTGAGTCGGTGCTGTTAACGCAGCCGTTCATTGAACACTCGTACAATAATTGCCCGGTTCGCGCTGAAACACCATACGAACGCGTCTCTTTTCCACCCGAAATAACCAAATCATCAGAAAATTTAAAGGACGAACTTAGCAAATTTTCAGTTGTTATAGGAATTGGATCAATAGATTCGCCATCAAATTTATAAATCCCTCCACTCAGAGAGGGAATCATTCGGACGAATTGTCCATTGTTTGTCAATTCCAATCGATGAATACTCGATGAGATAAGAGGACCAGGTCCGGTGGACACACTCCAGCGAACTTTACCGCCTTTGGTGATATCGAGAGCGGATAGTGTTCCATCGAGGGTTGTAATGTATAAAAGTCTACACGTTCAATGCAAAGAGAACATCCATCAGGTTATTCAAAAATACAAACATAATATGAGTGTTTCACGGAATGATAACAATGCATCAAGTTTAATCGACTGTCAGAAAATGCGGAAAAAATTGTTCTAGTTCACACATGAGAAGTTTGTTTATTTACTTTTAGTGAGTAAATCGCAAGTTAGGTTCCTTCCGAAAGCAATACGAATTGAAGGAATGTAAAACTTGCACAGATTTTGACTCACAAGGCTGTGCGATTTCGTTATCAACACACAAACTATAAAAATTAGATAATTTTAGGACTGAATGATAAAACATTCTTTTTGGTTGCATCATTTTTGGAATCTCAAGTCCCTTTCAAGGACTTCTGATCGGCCAGCCAAGCAGGCTTAAACACGAATACGCTTGAAAGCAACGAATTTTAAGCGCAAAACAAAAGCCCAAACAAACAAGTTAAATTAATAAGAGAAAAATGTAAACATCCAACAGGTGATGGCAATGAGTCACCAATTTGCTGGCTTGCGCGCTTCGTTCTTCTTATCGCATAGAAAGTAGAAACAAGAACAAGAAAATTATCAAAATATCCAATTAAACAACAACACGCACACGTAATAATATTTTGCAAAAAAAAATAATAACCTAATAGCGAATTTGACAAATCTAGAGATATTCAAATCTTCCTCAAATCCTTAAATTCTCATGTATGGAACTTTTTAGAACTTCTTCGAAAACATAATTTTGCAAGGGTATGAAAATGAGTGTCTTGAATTACCTGCGTCCAATTGTGCGATCGAGTTTTTCTCCACAAAACGGCAATTGTTCAATGGAAGATCCTTCTGGTTCCGAGGCAGCAGAAGAAGCAGCCAAAGAAGCAGTTACTAATGATGTTAACATAGCCAAATAAAAAAATGATTTTTTAAAATTCCTTATGACATCCAAATCGCATAATAATTTTGATGTTTCCATGATATGTTTTGGAACGATGGAGACGACCACGACGACGATTGCAACGACGACAGTGACTTCAATTGTTTAGCGCCCATCAACTTGTGTTGTTTAACACTTTTCTGCATAACTTTCACTGTGCTTATTGTATTGATGTTTTATGTGTTTTTTTTAAATCAAATTATAAAACGAAATATTTACTGTTTCTTTTTTAATAAATTTATGAAATTTACGATCTCGCAGCGATTTTCCTCGCAGAACAGAACATGAACGAACAATCAAATAAGAAATGTCAGTCAAACGTCAACCAAGGGAAATTTGTTGTGCTGGATTTGGATATTTGGATATTTCTTGTAGCATACGTTCTGAGTTGTAGAAAACTGTGAATGCTTAAGGTTCCGGCCGCACCAGAAAAGGTTAAATAAAATGTGTCTTACGTCCTTGTACCCATAATTCGACGCACAGCACTTAATGAAATAAGACGCAAAACTTCACCCGACCGATATTTTTACAGATTTTATGAAAATCCCCTTATTGTTACAGAACTAAAGTTTTTTATTATATCTTTTAGTTTTCCATAAAAGACTTACCATCACAGTATTCCAATAAACAGTCAATAGAAAATTCATTTAAATATTTATATCACTTAAAAAAAAATTATAATAATTAATTTTCAGACTGATCCCACAAGAAGATTAAAAACTCACTTCACTTCACAGTAGATAATGTATAACTGATGAGCTTAACCTGCACAAACTTGTTTCAAACTAAGCTATAGAATTCGAAATAGGCGCGCTATTTTCTTGTATGTGTGAACCTTGGTTTCGCAACGCACCCAAAGTCAACTTTGGTGTTTAATGCCAAACTTCATGTTGGAAGTGGTTTGTGTCTGGGAAAATAGAGAGAAGATTTTTCTCAATTGTTTAGCTGAAGCTCCATTTTTTCTTTGGTTTTTATTTTCAAAATTTATAGCAAAGATATAAGTTTTATCGTTTTCATGACATTTTTTACAAATTATGTACACTACAACTGAAACCCTTATTCCTCTTTCAATAAAATGTATTCACATGAAAAAAATGCATATGTATGCTTTGAATCAATTAAATTATTGCGAAAATAATACGACTTACCTCAAAACACATACATTACAAATTATTTTCATATATTTCACACAAAATACTTTATAGATAAAAAATTAAAAATTAAATTACAAATTATTTTTGCAATTAAATTATTAACCGAGAATCAGAAAAAATTAAAACGCAATCCACTGCACATCGTATTTATGATTGAAGTGCTTAACTTGCACAAACTTGTTTCTGCTAAGCGAAGTATACGAAGGGATGCAATGTTTTGTTAAGTGTGTGTGTGAGAGGTTATGTTTCACTTTCGCAGTGCTGCCACTTTAGTTTTTAATGTCATGCTTCATATTGAAGCTGGTTCATGTACAGGTTAAATAGAAGAGTTTTCTCGAAATTCAAACAGTAGCGCCCTATTATTTTTTTTAAATAAATATTCACTTAAAAAATATAGATAAGAGTCATATTTGAAACCGTCATTATGTTGTTTCTCACAAAATATGCTCACTTTTTAACCCCGTTCCCTCATTGAATAAAATGCCTTCACATTTAAATTGTCTGCCAAAACAGTTGAAAAAAAAAATGCCTTACCTCAACAAATAAGGATTTACGTTTTTTTTAATATATTTTATACAAAACACACTCACCAGTTTTTAGATAAAATATTTAAATAAATAATAACTAATAGAACATAAGAAAAATTAAAACACACTTGACTTCACGCCATATAACAGGTTACAGTCACTGGGACTGAGTGTCGAGTATCGAGTGAAAGTGAATAGCTGAGAAGGCTTATAGAGAACTCATACAATAGTATTTTCTTGCTTTACAGTTAAGCGGCGAATTCAGTCAATGTATTAGTATTTTCAAGCGTGTGTGATTGCAGTCGCAGTGCTGCTACTTTTTTAATTGAATCCATATAAGCATTTATACAAAAATTCGAAGTGGTTTATATCTAAGGAAACTTAAGACTAGACACAAACCGTTTTCGGATTTCTCAAAACAGGCTTAGAATAATAGCACCTCTTATGTCCCTATTGTCAGCAGAATGTAGATTCCATTGAACTCATTGGGCAAATATAACTTGCGTAGAAGTTGTTTTGAAATTTTGAATTGAATACATTTAAGAAAAAAAAGTTGAAGTTTTACGTACAATGAAAAAATGAAAATATTGTCCAATGTTATAAATGTTGTAGGTGAAAATTATTTAAATGAATGAACATACATTTCAATGTCAATGTTAGCCCATCATAAAAGGTAGGTCTTCTTGTTCGTCACAAGTATCGTAATTGAGTCAACAAACTGATAACTCACAGTTCTTTTAATTTATTCCATTCCCAATTGGTCTGATACCAGACTGGAATTTTTTTTGTATAAATAAGACATTGCTATAAGATAAGGAAGCACAACGGTATTAAGGTGAATTATTTATTCTGCATTTAAAGAGTGCTAACTCACTTTTAAGTCAACAAAAGTCAAGAAAAAATGCAGGGGTATATTTTGTCGGTTATAATTAGCAGTTTAATTGCACATGTTCCAATATCGGGTGCTACTTCTAATTCCAATTGGCTTAAGGAAGATTTATTAAGTCTACAAATTGAAGGAAAAGCTCACGAAATTCTGTTCGATGGAGACTCTACAAATTTCAAACAAAATCCTGAAGAACTTGGAGGATATTTCGAGGGCGATATTCAAAACTCAGGCACGCTGCTAAGAAACGCAGTAATAAATCATAATTTACATTGGAAAAATGGTATTATACCAATGGAAGTGCGAGGTGATTTTGGTAGGTTTTGTGTAGCTTTGGTAGAGTCTGTGTTATTTTACTTTTATTTTTACTTCAGACTCCAAAGATTTAGGAATGATCAGTGAGGCTTTTGAGATGTATCACAATTTGACATGCATTCAGTTCATTCAACATTCCAATGAAAAAGATTTTGTTGCCATACAAAAAAATCCTACAGGCTGTTGGTCCAGTTTGGGTAGAATTGGTGGAAAACAAGTTTTGAATCTCCAAAGCCCATTATGTTTACTCAAGATAGGAACTATTGTTCATGAACTAATGCATGTTTTAGGATTCAAACATGAACATACAAGAGAAGATCGAGATAAGTACGTTGAAGTGAATTGGAAAAACATCCCCACTGATTTGTACAGAAATTTTGGAAAGTCTACACCGAATTCTACAGAAAATTTTGACATAAAGTATGACTATGAAAGTGTGCTACATTATTCACCTTTTGCTTTTGCTATCGATTCAAACAAACCTTCACTTGTTCCGTTGGTAAGTTATTTAAAACTTATGCCGTGTACGAATTGGGTTAAAAAGTGGTTAAAACTTGACGTTTGGTTAAATTTTGACACTTCGCATTAAATTAAATGTGTTAAAAATATGACAGGGGTGGTTAAAAATTCATCCATTTTTAACCACAGTTCATCCAATTCGAATCCAATTTAACACATTTTATTTGATGCCAAGTGTCAAAATTTAACCAAACATCAAGTTTTAACTACTTTTTAACCCAATTCGCACACGGTATTAGCTACTTCGAACTATTAAAATTAAACAATTCGAAAAATAAATAATAAAATCGAAACTATTCTACATTTTTTTACCCCCTTTTTAAGTATTTTTGAAAGTTCGATGAAGTAAGCCTTATTCTTTATTTTTAAATTAAAATAACAAAGGAACATTTCAGAAAAAAACTGGGTTTGCTAGAATGGGTCAACGTAATGGGCTTTCAAAATCAGATATAAGAAAAATATGGAAGATGTACAAATGCAAGACAACCACTGCTGACAGTTTTAAGAAATATGGTAAAAAACGAACAGTGAAAAACTTCAAATAAAAGAAAAGAATGAAAACCACCAAGTTTTTATTGATTTTTTCAATCACATTTTAATAGGTGTGTTCAGTGACACTGTTCTGCACACTTTGGTACAGAAAAGTACAGCTTTTTGGTGTTTATTGAGACATTTGCTGTTCCAAATTGTTCTGATTTGATGATCATTGAGTCTGTCTAGAACAGTTTAGGACAGGATTTTCTGTTCCATCGTTTTAGGTAGAACACTTTTTGTGTTCTAAACTTTCTGACTTTTCTCATGTAGCTGTGCTGTCTTTTTTCTCGCTGAAAAAAGATTTTAAGGCCGTGTCCGAATTCGATGAATTGTGGTTAAAAATGGATGAATTTTTAACTACTACTGTCATATTTTAACCTGCTCCCCAGCTAGTCTAATTTTTAACACATTTCATTCAATGCGAAATGTCAAAATTTAACCAAACATCAAAATTTAACCACTTTTTAACCCAATTCGGACACGGCCTAAGTGATAAAAAAAGAGAATAGAATAAAAAACGGTGCATATGTTCGGTTGGGCACAACTATACTTCAAATGTGTTAATCAGTTTGCCTTGATCCGTATTTGGTCCAATTCCGAAGCTTCCATTCCAGTTCGTTTCAGACCAGGCCTCACTCAGCTGTTTTTGACAGATCAACGTCAAAGAAATGTGACATAACAAAACGAAATATCGAAAAAATAATAAACCCAAAAATGTTTTAACAATAATTGGAATTGGTAAAAGATTTAATCAAAACCTGTTTATAAACTATTCATACAGTTTAATCTTTAAGAGTGAACGATGTTTTCCCTGCGTTGTCATCATCTTGTTCGCACGTTGTTCAATGTTCAGACAACCTTAACGCCTATAGAACTTTCTGCCTCAAATCCCATATTCAATGGTCCATGTAATCAAAAATCCATATCAACAACATCAATATTGCTCGTCGACTATTACCAAGCACTCGGTATACCCTCCAAATCAACACAAAATGAAATCAAAGCAGCTTATTACAAGCTTTCTATGATCTATCATCCCGACAAGAATCAAGGAAGCGAATCGGCTGCAAAGAAGTTTCGGGAGATCACTCAGGCATATGAAGTTCTCAGTAATTATCGTCTAAAGAAACTCTATGACAAAGGTAACCTTGAGAATACCACCTTGTCAATATCAGCCAAGTCAATTAAAGTACACATTCTTTTTAGGTATAATTCATACCGCCGGGTCCCAGTATGCCCAAGCGAATAACATTCGATCACATCCAGAAGACATCGAAGAAGAGGACGATGCCCAGACAAAGTTCTACAAGTCTAGATTTAAAAAATCAAAGGTTGCTAACGCCAAAGGCCAAACTCCCATCTATGACTTTGATGAGTGGGCAAAGGCACACTATGGAAAGGCCATGGATCGTAAGAAACAGGCCCAACAGCGTTATGAACGAAAAACAGCTGAGAAGAAGAATAATGCAGTTGTTTTCCAAAAGGAATTGGTTATATACAGCATTCTTATAGGAACTGCTCTAGTTTTTTTAGTAGCCAACATGGAATCATCCTATGATAATCCTAAAACTAGGAGAAACGAGAAGTGAACAAAGCTGATTAGATAGGAAATTCCTAGCGAACTGTACAGAATTTAATTAAATAGAGCTATGTATGTAATATAAAGTGATTTTCATTTCATACTGACGCTAGAATCTTCCGCTCCTCTTCCGACCAGTGTATTTTGTATCAGGACGGGTTTCCCGACCTTGTCTTCGTTGACGTTCTTTCTTCGCTAAAATCCAGTCTCTAGATTTCTTTGGAGGCTTACCACGGATATCTCTGGTCATTTCTCTCTTTCTAGTGTAGGCGATTCGCTTTTCATCATCTTCTGTACCTGCAATTGTATTCCAAGTCTATTTGAACTGACTTATACATCTTTTTTTCACACCCTACCTAAGGCTTTTGGCATTGGAGCTACACCTCCAGTCATAAGGACAAGGAAGTATTTCTTTGCTTTTGTTGAGTTTGGAAAATCAACAACAAGACCTCCGAAGAATCCGGCTTTCGTCGCTTGCTCGGTTACCATTTCAATTTGAGCAGCATTTTCTGGATAGAACTGGAAAACCGCCCTGGCAGTTCGAGTCAAAGCCGAGAAAAGAGTGGAGAAGAATGTATAGAGCCGCTTGTGGGGCTTGTGCGAGGTCTTATCGGCATTGCAAAGCCATTGGAGAGCCGATATCGATATCGCTCCATCAAATGTGCCTGGCTTAAAGGGGACACCTTGGCCCATGTCTGTGAGTATCAAATCACCTTCGACTTCACGTTCCACGGCTATTTTTAACATCGCTTCTGATATATCCATGCCAATCCACATGTGATCGTTATCTTCGAGGACACTACCGGATAACCCCGAACCGCAACCAATGTCCAGGACCAGGCATGGCTCGTCTTCAGGCAGCATTAACAACTCAACAGCACGTTCTGCCATTTCAACTTGAATCTCTATAATACGAGAACTGAGCTTTGTTTTAATAATAATTTTATTGTTAAGTAAAACATTTTAACTAACTTGCTTGAATATTTCTTCGCTTCATCTTCATTGTAGTACTGAAAAATTTAATTTGGAAATATGTAAGTTGACATCTGGGATACTTATTCCGTTTTGATTTGCTTACAATTTCTGGAGGTGCTGAATGTTCTGGTCTTCTCGACATCGTTTTATAATGCAAATTCACAGAATTAAATAGAAATAATGTGCAGATTGTCTATTTGTTTGAAATTTCCTTATGAAAACAAAAACACGTGTGACATTTTGTTGGTCGGTTTCCAAACCATTCCCGTTGTTTCAAAATATTCCTGTCGTGTCCAATGAGTGTATTTCGACCCTAAACAGTTCTCCCACTTGTTTTATTATTTTTTTTAGAATTATTAAATTCAAATTTTAATTTTCATTCATATATATATATTGTTCTTGGAATTGTAAGACCTATTTTTGTAAATAAAACAAAAGAAAATATTATTTTCGTTAATAAAAGATGATTAATGATTAAAAATTGATATGTTTTCCTATTTTACAAGCCCTACTCGTGTCCATAAAGTTTTTATGTCATCTTTCACGGGTACTTCCTCTTGGGAAGAACTGAAAAAAACTTCCAAGAGTATCATTCTGTCATGAAAAAGTGCTTCTCAACTTTGTCATTCGGAACCACACGCACCTAGAGAATTGTTGATGAGAATAAGCCACTTAGGCCAGAACTTGCTTGTGTGGCTTCGGGGTTATAAGATAAATTAATTTTCAATCTGTGCAGTTAAAAACACAAAAGTGGGTACACTGATTCAATTCGAAGATCGCTGAATTCGCCGCACCATGAAAAACATACAACAGGAGTTAAGAGGCAAGAAATAATAAAAGTTCGCTCCTCCTTCTTCGAAGCATTCCGTTATATTTGTGAAGAGTCAAGAGTGTCGGTCGTTAAACGTTATGGCATCGGCAAGAAAAATCATGCCTCATATTATAAATCTAACTGTGGGTTTTAATTTTAATTTTCGAATTTAAAATATTTGTGTTTTATGTGGAGATTGTTCGAAGGTGTTATAAAATTGCACGGTGAGTTTTAATCGTTCAGAATTTTGATTTATAGTTCATGCTACATATTTGAACATGCTCTTTCATGTTAGATAAAGCATCATTTGCATTTACCTCTTCCACTTTTGCTTCAAATTCGAAAGCAAATGTATTCGGGTCTTCATTTTGCTGCTCCAGATATTCCTGCAGCCGTTTAACGAGTTCGTTTTTCACTCCTGCCCCACTTAAGCCACGCTTGCTTAGTTCGGCCTTTAGCTCAGGGACAGTTAAGTCTTTCAACACTTTACTCATTTTTTTTTTTTTTTTTTGTTATTTTAAACTTCACTTCTTTACACAATAATTTAATCACTGTTCACTGTTTTATTTTCAATAAGTCTTAATCCCACTTCTGACACCAATGTAATATTCGGCTTGGTCCGACAATTAAAACTTATTCACTTTTCAAATAAAACACAAATTCACTTTATTTAAATCACTCACAATTTTATTTATTCAACACTTTCAATTATTACTTTCAAACACAGTGTCTTTACTTTATAGCAGTTCACATTCAATTAATTCTGCTTCGACACCGAGCGGGTATTTATACAACTCAAATAAGTTCGAGAAACTACTAGGTTCTAGTAGGCGCTGAAACTTCTCGATGCTTAACGAAGTTCTCCTCTTAACCACTAGAGTGTATACACAATTACTTACAACTACAAATAAAACTTTTGCTACATAACTATTCAGCAATTAGACAATATTAGAGTGACAGAGATAGATAGTGTTTACACATTTAAGTATAGAGATATAAAGAGGCGGAGTTACAAAGTGTGTATAGATTGACATATAGAGATATAGAGAGGTAGGAATAGAAAGTGTATACATATTACAGTATTTTAAATTTATTATTTTGATGTTGAATTCGATAAGACTTTGCATTGGTTTAAATGACCCCTTATGTTGCACCCAATCTGTCCCAATTTCTCTGTTGATGTAGCCGAGGCACAAAGGTTATTTGGATTTGGAAAGCTCTGCAAAACATCTGATTTTGACAGCTAGCCAACTACTATTTTTGTTTTCCTTGGTAATTTCATAATCTCTTAATTTTCAGGAAAATGCAAGTAAATTTATCTTAAAAATCGCAGAAAAAAATAAAATAATGGCTCACATGCTTCGTAAAATAATCCTCCCAACTCTTCAAAGGTAATTAATTCGATTCCCAATCGTGCTGTTTATTCAAAATATCAACAACGCAATAACTCGACAAAATTTGTAGAGAGGTCTGTGTCAGGCACATCAAAACCACAACCGGTAACAACTATGCCGAATCCAAACCCGCACCTGAAACTCTCAAAATCGATCTCAGTGATTCATGTACGAAGCGTTTAAGTGAAATATGCAAAGATGGCAAATTTCTCAGGATCACCGTCGAGGGTGGAGGTTGTTCTGGATTTCAATATAAATTCGATTTGGACAGTAAAAAGAACGCCGATGACCTAACGTTTGGCAAAGAAAATGCTCAAATCGTCATTGATACGACTTCACTTGAATATTGTTCCGGCGCAACTGTCGATTATCACACTGAACTGATTCGATCAGGCTTTCGTATAATTGCCAATCCCAAAGCTGAACAAGGTTGTTCGTGTGGTGCCTCCTTTGCGATTAAACTGGACTAAGGAGAAGGAAAGAATGTGATTGCTAGATTGTTTGAATTAGAAATAAATTAAAATGTAGTTTTTGTTGTTGAACATTAATAAAATTTTATTAATATAATAAATACACATAAAAAGGTTTTTTTTTTTTATTATTATCCTTTTCGTTTTTGTTGTTTAGGAAGGTTTTTGTTTTATAAAGAAAAACACCTCCAAAACGAAACAGGATTCTTGTTCTTATTCATGCAGTTTAGAAAATATACAATTCTATAGTTTTGTTCATAGTTCAAGAAATTGTTAGGTTATCGTATAACAACAATTTTGTTTTCAACTTCAACTTTAACATTTTTAGCTTTAGTTTTTAAATGTACATTCATTTAGTTCAAAAGAAGGAAAATTAAATCATAATAATGAATAATAAGAAAAATAAAGTAATGAGAATTTGTTATTTATAAATATTTATTTACACGAAGCCAGCTGTTCGCTCAGACTTATTACTTGCTCTGTAAGGACACTAATTTGCTCCTCATAGTTGACACGGGTTGTAGCCTAAAAAGAAGCAATACAAATTTCGAATTTTATGGAATAGCAATTAAAAATGATTGGTTTTTACCAAATCCTCTTCGAGCGTTTGTATTGTTTGGCCAGCAACCATTAACTCGTTTTCCTTGTCTTTGAGTTCTTGAGTAGAATGTTCTAAGCAATTATGCAAATGATCAGCTTCTACTTGGTACGATGCCACACGCGACTCTGACATACATTTGGTCTTGAGAAGATCTTCGAACTTTTTTGAAAAATTATTGAATATGAGTTGTTCCTTGATTGTTGTCGTTGATAGTGCTTGCGTGGAGTTATTATCATTTTGCACACTGAAATGAGAGGCTTATGAAAAAGGAAAATAGTTTTTTCTAGTTTAAAGGTTATCACCTTTTATCACTTCCAGCAGCTGCAGCATTAGCTGCAATCACAGACAAACCAGTCGCTGCAGTACTGCAGCAACTACCGGACACCACTAATGGTCCATTAAATTGTTGCTTTTCTTTGCTTAGACGAGATATTTCATGTGGCAGAGAATCGCTTATTCGTGAGATTTCATACTGTGTTCGCCAATGGGATACTTCTTTTTCCAAATGAGCAATTCTATCTTCACTTGTTGAAGAGTTTGTGTTTGTATGTAGTGGAGTGTTATCACTGCCCGATGCACTCAGTGCATCTTCACTTCCAATCTTTGAATTAAAAAAAGAGACAAATTAACGCTAACAAAAAAAAAAATATATTTGGAGTCGTTACTTACCATGCTTGCAGCTTCAACAAGTTTGCTCTCCAGCTCTGAGATTCTTGCCTGCAATGAATCGATTTCCTTTCGTAGTCTCCTTTCCATCTCCATATTTTCTGTTGTCCTCTTTTCCAACTGTTTTTCCAAATCAAAAATACGCTCAGCGTGCATTTGAAGTTCTTGGTTTTTATCATCAATCTGTACAAAGGAGCTTTGTTGTTAGGGTCTCTACAAAAGACAACATAATATTTTCATACCGATGAAGTAAGTTCAGCGTTCTCGAGGATTTTCTTCTGTAGTTCTTCAAATATCAAGACTTCCTGAGTGTTATCGAAGTAGTCGGCAAATCTTGAACCGGTTGAATCTTGGCCGGAACTAGCACTGCCCGTTGATGCCGAGCTGGACTTGGTCTTACCATTGTTTGTAGTATCAGACTTTTGGTTCTTATTAGACTTGCGGTTTTCTTTGGACGCAATATCCTCTTGCAACGATGCTACTCGTCGTTCTAGTTGCTTATTACGAAAGCCTAAACTGTCAACTTCGTGTTCCGAACGGCGCAATGAAGTCTCTTTCTGACGGAGGGCTTCCCGTAAAGTAGAACTCTTACCCTGTTCTTCAATAACGGCTGTTTTTAGTACACTAGCCTGAGCTCGCAGCTGTTGGCCACCATACGAATTAAATGTATTATATATTTATTAACAGGGCGTATATCAACAATGAGATAAAAAAAACAATACCTTCGAGTATTCGCTTGCTAGCTTTCGATATTTTGCTTCCAGTGTATTGCTTTCCATGATTGTTAATATGGATAAATAGGAGAGTTATGTTTGTTAAATTAATTTGATAAGCAATATTTGGACACGATAATTCGTTGGGCTCAAGAGCTCTTTCAGTTTGTCATGTTGAAATTATTGTGGGTGATAAAATTGGGTCTACAAATGAAAAACTTGTTCCGTAGAACATCACCTCCTCAGAAACAAACAAAAGATGTGTGTTAGGGTCTCTGGATTTTATCTGTTTATGTTTATACAACAAATGTGGACACTGATATTTGCAGTTTTATTCGTTTCCAGGAAATAATATATTAGTTACTTGCACTAAAATAAAAGTATCCATACTACTTGCATATGACTGGACTTGGATTTCCTTTATTGCAGTCAGACTTGAGACTTCAGAGTTTTTCGTTTTCGTACTTGATGTGAACGTGAAATGTCAAAAATATAGACGAATACTTTTTTGCTAAAAGAATTATCCAGCAGAGGTCGCAGCTCTGAGCCAACAGGGTGGCTATATTAATATTTATTACAACTTTCTTTACTTTTAAAAGCTTTTCTTTTGAGAAGGATTTTAGTTCAAAATAAAATAAAAAGAAAACTGTCCTTTCATTCTTTAACTTCCTAAACAGCTAAAAAGACTGGAATTTAGTGCTGTACTACACGGTGCATAGTTCTAGGTTATTTTGTTCGAAGCAGTAATCAGAAGTGATGCTCTCATTATTATTTTTATTTATTCGTTCTTCCTTTCTATTTCACTATTCATTCATCCAAGGCAAAACATGCGTCGTGTAATAACACACGGTCACTATCACTATATCACTGCGATTTGGTAAAAGGAATTCAACACAAAACTCTTGTTGTCAATGAAGCACCCTATGTTGCTGAATGTGCGGAATTAACTTTCATGTTTGCCTTCCAAAATATCTGTCCGTCTCTTTTCATTACGTTTTCAAACGTCAAACATTAAGCATCCACGAGAATTAAGCCATTTTTAATTATCAACTTCAACCGCGAAGAACTGGAAAAAAAATAGAATTTTATATAATTTTAATAAAAATAATTCATTAAAATCAATTAAATAATGTAAATTGAATATCTTGTAACACAGAAAACTTAAAATAACTACTATTAACATATTTTGCAGGGCAAGAGACCGGTCCGGTTCGGCCGAAGCTGATAAAGAAAAGGAGAAAAAGCCCGCAATTCGTGGCCGAGAACGCGACCGAAGGCGTCGGGGATCAGCTAGCAGCAGCAGTGATAGTAGCGCAAGGTACGTATAAATTCACTAAAATTTCTTAAAAATAAACCAAGTTTTTTAGTTGTTATAAGACATAAGTACTCTCCTTACTTACTAGCTTTCAAGAGAAACGCGCATAGTTGCCTTAGTCTTGGCCGTATCTTTTAACTGTTATGTTGATATAATTCCCATATGTTTTTTTGTTTAACGGTGTTAGCTGAAATAGCAAGCGCCGAAAAAGAACCCAATCGTTGAATACAAAAAAAAATCTATTTCTCTCAAACCAGCTCATCCGATAGCAGTTCTTCACGCAGCAGTTCAGGTTCAGGATCACGTTCCAGTTCTTCAGAATCATCGTCGTCAGGTTCGTCCTCTTCGAGCTCGTCAAGTGGATCAGAGCGTGGTCGGACTCGTAGAAAGAGCGCTTCCCGTTCTAAATCGCCAGCCGCAAAGGCTCCTGTACGTAAGGAATCTAAAGACAGAGATTCCAATCGTATCAAGGAGCGTCCTCGAGACGATGACCGTAACAAAAAGCGCAGCAAAACTCGATCAAAAGAACGAGTACGCTCGAGGTCCCGTAGTGCATCAAGATCACCGCGGCGCAAACGTCGTGAGCGTTCACCAACCCCGAAACCAGTTCGTATTCACATCGGTCGATTGACCCGCAACGTTACCAAGGAACATGTAATGGAAATATTCAGTTGCTTTGGTGAAGTTAAACAAGTCGATTTCACAACCGATCGCTTCCACCCAACATTTGGACGTGGATTGGCTTACGTAGAATTCGCAACACCAGAGGAGTGCGAAAATGCAATGAAGCAAATGGACGGCGGTCAAATCGATGGACAAGAAATTACCGTTGCTCCGGTATTACAACAAAAGATTCGACCCCCCGTCCGCCGTATGTCCCCAATAATGCGCAGAGGACCACCGCCTCGCTGGCGTTCACCGTTTCGTTTCAACCGGAATAGAAATCGTTCACCGATAAGACGTCGCAGTCCACGTCGTCGCTCCCGCAGCCCAATTCGCAGAAGAAGACGCAGCAACAGCTCGGATAGCTCACGCTAAAGACAGCAAATAATAAGACGGGGATAATTAAACTAAAACGTTTAGTAATTAGATTTTTTTCATCAGTGACTAAGCAATAGCGTTTTAGTCTCAACAACAATACATAGACTATCTTTTTTGTAAACTCTACGTAAGGATTGTTATTTAAGCAATGCAATTGGCGTTTATTACAGATAAGTACCGTGAATTGAAATTTTGTTGGGACCATCATTCCCAATAAGTCAGGACAATATTTCAATTTCGTTGACTTTTGTTATCAAGGTCAATTAGCATACACTCCTCAAGTTTCTTTCACACATTTAACTACCACTACTTAATAAAATGTAACATTTTCAAAAAAAAAAAAAAATTATTATTTATTTTTCGTGAATAAAAGTACACTCTGTGTCTGATAAGGGACATCCATTTGGGTGATAATCTAAAAAGAAACATCTTCGTTTCTTAGTTGTCAGTTGTTTACCATTGTTTACAGGTTCTCTTGGTGTTGGCCGCCGTATTCGAATACCATCGTCCGCAATCAATTCAAAAACTTCATGCTTATTCTTCAGTAGTGTTTTTAATCCCCCACACTCAGATTTGATGTTCTTGAGATCCTCTTTATTGAGGTACTGAGCTATTTCTCTGATCGAGCGTTTACCACCTTCATTCCAAAACTTTTGTTCTTGTTCGGTGTCGTTTGAATTGAGAAGATATAGGAATATCTTTAACACAAGCCTATCTAGCACAGAACTTTCAATTTGTGTACAATTCCTAACCACTTCATGTCGTTCTCGAAACTTCATTGAATGTTCTTGCATTTCCGTTGAAATAAATTCGCTAATACTTGAACACATCTGTTGATGGCTGAGTTCGACATATGTTCTTGAAATGCCAATTAAAGCAATTCTTTTGGTACTTGGAATCTTTAGTCTGTCCTTCAGTGTAACAAATCCACATTTTTTCGAAATATCTTCAACATAGTTTAAGAAATCATTGTAAGCACTGAGTTTAGAGTTTCTTCGTTGGAACTTCATTCCGGAGAATTCAAACGGACAACAAGGCAGCAAAAAATACTTCACTCTGTATGCAGTTAGCGCTGTGATAGTTGGAATCCATGGCGACAGCTCGTCTGAGTGGTTTCCAATAACCCAATCGGTATCAGACGGCAATTCGAATTGATCGGGATTTATAGTCTCCTCGAAGAGGAGTGTTGTTTGCGGATAGAGACTCCATATTTTGCGACTTCTCACATCATATCCATATCCTTTGTAACCCTCCCGATTAAGAATGTATACAAGAAGTCCATTACCACAGCCAAGGTCAGCGAAGGCTTCCGGTTCGCAATGGCGTTCTTTCCAAACGCTTATCAAATATGCTGCAATAGCCAGGTCTTCATAGACAAATTTAAGAGGGTCTGTAGATTCCTCCCAAATCTAAAAATCATACAAATCTATTATAGATATTTTGTTACTCAACAAATCAAAACGTACGTCGATAAGGTCCTTGGAATACTTTGTTTTCAGTCGCTTATACAGATCATTGTATTTCTCTACATCAATTAATTGTAACGAATCGAAAGCGTTTTCTTTCCGTTCCTCACAGATTGCCCATTTTAAAAGCTTAGGCTTAAGAACGAAGTCTGTCCAACGATTCGCCTCTGTTTCTCCCCTTCTGTTTGTCAGTGGAATCACTTCGAGCTCTCCTGATTTCAAAGCAACTCGAAAATCATCGAACACAGAAGACATAAAGGTACATGTATATTGACTGTTGACAAAATCTTAAATGAATTTTAATCAGCTGCTAAAATCAGATTCTTGGCCATGGGTATACCTAAAACTCCTATTGCTTCCACGCTGTCTTCATCGTTTTTGGTTAGAAATTTAAGTGAAACCATGTAACCCTGACAATTACTGTCATGTACATTGTATGCAGCAAGGATATCTAGCATTTCGTCTTCTGTGGACAAACATACTTGCGATTCTCGAAATCCGGCCAGGATATCCTCAACTGCCTTCTCGCAAACAATCTTGTTGTTCCGGTTCAGAACCTCGATGCCATTTAGAACTTTGTACAGTGTTTTCAATTTACATGCAAATATCTTTTTATTGACGGCATGATAATTTTTGAGAAGAATAGAAACGCATTTCCACAAATTTTCTGTCTCCATTTCAAAGGTTTGGTTTAAATATTAAAAAATTAATAATTTTTACACTTTAATTTTAATCGAATTCCGAAATCAAGACACCCATTGCCTTTCCGATTTCCACTTTTCCAGTTTTGACATATCCTACTACGAAGGAGACAGATGATTTCTTTTCTCTAGTTTTGCTGAATAAGCAGTGACGTCACTAATGGTTCTGTTTGTTTCTTCAGTAGATTCTGAGTACAGTTATACGCAGTTTAATTTATTTTAAAAAGTTATCAAGATCGAAAAGAATTTATTTTAATTTTGTTAATGTTAAATTGAAAAATAATTGGCCATGATTGGGGTGAGTACATTTCCTTGAGCATTTTTTGTTTAGAAATCCATAGACCAGAATGGTCCCAAAAGGCCATTTCTGTTGATTTATTGCAGTTTATTGTCTCAGAATTTTTAAATAACCGTGAAGCGAATTTTAGAAAATTTCAGATGTATTTTCTAAAAGGCAAACAACGCCAAGGCATAACGGTATTGTGCGAATTGAATATGCGTGTGCATTAGGCCGTTCCTTATTTGCTTTTTATCGAAAACTAATGAAGACATCCGCTCAATCGTCTTCGAATAAAACAAAAAAGCATCTAATTTTTTCAGATTTTCAGACGCAGAATCCAAGTACAAGAATTTCGCTTTAATACAGAAGACGATTAAGCGGATGTCTTCATCGATTTTGTTCTTATGTTCGTCTTTCCTATAGCCAGCGTTTGTTTGCCTACAAACCCTATCACAAGAAGTGTATGGTTTGTCATACAAAAAAATCATAATTGTGTTAAATATTGGTACATATTTTTATTAACTGTTGTTTTACTTAACTTTCCATTTATTAATATTGAATAATAATTAAAGAAACACAAATTATTGAAATTTTCACTCACACCTCTGATTGCTTGCTCATGCTCAATTTTTTCTCGCACAATTTCTTTATATGCACTTGATTATTAGCCTCAGCTTGATGTAAAATCTTTCTAATATCATTTAACCGATTATGCTGTATCGCCAGCAAGTACGCTGCTTTCAACTGTCCAATAAATATGTAACTCGATATTCTCAATTCTAAGCTAGTTATCTTCTTCGCCAAGTTATCTAAAGCTACTTTAACTTCAGGCTGATGGTTGTTTGTCGCTGAATTAATGGCAATCGATAGGATCTCATCAATTTCACGATTTGTCGTACCATTGTTGCCAATTATGCAATTTAGAAGTTTTTCCGTTTCCTCTAAGCGACCATTTCGAGCCAGATATTTGGCTGTTGCACCAAATACTTTCATGATAGGAAGTTTGTAGTTTTGAATTATGCTAGAAAGAAATAAATTCAATTAAATTTGAATGTAAACAATTATGCAAAGATTACCGATACGCCAAGCCGAAGCCTTCTTCTATGTTCTTTCCACTCAAAAGAATTAAAATACAAATTTGAATTTTATCTTGGGCCGAATTAAAAAGTGTTGGAAGTGTCTGGGAATCCATTCGAATCTACAAAAACAAACAACTCGATAACTAACAAAGCATACGTTGGCATAGAAACAAACGTTACCTGTTTCAATATATGTTCAGTTACAAGCATTCCATTTTCCGCTCGTTGTTCGTCTTCGCACTGTGCCAAGAACTTTGCAACGTCCATCTGTCGTAGCAGCGTGTTAATGTGAGCATTCAAACTTTTCGCATCCATTTGCATTAAAATAGAATTGAATTTGGTTTGATTTTCTTTGCGTTCGTTTATTCTCTCCCATTGACTCATTTCCAACTCAGATTGCAAATGTCTATGGGCATTTTGCAGATGTAACGAATTTGCATGCAGCTGTTTGAAATTCTGGCAATTCATCGAATAAAATTTCACACAAGTCATGCTGGCTCGAATGGGATCGTTGAGAATAATTTGCAATTCATATAAACAGTTGTATAGTCCTTTGGTTTCGAGATATCGACAAGTGCCGAGTAAAGCCTCTTTCCATATTCCCAAATGCTGATCTATATCAATCATTACATGAATAAGTTCATTCACTGATCCCGTTCGAAGAAATCCTAGGAATATGTGATGGATAAACAAGTCGACATCTTGTCCCTGAATTATGTAATATTTCAAAGCGGTTGACAGTTCATTGTGTCTGATGAAGAAATCCACAATGTCAGAATGAGAGCCATAAGTTATGACATAATGCAGACATTCCTCGAAGAATCTTGAATGCCTCAAGACGTGCCTCTTGTTGTCTATCGCACTCAAAGCATTATTATCTGAGTATTGACCTTTAGATAGCTGTTTTAGATTCAACAACGTATTGAGGATATTCATGGCTGGTTCATGTAATGGAATGTGTTCGCGACGCTTCGAAATCAACGAAGCTAAAGATGTGTTTGAATTTTGTATAATAGAAGCCCTTGCCAAAGTTTCTGGCTGCAGCTTAGAACACAGAAAAGGTTCAATGATTTTTAATATTTCTTGCAATAATGGCGGACTTCTGTATGGTCGTTTGACTGTCGGAATGTCAATTTTCTTATTCAAGTCCACAAATTCAGCTTCCCTGAAGATTATTTTAATAATGTTGGCGTTTTCCTGTTCGGAACAGTGTTTAGTCATGCAGTGCGAGAGTTTTTCTTTGGCAGTTTCAAAGCTTCCCGCGCGCAGGCAAGCTAAGCCGTGTGCAGCCATTACGCCAGCTGTTGGAAAACCACATTTCCAATGAATTTCTAATGCCAGTTGCCATTTTTCAACTTGAACCAATGAATCTGCTAGTTTGCGTAGATTTTGATTATTCAATGGTCCAGCAGGGATGAGGGCTTCACAACCGTTTTGCACAACTGACATTATAATATCGGAATGCTCTCGAATTGTTTCGACTTCGGGGGGACCACCACGTACCTTAGCAGCCAATGCGAGACAATTCATCATTTTGGCAATTAGTTCATAATCAACTTCAGGATTTGGAACCAAAAGCTTCTCCAATTTCCCACAGTGAAAGAGCAACAAATCAACACATTTTCTATTGTCGCTGTGATAAGATAGAATCGACAGACATAAAGCTACGCTTGGAGCATGTTCATAGCAGAACTCTTCACGCAACAATTTATCATGTGTTATATTTCCACTTAGTTTCCAACGGGCTTCTGTGTCACCGTTACCACTATACTTATATTTTTTTTCCGCCGTAGCTGCCCGATTTGGAGACTTGTTGGCACTGGACAGTTTAGCATCTTGCTCTTGAGTTTGCTTGAGGCAATCATTGCAAACTCTAACAGCAACATCTTCATACAGCTCTGGTATCTGCATGCGATTTGTAGAGCAAGCAAAACACACTACTCTGCCACAACGGCGACAGTGATGTCGTCGCATTAGCATTGTAAATACTGCCCGACGACAGCACATGCAGTGGGAAGCTTCATCATCTTGTATCCAATAGTCCCTGGTTGGGGTATTTTGAGGCATTATGAAAGCTCCACACAAAGAGTCCAAAGAAGCCATATCGGTGGATTGAGACACCCTTTCCGAAGAAGAGGCAGTCATCTCCCGAATTTGGTAATCGAGTGCTTTGGTTGCATAAATTCGCAATAGTAAATCAACGCATTCTAGTGTTATGATATGATCCTTTTGGTATAAATTGAAATTCAGTAATATAAATGCCGAGCTACTCTCGTTTCCAAGCGTAAAGTTGGTCGAATTTTTCGAGTGTATATCGTAAATATTTCCTCGCTTATCGAAGCAGTATTTGCACAGTCCACCAACGGCCAGACAACTGTTTTGGTTGTCCTCCAAAAATGGTCTTATTGCATCAAGAATACTAGCGAGTTCCTTGAATTTAACATTCATTATCAATTGCTCAACTATTAACAGAGGTTTGCTCAAGAGATTCCAATTCTGATCGCGTTCGGTGGGTGTTAATTGTTCGAAAATTTTCAACGAAACTTTGTAGTTGCGCAAACTCGTTGTATTTTTGATGTTATTGCTCAGAAAGTCTATAACATAATTGAGCAAATTAACTGAGCGAAATTTATGCTTATTGGCATCGTAAAATTGACAGACTTCCAGTTGCGGAAATGTTTCTATTGTTTGAACAATGTATCGATCGAAATCGTCTTCCAATTGAACGAGAACTTCAAGGAATGTTGCAAAGAACAATTTTATTTGATGATCGAACGAAACAGACAATTGAACGACGCAACACCATTCATAGCACAATTTATAGTGCCCTTGAGAGAGTAGTTTCTGGAGTATGGCATTGGGTGTTTTCAATCCAAAATCGTAAGCTTGTGGCCAAGATTCAAAATCCAGAACTAAGGACACCTCAGAGTAAATGCTGATATCAGAAAGAGTACGTTCCAAATTGATTCTCAAGTCTTTATCGATGTTTTTGGCGTTCGTATGCAATAGGGTGCTTTCAATAAGGTCTTTAGCCAAACAAGAACTCGGGACTTTTGTAAAATGTCTGAAAATTAATGCCGATCGGGTGTTTATATCTTCAATATCCGATGCTAGATATATGTATTTAGTGTCCTCGGCTATGAGGTCAACGATAACTTTGTCCTTTTCACGAAGATGGACTTCCCGGTTCCGCCGTACCCCTTCTTGGCAATTCTGCAAGATATCATAGATTTCTATATTCTTAATGTTAAGCATCCTCATTCGTGCTTTGTCGATATTCTGTGACAGAATCCCAGCTACCACACGGTTGCCATTGTAAATCTTCGACAGGCAAATAACACTTTCAAACTCAATGAATCTATGCAAATACTCATCATTCATCATGCTGCAAAGCCTTTGCGAGGAGTCTTGGATTTTCTGTAGAACATACCCCAGCAAGGCATTCTGGTTCGTAATGTAATTGAAGATGGATTGATATTTTTCTTTGGTTATTTTGCTATGCCGAGCTTGCTTGCGTTCCTTGCCACACATCTCTGGGCAAATGTTCAGAGCAATAACATGAATTAAATTCAGATTGAGAGCAACAACATGCGATTCAATTTCAAGTGGTGTCATATTTTCCTCGAATATCAACTCACCGATAATGTCGCTTGTATCGAATCGCAACAGGGATGAAGTCGAGAATTCGGCTTGTTTGTCTCTTATTTGTAGAAATTTCGATAGATGCCCAATGTACGATAGGAATCTAACAAAGTAGTTGCATTTAGCTTTTAAATCTGCAAAATCGTTTGTGAGCACTTTTAGGTCATCAAGACGCTGAACATCACTTTCGATTTTCGAAAATACATTTTGAAAGATCCTCTCGCGATTTAATTCCATTGAAAGTTTCTTTGGTTTCAGCGAAAAGAAACTGTTGCATAACAGATCTTTAAGACCAATGTCTTCTGAGGGATTGTGCGACTTTATCAATCTCATGCACTCACACAAGTTTTCCAGTAAATTCAAACATCCCATTTCACTAGGTAAGCCCGAATTAAGCGACAACGAGGAAGATATCTTTGGTAATTTGCACATTCTTCTGATGACCGGAACTACGTTCGCCATGATGTCATAGTTTATATTCAGATTCAAGATCAAATCGGCAGCAATGACCGCTCGAACGTTCCCTCCCTGATAGTGCTGAAGGAATGGATAATTGTGGGAATATTTCTCAAGGAGCGTTTGAATCTCTTCGCTGCATGCGAAGGTGTTGGCATTCGCGAAATTATCGACAATACTAATAATTTTTGATGCTTCGAAACCTTTAGCAGCAGCTTTTTTGATTCGTTCTACTGTTGCTTGAGGGTCCATGGTATGAATCTCTTGTTGCAGGTAGTTTTCGAAGATGGCTTCAAGTTTGCGCTTGGTGTGCTGTTGGTTCTCGACGAATTTCAGTTCTCGATTGAGTTCGGTGTTTTGAAGATTGAATGTCTGCGAATGAAAATAATTCAAAGACTTCGCCAAAATTATTAGAAAAAAATATAAATCTACCTGTATAATGTACTTAACATCATTGAAATTCTTCATAGCCAAAGCCATAACAGCTAGATTCTCTGGTGTGGTCAACATATTTGGTATAATACTCTTGCGAGTGGCTATATCCGTGACCAGTGCAGCCCCAGTCCCGTTGCTCTTAATATCTTTTCTTGTTGGGATTGATACTCCAATCCGTTGTTGTTCCCCTCCGCCAAAAGTAGCCCTCCTTCGTTTTTTTGCTTTTCTCCTCGATAAACTGGCATAGTTTATTCGTTCCTTGCTCTCGTCTTCACTGCTTGTTTTATCAATATTTTCCCTATGCAACTGAACCAATTGCAATAATTCTTCCGGCTCCATCTGGAAACTCTCCACTTCGGTATCCGAAATCTTTTCTAGAACTGAAAACTTCCATAAGCCATCATTGATGCAATCCATGACTCTGGTAAATCTTAACTTAATCCTCTCCGAACAGATTTTATACTCCTCACTGTGTAGCTTTTGGGTAATGAAGTGTTTGAGGAAGCTAAATATAATTTTTAGAGCAGTTCCCTGGCATATGAAGCCATGTCGTCCAACTGGACCCAACAAAACCCCTTCGGCGCGTGTTTCCATAGCATCTGTGCTGGAGGTAGACTTTTTCTTTTCAAAATGTCGACTGGCTGTCGTTGGGGAGTCCAAATGCTCCCAGCGCAAGAAAACCAATTGGAATATATCTTCCATCAAATTACACAGAACATCAATGTTTCGAATTTGTCGAATGATTACCTTCAAGCGGCTGATCTTTTCTTGAGCAAATTCATAGAAACTCTGAGAGACCTTTGTTCGATTTATTATGACATCATAGACGCTAGCGAGAACAAAAAAGTACGTAAGGGTCTCCAGTTCAGGCTCTTTCATACTAGCCAGAACACTTGTTTGACTCTCAAATGTATGATTCAATTCGATCACCTGGCGTATCTCATCGTAACCAATCAGAAGAATATTCTTGTGGTCAAATATCAGCGGCAGAATGCCATTTGTTTCTATTAGAGTCCCGATGGGAATAATGGAGGCTGTATATTTGCGCAGGAAGTCAATGTTATTGCCCAGTCGACGGAAGTCATTGTAGAAAATGTTTTGAATTTCTGAAGCTTGCTGGCTATCGTAGAGTTCTAGCATTTTTTTAAGATTTCCAACTTCATCGATTGATTGGTTAAGAGAATTGAATTCATTTGCAACTTTGGCTAGAATAAAAGCATTTCGCATGCAAGCGTCAGCATTTAGGTCGACGAAATTCTTTTGCTTCTGAATGGCCAGTGTAACAAAATGAGCCTCAAGCTTGAGGGCCTCACAAAGAATCACGTCCTTTGAGAAATAATCAAGTGATTTTTTCGGAAAGGCTGGGTACAAGAGAAAATCAAGTTTATTGTTTGCTAGAAGACCCATATAGAAAATGTCTCCGATTATCTCCCCTATTTCGTTTATATTGGCAGACTTTTGCTCTAAGATCGGTGCAGGTTTTTCAAGGTTCACAAGGAAATTAATAAACTTCAACATTCCGTCGTCGTCCGAAGGATTTGGGATAGGGCTTTGGGGGTTTAACTCGAGGAAGATTTGTAGTGCTAACCGTTTGATGTGAGTCTTAAAATCCAAGTTGTCGGTGGCATTATCCAGCAGCTGGATCGAAGGAAACGGTTTCTGGAGGAGACATTTTGCCAGCGATGTTTGCAGATCAGAATTTTTATTGTACGTGGAAAAGTCTTTGATGAAATTCTAAAGAACAATGTACAATGTATGTATATTTCATTGTTCCAGTTGAATTGATAAAGATTCAAGATTATTTACCTCAAATAACTGTGCTGTATCTCTCTCGAGAATACTGAGATAGAATTCGTGTTTGTCCTGGTCCATTTTTAATTTTACATCTCTTGAAAGAGATTTTTTCTTTACACTTTTAAAAACCCAATGGTACTGATAAGAAGATGCTAAAGTGATGTTATTTCATTTGTATTTGTACACATGAGAAACATTGAAATTAAGTATAGAAGCGAAAAAAAAAAAAACAAAACAAAATATCAAAGTAAATTATTGTTGAAAGAAGTGATGAAATTTGTTGTCTTTTATATTTGATATTTTTGTATTTATTAATGCGGAGGAACAGATGACAGTAGCTGATAACCGTTGGTTTTGTAATCAGCTGTGTGTGGTGTACAGCGGCGTTTCAGCAGGTGAAACTGCGATCTGTTTGATTTGAATATTCTCAGCTCGCAGAACAGTTCAAAAAATTAACAAAAAACTCGTTTCTACATGTTCTGTAAAATGGTTATATAAAAACAAGTGTCAAATTTACACTAGCTGCGGAGTGGTTAGGTTAATTTTAACCAAACAAACATTACCATTACAAACATTGTGAAGATGGGTATTCTTGGCTTAAGCCAGTATGGTATGCAGAAACTCTATATATATAACCATTTTTTTTAATGCAATTCGCTCCATTCGCATACGGCCTTATATCACTGATCAGTTATAACAAGATGGAGAAAGCTTGCTGCCAAAATGACATTTGCCTACGAAATAAAAAGCAGGTTAGCTGCAAGAGTATGCGTTTTATTGTAATAATGATACAACTGCCTTCATAATAAAAAGCAAGTTTGCTGCAAGAGAATGTGTATATGAAAAAAAATAGTTTTGAGGTATTTGGAGGGTGAAACCTAGGTAGGTTTCCAATCTTGTTATAACTGATCAGTGCCTTATATAATCTTCCATGGGTACTGCCTCTTACAAAGAACTGACAAAACTTCCAAGAGTTTGCAACTAAAGCCTCGTCTTTTCAAGAGGTGTCGCGCCACTATTTATATATTTAAAAAAAAAAAATCAATAATGTCGACCTTCTAGCCTAGTTGAAACTGGGTGTAAGATTCCACACCAATGACATCATCCACAATGTTGCGCTCTTAGCTGCTAGCTACGCCACTCTCCTAGCTACAACATTTGTGTCCTAAGGTTGTCATCACTGATCGGCTCAAAAAAATTTTCTAGCCGAGAATTGAGCGACAAGTCGGATCCGACCTGCGAGTTTCGAAAAATACACCTTTTTCTCTGAAAAAAAGGAATTTAATCATTTTCGTGTTTAAAAAAAGATTTTCGCAACCCACAAATGGATTTAAAACTTTGTTTACTAAAAACTTAATCGTTTAATCAGTGTGAAAGTGTATTTTCAATATTTTTTTTCTTCTGGTGAGAAAAAATAGAAACCGCGACGCAAAGAAAAAAAAAATACCTCAGTACCTATATGTATGTAAAGAAAAAAAACTTCGCCAAGTGCACCATCACACCACAACTACACACAACTTGTAAAGTCATGTTCTTCTAATAGCAAAGTTAAAAGAAAAAAAAAAATATCAATTTTAATAAAATATTAATTGCATAATTTTGCTGGCAAGAATAGAATTAAAAAGCAGATACAACACAGGCCAGTCATCAGCTTCATCGTTGTGAAATCTAATTGAACCAGGAATAAACAACAAAATTGTGTATTTATGTTTTCAAATCTAAATCGTGGCAAAGAAAGATTTAATAAATTCTTTCATCTACTAGCGGTGCGTACCTCTACTCTAACAACACCAAATACAGCTCCTTCCTTTTTTTTTTGTTCTTATCTTCACTTCACCTTCTCGCTCTGTCTTTTTCCCACAAAAATCATACATATAAAAAAAAAAAACTCGATTCGGAGCGGAGCCGGAGCACCGATCTCAAGTTCCATCATGGAACATCATGTTCCAAATATTTCATGGATTTGTGGATGATGTGTTTGTTGCGTCTTTGCCTTTCTTGTCTTCTTGTCGTGTCTGTCTCTTTGAGTTGAATTTGAGTTCTTGGCTTACTTGGCTATCTATCTGTGTCTGTGAATCCTCTGCCTCATTCTTGTTGCATTTGCAAGTTGCGAAAATCAAGATTCCCAACTCCCAAGATTGCCTTGCCCCCCATTATGTGCCTATATTTTTATATTTATTTTTATATTTTTTTGCACGATCTGTGGTGTGTAACTGAACTATGCGCGCTCGTAGACATTTTGTGTGTGTTTCAGCTCTGATGCTCATGCTCCTCTTGTTATTTTGCTTATTCAGGGAAGTAAGTTTGATAGAGAAGAATTAGCTCGTCGTCACCGTGCTGTGCGCTTTTTAATATTCTTCAGGCTGCTGTTGCTGTCGTTGCTGATTCTTTTCCTTGTTCTCCCCGTCAGATCCAATCCGTATTAGCAGAGAGAAGATAGTTTATTGATATTTCTACCTTTTTGTTATCTGCACTGCAACCAGCTAGAACTTCCAACTACAAACACAAGATTTTGTTGTGGGCAGTTGGTGCGTTTGGGAGCTTCTGTTTTGTTGTCGTGCTTTATGTGATCTTAATGTTGTTCATTATGGGATCTTGATGCTTTCAATGTTAGCTTAACATCAACCGAGCCTTTATTTTTATTTAGAAACAGAAATTGCTTTGCAGAGCCCTTGAGAAACCAGAGTTTTACTCATGGGTAGAATTCAATTGGGAAATTGGTAAAAGAAGAGATTTCCAAACTTGTTCAGGATTGTCTTTTGTAGACTTTTGTAGCGTAAACTTTAATTAAATGTTTTAAGGTATCTTGTTTACCTCTTTGTTGAGAAAATTATTTAATCGCAGTTATTTTATCAATTGTTCATGAGTTGTTGTCTAATCTTGTTGTTCAACAGCTCATAAATAGATATGAAATAAATTAATGGAAGCTTTGGTAGGCAAGAAAGTGAGAATGCTTGGAAGTTCTTATAATTTTTGTCGAAGGACTTTTTTCTACAGTTTTATCAGAAATTTTAAAATGACATTATTGAATTGACAGTCAATTACATACACCAAATACAATACAGTATCGGTGTAACAGAGAACTTGTGAAATAATTTCCAAGCTTTAGGGAATGGTTGAAGGGTGTGAGCAGTGGCGTATTATCCTAGGGGCACGAGGCAACAAAGGGGCGCGCGGGCGCAGTGACAAATAATGCGAGTTCATACGTGATCCTGAGCAATTCTACTTTCAGTACAGAGTCAACTTGGTTTGCCAACTCGGCGATCGCCCTAGTTTGGTAGGTGTTTTTGACTTTTGATTTAACTTATTGTAAGGGCAAACAAGATAGGAGCTTTTGCACCCGATTTCTGTAGGAGCTGTCAGGATTAGGAGGACTGCTCTGTGACTATCCGAACCTCCAAACTAACCGACTCCGTCATTTTGGGAACAGGTTTGTTAGAGAACTGGATGATCTAGCACAGATCTCAATGGCAAATATGAGGAAATTTATAGATAGCACAGGCTGGTTCGTTTACGAGCCGATCTACGTTAATCGACAACTTTGAATAGCATCGATGCTAACCTTTGGCCTCCCTGTATGCGACAGTTCACGCTGTACACACCCCTCATAACCTAACCTAACCTAAGGGCAAATAAGCTCATGGTCAGAATTCATAAGGGGATGGCAAAGATTTTGACTTATAAAAAAACATCGGCTTACTGCTCTTTAAGTATTTTTTAGATTGATTTTCGGGGCAATCCGAATTGGCAACACGAATTGCAACTCGGTTTGCATAAAAATCAACTCGAGTTGATTTGGTTTACATAATTTACGTCGGTACATCATTAATTACAATATTTCAAACGGAACTCGTAAGACCTTTCGGACATAAGGCTCTTTTCCTGGCCCCCTTTTAGGCACGCTGCATCGGTTTCGGCCAAACTGTAATAGGAGATATTTTTAATATAGGGGCGCTGATAAGATGCTTGTGTGAGCCTCTTACGCCCTGGCCCTTGATTAAACAACTAGCTCTTCAGACAGTTTTGAACGTAGTCCTGTATTAAAACGATCAATTTTTGTTTGTATGCAAACGGAGACATGTTGGACTTTAATTTGTAGATGAAATTGCGCTACCCGTTAGCTCCTTTATCTAGCGTTCAGAGCCTTTGCTTTATCCAACTTGGCTTGTATGCAAAATTGTATTTAATGTATTGGTCCTGGCCGGTAAAAAAAAAGTTGTAAATCAATGTGTTGTCTGCTTTCAAATAATAAAAAAAAAAAAAAAAACGATACACAACAGCTGAAAGAAACTTCTTTCTAAATAATTTGAATCATCGTTTGTCATTAAGGCAACATTGTATTCGTATTAACTTAAACATTTATATTTCTTAAATATTGTTTAACCATAATGTCGCGCTATTTTCAGTAGAAAAAGAAAACAATGTAATCGATGCAAAAAGTCTAGCTTCTAGCTATACCTACTTGTATTACCAGCCTTTGTTTCTGTTCTGTGTACGTTTGTGTGCTTGGCTTTAAGTAAATAATTTCTGTTTGATTTCAAATAAAATAATCGTTGAAAAAAGAGACAAATTTAAGTCACTCTACTTCTTACTGAGTGTATTTTTTTCTAATTTGATTAACTAATTTTATTTTTTCATTCTGTCGGAAAAAGGGAAAAAATTGACAAATTATTTTTTTTATAAAATAGTACTCCTAGTGCAAACAAAAAAAAATACATAAGAGATAAGAAAAAGAAAATTGCTTTCGTTGTGTTTTGACGTCGAGCTCTTCCCGTATTTTTTTTTTTTAATTTTGTTTATCTTTTTCCGTTAAGTTTTGTTGTTGTTCGTTGTATGTCTTGAGTGGGGGAAGATTCGATAAAAGAAAAAAAAAAAAAACAACGAATTTGAAACCAAAATAAAATAAATAAATAAAAACAAAAAATAGCAGTCATCACAACAGCAGCAAAAGGAAGAAGTAGAGAAACGAATAAAAATTATGGATAACGCGCAAACGACGTCAGATCAACAACAGCAGCAGCAGCAACATAACGGGATAAAAGAGAATAACAACAGTAGTAGTCCAATAGTGTCATCATCATCAGTAAGCGAGGTGAGTTTACATCTTTTTTGATCCAAACAAATCTGTGTTCATTGCATTTTTCTTAATTAATTTTTTTTTTACAATAATTTTGAAAGCTTTTTATTCTGAAGTTGTTGATTAAGATTGTAGAATTAGAATTTTTCGTGGAGGCTTGATTGTCAACAACAACATTACGTACTTCGCTTAAATCTAGCCCGATTGCTAGACGAAACAACGAACACCAATTAAGTGAATATTGTTCTCTTGTCTGCGGTCGAATGAATGAATATGCATATTAAATTTTCCGCTTACGTTAACCATGGAATATTTTAGTGTCGTGCTGTCTACCTCAGCGGTGTCTAATTCTTGACTAGATAAGGAGGCTAATTTGCTGCTAGTGCAGGGTTGAGTCAAGGCATGACCTACCCACTCGTTTGTTTCACTTAAGCATTTCTTAAAATAAATTCCTCATTTCACTTACAATTAAAAGGGACAACAGAAACAGATTGTAGAGCAATTCATTTTTGTTAATACCTACATCACCCTCTTCTACCGCTATTTGAACGGTATATGCTGTAGAGAAACAGCCAGTTGCATTCCTCCCCTAAAGATATTCCATCGTTACACCCGCGCCTCCAGGAATGCCCATCAATTCACCCTCGAGCCATACTCTGGTCGTACAGTCATGTTCAGAGAATGGTTTTTAGCCGTACTACGCGAATGTGGAACTCTCTTCCACACTCTGTCTTCCCCAGTCATTGCAGTGTTCAGGAATTCAAGACCAATGTTAACCGACACATCATCCTAAACCCTCTTCGACTATCCCACTTTCCCTAACGCTCGCACTGTGCTTTGTCATAAAAAGGGAATGAAACCCCTTGAGTGCGTAAAAAAAAAGTCCGTAAATGATTGCAGTCAGGTTCTTTTATTTGCTTATCCTCACTTGATTAGGTTTTTTTTTTTTAGATAATTTCTTCTTTTTTCAATGCATGTAAGTAGAAGGAAGAGAAAAATTCCACATCAATCAATGTGACGAAATAAGAAACCTTTAAACAAAATTATCGAATAAACAAATACTCTCCGACCTTCCTCTTTTAGGTTTTCTTGAAATAAAATCTAACCCCTTGCAATGATTGCTATTAACAACCATAAAAGCGCTTTCCCCTGTTCGCTATGAGCTGAAAGAGTCACAGATTTCTATTGATAGGAACCGAATAATAGGCATTTTATTAGTTTGATGTTGATCTATAAATATGAATGTAACTCATGCTCAATAGAGACAGACACACAAGGGGGAGTACAGTGCAAATAAATATTATCCCATTTATCAATGCATCTAATAAAAATAGTCTGTTTCGTAGCAGAACATAAATAAAATATATGTACCTAACCTATGTACAATAATGTTGGTTGTGCTTTGTGAAGCGATTTGTGGTTATTCCCAAAATAGAATGACTAAACCTACATACATTGTTATCGGTACTCTATTCTGCTATACTGGCCAGTGACCATGTCATACATGAAGAATTTTTCATTTTATTCTCGTGTTAATTTTTTTTTTTCTTTCATCAAAGTCTCTGAGAGAAACATCTTTTTCTTATTTGTTTTAATAAATAAATACGAAAATAGAACATGTGAAAAGCTTAAAAATAAATCTCAATAGAATATTTAAGGCATTTTGGGGGATATTTTTGAAACTTTCGCGATGTTTATTGACTGACGAAACTCAGATGCAAAACCTTATATTCATTGTTTGTCTAATATTTTTCCCTGACAAGGGTGTACTTCTAACATGTGTCATTTGTGGACAAACAAATGTAAAGAACAAAGTCATAGCTAATAGTTTAAACATTTTTTCTGTAATGTGGCTTTTCTTACAACCCAAGAATTGATCCGTGACGTAAAAATGGCAATTTTTTTCCCTTAAACGCATTTTTTAGCTCTGTTCGCCAACCCTCGACCCGATGACCTTCACATTCACGAAACAGTTTCCTGTAGTGCTTTAAGACTGAGAGAATCAGATATGTGGACTGCAAAGTCTTTCGGTCATAGTATCAGTTTACACTGATGGTTCCAATATGGAACTCGGTGCTGGGCTGGTGTCTTCTCCGAAGAACTGGGCATTAACAAATCCTTTAGACTGCCCGACAGATGTAGTGTATTTCAAGCTGAAGTTCTAGCGATTAGACAAGCATGTAGGATTCTAAAACAAGCAGTTAAATTTGACGAAATTATAAAAAAGATTTCAATCTTTTCTTTATTGATAGCCAAGCAGCTATCAAGGCTTTAAACAGCAACCTGACTAAGTCAAGAATCGTTAGAGATCGCAACTTTTAACGACAATATAAAAATTAATCTGGTCTGGGTACCAGGGCACAGCGACATTCAAGGTAATGAAATCGCTGATGAACTAGCTGGGGAACGGGATCAAGCCTTCAAATAAGAAGTTAGGATTCTCTTAGGAGTCATGAAAACGGATATTCACCAACTGCAATATTTCGAAGCGGATATGGCCCACTTGAGACCACAAACGTCCAAGGAACTTCTGAAAAAATCTGGGTCGGACATTGGCAGAATAGTTGCAATTTGCACAGGCCACTTGCAGGTCGGAAAACATGTCTTGAAGCTTGGTATGCCCCAATCCCTAAAATGAATTTTGTCGTAGCTGTAGAGATACGGCTCAGAGAGAAACACTCCAGCACTTTTTGTGTGGGTTGCTGTACTGTGCGTATCTTTTTATAATTTTTTTTTTTTTTTAAGTAATGTTGAGTTTATGGTATCAAAACGGCGCAATTGAAGCGGCAGAGGCTGCCCAGAACAGCCATTCTAACCTACCTACCTACCCTGCCGCGTGCCGGACAATGTTTACAATGTTGTATTAAGTCTCTTGTTATTGACTTAAATCATATGAAATTATATCAAATTTATAAGTCTGTAAATTGTTAACCTCAACAAGAGTCCGCCAATATTAATCCAGCCAGCCCCACCAAAAGCTGGAAGGGGGCCAGTTTTATTAACTATGATAGTCAGGATACTAACAAGACTGATTTCATCGTTTTTTGAACCGACAAAAATCTAAGTTCATTCCTTCCATAACATATTTGAACGAGTAAATCAATAACTTCTGTACCTTGAGCTGTCAATTTATCACTTTGGGGGCAAAAAACAGAGCGAGTCTGTTGTTGTTTTTTTTTTTTAAATAGGTCACGCACGTCTGAATTCGAACTTCGGAGCTATTTATTCTTCGCAATTTCAATTTTCCACTTGGCATTGTGATGACGACTTGTCATCGTTGTGATTAATCATCTTCAACATCAAGAACATATCTCATCGTTGCTTCTAAATTCCGTCTGTTGTACTCCACCTCATCCTCTCCGAGTGTTGGTCGTGATGACCCTTGGCGTAAATAAAATTTGACTTGAATACATACAAAAATATTTCAATGTCAAGACTTGTTCGTATTTATTTTTACTGTCGCCATTGATTCTGTCTGGCGCCAAAACACGAAATAAACTACAAAAATATCGAAGGGGGAGTAAAATTTATAGTTTGTTTTATGAATGAGTTACAAAATTGAAATTGACTTTGTGTTTGTACGAAAAAATTCGGAATTCATTCTACAAACATAAACAACAACAAATCGACAATGTCTGTGCTCACAAAAAACCATAGTCTTCTTCATCTATCTTCTATCTTTACTTAATATATAAAGCTGAAGAGTTTGTTCGTTTGAACGCGGTAATCTCTGAAACTACTGGTACGAATGGTATAATTCTTTTTGTGTTGGAAAGTCCATTAATCGAAAAAGGCTTTAGGCTACTTAACATTAAGCTGTGACCAATAGGAGCGATGAATCAGTGGAAAATGTGGAAAAAACTGTTTTTATGAATTTTAACGCGCTTATCTAAGGAGCTGCTTAATCAAATTGAACAATTCTTTTAATGTTGAAGGCATGAACTATATTACGCTGCGACCAAAAGGAGCGAAGCGTCGGTGAAAAATGTGGAAAAAATGGCAAACAAATTCATTGTTGAAGGCTTCTGTTGTTTGCTTGAACGTGCTGATCTCAGGAACTACTAAATCAAATTGAACAATTCTTTTTGTATTGAATAGTCCATTTATCGAGGAAGGGTTACGTTACGCTAATAAGTTACGAATAATAAGAGCAAAGCATCAGTGGAAAGTGTAGGAAAATTATACATATAAGAAGGCTTCGAGTCAAGAACAATTTCGATTTAGAGAGAATCCACTGTTTAAAAATAACTTTGCAATAAAATTCCCATGCGGGCATGATGCACAAGTCGAAGGCGCACCTCTGGCCGCCGGTGCATGAGGTAGAGGCGGACGAAGTCGCGGGCAACTGCTAGTTATTAATATAATGATTTGCCGGAACCAATGCAAGTTTGAGGATTAAGCAAAATATTTCGCTGTACGGAAAGTGATTGTTTGTTTATTCTTGTAGTTTTAATTAGTTAATTACCTTTATTGCACGGGAATATTCATTTTACAGCCAAAGCTAGATGGCCCTTGAAATGTGTGAACTTATTAATATTGGTGACGGCTAACTAGGTTGAAAGGAACACATGGATGCCCCTATTGGCATAGTTAAAGGAGGACAGTGGGAAAGGCAATGTCTGAAACCTCTCTGGCTACCGAATCCCACTTTTGCTTAGTAAGAAAAAACCCCACCGAGCCACGTCAATGTAAACACCTTTTCTAATGCAGAAATATGAACGTGCGTTACTCAAATGAAATTATAATTCTTCGTTTAAAGTACCACGTGATTTTTTTTTTCCAATTTTCAATTCACGTTTCGATTTACCTAGTTTTATTTCTTTCTTCTTGCATGAACTTCTCTCAAACATTTTCCTAAAACACATCCCGCAGTGTCTTTTGATTGACATTCAGCCAACAAGAACAAAATTTCAACTCCTACATAGGTATTCAACGTTAAAACAACAAGGAAAAAAAAAAACAGCAAAAAAAAAATACAGAATTATTATAAAGAGAATTTTTTTAAGACTTATTCGATTTTGAATGCGGGGAATATAAAAATTGCTATTCAACCTGCACGTCTCTTTCTCTATCTGTTTATAATCTTATCTTATCCTACTTAGAGTAAATTTGTACACAAGACGAATACAAATACAAGCAAAAAACAATTTAAGAAATTGCATATATAAGAGTAGTTATTCTTGTCATATCAATTTGAGATTGGAACAATTGAGAAAAATAATAAGATACCATTTAATTTAAACTTTTTAATTTAAACACAATAAATTCAATGCATTATGCAAGTCAGAAAGAAATTCGGCCACGTACACAATTTTTCGAAACTTATTTTATGGTTGTATGTGTTTGTACGCTAATTTTATGGGAACTTTTTTTTCTAGGGAATTAAAAATTACCCCGGAACGGAACAGAAGTTTCCCATCAAGAATCTCCAAGAACTTTTATTTCCCAGGAAATTATACCAACCTTAAAATATTTTGTTTGTGTCATTCAAATAAAAATAAATGAAATTGTGGGATTACACATCAGGAGAAAATCAATTTCGCTAAATTTTACGGACATATTTGATAGTAATTATTATCCCGAGTCCATTTTTGAAAGCCAATCTCATTTCCTAGGCCTAGTAACCGAAGAATTTGCATCAGAAGATATGTGTGCATACTTTATATGGAATTACAAGTAGCAAAGAACTACAACCAGGAGGAATGGATTTGAGATCATACCTCGGTAACCAGACTTTGCAGATATTTTTGATTCTCAGTGGCTGATAGAGGGCTTATTGATCTTTATTTTCGCGTATCATTTGCTTTTGCCTATCTGGGTCTCTTCTACTATGAGCCATTGTCGTGCTGATTTCTGTTCATCACCAAGCCAATTGTCTGCCGGCCCACTTCTGTTTTCTTGTGTGAGCGGGTTCCACTGCATGGCAGTCGCCTTTTCGAAGCGTATGGCCAACCGACAGCTACTTCCGTCTTGGTATGATAAAGTCTATGGGTTCCTGACCTGACTTCAAAGCAGTCAAATTACTGCATTACATTGAATGCAATCAAAAGACTTAATGACTGCATAGAATGTAAAAGACTTTAAAAGATTTCATTCTTTGAAATCTTTTACTGCAAGCAGTAAAAAAGTAATGCATTCTTTCAAGCCTTTTAACTGCTCTAAATGATTTTTATACAAAATTAACTGCGAATCTTCCTTAAAAGTTAAGTACTGACATGAAGTCAAAATACTCAAAAAACAAGTCTTTAATCTTTGTACTGCAATACAAAAATGATTGATCTTTTACAGCTCTGCCTGTGAGCCACACAAGTGAAATGCGTTACTTTTGGATAAAACACTTTTAGAATCGCAACATTTTCGAAAAAAAGTTTACCAAAAAATTGCAAGTCTATTCTAAAATTTGACACAAAAATTCCAAATAATGATGATGCCAAAATATGCATTTTAAAGCAAAATATGCAAACATATGCTCTAAAATAAAACTTTTCCGTTATTTTTCTCCCAATTTTTGTAAGTTCTGTCACTTTTGAAGGAGAAAAATACTTCCCCTATCTGCCGATTTTAGCCACAAACATTTCTTGTGGCAGTTTTTGTAAGTTCTGTCAAACCATAAGAAGTATATTGACTTTTGTTGACATTTGATATAATTTTGTGTATTTGGTAGATTTAGCCTGTCAAGTGTTCTCTTACTTTTTGGGAGAATCACAAAATTTCATCCCCACTCCTCGACTTTTAACAAGTTTTACAAAAAAACTGCCGAAAAAGTAAAAGAACGGACCTAAAATTCTTGTTTTTTTATGAAACGTATTTCTATCTTGTCAAATGTCAAATTCGACGTTAAAAAAAACATGTCAAGCATAGTTTTGGTTGCCCTAATTATGATCTTTTCCGTAAAAAATGTGCAAAGATAAAAGAAAGACCGTTTACATTTATTAAAAAAAAAAAAAAAAAACAATGCTGATTGCTGATAAGCTTGCAGTTATTTTATCAGTACGAGTACCTACGTTCTTAGACATCCGTCGTTCTTTCCAACACTATTATATATGAAATATAAGTTTGCATTTATTGTGTGAAAAACGAATGAAAGCCTCGTTACAAAACATTCTGTTCGTTAAGCTACAAACGGAAACACATTCCTTTTTTTTTTAAACACTATTCTACAGTTCTTATTCACAATTTAGTAAATTGCAATATTTTTTGTTCTACATTAAACTACTTACAATCACTACACTTTTCTCACATATCCACTTTCTATATACTCTTTATGTTTTGTTTCTTGTTTCGTCTTTTGTGAATTTCTGTTAGACCGCAAAAGCTAGACGACGAGGATTTGCATCAAAGGTATGAAGATTTATAGAATCGTAAACAAACAAGAATCAATCATCCAGATATAGTCTGTATTCATCCTGTTTTTAACTGAGCTTACCCCCCAGGTGTCTTACTACTAGTTACTACGTATACGTATATATGTATGCATAACATATACAAAAAAGGAATTGGAACTTTTGCAAGACAAACCAATAGTTTATGTAAAAAAAAAAAAACAACAAAAACAAACTTAGTGTTAAGTCATCTTTAATCAAATTGAAGCTACCATAACTTTAATTTTTATTTAAAAAAAAAAAATTGTTTCCATTTTTTACAATTGGGCGACTTTCCTTTACCGGGTTCTCTTCGTGTTTTTTTTTTTTTTTATTTCTTTGTTTTAGCTATTAAATACTGAGGAAACAACTTCAGGTTGAAGAATGTTAGTGTTGGCAGACGAGTAATATTTAACCCAATGCTAGAATCTGCACTCATGGTTAAAAATTTCGGATGATATTCCAAAATTATTATTTTGTCATGAGAAAATCCATTTTAACATCAGTTTAAGAAATAGTTTAAAATTTGCAGCTTTTTGTAGCAAACAGAAAGTAGTGGCCTCGCCGCTAAAGGGATTTTAACTTTTTAACCCTCGATGTGGAGTGCACGACTCTGGCTACGCTCTCGCCGCAAGCGACTCAACAACGACTGGGATATATTCAAAACTCAAAATGTCCTCAAAGGGAAATATTTAAGAAAATTCCCGCCCGAAAAAATCCCATATATATACGCAGTCTGCCGGTACTAAAAATGACATTAAATCGTGAATTCCGTGCAAAAAGTGCAATTTCATTTAATTAATTAAAAATAAAAATATTAATTTCCGACAAAAAAATCACTTTATTTGTGCTTTACTTACGCGTATCTACCGTTTAAGACCATTTTCATCTTCAAATTCAGAATGCGGTAAAGGAAAGTAGAGCCATAAAAATCATCTACCTTATCATTTTTTGTTATTTTTTGTTTTCACCTTTCACATGACCACACCATGTCTTCTAAACTATGAAAATATGTCTGCAAAAATTATAAATTTTTTTGTTTTACCATGTAAAGGTGCAAATGATGAAGAATATGTGTTTAAACCAGCAATAATCCCATAGAAATAGAATATCTATAGAAAATAAGTCTCCCAGTTTCTGCATCCGCAACCGCGAACCAAACACAATCTATTGTTCCAGTGCTTCATTTCAATGTTTATCCAAAGTGTTATGACTGTAGACCACAAAATTCTTGTTTTATTTTTTTAGCATTTTTGATTTTTGAGTATGCTAACAAGCATTTAAGTTATCCATTAAATCTCTATATTTGTGTACAATGTGTAGTCAAGTATTGGACTGTGTTTCTACCCATTAAGTTTATAGTTGTATTGTAGTTTTGTTTTTCTTCCTTTATCAAGAGATTAACTTAATTTTGTTTTATTTTCCTCGTAGGCCAACAAAGAAAACAAAGGTACACCGCCTCGTGATGCTCCACCTCCGACACCATTGACTAAAGGTCTTAATTTGACAACTACACCTGTTATCAAAAAAGAGAAACGTCAGAGCAGTTCTCGATATAATGTTTCGAAAAATTGTGAACTAACTGCTCTAAGCCCTCTGAATGAAAGTAAGTACAAATTTTTCGTCTTTTCTTTTAGGATTCTTATTATTTTTCGTATCTGACGCTGTTTTTTTTTCCACAATAAATGTATGGCTAGCTCAGCACAGTTTTGCAGACAAAATTAAAACGTTCATACTTTGTCTTAGTGGTTAGGTGCGTTGGCTGCGTCGTGGGTTCGAGTCCTATACTCGTGTCCACAGTTTTTTTTTTCATCTTTAACGGGCACTGCCTCTTGCGAAGAACTAACAAAACTTCCAAGTGCTTCTCAACTTTGCCGTTCGGAATCGGCTTTAAATTGTAGGTCCCCTCAATTCTTCACACGCACCTAGAGAATTGTTGATGAGAATAAGCCACTTAGGCCTTGGCTCTTCAAGAGCTGTCGCGCCACTCTATTTTATTTTTCATACTTTGTGCTAGCGATACTTTGTACAAAAAAAAAAACACAGTCAGTGAAAAATCAGCCTTCTTCTGTTTTAAGTCTAGATCCGCTTGGTTACTCTGAACCTAGTATGTCTACAAGCACAATGAAGAAGAAAAAGGCTATCATTTTATATCTGTAAACAGGGCTGTTGATTGATGCATACATTTTCAACAGCCCTGTTCAGAAGACGTATGAATTGCGTTCTATAAAAGTTTGTTCAAAAATTGTAAATCGACTTGCATTCAACTCACGCAGTTTTTAGGTTTCATTTTGTTATTTTTTTTTTTTTATTTTTTTTCACAACTGTGATTTATTTATTTTGTTTGTATTTCTTTCGGTTTTGTTTTGTTTTTCAATAGAACCTTGTTGTTGGCTTTTATTTGTTTGTTTATTTTTCCAATTCAATGTGTGATTAAAATTTCCACTTTAAGGACTTCCTTTCCCACATTCAATGTTGTTTGTACTCTTGGCTTTTTATTTTAAATTAAAAATAAAACTCGTATTGATGTTCTTATAATTTAAATTTTTTCTTGTGGAAATTTTCAATGAGAAAAAAGATCCCTTGCTCCACTATTGTAGCTTTGAAATTAGGTTATTTTACTATTGAGCTTGTCACTTATCAACCAAACCAAAAAACTGAGTATATATTTGGAATGTTTTACCAATAAAAACTTTAGCCCCATCGACCTGTTTTGCCCCAAAAATAAGGCAGTTGTGGGGCTTTGGACGTTCATTGTAAATCAATATCAATCACCTAGAGAAGACAGCACTTGTGTTATCTGTCATTCATAAAGTAATGTCTGGCTATGAAAAACATCGTTGGATAATTCCTGCTCCCCTATTTTTTCAGACTGAGATAAAAATTGCCTTTAAGCATTGGATATAACTGCTTTAAACCAGACAAATTGTCACCACCCAGACAAATTTTGTGAATTCTAGACAAATAAAACTAAACGTTTTCTTCTCTGACTTGGAGTGAGATATAATTTGTTTGGGAAGCAATAAGTTCATATATCATCAGAGATTAAAAAGACTGCAGTATATTGGTAATGCAGTCAGGTAAAGTCGCAGAACTAGCAAAAGTTTTTTTTTTTTTACTGGAAAGAAGCAGTCACCAGCAGTCAATTGACTAAAACTTAACAAGGTGCGGTCCTCTTCAACTGGCCTTAATCAGGAAATCAGTATTAAATCATTTAACACGGGATAAATTATTGGACAAATTCTTCGAGGATTTTGCATGGGATGAGTTGAAACGAAAAATTGACTGTGTGCTTGTGCATTATGGTAGACCCCTTTGTCCCTCCATTGCTACTGAAGAATACGGCCCTTCGCTCTGAAATTTGATCAGCAAGTTCGTTCGTTCATATCCCACACTGGGGTGACCCGACAACAGGATTTTGCACAGGCTGAGCTGAGTGTCCGTAGCTTAGTGGTTGTTAAGAATAACGTCGTGGGTTCAAATCCTACTCGTGCCCATAGTATTATTTCATCTTTCACGGACACTGCCTCTTGCGAAGAACTGACAAATCTTCCAAGAGTTTCATCTATCATGTAAAAGTGCTTCTCTACTTTGCCGTTCGGAATCGACGTTAAATTGTAGGTCACCTCAATTCTTCACACTAGCCTAGAGAGATGAGTGTAAGCCACTTAGGCCTTGGCTCTTCAAGAGCTGTCGCGCCACTCTATTATTTGAGTTGAAATGAAAAAAATTAACGGTGTGCTTGAGCATCATGTTACCCCTTTGACGCTCCATAGCTACTGTAGTTTACGGACCTTCCTTCTGAAATTTGGATAGCTGGTGCGTACTAGTATATCCCACACTGGGGTAAATTAATGGTCAAATCCTACTAAGAATTTTGCACCGGCTGAACTGAAACGAAAAACCCCACTGGCTTAACTAAAGTTCAGAAATGACTGCAGTCCTTAGAACTCTGGTTCATATCACTCTTAATAGGTTTTTAATGACGAAATAATATTCATGATGATGATAATTGTTTGCTGTCTATATCTACTCTACTCAAGATTAGGTAAGCATATTTTTTTAATGAACTTTGTATACCTTCATACAAAGCAAATATAACTAGAATTCAGCCAAGCTTGTCAATAGTTGTGTTAATTATTTGGCAAATTCCAATCACGAGGCTTACCTACTACTACTATTTTTATTCATCAAAAGCACTTTATAAAATCTATTTTTATAATTTGTTGCACAATTTCATTCATCTTCATTCTCTATTACAAACGAGCTTATAATCCCACCTAGACCTTTTAAACTTGCATCGCTTGGAAAAAGTCCAAGGAGGTCATTTAATTACCTACCTCATAAATAATACTCTCTCAGTTAATTAATACGGAAGCTTACACTTACTTGCTAAAAGAATACAAAAAAAAAAAAAAAGAATTTTTTTGCAAACTTGAAACAAGTGTTGCTTTTGGCATTTGCTTTTGTTTGTTTGTTTTTTTTTTTTTTCATAAATGTACTTACTTACTTTCTTTTCCGGCTCACAATCCATGAAGGATCTCAGCCTGAGATACTGCAGCCTTCCATCGTGAACGGTCCCTCGCCTGTACTCTCCAGTCGCCGAAACCAAGCGCTCTAGCATCCGCAGTCACTTGGTCCTTGTACCGTAGGTTCGGTCTTCCTTGTCGTCTCGAACCTAGGGGCTGGGATGAGAAGACTTTCTTGGCTGAAGCGTTGTCGTCCATTCGCTCGATGTGACCGAGCCAATGTAGTCGTCTTTTCTTGGACTTCTGGACTACATCCACATCCACACCTTGGTACAGCTCACACAGTTCTCGGTTGAAGTTTCTTCTCCATTCGCCATCGTGGCATACGGGACCGAAAATCCGTCGAAGAATTTTTCTTTCGAAAGTGCCAAATATCAATTCCCCTTTTTTACTTTTCGTCCAGCACTCGGCGCCGTAGAGTAGGACTGGTAAAATCAAAGTTTCGTATAGCAGACACTTTGTCTTTCGAGTGAGGAGTTTTGAACCCAGTTGCTTGGCCAACCCGAAGCAGCAGCGGTTTTCTAGGGTAATTCTTCTTCGGATCTCCACTAAGGTGTCATTTGTAGGATTGATTTTTGTTCCAAGAGAGGTGAACTCATTCACTACCTCTTGCTGCTACCAACAGTGACGTTTTGTCCTTGGCGGTGGACAGATGTTGCTTTGTTTGTTGATAGCATGTACTTTGTTTTGTCCTCATTCACTTCAAGGCCAACGAGTTTCGCCTGTTCTTCAATCGCTGTGAAGGCCTCAAGCACAGCTCTCTTGGATCGACCGATGATGTCAATATCGTCCGCATAGCCTAGGAGCTGGGTGGACTTGTTGAAGATAGTGTTTTCCGTACTCACACCTGCCTTGCGCACTATCTGCTCCAGGACTATGTTGAAGAAGTCACATGACAACGCATCTCCTTGTCTAAACCCTGTGCATGTTTGGAATAACTTGGATGAGCTGTTACCCATTTGCATACTGCTCTACGTATTGTTAAGCGTAATGCGGCATAGCTGGAACAGTTTGTTAGGGATCCCGGATTCAGACATCGCCATCATAAGCCCTTGGCGGTGGATACTATCATACGCAGCTTTAAAGTCGATGAAAAGATGATGGGTTTCGACTTGAAATTCGTTTAACTTTTCCAGGATCTGCCTCATTTTTTTCATAATGTACATTGTGCATTTCAATATAAGTTTGTCCTAAAGAGTTTTTCCATGCCATGTTTCAAGCAAATGAAAAGAAAAATCTTAGTGTGGTAAAGCAAACCGCATTTCAACTTGAAAACTAAAGTTCTTTATATGAGGGATTTTATTTTTGTGTTTACTTTTCGATGTTGGCAATTCTGCTCTACAAAAAATTCATTCATACATTCCAACGTCACCACATCCTGAATCAACAACACATAAAAAAGCTTTTCTCCTGTTTCATCTGTCATCGTCGGAGTCTCCTACTTGCTATATAGTTTGTAGCTTTTGCTCAGAGAAACATTACCAAAGGCAACAACTGCTATGATTTCCGAGTTGGCAGTGCGCCGCCATGGCTTCGATAACGGCTAAGGTAGTATAAAGTCTGTAGCCTGTTGGAATAGGGTGTCTGCGTGTTGGCAAAAAAACCATAATAAAATAAGGGTTACTAACTTTTCTCAATAAAACGTTCATTGATTATTTTTGTGTTTTGAATTAAAAATGTAATATTCTTTGCTGCGGCGCGTTTCCAAATAAAACAAATTGTTTTCGCCGGTTAATAATAATATTTTCTGATTTATGGATACCAAGAGGAGTTCCTTCTCCTGTCATTTCGTGCAAGTGAAACCCGGTTGATTCAGTTGACAAAAAAAAAAAACAAAAAAATGAATAAAAGTCTTGGATAGGTGCGAAGAAAAAGTGTTAATACTCCTTAATTGTTAAATTTTCAACTTTTGCTTCTGAGTAATAAGTTCAAGGTCGTTTAAATCTAACACAGTGGCAGTGGGTAACGAAATTTCGCAATCATTCCTTTTTAAATTAATTCCGTTCTCAATTGTGACTCAGCCCCTGCAATCCTTGTATTTTGTGTTAAAATTCTAATTAAAAAATACCGAAATAATACAAAGTCCATGTTTTTTTTTTGTACCCAATTTTTTCGCCATGTTTCGAATTAACTTGCTGCTTTATCGATTTTCCTATTCCCTCAGTGATCCCCCAAATTCCCATACCCAATTCCAGCAATATGCTGCTGCTTTGTGTTCGGTGTACATAACCACAATCTTTGCAGCAACAAAAAAAAAAGTTCATCTTCCTCTCTCTGGTGCTTCCTATGACTGTGATTATTGAGGTAGACTCCTTGAGTTCCCGGGTGTGTTGTTCGATGTCTTCCTTATATTAACTTGTATCTTTTGGTTGTTGCTATTCTGGACGTTGTTTTATATACATGGGCATATTTTTATTTTTTTCTATTTAATAACTCTTATTCCACTTACTTCCATTTCGTTCCTCTTTTTTTTATGTTTTGTCGGGGTTTCGTCCACACCTGCACATCGAATACACCTGTTTGAAAAATGAGCATTGAGAGACAGCAGGGATGAGCCGGGTTTAAAAATAGTCATGCATAATGGATGAACTACTGAAAAATCGATATTGTATGACTAATTTAGAGATTTAACGGTTTAGGTAAAGGGTAAGTGGCAAGTCTGCGGATTTCCAACCGTAGACAGAAACAACAACGACGATTGGCCGTTGAAACATATATTACTGTCGTAATTGAGCTTTTGTTGTTTTTGAAAAACCAACAATTGTCACTGACATTTCAACATTAGTGGCTAATTTGCGTCATTAGCTACAAAGCTAACTTCTTATTTGATACCTACAGGCCGCGATTGCTGCAGAGAAGGTGAATCGATTAATATAATGCGTAGTGTTTTGGGTTCAATTTCAAAATGTGTTTATTGATTTTTGGAAATGACATGGTCGTCTTCAATAAAATTTGTTATTCTTACTTACTTACTTACTTACTTACTTACTTACTTACTTACTTACTTATGGTGGCGCCTTAGGCCAGGTCGGACCAGGGCCTCACCCAACAAACTTCTCCAGCCAGTTCGGTCCCTAGCTAGCTGTCTCCAGTTTCGCACGCCAAGTTGGTTCAGGTCCTCTACCACCTGTGTGCTCCACCTCGCGGTCTTCCTCTACTGCGACGTCCTTCCGGGTTGGATTCGAAGACTCTACGAGCCGGAGCATTATTTTCCATTCGCTCAACATGACCCAACAATCTAAGTCGTTGGACCTTAACTTTTCTGGCTAGGTCAGTGTCGCTGTACAGCTCGTACAGTTCTTGGTTGAATCTTCGTCTCCATTCTCCATTAACGCAGACATTACCAAACATCACTCGAAGAATTTTTCTCTCAAAGTAGCCCAAAGCGTTTTCATCAGATGTTATCATGGTCCATGTCTCTGCACCATACATGAGGACCGGGACGATGAAAGTTTTGTTTTCCATTCTCTCAAAAGTTTTCAGTTCAAACCATCAGTCTTAGTTATTTGAAGAAAAGCATATTCTTGTCAAGACTCCTTTCTTTGGCATTCCTGAAACACAAGCCTCTTATATCAATAATAATAAGAATTTTTTTTTTCGAGATAAATTGAATATATAACCCTTGGAGCAATTAGCACACCTACACTTTCTTTCAATTAGAAACTAACGCATTCGTAGACGCAGATTCAAACCAAACCGTGTTCCAGTTCTTTGGTGGATAAATGAGTTCGGTCTCAAGCAATTTTGTTCCTTAGTCTTAAAAAGAAACAAACAAGTATCTTGTACATCTCTTCATATGGTAGTCAGAACGTACATACATCCACACATCTCATTTATTGTGATTCCTGAAATAGATCGAGGTCAAGCAACTTTGATCTAATTTGTAGACGCCTCGAGATTTCAAGAGTGAACTTTTTTTCTTTGCTTTAATTAAATCGTTTGAAGTTGTCGTCGTTGTCGATATCATGTTGTCATTGTAGTCAACTAACTCTTGAAAAGGCGTTCTAAGTCTATTACGAAAAAACAAAAATTAAACGACTGTTATAAGGCGCTCAAAAACAAAACGTGGGTTGTTTGTTCGAATTTATTTTTGACAGTAAAATGATTTATAAAACCGTAGATGTGGCTTTTGTCTCCCTGAATGTTTCGTTTTAAAATAGTTGGTGGCGTAAACCTAATTTTTATGTCCAATGAGAGTTTTTCCTTTGGGTTCCTGGACTTCCGAAAAACCATACCTCAAAAAATATAGCCTCAATAATTAAATCTGTCCTCTCCAACGAAATACGAATTGTCATATTTGATCAGATTTATCGTTGTCCAGATAACAAAAGTCTCCTTATCAAAAGAAAAAAACAATAAACCAAACAGAGGGGTTCCCATTAAGCAGACAATAAACCCATATAGAATTGTTTGTTTGTGTACATAGGCATGTATGTAATCAAATAACCTTTGAAGGACATTCATGTTGACACGAACACGAATATAATGCTTAATTGGTTGTATTCAATCAACTCGTTCTTCTAGACGAAGTATTCTAATTACACGACTACGAGGCAAAGTACAATGAAAACTTGAAACACCTGTGTGGTGTAAAGGCTTCTTATGTAACCTATTAATTATCTTTTTGTTAGATTATGTCTTTTTGTTTTCGGTATAGAGTGATATTCATTAAAAAGTTTTATACATGACAATCTGCGAGAAAATTTAATTAGAAGACAGGGGTATGCTGCTTCGTTTTGTAAACAACGAAGAGTCACATCAATTCTTCATGCAGAGGTAATAACTCAAGCTGTTTTCGAGGATCTTTTCTGTTTTGTGGTGTCCAGGGAAGCGCGGCATTTCTTATTTTGTATTTTGGAACGTTTTTAAAGTGTGAATTTGGGAAAATTCCCTTTTGGAAAAAGAAAGATGTACATTTGGGGTCCTTATTTGGTGTACAATTGTATTACGGTTGTCGACGAGGAAAATTGTGAGTAATATTGATTTGAAATTGCGTGGAAATATTTGTGCCTTTACAAAACTTGAAACCCGTTTAGATGAATAGAGTTCGAGTAGAGCTTTCTTTTCATGCAGGTATCATTCGATGGATTTTGGAAGAATTTTTGTTCTGTCTAAACTTTGGTGATATTTTTCAAAGATCATGAAAAAATCAATTTCATTTAAGCTGGATATACACTGTTCAAATGCTTGTCAAGCACGTTCAATTGTATTTGTGAAATAAATTACACGTATAGATCGATGATGTGCTTGAAGCAAAATCAAAAACTTTTGATTGTGCTTCAGGCACATGTCATTTTTTTCACAAATCCTTGACTGCTTGACAAGCATTTGAACTGTGTATATCCCGCTTTAGACTGCTATTACATGACGACTCATGAGTCGTGACTCTTTGCAAACTACGTTGGCGTAAGACTCATTTTTGGAGTTCTTCACTTCTCATTCAATATTTTCGAATTTTCTTTTATGTATTTAGATTCGTCTTGCTTCCAGTTCACTTGTATACCTTGCTATCTGAAAGTGTGAGAAAGAATATTTTTCATTTCATATCAAGGAAATCTGAATTAAAGAGGGATGCCAAAGTCATGGTGTAATAGTGTTCGACTTAAAAGATGGAATTTTAAAAGAGATTCCGAAAAAGAGTCATGACTCATGAGTCATCGTGTAATAGCAGTCTTAGCCAAAGCCAAACTCAATTCCGAGCCCTGCTGGTTGCCGATAAATTTCCATCCAGAAGACATTGTTTATATGCGAATACAATTAGCTAAACATAAAAACCAAGAAAAAAGTTTTTTTTTTTTATCATAACTCGGTAACCAGAGCTCACAGACAGTTTTGGTTTACAGTGACTGATAGAGGGCGACCAGAACTTTGTGTAACATAACATTTGATATTGGCTACTCCTGGAAAAATGTTAGATCTGTCGATTTGAAATCGCAGGAAATTTTCCAAAGGCAGGAATCGAGAGAAATTATTTTTTTAATTAAAACGTTACTTTTCTTTCCCGTTTTATATTTGTGTTCAAAACATCTCATTTAAGAAATTTGTTACCTTGTTTGTTGTTGTTTGTTTTGTTATTTTTTTTTTTTTTTTGCTTATCACACTGCGCTGATGAATGTTGAACGACCTTGTCTTTTACTTGTGTTTTCTCGTTACTCTATAACCCAGCAAACCCTATAACATTTATTTCCAGATTAAATATACTCACATAAAAAAATAAAACCAAAATACATACTTTAATGATCCCAAAATTTCTTCCGGACCTATTGCATATATTGGACAAATCCTCCCCTTGTATTACACGTGTTTTAAGAATCCTCATAAACTAAAATATTTAAAAAACAAAACACACTAAAGAAAAAAACTATAAATAAATGTTTAAAATAAACAAATCGATAAACCTAACTCAATCCATCCGCGTGCAATGAAATTAACGATAATCACTAAGAGTGTGCTAATGAAATGGTTGTCAGTGCTATGTTATATTCCGGCAACATTGCCGGCAATAATAATAATACCAACAACACAAAAAACAACAAAAAATCAAACAACACCAGCAACAATAACAACGGTTACGGCCTAGGAATTCCAAAATCACCATCATTTCACAGTGGACTTGACTTGTTAGCCGATGACGATCAATACGGTGCTGCTGCGGCCACCCATCTAGATTTACTTAATAAATTCCAATTGGACAAGAAAACAAAACAAGATCGAATAGACTACGACCAAAACGACGACGACGCAGACAAGAACGGAACCGCTACAAACGACGACATACAATCGCTACGACATTATATTCACGATCGCGAGAACGACGAGCAAACTCAGGAACGTGGACATTTCAATTTTCCAAAAGTCTCAAATTCATCCCGATTGACAGGTAGCTTTACAAATATGCCATCATTACAGCAGGATCAGTTAAATTCATCATCATCCTCGTCATCATCGCCATCATCCAATGCTTCAGCTGCTAATAATAGTAATAGTAAGGTTAGAATATTTTTGTTCCAACTTCATAATATCTAATAATTTTTTGTTTTGTTTGTTGTTTAATTAGTTTTTCAATTGGTTTAAGATTTGCTCAGTATTTCGAACTGAAGTATTTTGATATTTCGCGAATCTTTAAGCAATTCGATTCATTCATTACATTTTCCATTGTTGAAGTAACATTTTTGATTTCAAATAGATTACCTAAGTTTTTGTTCCATCAATTACCTCATATTATCGTAGTTATCAAAAGAAGGAAAAATTAACATCATCATTTTGTTTTTCTTGTTTTTTTTTTACGCTCATATTGCTAATCAAAAAATGTCTACAAAACTAACCCCCCATATGGTAACCCCAAAAAGTCACCCTCACAGAATAATGTTATAAAATCAAATCAACACGTTAATTTGAACTCGAAAAACATTGCCGGCGGCGGCGGTGGAATAGGAAGGGTTAGCGGCGGCGGCAACAATGGCGAAAATGGCAACAACAGTACCACAAGTTTCGGTTTGGCATCAACACCGGTATCGAGTGCTTCCTCGAAAATCATATCACCTAGTGGAAGCGTAGCAGGTGGAGGGTTCGTGGGTGGTGGCGGTGCCGGAATTTTTCCAAATGGCAATGATAGTGTTCTGTCACCGCAGACCCTACAGCAGATAACTGGAAGTCCAGGACGTGCTCGAGATCGCAATTTATTTAATTCACCATCAACAGCAGCAGCTGTTTCATTGGCATTACTTAGAGGTTTCACAATAATTATATCCATACATAGTTTAAAATTTCCTTTAGTTTTGTGCATCCTATTGTTTTTTTTTTTACTCTATACGTAATATCGGAATGCAGATTTCATCTTTTATTTTTTTTTTTAACGTAAAACTAGAGTTTTTTTAGGTACCCATAAATATACAGTTTTTTTTTTTCATTGATTTTCGTATACTTACAACACAATCTGAATTTTAGTTTTATCTGAAATTTTACTAAGCCAACAAATTGAACATACTTTTTGTATTACACTTGACGAAACTTGACCAGCAATATTCTACACGTTTTTCGGAAAAGAACACAGAATCGATGCAAAGGTTTTTATGTATAAATAATTTTCATTTCAAGATATCGCCGTTTTTACTTATTCCAAGCCATCAATTTTAAAGTTTTTATATTCCTTTATATTTATATTGTCCCACAATATCGGAAGTTTCCCGATATAATTCAAATGATTGCTCGTCAGTCCAGTCTATTGTTGCACAGCTTTGAGATCGTAATTAAATAATTCTTATGAGAATGCAACATCACTACTGAACAACACGAACCAAATTTTTCTTAGAAATCACTGTCTATTCGCTAAATATTTATGACAAAATAAAGCACACAAGCTGTCCATCAAACGTCAGAGGTCCACACTTTATAATGCGGTTCGGGTTTCCGTCATGATCCATTTGATTCGGTATTTGCAGTTCGGTTCGATTCGGGCTGTTTTTGGCACGAACCAAATGCCGATCTGGACGTCTAGACTCATTCGGCTTGGACGAACGGTATATGGGCTGATCGGCATCTTTCGGCAATAATATGGATGGCGAGCGCTGTAATAGATTGCATTGCTAGAAAATTTCTGTAAGATCACAGAAAGCATAGACAAATTGGTACAAAAAGTTTTCCCAGAGATTGCACAGAACTACAAAAATCGTCAGTGCCTCAGTAACCGTGCTATATTAACTGCCAAAAACATAGAAACGACAACATACATATATGTCCATCGATACTGTATTGAATCAAGACGAAGTTTTCTATCCAACTGAATTCTAAATTCGCTTGATTTACCGGGCATCCCATCGAACTTTCTTTAATTAGGAATTGGAGTACCCATCCTTCTTCTTCGAAACATAAAACCACCACGACCGTTGCAACAGAACCAGATGCTCAGTCAAGAAATTGATGAACAATCTTATCGAGGCAACAGTTTTGACTGGAAAATTTAAATGTGAAGACATATTGTTGCCACCTATTCCAATTATCCCGACAGATATGCCATTCGAAACGTTACCGATGGGACTTTCCATCGCAATGACTATGAACAAAGCACAAGGACGATAAAATAATTGACATTCCCAGCAAATTTGATAAGGGCAAAAGTAAGACAATCATCGAAATTTGCACTATCCGTTGCCTCTTCCGGAATTGTGGCAACTCTGTTAAATGACATCAAAACTGCACACTCAACATTTAAGTTACCACAATGTCTTAAGAGCGGGTACAACGCCCCGGTGGTCGGCTAGTAATCTATAATAAACTACTTCTTTTTTTAAAGACCATTTACATATATTTACCCTCGTTATTCAATTAACATTCATTAGACATGTTTTTTTTCGTTAAATAGCCTTCTTCTAGTATGTTAAAATGCATATTCAAAAATTACTCGCTTTCATACTTAAATGTTCATCCTAATTAATATTTTTTTAACAAAAAAAAAAAAAAAAACTGTTCCTTTCTAATGAATCATTGCAAACAAATATTTTCTATCATGCTTCGTACCATTAATTTACTAAAATAAATTTAAAAATTTGAAAATCTTAATTCACACCTGATGCATGTTGACATTGTTTATGACGTAAACACGATAAAAACATAAATTTATAATATTTGATTCGATAATAATAACTCACGTTTCATTTTGAATACACATATTTACCAGTATTACCAGCGAATAAATAACAATGTAAACAACAACAACAACTACTACATCAACAACTGTTTAACCTAATTTTATAGATGGCTGACTCTTGTTTTTTTTTTTCGTTAAGTCTGAATGAACAAATGTGTGCCGTGTACCGTGTGTCTATGTCTAGAAATAATAATTTTCTTTTTTATCAAAATCGACAAAAAGTTCAAGTTCAAGGGGGGTTCGAGTTCAAGCAGAGAGTTATTTTGTCGTTATTTATATTTGTGGTTATTTAATTAATTATACCTGCGTGCTGAACTGAATTTAAGTCAATTAGAGTAGGTTGCTTGACTGATCGATTTTTTATTGATTTTATTTTTATTTATTAATGCAGGTTGTGTTTTTTTCTTTTTTTTTTTTATTGGGAGTTATTCAGAGATTATGGAATGAATCAAGTAAAAGAGACAAGTCTCTTTACTTTTAGTAGATTCTTTCAAGCTCACTGGGAAGGCACAAAGAAGAAAGGAAAACAAAATTACTGTCGCCATAAAACCAAAAATAGATTTCCTAAATATTTACAATTTATTTATTTGTTTGTTGTCTATTGGCTTTGGCAGTGCCCCATCCGCTGAAAGAGTCAGATGCTCAAATACGTCATTTAAATTAAATGAGATACTTAAATCACAAAATACCCCACCACAAACTGAAATGTCACTAATATTCGATCTTCCTTTGTAATATTCCTTTAATTGCACTTAAATTAAACTCTCTGCCCACCTTTGACCGATTCTAAAACACCTTGATTTGTTTTTTCAAGTGTTCTTTTGAATTCACATCCCGGTCGCCTCCAACAATATTATGCACTTTTGTACGTTAACGAAATGTTGAATGTTTGCCAAAAATATTATTGCGGTGTGTCGATGGTCTCGTTTATTCTGAAAATTCTCGAGACATAGAACTTGTCTCGTGTTTGTTTTTATTTATTTATTTTGTTTCTCTTTTTTTTTTTTTACTCGAAACCACCAACTTTGCTGCAGCTATTTGGTTTTGGTTCAAGTTTTTGTAATATGTGGTTTTTGCATCAAGTGCATTTGTTTTCCGCTGTTTTGTGAATGTTGATTTGTTAATTTTTTTGTCCGTCTGTTTGTCGAGAGACTTCATTTGTTTCTCATAAATATTAATACGAAAAGCCAAACAGAACAGAATATTTTAAAAATTTTGAAATTCTTGCGTGGGCATTATATTTGCGCGAACACACAATAACCGAGGACGAGAGCGACGAACAACGAATGGATACGCAAAGCTTACAGAAATATCCGATAAATGTGCCAATTATAATTGTTACGGAAGATTCTGAAAGTGAAGGTGAATAAATTTGGTTCTGGTCACGAGATTGAATGGAATCTAGGTTGCTTGGTTAAATTTTATTGGAATTTGAGATTCATTGAATGCCAAAAACAAGTGATAAACCAATTATATAAGACGTAGTGAGGTGCATTCCTCTTATTTGAAGGACTGCAACACTAATTTATATCTTATCTTGAAATTTGTTGATATTGGATGACTGATACCTGCGTTGTAGAATATAGAATTTCGTATTGAAACAAATATGTTTTTCCTTTTACTAGATTGCATTTTCCGTTATGATTTTGCTTGAAATTTTCATTTGGCTTCATTACAAAACCTCTTCATTTTCATTGAAACACCAAAACGAAACTCCCTCAACACACACACACACTCAGGCACTCTTAACATAAATATTGTGACGTATTGTGTCGACTTGTATCTACTTAGATGTTATTCGTCGTAAGCTACACAAAATGTATTGATTCTCCTCGCACTCTTAAAAATAAAATGAAAACTCTTAGCTTTATCATTAATTTCTAGAACATAAATTTGTATGAACAAACAAAACGTTGAAAAATAAACAACTTTTGATTTTTTTTTTTTTTTTCATTGAAACTATTTTTGTAAATTGTTTTTTAATATTTTTTTTTTGCGACAGAAACCTCAAATAGCGAACGAGAGGAGCTTTTCATTCAAAAGCTAAGACAATGTTGTACACTATTCGATTTTTCCGAGCCATTAAGCGATTTAAAATGGAAAGAAGTCAAACGTGCAGCTCTGCACGAGATGGTCGAGTATTTGACAAATCAAAATGGTGTCATCACATCAGAAATTTATCCAGAAGCTATAAATATGGTAATTGTCTTTGATGAGCAAAAACAATTATTTGCACAGCAACTTAATTATTTGTTTTTTTTTTTTTTTTAGTTTGCAGTCAATCTATTTCGAACTCTGCCACCATCTTCTAATCCGAATGGTGCTGAATTCGATCCGGAAGAAGATGAACCGACGCTGGAATCGTCATGGCCACATCTTCAATTTGTCTATGAGTTATTTTTGCGATTCTTAGAATCACCCGATTTTCAACCAAGCATCGCCAAGCGATACATTGATCATCAGTTTGTTTTGCAGCTTCTAGAGCTGTTCGATTCGGAGGACCCAAGAGAGAGGGATTTTCTGAAAACCGTTCTGCATAGAATTTATGGAAAATTCCTTGGACTGAGAGCATTTATTAGGAAGCAAATCAATAATGTATTCTATAGGTAGGCGCAAAAGCAGCACACAAAATTTGTTTCAAATTTTAATTAAAATTTGTTTTGTTAAGATTCATCTATGAAACAGAGCACCACAATGGTATTGCTGAACTGTTGGAAATTCTTGGAAGTATTATAAATGGCTTTGCTTTGCCCTTGAAGGAAGAGCACAAGCAATTCTTGTTGAAAGTGCTGCTGCCGTTGCACAAGGCAAAGAGCTTATCAGTGTATCATCCGCAATTGACTTATTGTGTGGTGCAGTTCCTCGAAAAGGATCCAAGTCTATCAGAGCCTGTTATAAGGTAAAATTGTTTGTGATTTGATTATGATTTAGCATATTAATAAACATTTCTTTTTTTATAAATAGGAGTCTGCTTAAATTCTGGCCAAAAACCCATAGTCCCAAAGAGGTGATGTTTTTAAATGAACTGGAAGAACTGCTCGATGTTATCGAACCAGCTGAATTTCAAAAAGTTATGATACCATTATTCCGACAAATTGCCAAATGTGTATCGAGTCCGCACTTTCAAGTCGCTGAGCGTGCACTATACTATTGGAATAATGAGTACATTATGTCATTAATAGCTGATAACTCGCAAGTGATTTTACCAATAATGTTTCCATCGTTAAATCGTAACTCAAAAACGCATTGGAACAAAACCATCCATGGACTGATCTACAATGCTTTGAAATTATTTATGGAAATGAATCAAAAACTCTTTGATGAGTGTAGTAAAAACTATCGGCAGGAGAAACAAATGTGAGTATATATTTTTTTTTTTCGAAATTTATCAGACGATTGCATTAATGGTCTTTGTTTTGTTGCCACCAACTATAGGGAAAGGGAGCGTATGTCACAACGCGAAGAACTATGGGCCCAGGTTGAAAATTTAGCTAAAAACAATCCCGAATGGCCGAAATTGTGCGGTCATATGCAGAGCTTAAGCATTTCTAGCAGTCAAATTGAATTTGATCAATTTCAGGATAATTGTGATTTAACGTATGATAAATTTGAACAAGAAGCTAGGCAAGAAACTAGAGAGGTAAGTTTTTTGTGTGTGTAAAATCAAATGCGGGTTGCATTACTGTATGTTACCATTTCACTGTCACTATCACTATCACTTCCTTTTGTTTTACTGTTTTTGGGTTTATTTGTTTCTCTTCTTTTAAATCTGCACCAATTTTCTTCTCTCTCTCTCTCTTTAGATGAAAGAATGTTTGTGGAATGCTAAAAATCTGCAAAGAAAACTTCAACTCAAAACGAAAATTAAATCAGAATTTGATTTCAAAATTTCAAGCGTGAATTGAGAAGAAAAGAAGCTTTTTTTGTAGACATATGTACATCTTAGCAAAATGAAATTGTCTGTATTAATTTTTGTTTAAAAAAAAAAGAATGTTTTTCTTTTGATATCAATATGATTGAAAGTTGTGGTCTCCTACTCACTCTTTTTATTTCCAAACTTCAAAGTCACCTCTTTTTATGTTTGTCTTTTTAATTTAACATTTCAATGTCTAGATGAAACTCTTAAGAGTAAAAAAAAGTCCCTTAATTAACTCCCGAATTGGGCAGACATAAGTTGAACGACGCACGAGCCTTATTGTCTGTCAAAAATTTCTGTAAATGTTTGTTACATGCTTTACAACAGCATAGCACTGAGGATGAATCAATAAAATGCTGTGTAAATTTTTAATTCAGCGGCTTCCTGTTCAATCAAACCTTATTCCCAAAGAAAATGGCAAGAATTAAGCCGAGCTGAAAACTCCTGCTTACATGAAATGAACAACAATGAAATCATTAAAATACTAACTAAAATCTGTCCCTATCTCTTATCTTTGGTTTCGGACTAACAAAAGATAACTATTGTCTAAAAATGTATCTACATACTTATGTTTTGTTCTAAAAATAATCTCATAAATAAAAAAAATAATCAGGCAGAGTGATTCGCTTTTATTTGTTTGGTTTTTAGTTTCAAATCGAAATAACAGTAATTTTTAATCAATATCGTTCATGCTTAGCAAAAACAACACGCTTTAAAATCATCAATGTGTCTTAGAAATTAACAAAAAACACACACAATCCTTTGATTCCTCTTAAACCCAAAAACCCTAATATTCGTTTCTAGATACGAGGCGAACGTAACAAGGACAAACCTCTAATGAGACGAAAGTCCGATTTGCCTGCTGATACTGGCACTGTGCGTGCTCTCATTGAACACAAACGACCTGATGAATATTTGAAAACACCACCTGATATTAACAATTAATGCTAGAGAACAATTATTTCCTATATAAACAAACAACAAACTTACAATTTACTATTATAAAAAAAAAACATAAATAAATCATAAATAAAAGTTTAAATATCATTATTAGAAAAAAAAAACAAAGAAAAAATCGAACACAACACCTTTATTCGAGTAATCACAGAATACGAGAAAAAAACAATAATTATTTTTATTTTTTAAAGCAAACAACAACAAGTGAAAGTTATACATAATTAGCTTAGAATATTTGTATACTTATTATACAGAAACAAGAAAACACACAAATTTATAAATAAAACAATGTTAGTTTTCACAAATACCAAGCGAGTACCAATAAAACGAGAATAAATGTCTTAAAATTATTTTGTTTTTATCCTCAGTAATTTATAATAATTCTTTAACTCTGTTTGCTTTTCCTGTAATAATAATTCTAATATTTCAAATAATGTCCTGAATGCCGAATGTTTTGTAAATTTCTTCCCCCGAGAATGAGAACTACCCAAATCAATGACTGAAAATATGCATGAAAAACTAATTTGTCACCTAAACTACAGTATTGACATAATATTTTAATAAATTGGCTACAGCATACTTGGTAGGTACACAAAAACAAATGAACATATTTGTTGGAGTTGGGTTGTTGTATGTTTTTCTATTGAATTATGCCTCAATGTATTACTGTGCTGTTGCTTCCTTTGTGTTTCTTTTTTTTTTACATTTAAATTGCAATTTGTAGGAACTGAATGTGTGTTTTGCTTTTTTGTGTGTTGTTTAAAATAAAGAAGGGTTCATTGCATTCGTTTTAGCAGTAGGCCTAGGCATGTGAAGCTTCTTCACATATCTGTGTTTGTGCGTTTTTAGTATTGTTATTTTTATTAAGGGTGGGTCATTTATTGGTTTCTTTTTAAACCGTAGGTTAATTTTACTCTGAGGGCCAGTTCGTTCACTCTTGATCATCTTTAATCCAGGATTATTCCAGCTGTTAATCTTAGAATTCGTTTGTTCAAATAAATTATAATTAAGAAATCCATGATTTAAGCAGTTAATTTGAGATTTCGTTAATCATCCAATTTTGCTCGATTAACACTATTTAATCAAGGATGAACTATCATTGAGTTTGTTCATACTTGATTTACGCATTGACATGATATGTGAACTCTTTCAATTACTTAATAACCCGAAAGTTATCCTCTTTTAATAACTTGCCAAGTGAACACCTTGCCAAGAGCGCACAGTTGATTATAAGAGAGAATTTTTCAGAAGAATCCTTTTTAAATTTTTGTGTTATAGGTAATTTAAAATTTCTTTTTGCTTTTGCTTATGTTCTTTTGATCCCTGAACTTTTGTCGTTTTTCATTGGACGTCCAGAAGCATTCGGAAGAGTCCAGAAGTCTTCTGAAACCATTCCATTGCTTTGGTCTGACTTTGACAGACAAAATGCTTCTGAGAACAGCAGAACTCTTCCGTTTTGAAAACAGAATCGTTCGAAAAATGACACATTCGACATAACCCGTTCCATTGGAGGTAGAAGATGAAACGTCAAAAAAGACCAATGGACCACTTGTGGTCAAAGTAATCCTAAGGCAAAAAAATATAAATAAAAGATGACACAAATATTTAATTATAATGCATTACTTTAATTATTATAAGAATGCATTACTTAACAAAAAATAAAATAATGCTCTCCAAGAGTACTTCCGCTTCATTTTTAAACATGTTCTTACATTTTCCAAAATGTATTTTGTTTTCTGCAAGCTTGACTAACCGAATGAGCAAAGTAAGAAAAACTTTCTTCGAACGAACTTCAGTTCTGCAATAGCTATACGAGAAACGTTTTCATTTACGATTGCTTCATGTCTGAATAAGGGCTTATAATTCCTGATTCGTTCCAAAATAGTTCGTGACCTACTTCGAGGTCATCCTGGAATCAAACAAAAATGAAAGAGACTTTCGAAAGGAATGTTTAAATTGCCAATCAGTAGCAAATTCTCAAGATGCTTACCTGATTCCAAACTCACATCGGCTTTCAACAATACTGTTTCACAAAGGTATTGCAACATACCCTCCATCACCAGCAGTCAAAAGAGGAGGCTCACTAAACACAGCTTTTAGGAGATATATGGTAGACTTCTTCTGACTTCTGACTGATTGTTTTATTATTTTGAAGAATTTAATTCAAAAAATATTCTTTTACTCATAACGAATGGCAACAAAATGAAATACAAAATTTAATTCTCGATTAAGTTTTGACACTGAAACTGACTGATAGACTGGAAAATGGAACGATTTTTAGAAAACCCATGATTTGTTAATCAAGGTGAAAAAAAAGTGAACGAACATGGATTCTTAATTATGAATTAAGGGGAATCCGTGATAATCAAATTGAAGATTTAAACCACACTCAACGAACTGGCCCTGACAGTCGTCTTCTTATTTCATATTTCCAAAGTGAGTTCTGTGTAGCCCAACGGTCAACGGGATGGGCGTTACATACAGAGCCCTGTTATCCGACTATTTTTCTGTTTACTGAAATTAAAGTCATAGTTTTAGACGATCTCTGGTTCATGCAGGATTTCGCGCAATGCCAGACAGTCTATGCCACAATCGATCTTTTACGCACCAAATGGGTCTTTATTATAAAGCCATAATGCATGGACAAAATTTAATATTGTTGGTTTTATTGCATTTTTCAATGAAACCACTAAATGACCCACCCTGTAGTCCGGGATATTAGTTCATTTTCTTTTCGGAATTTGAAATAGCTTTATAATCAGCCCTATCGTCGTATCCGTTCGTATCCGATCGTAGAAAAGTTCCCATCGTAACATTTATTTTGTTCATGGTATCCGTCATAGAGAATATACGGTGATTCACGAGCGTTGTGCCAAAAAGCTAGAGCGTGTAGTTTGAGTTGAGACAAGAAAAAAATCGTATGGGAGGGGGGGTCTATTCCCCCCCGTTTAGCCGGGAGGGCAATTTTCTGGAAAATTGACTTATTTTATAAAAAAAAATATTAAAAATCAACGGCTTCGTTTGCAACACCGTGTTGTACCTTTTTGAAAAGCCAGAAATATCTTCTTTCATTTGGTTTTTAAATTAAATCGTTTTAACGAATAATTTAAAAAATATTAATTCTCAAACTCAAAATTTTCAAAAAAAAAAAAAAACAAAAAAATCATTTTTGAACCAAGTTTTTTTCAAAATTGTATGTAATTAAGTACTAATTTTGTTTTCAAAATTCAATGCCATTGTTAATTTTTAGTCGAAAACAGAAAACCGGATGCAAAAATGTCTTTTCGTTTTTGAGAAATAAAAAGAAGACCAGGACCACTTTTTTCTAAGAAAATCTTTGTTTTTATTATTACCTATCTCGACTTTTAGTTTTATTAATTTATTATGACACATTAACCTTTCTTTTAATATTTGTTCTGTAATTGGAATTTTATGAGGCCTCAATAAAGTAGAAAAGTATTGGATTTTCCCTGGATTAATCATTTTGTTCATTGACAACCACTGAAGGGTTCTACCTGCTAGGAGCTTAAGATGATTAAACCGCAATTTTTCTTGAATGAAAAAACAATAAACCGTAGCAGAAGTGCATGTCCGTTAACTCTTCTCGAGAGTATGAGTTTGACATTGTTATGTGTTGATGAGTCAATATTTCAATTGGAAATGGTTTTTTACTAAATATGCGATGCCTTTTCGTTCAAGAAAAACGAAACGGTGTTGTAAACGAAGCCGTTGATTTTTAATATTTTTTTTTATAAAATAAGTCAATTTTCCAGAAAATTGCCCCTCCCGGCTAAACGGGGGGAATAGACCCCCCCCCTCCCATACGATTTTTTTTCTTGTCTCAACTCAACCTACACGCTCTAGCTTTTTGGCACAACGCTCGTGAATCACCCTGTATAATACCTAGAGTCACGACTTCGGGTGTTCACTCTCTTTTTGCCTACAAGCTGCGTTTTGTACTAACCCAGTGAGAATGTGTTAGTTTTCCAATGCTTTTTAAATGAGAAACTGCACCCATACATTCGCACTGAGTTAGATACAATGCTCAGGTTGGAGTCGAGGTGGGTTTCATGGGCTCAGATTTCGAAAATAAGATTCCGTTGAGCTCAGCATTTTCAAAAAAAACTTAAACATACAAAAAATGCATGTAATATGAAAAATAAATACGTTATATTGTTTCTTTGCACTTTTAACATATAATTGCACTATAATTTTACCAATATTTGTATCAAAAATCTTAATAAATCTAAAAAAAAGTCGTGCGTTTAGTCTCGTTTAGTCACGGACACGAAAAAAAAGAGAGGATTGTGAGAGTTTACCTCTTACACAGATTCACGGACACGAAAAAAAGAGAGGATTGTGAGAGTTCACCTCAGAAAAATTTTGAGGGTGTTTTCGGCAAGGGAGAAACTCTAGATATGTATTATATTTTCTCTATGGTATCCGTAACGTAGAGGAAATATTAAAACGCTATCGTTTCGCAAATGTTCTGACACAATTTAGTCAGAACAATTGGACACATAAAAAAAAATAATTGCTATGCATCGCATAGCCTTTGTTGAGCTTTTGCTTTTCGCCGCATGAAATCGTGATTTGTTTGGAATTTCAACGCAAATTTGAATTTTTTTCTAAGGTATGTACAATTTAACAATCGGAATCGTTAGGACCATACCAAATTCGTATGTTTCGTACAAATCGGATATAATTTTGTTACGATCCGACGATAGGGCTGAATAAGTTCTCCGTTTCTTTAGAGCTCTCTTTTTTATTTTACGAAAAGAGGTTTTGTAGGTGAAAATCAATTTCTTTAACTTCAGAAAGCAGCACTTGGGATGGATTTGGAAAATAATTACTCCTGATTGCGCGTTCTTATGTTTATGTTCATTTGAGAGCTCATTTATGCTTATTTTAAAAGCTCTTTTTTTATCGATTTTAAAACTAATGCAGATTAAAGTTAAAATGTTTCAGAGTTAAGATTTGTCATTAAAGTATCTTTTTTTTCCTTTTCGTTTTGTTTTTACCACCAAAACCCAAATATTGTCTTCCATTAAAAACCTACTATGTATTTTTTTGAATGTTTCTGCGACCTGGCAGATTAAAATAAAAGACTTTAAATTTTTAATATTAAATAAGTAGCAAAGAGTTTGGTAAGAAATTAAAACAATGAGACGATAGTGTTAGTTTAGGCTAGATTGTCGGCCTTATTACCGTACCCGAACGGAAAAAATGTCCGAGCGGAAGTTTTATTTCCTTCATGCGTACCGACACACTTCCTTGTTGTTTTGTGAGTGAAAAACTATTTATAGCCGTGTTTTATTGTGAATTCAGTTTAGCTTAGCAATAGCAACAACAACCGAAAGCTGAGTAAAAATAAGTTAGGAATTTACACAAGATAAAGTACCGGCTACTCGTAATTGGAATGATCACTCGATTATTCAAATCAGTCGAATAATTTTGTCTCGATTATTGAAATCATTCCATTATGCTCACCACTAGCTCATTTGGTTCTGCCAACATTTAGATTAAAAAAAAAAACATATTTTGCTCACTCTAGCGTCGACGAGCCGGTACTTTATCTTGTGTATTCCTAACTTATTTTTACTCAGCTTTCGGTTGTTGTTGTTTCACATGTAATTCCTATTGCTAAGCTAAGCTGAGTTCCCAATAAAACACGGCTTATATTACCGACACTTTTTTGTTTCGGAAACAATCCCACAAAAAAGTTAATAAACTAATCGCAATGCATAGCATGAAATCGCTCTCATTTTGAAATTCCGACCGACGCAGATTTCAATTTTTTTCGTAGATGTCTACGATTAACCTGTCGCAAAGGATACGGTGGAAGAAAATTCTTAGAAATTGTACGAATCGGAAAGAATTTTGCTCCGATCGGGTATCTACGGTTATAAGGCTGTGTGCTTTGTTTACCAATTATTTCCTATTTTGCAGTTGTGTATGGTATGTTTATCTCTAATAAACTGTTCTCTCTTTTTCGTCGAATTTCTTTTTTTGGTTCGTAATATTTTTATTCTCATTCGCTCCTTTTTATCTTGCCGTTAAACAATATTTTATTAAATATTTCTAATTTGCAATTTTTATGTACTTGTTTTTAAGTATAATCTTCCTTAGGTAATAAAAAATTATTAACATATTCAAAATGGTAACAAAATCTTTCGTTCATAAAAGTTTTGTTTTTGTTTGATTTTTCAATAAAATAAATATTTATATTAATTACTTTTACTTTCTTTTTATCTCTTCCAGTGAAATAATATATTTATATACAAAACTTAATATGTAGGTAATTATTAAATAATTTTAACTTATTTAAAATTATGGTTAAAATACGCAAACAAAAAAATAAACAAAAAAAAAAACAAACAAACTTAAAAATCCCATGTTGTCTATGTAAAAATGCGCATATGCATAAATTGTTGAATGCTTGAGAATAATATTTTTTAAAATTAAAATTAATTAGTAATAAATAATTTAATTTGAATAAACAAAAGAGTTAAGTTAAAAATAAAATAAAATGCCTTGCATTGATGAAAACCAATTAAAAATGTATAAATTAATAAAACTGTTGTAAATATTAATTTTAACCACATATCAATAGTAGTGTTGTTTATTTTTACTACTTTGTTTTAAACAGTTATCAATAATTACAAACATAACAAGAAAAAACCTTTTACTCGTATTTTTAATTTAAAATCAGTTTCTTTGATTTTGTTTTTTTCTGTATTTTTCTTGTTTTGTTTAAGTTAAGTTTTAACAAAAACAAACTTTTCAATTCTATGGAAAACTAAAAAAAACTAAAATAACTTTTACACTTAAAATTAAATAATTATATGTGTTTGTATACATGAAATATATACAGTACATAAAACGGACATTCAATAAAACTTATAAACTGTTTTGAACAGATCGAAACCAATTGATAATAAAACAAATAAAATTTACAGAACAAAAAAATATATATTTTGATTTTGAGGTTATAATATCAAATTGTGAACTGTACATTATGTTTTATTTTGCTTAAAACAAAAAGTCGTTAGGTAATTCTCAAAATGTAGACGCCTCCTTAGCACAACTGACAAGCCATGGTCTCCCCGGCTGGATGAAAACTCACATACAATTATAAAAGTGCATGGAAGCAAAGTGTCTGAAAATTGAATGAACATGAAGAGTAGTTTATATTCCTCTCTTGCCGTGGGAATTGGAAATGGAGCTAAAGTGATTTATTAACAAAAAAAAAAGATTGTAACATTGAATTGCATGTTTCCATTTTAAAATCCATATCAAAAGCCGATAAATAATAAATATTGATTTGATGACAATTTTCACACTTTTTTCCTTAAAATGTTTGAAGAAACCTTAATTTACTTCTCTAAATAATATTTCATCAGCGCCCATGAAAAATAGCACGTAGCTGTTTGTCACGAAAAAAACTCAACAACCACACTACCTTATCCCAAAAGTATTTTTCTCGCTTTCACATATTTGTTCTCACTTTCACATGACTTATCATTTTATTTCTTTCCACACAAGTTGAGTCCTGTGAAAAAGCGCCAACAATAAATACTGGTTTATTCTATTTTATGAGCTGAAGAAAAAAAGAGACAAGTTGTTAACAAAAAAACATGGAGATTGCTAAATGGTCCTCTTCTTTTCTTTTTCAATTCCTTTTACCATTCCATATTCTCCATTACCGTCTCTATTAGAAAAAAGAGAACAACTTCACTCGTCAATAAATGGAATTTCTCAGTGCGATGAAAGAGAAAAAAAATACATAATAGAAAGAAATGGAAACATGAATGAGGTTATTTCTTTGTCTTTTTTATTGCAAATTACAATTTTCAAAATGGTTGCTTTCGCACTATTTTCCTTAACAAGTTTGAAGAATATAACCTTAATTTATTTCTCTATTTTATTTGCCATAGCCCATAGCCAAAATTTAAAAACGCACAAATGTTAAATAAATTTTAAAATTACTATTTAAAAATTATCTTGTTTAATGAGTTGAATAAAACAAAAAATCAATAAAAACTTGAATTCTAAAAATTGTGTAGTCATTATTCAGAAAAAAAAAAACAACAACATTTATATTTAATGTACCTAAGATTACAATTTGATAATAAACATTTACACGTTTGTTAACATAAACTTATAAATGAATTTTAAACAGAAATGAACAAATAGAAAATAACCTTAAATGCCGAATATACTATATATATTATTAAACACAAATATTAAAACAAGTTTTAATAATGATAAAAAAAAAAAAAACAAAAACAAAAATTTGGTATGAAAATTGCTTTAAATGTTTGTACTGAAAAAATTAACACAAATCTTATAATAAGATAACTATAAAATAAAAATAATTATAAAAGAAAAATGTGTTCGATGTTTTATTTCATTTGCAAGACCTCGTAAGCAGTTAGAGAATTGAAAGATTTGGCGATTTGAAATCTTCTGAACGCAGAAATCAAAAAACTGCGTAAAAACAGCATGACGCCTAAAAGAATTTCATGTTTCATGCCGAAACAAAAGATCAAAAAATAACACCAGGAGCCCATGAAAAATAGCAGGTAGCAGTTTGCCACGAAAAAAACTCACCAACCACACTACCTTATCCCAAAACCATTTTTCTCGCTTTCACATTATATTTGTTCTCACTTTCACATTACTTCTCTTTTTATTTCTTTCTACTCAAATTGAGTCTTGTGAAAAAAGCGCCAAACAAAAAATACTGGTTTATTATATTATGAGTTAAAGAAAAAAAGAGACACGTTGAGTTATGATGAATAAGTCGATGCATACAGCATACCTACTGCTTGAGCATGGGCGCCTGGTGTTTTTCTGACATTTTAACTCGTTTTTCTGATTTCTCAAGGCTTGGGTGAATCCATGTCACACACAATATTCATCCGTCTGTGTCGGTCGAGGATCATTTACACCGTGGTCAGGTGCCAATGTATATATTTTTTTTAATGGCAAGTGCAAACCTGACCATCCAACAAAATGGCTGCCGAAAAAAAAATTAATAAAAAACATGAACTAAATGGTCCTCTTCTTTTCTTTTTCAATTAAAATGAATATTATGAAGAACAGAAATACAGTTCTGATAATCATATTCGCCCCAAGGCACAAAAACAGTAGGACGGCAAAAGAATTCCATATTTCATGTTGATTTTCTTTATAACAAACAAAGAACCAAAAATAATATTTCATCATAATACCAGGCGCTCATGAAAAATAGCAGGTAGCTGTTTGCCACGAAAAAAAAACTCAACAACCACACTACTTTATCCCAAAACTATTTGTTCTCGCTTTCAAATCATACTTTTTCTCACTTTCACATTTAAATTGTTTCCACTCAAATTGAGTCCTTTGAAAAAGCGCCAAACAATAAAAATTGGTATATTCTATTATGAGTTAAGGAAAGAAAAAGACAAGTTGAGTTATGACGAATGAGTCGATGCACACAACATACCTACTGCTTGAGCATGGGCGCCTGGTGTTTTTCTGACATTTTTACTCGTTTTTCTAACTTCTCAAGGCAATTTGGGTGAATCATGTCACAATGCCCGTCCGTCTGTGTCGGCCGAGGATCATTTACACCATGGTCAGGCGGCAGTGTTTATTTTTTTTTCTTTTTTTTAATTATGACATGGCAAGTACAAACCTCACTCACCATCCAAGAATATGGCTGCCGAAAAAAAAAATAACAAAAAACATTGAGGTTGCTAAAATACACAGAGAAATTATAGTCGCCCCAAAGCGTAAGAACAGCACGACGCCTAAATGTTTCATTTCGATTTTCATCAGAAAAATCGAAAGTTCCAAAAGTAATATTTCATCATGACACCAGGCGCCCATGAAAAATAGCAGGTAGCAGTATGCCACGAAAAAAACTCACCAGCCGCACTACCTTATCCCAAAACTATTTTTCTCGCTTTCGCATTATATTTGTTCTCACTTTCACATTACTTCTCTTTTTATTTGTTTCCACTCAAATTGAGTCCTGTGAAAAAAAGCGCCAAACAATAAATACTGGTTTATTCAAGTTGAGTCATGATCAATTTTTCGATGCATACAGCATACCTACTGCTTGAGCATGGGCGCCTGGTGTTTTTCTGGCATTTTTATGAAGAATTGGGTGGAAATGAATTTCATAATGTCCGTCCGTCTGTGTCGGTCGAGGATCATTTAACAAGGTCAGGCGCTAGTGTTTATTTTTTTTTTTTAATTAATATGGCTACCGAAAAAAAAAACATAAACAAAAAACATGGAAATTGCTAAATGGTCCTCTTTTCTTTTTAAATTCCTTTCTATACCAAGTTCACCATTACCTACCGTCTCTATAAAAAAAAAAGAGTTCAACTTAACTCGTCCATAAATGAATTTCTCAATGCGAGAAAGAAAAATAAAAACATAATAAAAAGAAATAGACATGTTTTTATTTTCTTTTTTTTATTGCAATTAACTCAATCTTAAATGCCTAAAATATAGCAAATATTTTGTTTTTGTTTGCAGATCGTTATTTAGTTGTTGTGGCAGGCAAGTCTCTCATCTTTCAATGTCCATGTGTTATAGACTGATCTTGGTTTTCAGAAATGAAAGCAAGGAGCTAACTGCTTTAACTTTTTCTCAATATTTTCACTCGAAATGAACAGTAAAAAAGAGAAGCTTATAGTTTAACAAAATACTGGTTTTTGTTGATTGGTAAAAACTAAGTGTGAATGAGATGAGCGTGAAACTGAAAGAGATGGCTTGTGTAGTTTGTTTGTATCCAACGTTGGTGAAAAAAACATGCTTCTTCACTTACTCACTCTGGTACTGGTTGAAGTTTTGAGCTGAAAATGGCGAACATTAAAGTTTGCGCATAGAAATAAGACAAGGAAATATTTTTGATGATATTTATTTGCACAATCATGTGAATTCTCAATGAACAATTTAAATACATTATAAGGTTTATAATATAATATTTCTGGTTAAGTTCACATTTTTTGCTCTTTTTTCTCGTTCAAATAAAAACAAAAATGAATGTAGTTACCGCTGTGGTGAAATTTAGTAGTTTTAATAAAAAATAAAAAGAGAAAATATCAAAAAGCATGTTTATTCAGTAGATAACAATCAATATAAATAATAATAATAATAAAAATATTTAATATATATATTGCTGATATTATATTTCCGATGTTTTCATTTTTGTCATTTTTATTTCAATTTCAAAATTATCTATAGGTTTTCTTGTTCTATTAAATTGTGTGTTTTTGTTTTTGTTTTAACGCTAAAGAAATTCTTAGTACAATAGTATTATAATGCGCAAAACATTTGATAAAATTTTATGTTTTGTTTAAATAAATTTACAAGTTAGTTGATAATATTATTAGCTATTTAATTTTGTAAGAATTTATAGTAAACCGATTTGGAGAATTGACTTACAAATTATAAAATATATATTATCTATATTTTTTTTGTTGAATTATTAACAAATTGTTTATACTAAAAAATAAAATTAAAAATAATAAATGATCAACAAATGAAATTACTAAACAAAAGAAGCTTTTTATTTATGATTATGAAAAATGTATATGCAATATGTTGGTAGACTTTAATGTTTTTTTTTTTATTGATGATGATGATTATTAATTTTTTAGCATTTTATTTTATAAAGTTATGTATATATAAAAACGAGCAGCATTAGTTAAGATTATTTATTTTTCTGATTGTAATATAAAATTGAATATGTAAATTTATATTGTAGAAAAACTGGATGTTCGTTTGAGTTCTTTTGTGTCTCAATTTCGTGGTGTTTGTTTATGTATTTATGCGTATGACGATTCACCGTTATTTAAACTATTGCTAATACTATTATTTGTATTGCCGCTGATTGATGTCGGTGACGTCAATGTGATCCTATAACAAGAAAAAGCTGTGGGTTACCATACACCCGGAATGCGTTCACAAGGAAAGAAAAGAAAAACAAAAACAAAACAAGGGAAACAAGAAAGACGGAAACACAAAAAAGAAAAGAGAAAATGGTATATGATGATGACGCATTGGAAATTGTTAGTAACGATGAATAAAAATTGTTGTTTTGATATATTTTGTTTAAAATCATTAAGCTAACTGTAGTTTGGTGGAAGATCTAAATTTTGTATTGTGCTGAAAATTTGGTGTGTAAGTGTGGGCTGGGCTATGAGCAAGTGGAAAGAAAAAACAAATAATTTTGTAAGAAATAGGCGTGGCTTGTGGGTGCTGTTAAGAACTAATAAGATAAAAAAAAGCAAAGAAGAGTCCTAAATTATTTATCATTAAAAAAGTATCAACGTTAAAGACGTAGATGTTATAAAGGGTTTATCAATAGGGACGCTACAAAAGTAGAACGATAGGGACAGCAAACGACGCCATATTTTTTTCCCGTTCTTTTGAATTTTTTCTTCAGTAAGGTTTGCCATTTCATCATGGAAAGTTATACGATCCAACAACGAGTTGAAATTATTAAAATTTACTACCGAAATTCGGAGTCAGTGGTCAACACTTTAAGAGCGCTACGTACAATTTATGGTCGTCATAATCGTCCTGCCAGATCAACAATTGAGCGTCTAGTGGAAAAATTTGAATCCACAGGCTCAGTACAAAATGTTCCCGTGCCAGTGAGACAAAGAAGTGCCCGTAGTGTCGAGAATATTGCTGCCGCTAGCGCATTAATTGCGGAAGACCCAAATCAGTCTCTCACACGTCGTTCTCAAACGTTGGGCATCTCTGTGACGTCGTTGTGGTGAATTTCGCGAAAAGATCTTGGCCTACATCCTTACAAGATCAAATTGACGCAAGAACTGAAGCCGCTTGATCACCAGAAGCGTCGTATGTTCGTGAATTGGGGTGAGCAACAACTTGAAAATGATCCGGATTTTCATCGAAAAATCATCTTCAGCGATGAGGCTCATTTCTGGCTGGATGGCTTCGTCAATAAGCAAAATATGCGTTATTGGTCAGGCAGCAATCCACATGTGATTCACGAGGCACCATTACATGCTGGTGGTGTCATTGGGCCGTACTTCTTCCGTGATGATCAACACCGGCAACATACTATGAATGGGAATCGCTACCACTCTATGCTAACCGATTATTTTTGCAATGAATTGGATGATATGGACTTGGACGATATGTGGTTTCAACAGGACGGTGCCACATGTCACACAGCGGGCCAAACAATCGAATTATTGAGAACGAAGTTCGATGAGCGCATTATCTGCAGAAATGGATCTGTGTATTGGCCGCCTCGTTCATGCGATTTAACGCCGTTAGACTATTTCCTGTGGGGCTACGTCAAATCTATGGTTTATGCCAACAAGCAAGCGACGATTGATGAACTTCGTACGAATATCGAACGTGAAATTGCAGCAGTATCGGCCGATTTATGCTTGAAAACCGTCGAAAATTGGGTTAAGCGTCTAGACTTCTGTAAGCGTGCCCGTCGTGGCCATGCAAAAGAAATCGAGAATCCATATATAATGGCATCAAATGTACTTCCACATAAATAAAGAATTTCATTGATATTCAAAACCGTTTTTGTTTTATTTAAGAAAACTTTTGTAGCGTCCTTATTGAAAAACCCTTTAGAACATAGGCCAAGGGTGTTTTTTGACAAGTGTTCTTACTTGTGTCCGTTAAAAAAAAAGAAGGAAAAAGTAGTATTTTTGAGTGCAACTCTTTTAATAAACGAGAAAACTGTTTTTACAAATAAGAAAAAAACAGGCATATGACAATGCTCCAAGCATGACTTAGAATGAACAGCTAAGCAAACAGTTGACAGATGAAAAATACACAACAGAAGACAGAAAATGCAAAAAAAAAACAAAACAAAAATCGAACTACTCGACCTATTCACACATTCACACGTACCTTGGGCTGTTCTCACTCTTTTTTTCTCTTATAACTAAAGTTGTATCACTGCTGTTTGCACTGCTGACACCGTTGGTGGTAACTGTTGTTGATTCTTTGATTTTTGTTGACGAGACTGGCGATCGTTTAACTTGAATCGGTTTGAGACGTTCCTCTAACTCACTTAGCGAGCCATCTGATGTATCACTTTCATCACTGAAAAAAACAAAACGCACCCAATTAGATCACCCTTGAAACCCCCAAAAAAAAAGTTAAGCTTACCTCTCACTAACATCATCGTCTCCCTCCTCCATAGCCTGTTGCAAATCTGTGATTCGCTGCAATGCCAGGCGAAGATCGTTGCGCAAAGATGCCGCTTCCGACTCTGCATTTTCAAGTTTCTTTTCTAGATCCTTCCTTCGTGTTATCGATTCTTGTTCGCGATTCGAAATAACATGGAATTCCTCGCGCAACTCGCGCAAAGTCTTCTGCGATTTCTTGAGAGCATCTTGAGCGGTGAGCTCTCGCATTTTGGATTGTGTGACTTCGTTTTGGATTTTCTCAACGGCTTCTTTGTGGCGGGTAATTTGTACCTCGAGACGTGATCGTGTTGCTTGTTCCAACTCGAGGCGGGATTCTAATTCTTTGGTGCGTATTTCCAAGCTTTTTCCAAAAAAAAAAAGAAAACACAAATTCCTATTGTTTTGGAATTCAAAACGATTTCAAAAACTTACCGTTTGGACAGCATAGCAGCTGATGGATCACTCATATTCTCGACATTCTCCAATCTCTGTTGCAACTCACTCACACTGTCCTTGAGTGAATTTCGCTCTGCCTCCAGCTCCGATATCCGGAATTCATATTCGGACATTGCAATTTGTTCAGTATTCAATTGCTTCACAGTTGTGCTGTATTTCTTCATCAACTCGGCCATTTCCTCTTCGTTTTCTTCGATTTGTGCTTGCAATTCAGCGCGATCGCGCTGTGCTGCTGTGGCCCGATCTTCGGCATCGTTGCGGGCTCGTTGTGTCTCCTCGAACATGCCTTGTACTTCGGCCAGTTCCGCTTCGGCTGTTTGGCGGGCCTTCACGGCTAGACTTCTGGTTGATTCGGCATCTTCAAGCTGATTGCGCAACTGACGAATTAATGTCTTGCCGGGCGAGTCGGCTTTAAGACGTTCAAGCTGAGCATGGGCATCTTTGAGCAGGGCTTTGTATTTGCGAAGGTCTCGCTTGAGTTTTTGTGTAATGGCTTCTTCAGTTTGACGATCGACTCGATCTTGGTCTTCCATCGATGCCAAACGACGTTCTAATTCGTGTTTCTCTCGCAACAGCAGAGTGCGTTCTTCATGCTCGTTCTCCAATTGACATTCCAAAGCTGTAGGTTGAATAAATATTAATAAAAATAAAATAATTATGGCGACCATAGATCGCACCTTTGATTTTCTTGTAAGCACTTCCTCGGGTCTCTTCCAACTCATCATCTCTCTGCTGAGCCTCGCGTCTAGCTTCCTTACGCATAGTCTCCAATGTCATCTCTAGACGTAGTTTTGCTTGTTCAAGCAATTGCACCTGTCCAGCCATTTCATCGAGTTCTTCCTCTTGTTCCTTCAATCGACGATCCATGTCCATTTTGGAGCGTCGGAGTTGAGCAATTTCCTCTTCGGTGCCTCCACCGAATGTCATCTCCTCCAATTCACGCTGCAACGATGCTAACTTCTCTTCCTTGAGATCGAGCTCAAGACGAGTGTCCTACAAACAAAAATTGATTGACGCTTGATGGCTGAGAATTTCAAGAATAAAAAAAAAAAATCCCCAATCTTGATTCTACATAAAGACTATAAGACCTTCAACTTCAATAACAGTTCTAAGCAGTCTCATCAAATTCATTCTTCGGAAAAGCCTTGACTGTAGTGTCTAACCTCCAGACACGTACATTTTTGCAACAATGCTTAACTTGCTTCATCTGAATAATTTTTTTGTTTTTTTAGGCAACACAGTTTTATTTTAATTGGAGAAAGAGAAGAAAAAACAATTAAAACTCTTAAAATGTGTCACGTGTATAGGAAAACATAACAGCCCAACATGAATACCAAATAATTACATTGCTCTTTTGAAAAATTATAACAATTATCAGACATTAAAGTGAAAGCATTATTTTTTTTTACTTTGTTTTCCTCTTTATTTGCTTACAAAAGCAGTAAAGCACAATATTCAACAAAAAAAGGGAAAGACACAAAAAAAAACTGGAACTAATTTCATATCAAAATTCAAACTGACAACAACAAACAGCTCAGCGAAGATAAACAAAACGAAGATAAGCTTGAAAAAAAGCTCAATGGACTCAATTATGAAGATAAACAATAAATCTATACGTGTAGAAGGGGATAGACTATTGATATCGAATATTATGCTGTTATCGAAGCAGTCTAGCGTTGAAAAGATATACAACATCCGACAGACGACATTTGGTACACAAACATAACAACAAAATATATATTTATTGTTTAACGGTTTAAAGTGAAGAATGTATGGTTGCCAACGAAGCTTAGAAGAAGGACTTTAGAAAGCTTGAAAAACTGCCTGAGACAAAAAATAATAAGGCTGAAACAGAACCAGATTCGGCAACACGTTTTCCGCAACATGGTCTTAGTAAACGAATAGGGTTGTAAACGACAAAAACCCATTGAACCAAGGCATTCAGTGGAGAAAATACATGCAGACGATGCAAAGACACGTTGACTTCGGAACCGATTGGAAGTAGTTGTGTTTTGCCGATCGTGGAAGTAAGTTAAGTCCTGTTTTTAATGTCAAACAAAAATCGATTAAGTGTGACTTAAACTGAAACAAAACTTAGGTTACGCCCAATTTCTTCACAAAGTTCTAAATTCCCTTTAAAACTCGATCTAGTCAATCTCGGTCTAACTTTAGAACTTAGTTCTTAGAATATTTGGAACTCGGGCATTTTTTCACTTCTCTAGAACACGATCTAAAATCATAACTGAGTTCTAAGCGCTTAGAACTTGTTATTTTTAGAACCTAGTTCTAGCATGTTTTAAAAATTTTTGAGTCACCCGGCAGTAATTTTTGACAGATATTTCCTTCAATTCAAAACAAAATACTTACACACATAAAATTTTTGAATTTGCGCTTATTTTTTTTTTTTGCGTATGTGTGTACGGTTTACCTATGTATGTATGTTTATTTTTGTGGTGCCCGTGTTAGTTTTGTGTGTTGGCTGTTACGCAGAACTTGGGGTTCGAATACTACTCGTGTCCATAAAGTCAAGAAAAAAGTGCCTTGCCATTCGGAATCGGTGTTAAATTGTCCTTCACATGCATTCGAAAATTGTTGGTGATGAGTGGCTTAAACCTGTGCTTTGGCTTTCTTTCAGCTGTCGCAACCGCCCGCCGAAGTAAACTTCATTTTACCAATTGCTAAAAAGACAAGCATCATTTGATTCTGATGCAATTTCATCAGATTCCGACGTCTACAATATGACTCCTGCAGCCGATTACCATGCTCTCTGGTTGAAAAAAAATTACAACTCTTATGACACCGTGTCAAACCGTCAATATTCCACCGACATCTCATGTGTCTACAGCTTTTACCACCGAAACGGTGCCGCTGTCGTCTGACAACACCAACAATAATTAATTACATTACATTACATTAAATTCTACAAAATAAATATAAATTTTGCCTACGAACGGTCGCCGCTGTTGTCCGATATGAAATCATCAATTTTATTTCGCTCGTTGAAAAAGCCAAATTCTAATAAAACCAAGCTCTAAGGCACAAAACCCTCGAATTCGAGGGTCCAATTTTATCGAAGTTCTAACTATAACAAAGTTCTAAATCGGAGTTCTAACGCGTAAGAACTTGGTGAAAAAATGACTTAGAACCCAAATGAGTTCTAAAATTTCACTGAAGCGAGTTTTAAGGGCTAGAACTTTGTCAAGAAATCGGGCGTTAATGTATCTATTTGGTGTTTCTTTGTCCCGTTTAGTACCCTTTTTATTCTCTGTAGCTCCTGAAGTATGCTGCCTGTCACTCTGAAATTTGGACAGCATGTGCCTACGTTTATATCCCACCCAGGATTCTGGACAGGAAAAAACCCCCGTGTGCTGAGATAAAATTGTACTTAACAATACTTCAATAGTATTGACTCAACATATTTTAGTCACTTAAAAAAAGCCAATTGTTTCAAAGTTAATTGACTGATGATGAAAACCAAACTCGCTTAAGTTAAAGGACTTTTTAGTGACTTAACTATAGAAGCCAATGAAAACGTACTGCAGTTTGAGAACTTTAAGTCAATTGACTTTATTCAATTGACTGCAAGTTATAAAACATGTACTGACTGGTGACTGCTCCTTTCCAGTTTAAGTACGTTTTAGTTAATTAACTTTTTATTATATTTTTTTATTTTAAGTTTATTTACTGCGACTTTACTGACTGCACTACCAAAGTACTGCAGTCTTAAAAAAAAAAATCGTTGGTAACCATAGAAATGAAAGAACCATATTTCCCAGTTTTCACACGAGGTCATCACAGTTAATACCAATTTACATCTCTAATTAGAATAGCAGTGCAGTGCAGCTATTTTTGGTCTCATGACATACGTACTTTCATAATAGCGCACTTGATGCTCATCATCCCGACAATATTATTCCAGTGCTTGTTCGATATATAAAAAGCACTTTATTTTTTCCTGTATTTTTGGTCACAAGACAGACTGCAAAATGTACTTAATTCAACAGGAAGCGTAAACTAACGTTCGTCAAATGTGTATTTTATATTTTTTAATGCTTCAAAACAAACAAAAGAAAACAAACTCAATTCGAAATTCGTATGCGGGAAAATTAAAAAAAATGTGCAACTCTAATAACAATTATTTTGGACATTATTCTTGTGCAACTCTTGGTTCTCTATGCGATCAACGAGACGACAAATGCAGTCACGCACTTAAATTCATACTGAACCTGAAAACAAATTTTCGGCTGTGACCGAGCCCGGTCGTCGGTCGAGCCATTGAGTTTGAGAGAGCTCAAGACAGTCTTGGTCTTGGATTATTGTTTTTTTTTTTTTTTTTTTTAATTTCTCTGACAATAGTTTGGATTGTGTGTGATAAAAATGTTTGATGTCTGCTTTGGATGTATGCCCGAGCAGAGGGTTTTTTTTTTGTTGTCAAAGAAAGAAGAAAGGGGAAGTATTTGAAAGCAACGGCGGTAGAAAACATGAGCGGATTTGTATTTAAAAGAAAATAAATAAATAAATAGAGCGGCGCGACAGCTCTTGAAGAGCCAAGGCCTAAGTGGCTTACTCTCATCAACAAGTCTCTAGGTGCGTGTGAAGAATTGAGGTGATCTACAATTTAACGCCGATTCCGAACGGCAAAGTTCTCAAGAATTTTTAAAAGTATAAGAATCCAATATTTTTAAACATCCCTATGCCAGTTTTAATACAATTGCATTGGCGTAATTGACATGTGAATGTACCAAGCAGAGGCAACCAGCTGTGCCTACTGAAGCTATTGACTAATATTCCACATTGAAAAACAGAGAGGCTAAGACTAAGAAAGAGAAACCTAAGTGGCATCTTTGCCACTATGACGGATCATTTTTTTTTAGAAGGGAAATATACAAGTACGCTCCTGTACTCTTATAAAAGTCAACTCTAAGCCTACTAGTATTCAAAATAAATAACAAGCTTGGCTTCGACTCAATTTGTAATCTCTTGATCCGTGAAAATATTTTATTTTTTACATTCGATATTCATTCGTGTTTTGTTTTAATTTATAATTACTTTGTGCGTTTGTTACAGCCATAATAGTGTAGGTACACTCGTAGGCCAGAAACAGAAACTGCCAAATTGATAGAAGAAAGGGTTGACTTAAATTTGTACAAACTTCCAATTCTATTATTGCTTGATAGGCAGCTGAAGCTCAGGCCCGATATCTTAAGGTGTGTTGCGAATAAATAAAATTATTCAATGAGTGTATACTGAGCGAACTGAGCATAGTACGTTGAAGGAATACTAAAGAGTTCATAGATTCACTTTTTATCGATAGGGAAGGTACTTGTTGTGGATACAAATGAGATTAGGTGGTGTTTCGTGTGTTACGCGTGAGTGGGAAAATTTCTAAGGTAGATAGGTATCAATGGGTTGTTTTGTACACATTTTTTTGGAAGGTAGAGAAGGTTTTTTGTTGATTATGCAACAAATAAAGAATATACTCTCGAGTTTCGGTCTTCTTTTGACGAGTTGTGGACGAAATGTGTTTCTTCGGTTGTCATTAAGTGATACATATATTACTTACTTTTAATGTAAGTAAAGGGCAATTTTGAGGAAAACACATTGCCCTTCTACCAAACAGTTAATGAAAACAAAAATATTGGCCATTTATTTCAAAAATCTTGTACTTACCGCTAAAGTTTGTTCCAGTGTGAACTTTTCTGCAATAAGCACATCCTTTTCTCTTGATAGACGATCTTTCGATTGACGTTCTAATCTTGCCGCATCCTTGAAAGGGAAAAGATAAAAGAAAACACACAAAAAAGATAATTATTACTGCTCTTCAAATTCAGTTTTATAAGGGCTAGATGCTAGAAGCAAGCATACCTGCAAAGCTAAACATTCCGAATCAAACTTCCTTTGCTTCTTCTCTAGCAAATTATTACGTCCATTCTGTTCTTCGAGCAACATTCGCAGATCACTCATTTCGTTGGTCATTTTTTGTGCTTTGCGCTTCCATTGGCCAACAACTTGACGTTGTTCTTCAACCTCTTCATATGCATCAGATAGCTTAGAAAAAAAAATATAAAAAATTGCTTAAAATTATGAGAACCGACAGGCGTTCAAAATATATCTTTAGAATTCAGTTTCTCTTTTTTCTAAGCCTCCTTCATTGACACAGCTGTTTTCTCATTTTCTCCAAGCCGCCAGTACATTTTAATTTGCAAAAAAATTTCATATATGAAGTCTATAATAAATGTTATAAAACTGTCATCGATTGCCGTTACATCACAAACAGAAAACAGTCATAATAATGTCAATAAAATGTCATTTAAATTCTACTCAACAGCTGTCTCAACAAATGACATTATAAGTAACAAAACTCGTAACTCGTCTCGTCACAAGCAAACACACATCGACATAAACTTGAATGTAGAATAACAACAACTCACCTTCTTTTCCAGTTGCTTTTTGAGCCCAACTAATTGCTCCAAATCATGTTCGTGTTGCGATTGCAGGCGCCTCTTAGTGAATTCCAACTCCCTTGCAACACGTTCGTATTTCAATCGATAGACACCTCCACTATCTTCATTGTCAGGATCATCATCCTCCGAGATACCATTGAGCTCGGACTTGGCACAAATCAATTCCATTTCGAGTTTTTCCGAAGTCTCTTGCAGATTTTTTACTTTGCCCTGCTGTTCGAGCAGTTCCTTCTCGAGTTTCAGACGTTCGGCGGTTTCAGCTTCAAGCCGCTCACTGGCCATATGTGAGCCAGAGCGTTCTTCTGCCAAATCCACTGTCATCTCGGATAACTATGTAGAAAACAAAATAGTGTAAACAAGAGATGAGATTTTTTTCGTTTCTTCTTTTCTTTTAATTATTATTTATTGTTCTTCTATGAGAGAAACATTTATTGATATAATTCTGTTGTGTGAGAAAATGTGGTATTTCAAAAAAAAAAAAAAAAAAAAACGATTGAGATACTGACGCATACTCTGCTTTACGGTGTGGACTAGCTTACAAGACGAGACCAGACTAGCGCTTCCCTACTGCTTTGGATATTTTCCTGAGTTATGAATGAAAAATGCGATGAACTTGTCATCAAAGTTGTTCTTGAACTTGTTTTGTTTTGTGTTCTGTTCTTCGTTATGATTGTCTCCCGGGAGGAATTAACAAATACGATTTGAGGAAGACGCTCTTCAAATAGGTCTGAAGATGTCATGCGGTCACAATGTACTGAAAGTTCTGCATTGCGGCTGAAACAATTGCAATGAGCAACTATCAAAGTAGTCAGGGAATACAGGGTCGCATCTGATCAGCTTAAGAATCTATGGCGCCACTTTTCCGTAAAAGTTAAGAATTTAAAACTAGACTATAGAGTTGCATACTATTACCAGAGTTAAGGTTAAGTTCAGGAAAAGTCTATGGACGTATCTTTTAGTAGCAACCATTTAGATATTGGTTCACACGTGGCGTGCTCAAGAGGAAAATTGATCTTAAAACAAAAGAGCAATTCAATAACTCGTCGAGGTCCAGATTGTGTTTTCTCTAGAAGTTTATGGCGTACAATTAATGAAAAGGAAACTTGGTATACCTTATGGCTGAGTTAAAAGAATATCGAAAACTTGATGTACTAACAGGTCATTTTGCCATTGGCACTATGGCCACTAGAATAGAGGCTTTTGCACCAGATTTCTGTACGAGCTGTCAGGATGAAGAGGAAACAGAAATCATTAAACACTTGCTCTGTGAATGTTCAAACCTCCAAACTAATCGGCTCCGTCACTTCGGAAACAGGTTTGTTGGGAAAATGGACGATCAAAAACAGGTCTCAATGGCGAACATGAGGAAATCCATTGATAACACAGGCTGGTTTGTTAACGAACCAGTTTTGTTAACGAGTCGTTTTAAGAGCATCATAGCTAACTTTTTTTTTAATAAGGGGATCACAATGGACCTGTAGACCCTCGTGTACGCAACTATGGACGCATCTTAGAAAACCATTCTAGGACCTTCGAGGTCACGTTAGTTTTAAAAACGTAAATGTTTTTCAGTTCATATAAAGAGTTTTCCAATAAGAGGTGTTGTTTTGAACAGCCTGCTATTTCGGTAGCTGTCACTTTTGAAACTGAAATTACGCCATTAATAAAAATGGAACGATACACGCTTCAACAGCCCATTGAAAATATTCAAATTCACTATAAAAATGGTGAAAATATGGCAGAGACGGTTCTTTTACCGGAATAGTTTCCGGGCGGTGTTATCTCTCGAAGAGGTGATCACAATTGGCCACCGACATCTTGTGATTTAACACCTTGCGACTTCTTCCTTTGGGCCACGTGAAAGATGAGGTCTACGCCAACAGCCCAGCGTCGATTCAAGACCTCAAAGATAGAATTCGTGGGGCTATCGAGTACATAGGGCAGCCACTTTGCGATTTGGTTATGGAAAATTTCATGAAAAGGGTATGGTCCTCCAAGCGTGGTCGTGGCGGCCATTTGGCTGATGTTTTGTTCCATTTTTAAGCATACCTTCCTCTTTATAATGAAATAAACATCCGATCATTTATCTCAGAAAATGCCGCTTTTCTTTTTTATATCAAAACTAGCCGAATATACCCTGCGTTGCCGGGTTTGAGAATTTCTGCGAGAGAGCTAAAGGTAATAGTAAAAATGTGCACGACTGGGTCGTACGAACTTGCTCCTGCATGCTAAAACTAAATATTTATGATTACTTCTATCCAAAAATTGTAAAGAGTAGTGCTTAAATAAGAGATATACTTTCAGCAATTCTGATTACACTCTTACTTACAGCTTCCACTTAACTCACAAAAAAAACTCAATATATACAAATAATTAGAATTTATTGAAAAAATAAAATTTTAAAATGTACCTCGTAAATAAATTTAATTCCAAAAATGTAAATGCCAAACAAATTCAAACCTTATTCTTGATTTATTGAATTTGTTTTTTTGAATATCGTCGGAGCTGTTTTTTCTTAAATTAATTTTTTATATATAAATTTTTTTTAAATGTCTTAAAATTAATTTTGGTATGCAGTCTTTAAGACCATGTAAATATGCATATTATACTTCAATTTTAATTTTTAAAATTGTTCCTTCTAAGAGATACAGAATTTAAAAAAAAAGTTAAAAACATTTTTTTTAAATCCAAAACAAAATTTGAAATTTTTTTGAATACAAAATATTATTTTTGAACAATGTATGTATACGTACTTTAAAAAAAACATACGCTGATCAAACTTTCATTTTTCGAGAAAATCCTATAACAAAAAAACGGTTCTATGGGAGGTAGCGTTTTGGAGCAATACAAACATTTTTTTACATGAAATACATGAACGTTTAAAAAAATTGAACTCGAGGAAGTTTAAAAAAATTGTAGGAGCCGTTTTGGAGGAAATTGAAAGTTTTGGTTTTTGTCCAAAAAATCGTATGTAGTACCTGAATTGATCTTAAAACAAAAATAAAAAAATTGGAATATGAGTGTTTGCTCAAACCTCTTATTTACAAATTTGAAGTCAATCGGACCAACAGTTAAGGCTGTAGATGCCTGTAAACTTCCCGACAGACAGACAGACGGAATCGCCGGACCCACTTTTTTCGACTTCTCCATCATCGTAATGTCATATCTCATCCTCATTTAATTTTTTTTTTACGAATTCAATACTTGCCATTTATGTATTCTATGGCTCGCAAGTAAAAAAGTTGATTTTAATTTACTCACCCGCAAATTTGTTTTTAAATTCAGGAAACTGACAGCCGACATCAATTTTTTTGAAATGTCTCTCTATTTTTCATTTCATTTCCAGTCATTCTTCTTAATTATGTTTAAGGCTGAACTCCTACTTAAGCTTTTGGACCAAGACAATGTTAACACTGAACATGCACGATTTTTGTGCATAAACATTTTCGCTTTATGAATATTGGGTACATTTCGGTCTCGGTCAAAATAAGTTATAACTAACAACATTTTAGTAAGATTTCAATGTGACTTTGACAAAATCATTTAGTGGAACATATTTCTGAATCATCAGTGAAATAGTTACTGAGACCTCACAAATGGAATTGAATTGAATCCAAAATATTTTCATCTTCGAAATCTCAGGAAAAAAAAATCAATTAGGGATGCATCAGACCAAATTGCAAATACATAATAAGATCAACACTGGACACTATGACGTATACGTAACAATTTTTTATTGCATTGCGTTATGGTGAAAATAGAAAGTTTTTCATGAAAAACTCGGTAATCTCATCGGTTTTTAAAGGGAAATTTAAAATTTTCCAGTTTTCCATTTGAAAACCAATGCACCCACAGTTACATGCAATTTTCCATTTTAAAATCAATAAGTTTTCCGAGTTTTTCAAGAAACATTTTCTGTTTTCCATTCGAAAACCCACTTTGAAATTTTCCAATTTTCCATTTGAAAACCAATGCACCCACAGTTACATGCAATTTTCAATTTTAAAACCAATAAGTTTTCCGAGTTTTTCATGAAAAATTTTCTGTTTTCTATTTGAAAACCCATTTTGAAATTTTCCAGTTTTCCATTTGAAAACCGATGCACCTTCAGTTACATGCCTTTTAAAACCAATTAGTTTTCCGAGTTTTTCATGAAAAATTTCCTATTTTCCATTCGAAAACCCATTTTAAAATTTTCCAGTTTTCCATTTGAAAACCAATGCACCCACAGTTACATGCAATTTTCAATTTTAAAACCAATAAGTTTTCCGAGTTTTTCATGAAAAATTTTCTGTTTTCTATTTGAAAACCCACTTTGAAATTTTCCAGTTTTCCATTTGAAAACCAATGCACCCACAGTTACATGCAATTTTCCCTTTTAAAACCAATTAGTTTACCGAGTTTTTTATGAAAAATTTTCTATTTTCCATTCGAAAACCCATTTTGAAATTTTCCAGTTTTAAATTTGAAAACCAATGCACCCACAATTTTCCCTTTTAAAACCAATTAGTTTTCCGAGTTTTTCATGAAAAATTGTCTGTTTTCCATTCAAAAACCCATTTTGAAATTTTCCAGTTTTCCATTTGAAAACCAATGCACCCACAGTTACATGCAATTTTCCCTTTTAAAACCAATTAGTTTTCCGAGTTTTTCATGAAAAATTTTCTATTTTCCATTCGAAAACCCATTTTAAAATTTTCCAGTTTTCCATTTGAAAACCAATGCACCCACAGTTACATGCAATTTTCTCTTTTAAAACCAATAAGTTTTCCGAGTTTTTTATGAAAAATTGTCTGTTTTCCATCCAAAAACCCATTTTGAAATTTTCCAGTTTTCCATTTGAAAAGCGATGCACCTACAGTTACATGCAATTTTCCCTTTTAAAACCAATAAGTTTTCCGACTTTTTCATGAAAAATTTTCTATTTTCCATTCGAAAACCCATTTTGAAATTTTCCAGTTTTCCTTTGAAAACCAATTTACATAATGCGAAATTTTCGTGCACAGAGATTGGAAAATAAAATCCATGCTTTTTTTGAACATCGATGTTAAAATTTTCTTTTGTACAAAAAGTCGTGTCCAAGAGATCGCATGTAAACATTGTTTTGGTCCAAAGGCTTAAGTAGGTGTTCAGCCTTAAATATAATTTAGTAGAATGAACTGGAAATGAAATAAAAGGTCCGTTCGCGTAGTTTCTGCACTAAAATTCGTAAGAAGAGACATTTTAAGGAGTGGGGGTAAAATTCTCTCACAGAAAAACAAAAGTACAAAAAAGTAACCGAACGGGAAAACAACAAATTTTGCCCACATTTTAATTGTCAAGTTTTTTTGTATGAAAAATTGAGACTTTGAATTTGAATTTATTTATTTATTTGCTATTTTCAAACAAATTTGACACTTTTCACAAATCAGCCCAAAGAAATTTCTTGGGCTAAAATTCGTAGGTTGGGGAAATATTTTACTCTCTCGTGAGCGCTCCCTTTTACGAAAAACTACGAAATTTTTGAGTACGCGAACAAGATTTGGGTAAATTTCGTAATTTTTCGTAAAATTGAACTGTTTTAGGAGGGTACGCGAACGGACCTAAAATGAAATGAAAATAGAAAGACGTTTCAAAAAATTGATGTCGGCTGTCAGTTGTTTTTTGAATATCCAAACAAAATTTTCGAGTAAGTAGATTAAAATTAATGTTTTTTCCTATTAATAATTATTTCTTTTTCTTTCAGAGTATCCTACTGCACATTCAGTGCATCGCAGAAAACGTCTATTACATTTATAAGGCATGACTTTTGTTTGTTTGTTGGTTTATCGACTACAAACATACAACCGACAAACAAACAAAAGTCTTACTTTATATATTAGTATAGATAACACCTCTTATTGGAAAACACTTTACTAAGGGAAATTCAAAGGCCCTTATCTATCCAAGTGCAGCCTTGGTATCGATAGTTATCACAACTACATTGAAAATAAAAAAACCTATAAAGTCAGCTTATTAAGCTGAAAATAAATTGCCTAACAAAACAAATGAGAACTAGATGTGTGAAAGGTGTTCTGAGATTTAAAAATCGATAAAGTTGGGGTGGGGTGAGGGAGTTTCAGATTTCACGTGGCAAAAGTAAAGTGTTTGATGAACAGTTTCGCTATGGGGTGATAGGAGAGGACACTTTGTTTGTTTTACCAAAAAAGTCTTACTTTAGGTCGTGACCTGACGAAAAGGCTTATATGACTTGCATTCTATTTTTGAATATATTTTTTTAAATCTAAAATAAATCAAACAATTGAACACAACACAGCAAACACTTAAAGACCTTTAAAAATGTGTTTTGTTGGTTTTTTTTTGTTCTAGAAATGTCTGACGGTTAGAAAGATTTCAATAAGAAAAGATGAAAACAACTTTAAAATTTGTGTCATGGCTGTCAAAATAATTTAAGACTGTTTGGGCCGCAAATAATTTGTTATAAAAATAAAAAATGGAATAAAAAACAAACTCATTTTTAATATCAAATCAGAGTGATTCATAGGAATGCAAAGTTGTTCCGAAAGAACAAAAATCTTGACATTGAACATTTACGAAAATTATCGCCAATTCAACAAAAACAACCTGACTTTGAAAAAAATCTCTATTAACACCTTTGAGATGTGGAAACAAAACAAAACGAACAAAAATTGAATTCGTCAAACTAAAATTAACAACAATTAATTGTTTTCATTCGAAACCGACTTGGCAAACGAAAACGAATAAATAAATTATTAAATTTCTTTGCTTTCAAAAAATGTTTAAGTTTCAAAAATAGGAATCATTCGTGTGGGAGTATGAGTTACGGACACTTGATCGAATTCAACTTAGCGAGCATTCTTGGTCAAATTTAATTTTCCATTAGATATTTTTTTGCATTTATAAAACGGAATATAACGGAATTTGAGCGATATTAGGTCAATAGAAAACCAGAGTATATTTTCGAAATTGCATTTGAACTGACGCGACGCTGGCGTTGGCCTTGGAATTGTTTGTTTGTCGATGGAAAAACAAAATACCACATATAATTCCGTATTTCGACTTTGAACGAATTACTTTGTTGAACAAATTTGCACATACGCAAAAAGGAGACAGTAATTTAGTTCGTTTCCAGTATTCGAACATTAAAAACTTATAAATATGAGCCTCGAAATGTAAATAAAAAAGCTTCCCATAAAATTATAGCATTATCGATGACACAAACCTTACTGTTATACATACGAGAATGAAGAGGAGCTCTTGCATGTAAATTCTTTATTTCGAAATTAAGTTTGATGGCCCAAAAGCTAAGCTTTCAACCCAAAGCAGACGTGCTTACAACGAAGCTCTTTATAACAGTTTCTGCGTTATAGGAACGAATTTCGTGTGAAAGACGTTAGTAAAAAAAAAAAAAAACACAAACTCCTAGCCAAAGCTACCTCTTCCAAATCGTTGTCGTCCTCCTCTTGAATCGTTCGATCATCGTCGTTCTCCATGAAATCCCTCAACACCGAACTATCCCTAGCCATTGAATTTTCGCGGCTCCTAGACCTTGTCAGTGTGCGTGGCATCGATCTGGCCATTTGGAAGCCTTTGATTAAAATATTCGTAGCACTCCTCGATCGACCCATTGTGCCACGATCGACACTACGTTCTCGCTGCTTTTCAATCAAACTAATCGTGTCGAAATCATCAAATCTTGATGATGCCACCGACGAGCATCGTGATCCCGACGAGCCGTTTAGTCCATTCTTCCGTGACGATCCCAAAGCAGACCATTCTTCATTGACATGATCGGTCCGTTTGAGGAAATTGGCGATTTTTTCGGTCAAATAGTTGGAAGCCGTCTGAGGATCGGCGTGAGATGGCGATGGACGGAACGACTGCCTCACTGGCTGTTTCTTGCAACCCAAAACAAATTGTAGATTCGCATCGAAGACCACTGGCGACGGTTCAAGTGATCGCAATTTAAAGATGTCCATATTGTCATTGTGGGAGTATGTCTGGGGAAAGATGCGTCGCGGCATCGATGCCGACGATCTGAACGATCGATTTGAAGTCGAATAGCTGCCCGATCCATTGCTCCGCATAGATATCGATGGGCTTGGCGAACGGGAAGTCAAAAGCGATGATTCTCTGGAATTCATATCGCCCGATGATCGCCTGCTAATGGGAAGTTTCAATGACGCTTCAAGCGGTACAGAGCCGTCCTTATGGAAAGGTGATCGGGGTCTGGTTGTGTTGGATTTGGTTGAAATCACACCATTGCTGGCGGCCCCATTTCGAAGTGTTGGACTTTTTTCACGCGTCTTCGGAATCAGACGAATTTGTTTGCGAACGCGAATATGGGAGGATGAGGTGTTCGGTAATGGAACAGGTGGTGGACGGTTTGATGGCTGGCTGTTGCAGTTTTCACCGTTTTTCATGCTGGAGAAGGGTCGTAGTTTGGTCATTGTGTTGTCAGAGTGAAGTGTGGAGAAATCAGGATTAAGGAAGCTCTGTCTTGGCCTTTGGTACTGCAGAGTGTTTAAATCAGTTTTTTTCGATGACGGCTCTGAGCCAAGCGAAGTTGAAGGCGGAAAGGGAGGCATTTTGACAGTATCACTTTTTTCACAGGTTTGAAATTACAAAGGTTTTGAATTTGATGATAATTTTCACAAGTGTACAATTTTCATTAAAATATCAGATTTCGGGTTCGTGGAATTTCGGAAAGCAAAAATAAAAAATAAAAATAAAAAACAATCTGCACTAAGTCAAAGTGTATCCAATGTTCTTTTTTTTTTTTTTGTTCTGCTTGAGGCTAAAAACAACCCGACGTAAACGACAACGGCACGACCAAGAAGTCTATTTCAATTCTTGTCCGAGACGTCACACGACGCGCTTATTCTCTGGGCCACTTCTCATCACCAACTAACAAGCGACCGATTTTTTGTGTTCATCTATCTCCTATATCCGAAACTGAAATAATCATTTCGCGCCAGCTATAAGACACATAGATTGTTTTTTTTTTTCGAACGAAATATCATTAGAGTAAGATACTTTTCAAATACAAAAAAAAAGAATATGAAGAATAAATCAATTTCTGTTTTATTGATTTTATATTAAGAAAAAAAAACTCTTCTTGACAAACAATCTTTTCGCCCAAAGTAAAAAAATAAACTTAGATTTTGAAAACACAATCTGAAACCCAAAAATGAGAGATTGAAGTGTTTAATGTTTACAAAAATCCATTGTAGGCCCCACTGTAGTAAAATTAAGTACATAAAGCCCAACAATCTTAGAAGGAAACAAAAAATTCTAACAATCAAACTAAACATTGTTTAAGAGAGTATTTTTGTATCATTAGTGTCCGTTGGTTTTGTGGTTTCTTTTTTTTTTATTTTAGCTAATCAACTTGTTCTTGCAAGTGTTTTCAGAATGTTCTGTTATTTTGAACGAGAAGCAAAAAAAAAAACAATAATTCGAAAGGAAAAGTACCACTGGCCAAAAAATTAACTCTTTTCTTTGGCACTCGCCAGAAATCTTTTCTTCTTCTCATGTCGTGAATGGATGAAAATATATTATGTTCGAGACATGCACCAGGGACACAGTAATGAGATGTACTTTGAAATATACAATTATGTGTGTTCAGCTTAGAAAAAAAAGCCGCTGAGATTTTGCATGATTGGAAAAAGAGTTACGCACAAATTTGGAAATGAGTCGATGATTATTGATGAAAAATTGAAAAGCAATTTTCTGAAGCGAATTAGAATTTAGAACAGAAACAACACTCAGCAGGAATATGCGCCACAGAAGCTTCTTTTTTCATAGGAAATTAATTTGTTAAATGCAAATAGATACTTTGGCTAGCCAATTTGTTCGATTATTTTCAGATTCTATTTTCTATTTAGAATTAGAATACATTTCGCCTATCGATTGCAACAAATAAAAAAAAAATTATGTTCAAGTTTTGTGTGGCACAGATGTGTCTGAAAATAGAATTTTTCCCCTTCCTTAATCTTGTGTTTTGATTTGAATGTAGACTTCATGTTCTTGCAAGCATAAACGTGCAAAAGAATATTTTTTTGAGCTTTATTAATTGATCGTTTTATTTTGAAAAATTAATGCTTTTTGAACTGTCAATTTAGATTCAAATGAAAACTGATTTGTTTAAGACAGGACGACGGCGAGTGTTTACTTTGTGCTTGTACCATTATTTATTTGAGTGAAGTAATCTCAAAACGCTTTAGGTAAATGCCAAAATATCATACAAAGTTTAAGAGGAAATTCATTGAAAGACTTGAAATGAAAACCGTACAACAAAATGTCAAGGCCTCTAGGGAAGATGGCGCCAGTTGATTTAAGGCTCAGCCAAATTTATTTGACCATAAACATGAGTAGGAACTACGAGGAACATTAAATTCAAAATATGTAGCGGCACAGTCAAGGTGGAAATTTATCAAATTCAAAATTCTATATTTATTTTAAGACTCAGACATAATAATAACAATAACTCACGTTACATGTTGACAAACAAAGAAGGGACTTGGAAACAAGTTCGCCCATTAGGTTAGGTAATTTTATTGCAATAAATCAAGACTATTATATATTAAATGTCAGAACTGGGACAAAAAAAGAACGGCGGACACTAGTTGCACCCCCTATATTCATTTGGTTTGATGCCCTTTGTGACTGCTGAAGACAAAAAGTGACATTACCCGATTGCATCCTATTTTCTAGCAAGAGATTATTTAATTCTTGGCAACACGGTTAGGCATATAAAAATAAAATTTCAAGAATAAACACATTGAACACAATTTTATGAGAAATGCTCATCCGGTGTGGCTGTCGAAGCCGATATACCGGCCGCACGCCACTTTTGTTGCTGCCGGTCGGCCGATGAGTATGTTTTGCAATTGAGGCGTGAACCGGAACGTTTTTGGCCTACCTACGAGCTACGAGACGAAAAAAAACATGTATTTATCTCGAGGAGCTGAGTAAGACAAATTTTTGTAGGTTGACGATTAAGTGATTTAATTGTGTTGAACTGATAATTTGTTATATCACCGAGAAGAGTTGACTGACACTGTTCGAGGGCCGCAAATTTTGTTGACTCAAACAAGACGTTGGGGTCTGGCATCTGGCGGCAGGATAATTAAATTGCCCCTAACTGTATAAAGACCGGGGTAAAATATTACACTTAAAATTACCTACAGGAAAAAAAATTGGGAAACAGTTTGAATGCACGAAGAAAATATGTTTATAATTTTACAAATGTAAGTTCAAAAGCTTGAAGCTTCCACCTACACTGGTTCTTTCGACACGCTAATATTTTTAATCATTCTACGTCAAATGTTCAAATTAAGGACATAATTCAATTTTGTTCAATTACAAATTTTCTATTTTAAGCCACATGAATAACTGAAACTATGAAATTGTAGGCGGAGGATGTTACTACTTCTGAATCGCTGCCAAAAATCAAATTATTTGATATTTTGATTATTTTTTGAGGAACGTCAGATACATACGTATACATGTACTTCCGATTTGAGATGAAAGCCAAATAATAAACAAAATATCTTCATCGTAAAGTAGGGTACACAATATCATTCCAAAACTGTCATTTAAATGAAATAATTCATTCAATCAGTTTTTAAATTTTATTCATCTATTCTACAATAAACGCTCTTTGAGTACTGAAGTGTAGTAAGTCCACTAAAAATTGATGCAAAGGAATAAGAATCGATCGAAAGAGCCCTCCACGGGGTAAGCCTTGACGTGGCGGAGCCGCTTACGGTAACTACTACTATGAAGCTTAGAGCTATGCGATCGCGAAACTTGATTTCGCAGAAGGGCCTCCCATGGTCAACAGGTCGAAGCGGAGTAGGCCACCAGCGCCGAGATCAGACGAAGAATAATTCTTGCTAATCGCTGTTTCTTTGGGCTAAGAAAGCAATTGAGTAGAAAAGTAGTTTTACTAAGGTAAAACTGTACAACACACTCATCATCCCAGTTCTGCTGTATGGTGCAGAAGCATGGACCCTGATAAAATTGGATGAAAGTGCCTTAGGCTGTTTCGAGAGGAAAGTTTTTCGGGTCATCTTTGGCCCCGTGTGCATTGACGGGGAATGGCGAAGAAGATACAACAGCGAACTTTACGGGTTGTACAACGACATGGACCTAGCCAGAAGGATCAAGGTCCAGAGACTCAGATGGCTCGGTCATTTAGAGCAAATGGACACCAATGCTACGGCCCGGAAAGCCTTCGACACTATTCCCGAGGGACGTAGGAGGAGAGGAAGATCGCGACTCAGGTGGCGCACTCAAGTGGAAGAGGACCTCAATCAACTTGGAGTGCAAAACTGGAGACGATTAGCTAAGGACCGAGCTAGCTGGCGGAGACTGTTGATTGAGGCCCAAGTCCACAACGGACTGTAGCGCCACCTTAAGTAAGTAAAATACAGAAAGAGCCTGTGGATCAATTATTCTAGCCCTGTCTGCGAATAGAAAATTTTAAGATTTCGTATATTACATATTACTACGGATGCAAAGAAAATGTACACTCGGGCGTATACGTGTTTTTTCCAAAGATTTTTTTTATACGCTTATCCCTTATACTTACAGGATTTGGTACAGAGTGAATTCAAACGACAAAGACATCATGGTACCACTTCGACCCTCTGTAGTTCCTAAAGTATACGGCCCTGTCCTCTGAAAGTTGGACAGCAGATGCGTTCGTTCATATCCAACACTGGGATAAATTATCGGACAAATCCACCCACAGGATTTTGTACAGAGTGAATTCAAACGAAAAAAAAATCATGGTACCACTTCGACCCTCTGTAGCTCCTAAAGTATACGGCCCTGCCCTCTGAAAGTTGGACAGCAGGTGCGTACGTTCATATCCCACACTGGGGTAAATTATTGGACCAATCCACAAACAGGATTTTGTACAGAGTGAATTCAAACGAAAAAAACATCATGGTACCACTTCGACCCTCTGTAGCTCCTAAAGTAAACGGCCCTGTCCTCTGAAAGTTGGACAGCAGCTGCGTACGTTCATATCCCACACTTGGGTAAATTATTGGACTAATCCACCCACAGAATTCTGCACAGGGTGAACTCAACCGAAAAAACCACTGTGTGCTGAGATAAAATTGTTCTTTACAATATTTCAATAGTATTGACTTTCGTTTTCTAAAAGCGAATAAAGAAGAACATTCAAACTCACCTTGTTTTCGAGCTTTTCGTTTTCAGTCTTAAGTGCGTTGCGGTCGTTTTCAACTTTTTCCAATTTCGCTCGCAATATGTGCAATTCATCACTGGCCGATTTTAATTGTTCTTCAGTACGATGAACATTGAGAAGGGGTTGAACGCGAATCAATAGACGCCACCATGGCCAGTCGCGGACAGCTAAAAATGCTTTGACATTTCGTTGAATACACCGGACGGCTATTTCCTGAAGACGAATACAAAAAAAATGTATGGTATTCATGAAAACAGGTTTAATTTAACCCTTAACGTACACAGGTACAAGAACAATTTTGTGATAAGCAAATTTACTTACTTGTACTCGACGCTGAGAAACTCTTTTCCTTGCCAAATAACCGCGACAATATGCTTGCAATTGTATGATTCTATCAGATAAAAGCTCATCACGTTTCGCTTCCAACTGACTTAGCACACCCGACCGGAATAACACCTGAAAATTAAGAAAAAAAAGAAACGAATTTATATAATCAAGATGGAATAAAGTTCAAGAGAGAAATAAATTTCAATTTTATGAACCAACGACAACCGATAACCGAAGACGACGCCTTAATCTGTTTATATTCAACATAAAGCATTAAAGCTGTTAACCAATCAACGAGTTTGCTACTGAATTTAGAAAAAAAAAAAATTATCAAATGAATTATGCAACAATAGGTGATATTTTCTGTGGTCATTGCTATTGCGGCGCGGTCATTGTTGCCCGTTCGTCCATCCGCAGGGTCTCTGGTTTTGAATGCGTAAACCATTCACAAGATATTCTTACGATGTGATTCTTGGAGATACATATTTGTATTTTTGTCATGCGTTTAAGGAACTATTCGTTCAGTATGGCTTTTTCTTGTGTATTTGTTGTAATAGAGTATTGAACTATAAGAGGATAGTGTAAGCCACGCCAATGCTGACTGTTAATGTCTGCACACTTGCTGGGACAAGACTGAGTTCAATGGAACTGGGGTGGAAATTTATGAACAAAAAGCGTGATAAAGGTGTTCCTGCAAATCTTTTAGAAATGTTTAACCTTTTTTTTCTAGATTTTAGCTCCGATCCGTCTGCAGAGAGTATTCTTGACAAGCTACACACGAAGAGCTGCAATAAATCGTTTGCGAAAAGGAAGATATAAGAAATTATCAAAGTCTATCATCCATATCCCAATTACCATAAAAAACTATTTGCAGAGTCTTCTAACTACCTCTTTGAAAAATTACATCAATCTAACAAACATTTCACATCGAAACAATAGCTAGTTGTTGACTCTGTCAACACTCAGCCAAAAATCATCTGTAAACATGACACAAAATATAAAAAAATATATAACTTACACACTGACGGATAAAATATGCAATAACAAGTTGCTGCAGCTGCGTGTCAAAGTGGTGCTAAAAGACATTAAGCAGATTCTACACCAAACCGCAAATTATAATTAACCTAAAAGAGCGCAAAGAGCTTTGAAAAAAAAAGAACCAATTAACGGCAGCAAAAAGCAACACTAATGACGTATAATGAGGCATTTTAAAATTTCAAAAACTACCACAAGATCAATTTTCATTAAATCTCCTCGTCGTGTACAAAAAATTGTACAAAAAACTAACAAAAATAGAGCACAGCTCAGCAGAGTGTAAAACAATTTAATACTGCACTTCCATGAGATCAAATCTAAAGAAAAAATGCATCGATTTTTTGTGTAAGCAAACATTAATCGAGCTGTGAACAGTGAGCCTGAGCAGCCATAAAGTTGAAATTGATAAAAACTGATTGGTCCATTGCGTAAAACATACAAAATTTAATGTGAATGTATGTTACTGGGGCATAAAAATGTCAGATGTCAATGTGAACGCTACACAAGTGGTCATTTACAATTTTTTTTTTTAACGAAGTTTCTCGATGTGCACCCAGCATTCTCGACCATTAAAAATCAGAAACAAGAAGGCCTTAAATTTTTATGTAACAATAAAAACGGTCAGTTGAATGTGATAACAAGATGAAGATTTATTGTGCAATGAAAGATGAAAGTGAATTTTTCGAAATTTTTGTTTGATGTGTTTTTTTTTATTTTTTCATGATAAACATGAGGAAATGCAGATGCTAATGTTTTAGAAGGTTATCAGTGTTTTAGCAGAAAAAACACATGCAATTTGGATCTGTTTACTTTTGCAGAATATTAACCATTCATTGAACAGCGATGTTCGAAATTCTTCACGAAATTAAACTTTTTCCTTGAATCCCAATATTTTACTCGACAGATGTAATTAAATCTTTAAGGGCACCTGCAGACTGCACACTTTTTATCGGCCGATAGTCTAGTCGGGTTGGCCTGAAAGTCACGCACCGAGCCAACTAAACAGTTTGGTTGGTGAACAGGGCGCAGACTATCCAATAGACGGCCGACTATTCTCGAATTAGTTTAAAACTGACTGTCCAGAAAAATTATTGCTCTCATCATACTCCGGAGAGGGAAAATTAAGAAGAAATTCCGAGAGTATTGCGTGCATCCCATTCTCAGTGATAGATTACTTAGTGGGAAATTTAACACTATGCATTCCAAATTACTTGATTACTGACTTTTTTTATAAAGCGCAGGTCTTTTCTCGACTTCTTCAATCAACTTTTCGACGGAACAATTGTGATTTGGGCGACACCATATTCAAAATACACGCACACGACGCCAAGTCACAGAGCGAAGTGAACTATCGGCCGACTAAACATTCGTCATGTATGCCTGATTTAATAGTCGGTCGATAGTTGTCCGACAGATTAGTTTGAATTAATCGGGAAGCCCATTAAACTTTTGTATCGGCCGATACTGAATCGCTGAAGTGTGCGCACATATACATTCCTCTCCATACTGATTAAGAAGCCGACCAAACTATCGGCCGATAAAAAGTCTGCAGTCTGCGGGGGCCCTAAAATCGATTTTTACCTTTATAATATCGAGCCCACGAAAATGAGTCGAGATTAGAGTTGGCCCGAATGCTTAAATGGATTAAGATGCCAAATCATTAAAAGTCATGAACATTTTCTGATTTCATTTTAGATAAAAAAAAAGCCCACCTACATGTCGCGATTGCAACTATCGATAATGGTAATCGAAAAATAAATCAAATTCCAAAAAATCAGTGAATGTTGTGACAACATGACAATAAACTGACATTAAACATTCAATCATAAAATGTATGATAAAAAGTCAAATACTGTCACGTATTAGAAACGGAATGAAAATAGAGAAAACCTAGTTGCTTCTTTTAGATTAACATGTATGATGGTCTATCGACGATTGTGTAGCATTCGCATGGCATGGCCATCAAATGAAGATTTCGCTTCTATACTTTTTCTTCATCAACGTGTGTCGTGTCGTGCGTTGTCGTCATTTTTGTTGACAAAAAAGGCTTAATGAATATCATAACCACAATCGACACATCCGATAAGTCACCGGCATTTCTTTGTCAAGTTTGCATTTATGGTTCTCTTGCGACTTTCTTTCTTTGCTTTCATCAAACGATCCTCGCGACTTGGAAAGGAAATACTTCCTGGAAATGACGATGTTTCAAAAGTGTTATTATACATTTCATTTAATTTCTAATTATGGGGTGAGCTTCGGATCACAGATGTGTGGAACTACAGATTGGTTATTATGGACAATTGACCGTTTACGGGTTTTTGTTTAGTTCTGTCTTGTGTTCGCATTGAAGGTAAGTAAGGCAAGACATTGAAGAAAAAATGGAAAATAATAATCAAAGATGGCATAGAAAAGAAATTATAGGTATGCTTGTTGGTTGCCATAATAGCAATTGGATGACAGTGTCAATACGGCAATTAAAACTGGATCAAGATTGAAACAAAGAAGGCTAGGATACAGTCATGATTTGTATGTTGAGCGATTAAACTACACGATTGTTATGGTAAATGCTTCTATTAAGGATAAAAGATGCAATTACCGGAAATAGTTTCCTGTGAAATAAGGTTTCCGGTTTAGCTTTTCCATTTTAAACAAACTGTCAATAATGCGAAAAACTCTTGAATCGATGATTTAATTTGATAATTCAGGGTGATCTTAATAGTTTATGAAAACTGAGTTGGAAGACTAACATAGAAGAAAGAGTGAACAAAACTACACCCGCTAACGCCACTCTATACATGCCCTCTTCTCATGCAAAGAGGCCATAGTTGCAAATGGGGTTTTGAACCTCGAATTACCTATTGGCTATACATACCGGTATGGTGGAAAAGCTCTCATTCCGTCTGCCCAATCACTGCAGAGTGTTCCAGGCGGAATTTTTAGCAATTAAAGAAGTTTTATCTTGGCTTAGAGAAAACGTGATATCAACTTCTGATATACACATCTTCTCTCAGCCCTCAAATCCATTGAATGTGTCTCTACAAACTCCTTAGTTGCGCTTAATTGTCGATCATCTCTTATGGAGAGGGTACAGGAGTTTAACATTCACCTCTCTTGGATGCGGGCCACAGCGACATTCATGGAAATTGCAAAGCTGATGAACTTGCTAAAAATAGACTACCTTGTCTATCTCACCTCCATGGAAAAGAGTTGGCATACATATCGCTACGTGTAAACTCAACCATGAACAAAATGCCATCAGGGATGCCAATCTTAGACTGGATAACATCCCCCTTTGTACGGTCACAAAACAGATTTAAGCGAGTATTAATCCTAGGAGAACAAAGGATAATATATCTCTGAAAAGACTGCATATAAGCCCCCTGGTCGGTGTCATCATTGTGCAATGCCTTATAGGGTGTCCTGCTTAATATCTTGGCGTCTTCTCAAATGATTTTTCAGAATCTGCATGCACGAAGAGGAAGAAGAAACAATTCCTCTTTTGCTCTGTTCAGGCCCTGCACTCTACAAAAGAATGAAAACTCACCTAGTAGAGCCTTACTACCATGACACCAGCGAACTGACCAGAACAGAAATTAAGTCTCTTTTGCTTTGTATGCAAGCTCCAAATGGTTCAAAAAGTAGGAAATACCCTAGATTTATGTGGTATTATGCACGGCCTAAGTGTGAAGAAATTCAGCCACGTAAACGTAAACTAACCTAAATAGTTCATGAAAGTAATTTCGGGAATCAACACAATGTCGAGTAGGCAAATTGGTAACAAGTTGGACTTTATAACTCTGAAGACCTTAGTAAGGATGTAAGTCAACATTGGGTCTCATGTGGATTTAAGGAGGTACATAGTGCTCTTGAAAATTTAAGTCTAAGAATTAAGACTTGGAAATATATCACATTTTTCTAAAAAAAATAAGAGTTAGTCTGTTTGTGGAATTATGTTTCTACATTTATCGCGAAACATTTTTGAAGCTATTTATTCGATTGTTTTCTCATATAAAAGACCAATAACCTTGAAATTGTCAACAGAATATTCTCAAAACTTGTCTGATCTCTTGCCATAAATCAACTATTCGACAAAAGAAAAAAGTTTTCCCACAATCACTGAACACTCTTTCAAGTTCAATTTCACATGACTGTTAAAAATAAGCAAGAAAAACAAAAAACAGAATATACATGAACAATGAGCACCCTGAGAAAGTCATCCAAGCTTTCAATTTATTGATGATGATCGATTAAGCAGACATTCAACCCGAAAAAGAAAAATGTGTGTTTTGACCGAAAATCCGAACATTTTAAAAGTAGTCAGAATTAGAACCATTTTTATATCGCAACAAAATTTTGGTGTAAGCAATGATTTATAAACGTGATTATTAACTTGGTTACAAATCTTCCGTCTTGTTTAAGATATTCGAAACAGAAAATAAAACTTCAAATGGTCAAAAGATAGGCAAACAATCAAAGATTGTTTGTCTATTTTTTATTTTATTTTAAATGAGCTTCGTTTAACGGAGTCATTTATTTGAGTGGCAATAACAAAAAAAATAATACATGTTTACATTTTCCACTTCTGTGGTTTTTTTGTTTCTTTTTCTTTCTTAAAAAAAAAAATATAGAAAGGGATTCCCATTGATTCAACTTCAAACATCGTGTCTGTCCAATGCAAGTCATTGTAATAAAAAAGAGCGTACGAGTAGAAAAATTATTTATGTCAGCGTCTTTATGAGCTTAAGGTTTTGTTACTTGTTTTCTTTTATTTTGTGTTGATCATTCGGTTTACATTTCCAAAAAAACCACAGTCATCTTTTTATTATGCAAGTAAGTCACAAAAAAAAAAAAATGACGCCCGCGGTCAGTTCCAGTTACGAATTCTTTTTGTTTATTGACAGAAGCACGGGCCCGGTCATTAAAAATGTAAGATGTTCACACAACAAGAGGCGAAAAGAACAAACTAGGAAAGAATCTACGAAAAGCTGGAAAGAAAAAAATACTGAGCCAAGACCATATCAAAGCCAAAGAAATAAAAAAGCAATTTATGTGTTTAAGATTTTAAGTGATATTTCCTTTATTTAAAAATTTAAAACCAACAATTACTACTTAAATTATTATTTTACAAAAGTAAGCAATAAATTTTGAAATTATGTAAGTTTCAAGCAACTTGAATGTTAAATTATTATTAATTCATTTAATTTTGTTTAAATTATAAGATAAATTAAAATATATAAAGCTATTAAGTGAATAGTGAAAATTTAATAAAGCAAAGAAAATTAACAGCTTGATGCCCAAATATTTTAAAATAAAAAAATATTTTAAGTTGAAAAAAAAACCCAAAAAGCTTTACCAGAAATAGAAATAAGGTCGTGACTTAAATCTACTCTTTTTATTAAACTATTCAAATTTGGTACAGTTTCTTTGTATAAACAACAACCGAAATTTCTTTTGCTTAGCCTTTTTCCATTTTACATTAACCGTAAAATTACCTCTTTACTGTAAGTCGGAAAAATCTCAATGTGTGTCTGGATGCATTTAACAGGTTCCAATTCAGCGATTTTCATTGCTGTGCATATTTTCTTTGACGATGCCTGATTTGAATGTTGATGAAGATGATGCATCTGCTGTCGCTGATTAAGGTGGTTGTTGCTGCTGATGCTGTTCGTTTGTTCGAATTTCTCTAAAAGTTCACTGATCTTTGTCGATGCTGCCACCACAATTCGCTGGTGCTGCTGCTGTTGCTCTTGGATTGCTTTCAAAGTAGAAGGTGGTGGGCTAGCTTCCTTACTGCAGCTGTCACTGCTGCGACTACTGCTTCCACAATCACCGCTAGTGAGTGTGAGTAGTTCATCATTTTCATTCGAAATGTGTCCAGAATCATCCGAGTCATGATCCGAATCTGGATAAATTTCTTTATCCAGTTGAATCAATTCGTTGTTGCATAATTTATCGATGAGAATCGTTGTTGTTGGCGTCGTCGTTGCTATTGTGGGCTGTTTGGTCTTGACATTGACAAGAAGTTCAGCATGCTCCTCCGAGGTCTTGCCTAAGATCGGTGGAATAATCTTACACGATTCCAAGCGAGGGAATTTGATTGATTCTTCCTTGGCATAGAGAAGTACAGGTTGATTGATTGGTTCTTCTTCCATTGTAGTAGTTGCTGCTTCTGTGACAATCCCATCGATGGTATCTTGACTTAAAGGCGACGACGACACTTGTGGCTGTTTCTTCACTTCTTTTCGGCTATTGGCCGCGACTTTTCCAGGGACAGTCTTGAGATTCCTCTCCTTTAACACCTTTGCACTACTTTGCTCTTTGATTTTTGCATAGCTTCGTGGCGTAATGGATGACTTTTTCGAAATACTTCCTGCCGGCGAAGATGATGGAGATTTTGCCTTTGATATTGTTACATTTGTCTGAGGTGATCGATTTTTTCGATCGATTCTGGTAGATCCACTACCGATAGCTTCAACTTTTCGCAAAATCTCGTGTCCCTTCTCAAGACATTTATCTAACAACACATCACTGCTTTGTTGCTTCCTAAGCGGTGTTTGCAATCGCGATGGTGGCGTTGTAGTCTTTTTCAGGGATACCTCACTGCTGGCTGGTTTGATAGTTGATCTTGGAATCGGAATGACTTTTGTCGTACTAACGCCACCAATTCTATTGAGAGAATGTGGAGTGGAAACTGCTGATGAGAGATTCTTTCGCCTAGCTGGGCTATTGGACACCTTAGGAGTAGATGATGTAACGCTGTTGAACATCTTGGCCGGAACTGGAGACTTGTCGTTGATAGTTTTCACCATTTTACTAACACTCGGCGGTGACCGTGCTTTCTGTGGGACTTCACAAAAACTATTGCTTCGACTACTCAAGGACAAAATTGACGAAGACTTCATAATTGGAATCTTACTCCTGCCAGCCGCAATGGATAATGTTGATCCTGACAATTCCCAAACACTTTTCGATCGTCCAGAGGCGATTTTCGCCGATACTGTTGATGGTGATCGATGGGCGGCGATGGCTGTTGTCGCGCTTCCAAGAGATTTATTGAGACCGGTGTAGACAGGAAGTTTACAGCTCTCGATTTTCTCCAACTTCTTGCCGGATTTCGCGAATTCTTCAAAGTCCTTGAGATTCCACAGACTCTTGGTTGTGTGGAAATTGCTGGGCTTCTGCAATCCCATCGTAAGTTTTCCAACATCATTTCGTGGATCAGAAATTGTCTTCTTCAAAATACACCGAGATTCGATAATACTGCAGGTTTTTGATTTTTGAAGCTTCTTCGGTAATGGAATGTTGCTTGACAATGATTGTGATGAAGCTTCTGGTGCTGAAGAACTTCTTCCAACAGGAAGTGAAAGATTCAAAGACTTGCAGCAATCCATGCTCTTCGGTTGGTTTGATGGTTGTTTGATTGGAAGCGAAAAATCTGTCAAAATTTTGTCAAAACTCTTTAAAACTTCGTTCAATTTAGCCTCGTCATGGGCGACTTTTTCCAACTCTTCGAATATTTCATCCTCCAGGGATATTTTCGAATTGTTTAAGCTCAATCTACATTCTTCGTCACTATCGACATAGACAATGCTAGCACTGCCATTTGGATTCGACGAAATGACTTGAATATCTTCGTAAAGTGAATCTTCTTTGTCAATTTTTGGTGTTCCTTTGACGACAGAGCTAATGACCATATCCTCCTTGCTTGTGATGGTCTTTCTTGAATTATCTTTCATCGGCGATGTTTGGACAGATTTTGCTACCACCACTTTCTGGTGGTTTTTTGACAGTTTGGTAGATTTTATGTTATTTGACAGCGATGTGAACTTGCCATTAGGAGACGATGATGTCAACCCCGAAGATGGTTGTTTCGAATTTTTATGCAACTTGGCTGAAATCCTTGGCGGCAGATCTTCAATTTTGTGACGAATTTTTGTGTAGAACTTTTGTACACCTTTCGTTGTTGACGAGGCTGCCGATGAAGTTGTTGTCGACGCTGACGACGAGTGAGTTGGTTTACGCGATTTTCCCGAATTCATTGTTTATTTATAATCTTTTTTTTTATGAAATTTAACAAACCCCTTAAGGGAGTTACATGAGCATAGACGACAGCAAGTTCAAATGCGAAACGGAGTGTTTCTTTTTTTAAAGAACCGATTTTCTGTTCATTCAATGAAAAAATGTATCAAGTTACGTTACTCGCGTCATAATTCTGGACAAGCTCGCGTTTAGTAAAAAAAAAAAAAAGGGCACACCTCAAGGAACACACAAAACTGGGTTGGTTTGCTATGGATGAATTATTTTACATTTTCCTTTTGTAATTTTTCCACAATTTAGATGAATTGATTAACTCTGTATCGATTAAATTCATAAATTCACTCGCGCATACAAAAAGCCTCGGCAGAGATAGTCAGTCAAAACCCAACTTAATCAAAGTGTGACCAGTTTATCTGAGAGACACGCACGAACGTCTTTGAATTTCTGGTTAGAATGAGGATTTTTCTTCTTGAGACCGACGCTGTTGAAGTCTTTCGTTAAACTGAATTGAGTTGGTTTCGGTTTGCGGACAGAAACCAAAGAAAAGACACTTTGTGTGATGATGGTGCACGCGTACGCCAGGCCCAGTCCCGATGCCCGCATACGATGGTTGCTTATCATTTCGACAAAGTCTAAGCCATGAGCTTGGTGAATAGGCGAAAGCGAGACAGATAGAGATAGAAAATACAACTATTGGGGAAAATTATATCGACAACAACAACGGCGACTTTGATGGTGGAAGGTGGAGTGGAAGAGAAGTCGAGCTTAGAAAATCATGAAGTAAAATGATTGATGAATGAAGAAAGCTTGGAAGAAGAAAAACAAATCTACTTGTTATTTAGGAAGGTCTTATAATATATGGTTTGTACTGCGTTGTTGGTTGCATTTGGGTTTTTTGTTTTTGTGGATTTTCTAATAGATCGATTTAAAGTACGGTTTTTGATTAGATAAACGGAAATGGACATATTCTGATTAGACTCCCAACAGTTGGGAGTTTGTTTTGTGATTCTTTTAAGGAGACCGCCAAAAGACACAGTTTCAAACATTGTTAATGTAAAATGAGCATCTTAAAGTCTGTTTCTTTGACAAATAGAACAAATAAGGACTTGAACAAGCAACTGATATGGGAAATTTCATGAACATGGAAACATATGCCCGTAAATCAGGGATTATTAACAACTCTACCTTCCCAATCTTACTTAAATGGAAAGTGGTATGTTCCGGGTTGATTTTGAAATACCAAAATATAATTGTGGACACTCACGCATTTCATTCATCAAAAGATTATTGTTCTCAGACAAAATCTCGAATAACAATCTCAGACCCATTCGTATGATGTGTGAATGTCATTAAACAAATTGTCAAGGTTATGATTACTTATAAGACATTCAAGTAGTGGGTTCAGAGAACTAACAATTGTAAGAAAAAAGAATCATGAAAGATAATAATCATCTGGTAGACTCTAGAGACTTCAAGACTTGACTTGTGGACATGAGAAGTGCTTGAATTAGCTTCCGTCTCGTTGCAATGAACTTTCTTTCTTGCAGTTTACCAATGCTTTCCCACATAAATTCATTTGTCCTATTTAAGAGACAAAATGTCATTAAGGGCAACCGACTACCCCTTTAAGCTAGCTAATTTAACAGCCCATTGATGACACCGCAGCCGTAGCGTATAGCAAACTGCGGGGTCAGTGGTCTTAATTAATGCATGTTTACTTCAACTTTAACAACAGAACAAGTTTATTTCCCACTTTGTCAGATATTCATGCCGCAGGAAACAATGCGCCCACTCTATACTCGACTTGGAGCTACCTACAATTTGGAGAACATCAATTAAATCATACAAAACCTAGGTATAGGCTAGGCACATATGTGTATAAATTTACAGTCAGTTGCTCGACATAATTACCGCCTGTATCATTAATGAATTGCTCACTTCAATCTGTTTTGCTTTTTTCCTTTTTTATTTATTAATTTTTTAAGTTCAAGTTATTTATAAGAAAATCATAACGAACGAAGAGCAAAACAAAAAAACAAACTTCCGGATTGAGAGAAGTAGGAGTTTCTGTGATTGAAGTGCAAGCCACAAGACAATTTCTGATGGGAATCTTGATAATGAAGTCCATGACCCACGAATACGGCTGCATCAATTTCATAGTCTCGGATAAGACTTATTTCTCAACAGGTAAAAAAATTGATAATTGTAGTCAAAAATGTTAAGGCATGTACTTGCATTTTTGAAATTTTGAACGTTTCATTTTTAACTTATATGCAAGTAAGGAGCGAATCGTTGGAAGAAAACTACTAACCTCGATTAAGATCAAATTGCAACCCAGTTTCTTTGACTATGTCCTAACTAGGAAGTTCATTGGAGCTAATTAAGTTCATTTTCCAAAATGAGACATGCGTGCAGTCAACAAACATGTTGCACGCTACGATGATGGTGCATCAACAAACCTTAGATACACCATAAGTATTGACTCTGAGAATATGAAATTTCTTGAACAAATATTTGAATAAATTAATTTCAGTGTGAAAAATTTGAAATTATTTTGATGACCCTGTTGCCTAGTCTCGAGGAATGAAAGAACTTATTGTATAAGGTCTTTGAATCGAGGTTTAGATTTTATGTGTTTTTTGTTTTGCTCCGGCATTTTTACACACGAAGAAGAGTCATGCTATTGAAGTTAGGAATGTAGGGTATTCAGCCCAACGAAATAAGGTTGCAAATTATAAAACAAGGGCTTTATCACTTCACCGAATACTTTAAAGTGTGAGTAAAAAGGAAACTGTTTTCCAATTCTAAGTTTTTAAAAGAATCTTCTGTATTAATAGATTTGTTTCAAGGACCTCTTAACTATGATGGACAGAAGACTATTCTTGAGAACACCTGGTTCGTGTATGGTGGTCAATTTAAATTGAAAATGAGAGCACAAAAAAAAAGGGAATAATAAATAGTAATATGAAGGAACGAAAGTGATTAATATCATCAAAGTAGACGACGGCGACGATGTTGCAAGACGACATCAAGTACATCAAACAAAAACAAACCACAACAACAGCCAGCAGCCAGCAAAGAGATAGCAACACGCACAGCTTCTTTAAAAATCAATGGCCAACAAGCAAACCGAACACCTGAGTAAAGTAGCACCAACAGTCATGGTAGTGTGACGTGCCCTTGCCACTTGCCCTTGTTTATCGCAATTTTCAACAACGAAATCTCCTTCTCCAGTGTCCAGTCCAGATTTCGATTCAGAGAACACAATAAAGCTAATTTTAAAGTGATGATGATTTTTAAAAGAAGATATGTACATAATTTTACTCCTCATCCTGCAGGCCTTAAGTTTTGCAAAACAATATAACGCAGCTGCGAAAAAAAATACAAAGGATTGGAGGATTGATAAATGCGATAGGATGTGGACGTTGATGACGATGAGATCGAATGAATCAGATTAGGGAGGCCGCATTTGTATTTTAGTTTTTTTGTTGTTGCATGGAAAGATAATTGCGCGTTGCACCAAACGACAAGTGCGCAATTTTACAAGCTTGTAATAACACACATGTGAGCAGTCTAAGTGATTGGCATCAGGAACACCATTCAACTTCAGTCCGACTGTAGCTGATGAGAGTGATGGTTCCGACTTGACTTGCCATCAACTGTCAAAACAGTGTACGAAATTTGCTTTCACTCGATTGTAATTCTCTCCTCTTTGATTGAACACTGAAATTTCTATCTGATTGAAAGTAAATATTTTGCAAAATTGCAAATTTGAACATTCGAATGCATTCTTTTGCTTTGCTATTCAATAATCATCATCGCTTGTGATTTATTCGCGACGATTTTAATTTTTTGTCAGTTTATCTGAAGACATCATTTTAAATTACGCATTCATTGCATGGGCTTGCTGTTTGACAGGTGAATTTGATTGGTGCTCCTTTGTGTATAATGTAAAGTATACGTATAGCGGATAGTAGAAGTATGTAGGTACACGAGATGCAATGAATGATAAGCTTCCAAAATTAATCAAAAAGGATAGCTCTGAAGTCCAAGTGGAAAAACACTACTGTACATCGAAACTTGGCTTTGGTGTTGTCCAAATTTCAGAGAGAAGGGCCGTATACTTCAGTAGATATGGAAGGTCAAATGGGTAATAATGGACAAGCACACAGTCATTCTTTTCGTTTCAACTCAGTCTATGCAAAATCCTGTCGTAGGATATGTCCAATCATATTTTGACTTCAAATAAAAGTTTTGACAGGATTTAGCAATATCCAAGAGATGCCCAAAAGTTGACTCGAGGCCTTTTGGGTCTATGTTCAACTGATTGAAATTTTTGTAATTGTTGATGACACCACGAAGCCATAAATATTACAATGTATCATAACATTGTCACCTTTTTGTTGCAACAAAATGGCATACATGTACCATCCTCTATGCAGTTCTGTATTATCATACTCCTGATGCCCCAAAGGGTGCAGTCGTGTAATCCAAGAAAAAAAAGAGCGACACCTAGACAGCTTGTATTAAATAAAATAATACGTGCTTTAAAGTGGCTGTTTGACGAAAGTGGAGAATATGTTGCAATTGCAAGTAAAGCCGTTACAAGTGCGAGATAAATTATTATCATTTGCAACATACAGCTTGCTTACATGCAGACATAGCCCAATACATCGTTTCATGGTACATTGGATATGCAATGAAACACTAAGCTGATGCAGTAGCAAGTCAAAATAGCCAACAACGACTTTTTAAATTTGTGTGCCGTTGTCGTTGTCTTCGTTTCGTCTTACAGCAGGCATGCATAGTCGTTGTCGCCGGCCGTCTTAAAATTGGCTTTGGAGAAAGTCAATTTATTCTTTAATAGTATCGATTATAAATTGGTTAAGACGGAATTTCGCTTAGACTTCCCCTCAAGGGAATACACAGGCCCAAACAACGGCATACATCATTTTTCGGAAGAGAATTTAACTTCATCGAATTTGAAATGAATTACGTATGCGAGTATATTACAGTAATCACTTTTATGGTGTTGGATAAGCGGGTTCAAGCCGTCAAATGCCATTAACTTAATTTTATGTTATTTACTATGAAATTGTTAGACACAGGTACACAATTTTTTACTTCAGGGAGGAATTCAAAAAAGAAATAACTTTCGACTAGCGGTGGATTTTTTTTTTCAGTCTCTTAAGAATCCCCAAATTAATATTCAATCCACGCAATTTAAAAAATATATTAATGGGCCAAGATCATAAAATTTTTGTACACAAACTCTTTTTCAAAAAAGGCCATCAAATTGGCGTTTAATTATCAATTAAGTTTGCCAAAAAAAGAAACAGGTCACACGTGTAAAGAGGAATAACAACCTATAAAGCTCGTGTTTGGATTGAGCCCAAATTTTGATCAGACAGGCTGCGAAGAGAACTAGAATAGTCTACTCTAGGGCAAGGTTAGAAAGTTAAGATTTTTTTAAGAAAACTTTTCAAAATATGTACTCACATAGTAAAAAATCAAAAATCCATAGCACAATAAAATCAATGTCCACATTATTCTTCTAAGCGAATCTTTTCATTTTCGTCTCATTTCTTTCTTAACAAAACAACGACTATACACTTGATGCTGTAAAAGTATCGATTTTCAATAAAACAACAACAAAACAAACAATAACACACAAGAAAACCCCAATAAAACAAATTAAATATTGAAGAAGTATTTTTTGGGAGGAGAGAGAAGAAGCAACGGATAAAACGCATCTCGTTTTTTTTTGTTTTTTGTTCATTCAACGAAATGGAAAGCGAATCGCACACGCACGTTTACAAGCTCTTGCGTCTCGACAGATCGATTAAAATATACGAACAGCAATAAAATGAGATACAAAGATACAAATCAAAAATCGAAACCAAACGTATTTAACCAGAATCCGACATCCGATGTATGGAATTGCTGGTGGCAGCGGCGGACGTGGAAGCGTTGTCGTCGTCGTACTCTTAACTTGAACTTGACCGTAAAAAATAAATAAAACGAATGCCAGATTGCGGTCTGATGGGTGCTGGAGCACCAAATCTGGAAGTGGGGATCGTATGCCAACCAAAAAATAAAGAGCGTTTCTCAAGTTGTTCGCCAATTTCTATGGAAGATAAAAATCATCAGACGAAAACGACAAACAAACAACAACAGAAGATAATCTGGAGCGTCACACTCAAGAGATGGAATGTATCTTTTCTTTTGTGGTATCACACGATAGTGTAAATGTGTTTCATTTTATGTGACAATGCAAGCGCGACACAATACACATTGTCGGCGTCATCGCCTCTCGATGCTACTGCAGCAGCAAACTGCAGTGGATCAAAGGATATTCGGTGAATCTGTATCATCGGGGTAGCAGGCATGTGTATCGAGATCTAAGGTTGCATAGATAGTCTAATTTCTGCAGCCATAAGAGGCGACTACTAACATCCAGAGTGTCACATATTCAACACCAACAACAATGACGATGACGACAACGACGATAACTTTTTCACATGAGAAATCGATCCTCACCCATAGACGAGCTGCTGGTTAGCACGTTTATTGTTCGTTCGAGCCATGTGAGCTCCAGCTCCAAGCAATTGAAAAGAAAAATGCAATTGTGTTCGTTTTCGTGTTAAAAAAGTAAAACAACATCGCAAGAGGGAGTCTCGAAAAAAAAAAACTAAGTAATTGGCATACAATGAAAGCCATGGATGCAAAGTAGCTTAACGTTGAAGATCTTTCCTCCTCCAGCCTCAACACATTGGCTCCAGACTCTGCAAGGCAGGCGAAGTGTTTTCTTCTTTTTGTTATGATCAAAGAAATAAATAATGCAGAAGAGAGAATAAGCTCAAGAATTATGTGTGTGTTGTGCGGGCTTCAACGATGCTATTGTTATCCAAGATAATCGTGAGGTGGAAATATTATGGTCATTATGGTGAATGGGATTATTAAAGAAAAAAAAAAAAAAAAAAGCGAGGGGTGGTTCTGGCAATGTAATGCGATGACAAGAGGGCATGGACATGGGCATTCCTCTCTTGAGTCTACAAGATTCAATGCAGAAGACCAGGCGTTATTTTTCAGGCTAATAGGATTTCTGGTATTCTGATCGAGCATTACAAAGCCGTTCAAGACAAGGTGACTGGCTTTACATCTTTTACCGATGTCATAAACAACAGATTGCATACAGTGGACGGAACTATTGCCTCAAACCAAACTTAATATTGATAGAATACCTCAATCATACAACAACAATGTACGACAACAGGTCACTAGAGGCAGAGACCACTATCTCCAAAGAAACACCAAATAAACAAACATCACCTTTTACAGAATTTTGCTAAAGAAAGTTTAACTTATTGTGAGACGAGGAATAAAAAAAAAAAACATTACAACGTCAAGAAGAGAGACAATCCATCGATGACACGTTCCATAACATGATGAATTTTTTGGTCACTGTGGCGCGTCCCTGGGTAAAACGTGCAACTTTGCGCAGCGCCTTCGAACGTCCGTCGTTTCGCTTAACCACCACTGCACTCGCACTTTCACTTTCCATCAAAAAAAGGAATTGAGTGGTTTAAGGCGGTTTCGATGTTGTTTGTGGGCTTTTTGCTTCGATGAGCGACGATGACTACGCACAACGACACGTAACACAAGCCGATAAGACTCAACTTGTCTCGGGGAAGTGTTCCTTTTTATTTTTTGGAGTGCGGTAGACTTTTCAAACTTGCGAAAAACGCATTCAACTTGACAGGTGAAAAGTTACTTATCAGCTGACGACCATCAGCAGACGTGTCTCATCATAATCTTTCGGAATACCTTCTTCAAACAAGACTTTCCTCTAGCTCTTTTTAGAGGCGGAAAAACTCTCAATCGAGAAGGCCTTTTTGTAAACATTTTTAAAGGCAAACGAACATTTTATTTGAAACGACACTTTATGGCACCCTAACCATTTTTCGCAATTTTTCTCTTTCAGCCAACGATCCAATCAATAAATGTGCAACCGGGTTTCCCTAAATGCGGTAGTAAAACTTTTAACTATCACTATTTGTGGCTTTTTTTTTTATTTCGTGGATGGTTGCACATCTTGGAGGTCTGACAGAGATTAACTAGTTACAACTTACAACAAGGGAAAGTTAATAGAAATCTTCAATTTGTCGTTGTGTCGTAGAGCAGAGGTATCTCTGGTCTTTTCTACTTTTCTATTAATTCAGGACTCATTCGGTGAAATAAATTTATTCTTCTGACAGTCGAAAATTTCAAATATTTTCATGATGAATTACCCAACTACCTATCATACCACAAAGGAAATAATAATTTTGCAGTCTTCCTATCTGAAGACATTATTCAAAATCAGACTGAAACATTTAACGCATTTAAAGTGCAAATTTTGAGCAAAAATTTGCATATTCATGTCTGGCTCGTGAAACATTCCACCACGCCCAACGATCGACGCGACAACTAGCTTCAGTATAGACAACAATGTGACAAACATTCAAATTTCAGCTGTCAGTTATTTGGATGCGATTGTCAGACTTCAGTCAAATCTATAAACCATGTTAATTTCAATGGAATATTGTTTAATGTTTGTGCAATTTACGAGTGACATCCACCCTCATCGAAGCTTATTTGAATAATTTATTCCGAATGTGTTCCGACTCTCGAATGATTACATTATGCTTATTTTTTAGCGATGAGCCAACATAAATTTAGTTTTATGAATCGATTATCGATGATATTTATCCAAACGAATTATAAAACACTTAAAGGCTATTGATATGGAATGTATGTAAATGTTTGTCAACGCCTTTTTCAGTAAATAAATTTAAAAAAAATATGGACAAAAATGATTGTCGAAATTTGACCTTTTGTCAAGAGAAATGTGTGCTTGTCGCACAAATGTAGCTCTGATTTATTATCAAATAGATTTCAAATTACAAGATTTATAGCTTAACTAGCTGACCCCGCAGACTTCGTACTGCCTCAATCGATAAATAATAGACCTAAATATTTTTACCCCGCTACCACACTATTCCTACCCGCTATCCGCTACCCTAAGCTACTTTATCACTCTTTACCTGTTACCCTGGTACCCCGTTACCCGCTTCACCACTACCCACTATCCCTCTAGCCGCCAACAACTACTTCTACTCGCAAACCGCTTCCCCGTTACCCACTACCTACTCTCGCTACCCGTCAAACTTTTTTGAAAATGAAACATAGCCTATGTCACTTGGGAATAGTGTAGCTTGCCAACGGTGAAAGATTTTTCTAAATCGGTCCAGTAGTTTCGGAGCATATTCATTTTAAACAAACAAACAAAAAATCAAACCTTTCCTCTTTATAATATTAGTATTGATGTTTGCAAAAACTCGCCCAATTGCATCCTTCAACAAAGTCAGAAAACCAACACTTAAAGCCAAACATGTAGATAGAAAAAAAAACGAAACCACACCCCTCCTATTAAATTTAAATCGCCAACATTCACTTCGCATATGATCTGCTTTAGAGGAACATGCGGGAAGCATCTAGCAAAATCAATCACCATTAAACGAACACTTTATCACCAAACAATAAAAAACAACTACAAATATTATGATGTGTGCAGCTAGATTAGTCGATATTCTACCCACAGCAGCGAAAAAATATAAATAATTTTACAACATTTAATCACAATTATCATATTATCGGTTAATTGCTTTGCGAGCAACTGCACACACTCACTTGAGGATTTTCCAGTTCATGGAAAACCCACCGCAGCGATATCCTACATCATCCTCAAAGCCTTCAAGTTTGTCTACCAGTTAGTTTTACCAGTCCTAACTCTAACGTGTGTGGTTAAACGAAAATCCTAACTAAGATAAGAATGTCCGTTGCCAATGGATGAAACCAAAACAACCAGTTAAACTTGATCGAATGTGAATCCATTATTAATATACAAAGAAAGAAGCAAGTAGATTGTATAAGAGCTCACTTCTTTTTCAAGAGTTTGATGTTGATATGACCATGTTAACTGACCATCATCAACTTTATTACAAGAATCTGCCCTGAGGAGAACTTCAAACCGTCCATCCGTCGATACCAAGTTAAGATGTGTATAGTAAGCCACTTCTTGCTTGAGAGTGAGTGCCGCCAATGCAAACAGAAAATTGTATCTGAGTTGAAATTACTTTTGGTGGCTGTTGCGAAGACTGTGATGAGGACTTGATAGAGAAGTAAGTGACTTTTTCTTTGCTCCTTCATTTCGTTTTTTTTTTTATTTTTTATTTATTGCGTTGTATTTTTTTTTTTTTAACATCTTTTTGATGTTGTTAAATGATCATCAAGTCGATATGCATAGAGGAGTGAAAGTAATTAAGTGAAAAATCAAGTTTCATCTGAGATTTTTATTTTTCCAGTCTGATTTTAGTGAAATAGATTTTTATTTGATTTTCAATTAAGAGTTTTTTTTATGTTTGTCTATAAATTGATAGTTGTCAATAATTGTAAATAAAAAAGAAGAAAACTTGGTAGCTTAAAAAAATCTTAATTTTGCAAAATGCAAATGAAAACCAATACTTAAAGTTCAATGAACGAAAAGAAATAAACAATCGTCTCACCCAACCATTCAACAAAATTCTTCATTGCAATCAAAATGACGAAAGCGAACCTGCTGCTGAATAATAAAATCTACACAAACCAAAACTATTGTCCACCTGCAGTATGTCTCGAAAGACAAAATAAGCATTCAGAACACGTAGTTGCTGGAAGAAAGGAAATAAAGAAGCTAAGCAACACAGCCAAACCAACACCCAAATGAAGACCCCCAGACTAGCAAAAGAAAGTACATACCCAGCTTAATACATTACATACCTATCTCTCTTTTTGTTTGTGCTAAAAGGTCTATTTGTGATTTTAATTTATTGGGTATGAAAAAGAAGTTAAACTTAAGTTTCACCTTAGTCTTTCGAAATCCAAAGAAGAAACTTTGAGTTGGAAATTTTCCTTGAAATTCTTCCATTCATGAGTCAGTCCCCCAGACTTGTAGTGAATTCATCAGAAGAAGACTTTTCCACACATTATTTTTATAAGACAGACGATTCAAAGACCAATCTGATTGCATTGACGGCGGCGAAGTAGCCGGCATCGTCTTCTTTTCGCATGTACGAAACAATTGAAATCTATTCAAACACAAACATTAAAATCTTGAAAATTGTTGATAATCTCTCTTTGAGTGTGTACCGGCATCCAGAGTCAGTCCGCTTCTTTTTATTGTTTTGTTGACTTGGAGTATCCAAAAACCAAACAGACCAGCAGCTGGAGCTTAGAGGCGACACCTTATTGACTTGTGTCGCGACCGTGGCGGTCTTTTTTGTTCTTCTTTACTTAATCGTCCTCGTCCCTATCGTAATTCATACAAACAGCGAAAGTTAGAGGCTTTTGTTTTTATTTGTCCAAAAATATTGTTGCTACTGATTTAAACAGCCAAGTTAGGGTCAATTGTTTCGTATTTTCAATTGCAAACAGTTCAAATTATTATTAAACGAATTAGACACTCAAAACGTCAGGGAATGATATATTTAAAGAAAACAACAACTAACCAGCCTAAAAAAGTGATGAAGCGATGAAATATAATTACATACTTTTAAGCTATTGAGTTTTGTAATTAAAACCTTGGCCATCGGGTCTTAGTTACGGACGAACGTGCTGTTATTTCGACTTTCGATATTAAGTTAAGTGAAATTAATTATTATCGAATTCTTTCAAGAATTTAAGACCAATGTACGCCAACACCTCATTTTTCTATCCTCTCCCTAATGCTAGCACTTTGGTCTTGGTGTATAAAGGTTAATAAAAAAAAAAGCCCTTGAACGAAGGATTTTAATACAGTTCCTCGAAGAAAGAGACAAAATAAATGATGAAGAGTTGGCTTACAGGTCCACTTACAAGATCTTGCATAGACATCAACCAGTATCTACAGTAAAGCAGATCGCTCACAATTCAACAAATGTTGCATACTTTTCAAAGTTATTTCTGAAAAACCCATAAACATATGCAACGATTACGATTTACAAACGATATCTGCTTTGACTGTTAACGTTTTTAAATTTAAAAATATGTTGGTTCATAAAAAATATTAACAAACATAAAACTTACCTGACTAGGCCCAATTCTATACGTTGACGGATCAATTTCGTTAGACATCAAAATCTGCTCCACAGTTACATCTTTCGACACTGAAACATCACCAAGTAGACCAAATCGACGTACAAATTCATTTAAAGGAACTGATTCAGGGAAGCCCAAGCGATGCAAACGTGCTGCCTCTAGCAATTGTGAGCCACGAATCTGAAATTTAAGAACAATACCCATTGGTTGTACTCTAAAAACGTATTTTTGTTTAACTTACTTGACTTCGCAGTAAAGGAACATTAACCATCTCTTCTGAGCCCTGTTGCAATGAGCTTATTGGCGAACCCGCCGTTGAACTGGAATTTAAACCAGCATTGTGTTGCAGCAGGTAGCAATGGACAAAATGCGTTCCAGTGCGTCTGAGCGTGTCTATAACACCGTCGACAGTGAATTTCATTTGCAACATTACCGAATTACGTTTGACGCCTGCCGATGTGAACGATCGACGAATGCTTGACACCCGACGCAGCGACTGAGTCCCCTCGAGGCCGACAATGGATCCACAGAACACCATCCCATTGCCTCGGGTCAAAGAACCAACATACAAACGATTGATTTCGTCTTTGGAACTGTCTTGCAGTAGCGAAACAGCATTTCGAATCGATGGATGCTCTCGACTGTGCTTCAGCCATCCATGGGCACTATACAGCACAGGATTGGTACCTTGCAGATGTTGAAGAATGAATTGTTTCATTCCACTGGCCTTTCGGATGAGATGTTGGTGTTCCCGGTCACCATAGTGTGAGAATAATCTCTCTAGGAAACTGTCATCGTTCGAATTTGGATACATTGACTCCTCGTCGAGTAGCCACAGTAATCCTCGACGATCCTGCTCGCGCAAGTCTCTCTGCGAAGTGCGGACGACATGGTTCTGGGGAGCTTTGTCTATAAGCGAAACTAATGGACCAGGATGAGACTCTGGCAGTCCTTCGGTATCAATTTCAACGAGTTCTTGAGCATATCGATCTCTTGGAGCAACCAAAGTCATGTGATGGAAGAGCAATTGCAAACGCTCCTGAAGGTAATTGTGACGTAGGTCAGACAATGAAGCGCCTGTTTGAACTCCACAACTGGCTGGGTTTTGGAATCCAGGTGTATCGACCAACAGAATTGAAGCGATCGTGTGGGTCGATGTGCAAATTGATTTGTTAATCAAAGCCGACACCGCAGACATTGCTTCGGCGTACAGACCAACCACTAAGCCTTCCAAGCTCTCCCAGGCAATGTCGGTGCTATCATTCGGCGACTTTGAAGGGCTAGCACCACCACCTTGAGTATTGATAGCGAAGGCGGCAGCTTGCAGGTCTTCAAATGAGATTCCCAATAGACCTGACGCCTTACGGGCTGCCGATGGATTAGCGAACTGAATTCGAGCAGTAGGACCCGACCCAACTAGAAATACAAGAAAATAGTAATGTTATTGAATTTGATGGTTAAAATATATTGCTCTACTCACGTTTGGTGACTCCAGCGATGCCCAAATGATAAATAGATGCTAATATAGTCCAAATACCCTTCACGGCCACCGGATCAATGTTAAGAGTATCAAAAGCCGCTGCAGCTCGTAAGAATTCCGCAGCTGCTCGGTGGCGATCTTCGAGCTTTTGAGACAACGACACAAATGGGTGATTATCTTCCGACGAGATATTCTCTAAACATAATTCTTTTTGCAATTGACCTTCAGCTCCGGCTAGAAGTCTGGTCATAATATGAAAACTATGCTCGTTCATGTAACGCCTGCCTGCTCTTTGACGTTCTGGTAATAAAACCTGCACACCACAGAAATGGAAGAAAATAAAATTGTTCATTAACAATAGAACTCTGATTTTCTTGCATTCCTTCAAGAACACGTCACATTAGATTTGTGAACAACAAGTTCATTGTGAGATGGAGGAGAAAAACACTTACCTGAACTGAAGCGGATGCAATCTGTCCGCTTTGATCAAAGTCAAGACTTAATATCTGAGTGAATCGTGTTGCATTTGAGTTGAGACTAGTTTTGGTGTTGCCAAAGGCTTCGAGAATCGTGTTGATGGCATTCACTTTTTCGGCGGTGAGAAGTTTATTGCAAGAACCTGGAAAGGAATCAATTGTAAGTTCAATTATCTTTTTAATTATTAAAAAATATAAAATGATGATTCATTGGACATTGACACCCATGGGCAGTATCCTGGCCGCCTATTTACTATCTCTCCCGTTTCGCCTATTAAATCCAAACATCAAACCCACCTATATTTTTGTACTCACCAGCAGCTAACGCCAAATAATATATAGCATGTTTGAAACTTGTTGTTTTTCCAGAACCAGATCTTCCCATGAATATCAAACTTTGGTCTCGACGTGTCTCCAGCATTGTCCTGTAGGCGGTTTGTGCCAGTGAATAGACATGTGGAGGCATATCCTCTGTTTTGCATCCACGGAACATTGACACAACCTATAAAAAGAAAAAAAATAGACAAGACACGATGGGATGAAGATTAAGATATGACGGTTTGTCTACAAGAAAACATTTGTGACTCAACTTACCTTTTCCGAATACAAAGAAAGTGGTGCCATTGGATTGACTACCATCAAAATGGGTCCAGCTTTTGTGTGAATTAAATTACTGGCATATCTCTGACGCAAGCAATGCAACACCGATGCTTCGTTAAGATGTTTCAACTGACAAATATCCTCCACCAAATCCAAAGACGAAGGATTTGATTTCTCAATATCATCTTCGTCAACGGTCAGCTCTTCGCCATTGTGCACAAGCTGAATAACGATCTTGTGATGATCGATGAGGTCTTTTTGTTGAGGTAATTTGATGGCAGCGCAAAATCCACCACGATGCACCAGCCATACTTGTTCCCCAGCAACTGGATGTGAATCGTCATTGAATTGGGACTGAAACAAAATGAAGATATATTTAATAAATTTAAATTAACAATACAACATAATATTTTTTTTTAATTTCATGTATAATAGCGCACAAATGTTTTAAATTTATTTTTCACCTCAAGGAAAACAAAATCGTTGCAAGAAGAAGAAGGACAAACTTCAGCAAAATAGGACAAGCTTTTGATAGCTTAAGGAGCGCAGCCATTTTGAATGAATTTTGAGTGAATTTTTAAGTGTTGCCACATTACTTGCTTGGAAAAAAACGTAGTTTTTTATTAATAAGGCTGTGTGCGAATTGGATGAATTGTGGTTAAAAATGGATGAATTTTTAACCACTACAGTCATATTTTAACCTGCTCTGCAGCTAGTCTAATTTTTAACACATTTTACTCAATGCGAACTGTCAAAATTTAACCAAACGTCAAGTTTTAACCACTTTTTAACCCAATTAGCACACGGCCTAAGAAATGGATTAGGTACCACTTATGGTATCGTTTTGTATTTTTTTTAACTTGTGGATAAAGAGAGCGTATTTTATCAATGCGACTTTTAAAATATAACTAATTCTTTGCTCAAGTAAGTCGAAATAAGTAACAAAATATCTGCGAATTTCTTGTTTTTAAATTGTACAAATCTTGCACCATATAAATTTGCACCACCAAACTGTCTAGACTAATTTTTCTGAGAAGGAAAACTATTTTTAAACAACACGCACGCCATGTCTAATTTTTAACTTGCGACTTTGTTTACACGTGTGGAAAATCATTAATTTGCAAGTCCAAATAAAACATTTGGATGTTGCCCCTTTGCTACAAAACAGCCAAAACAAAATATAGCCAGAAAAGAAATGTCACTGAAGTCAAACCCTTGTCCGCACTATATTTCAAAACTTATATAAAAGAAAAAAGAAATTTCCCCAGATGGCACTAGAAGCTGTTTTTGTTGAAGATTCTCAAGCGATTCTTCAGAAGAACGCAACCTAAACTTAATTGTAACCATCAGTTAGGACCATCTTCATCATCATCTTCTTCGCTTCAATTGGTTTAATGCCAACATTTATGACTTGGCGCCGACTTTAGCGTGCGTCGTGATGATATTTTGAAAAACATGAGAAAAAAAGCGTCTAAATAAACATTTACCCGGAAGAAAATGTTTCTGTAGAATTTTGTAATCGAAATAAGAAGAAATTTGCTCCAAGATGGCGCAACCAAAAATTTAAATAGAATTGACTTGCTGGTAAGAAGACCGGACTGGGTCAAGAATCGCCAGTGTGGCGGGAAGTTTAAGAATTGAACTGAGAGAAAAAGGGTTGTTAATGCAATGTATCAAAACATTAAACAATTTTGAACTAATTTTTAAATTAGAGCTTAGCAAAAAACCAACTCTAAAATACTCAAATAGAAATAGGAGGTCATTCATAATTCCAGTCACATTATATGAAATTAATTGGCTAGGTAATTGCGGAAAAAATTATAACAATTCCATTGTTGATTAGAAGGTTCGAACTCGAATTAGTAACCCATAATGTTGTGAAATAATATGAAGCTGATGTGTGCAAAGGTGAAGCTGCTTTGTTGCACTTATAGACCTGATTCACAAGCTAAGTTTTGTTTTCTCGATTCGAACTTGAGTTAAAGGGCGTTTTAAATTCAATCGAAAGCTCACACTCTTTTAGATAATTATGATAATCAATAACGAATGATAAATTCAAAATAAATAAAAATAAAAACCTTAATGAGATTGGATTGGAAAAAAATAAATAAATTTGGTGGTCAAGAGTTTATTCAGCCTTGAGCGTGTGATCACGGCCTGCATAAAGACATGCATATGGCTGAAAAGTAGGTATCTCTGTGGCGGCCTATTAATAGCTGCTATCAATTTTATTTTTTTTTTTTCTTCAAATATCGAAGTGACTTAAAAAGCTGATTCGAAGAGCTGGTTTTTTCTCATATTGAAATTAATGACAATCGATAATTTCTCTGTCATCTGCTTTGTATTGAAAACAGTTGCTGTTAAAAGAATTGCTACAATAAGAAATTTAATAACATACTCAGATTGATTCTACATCTAGTTGCAGGTGATATCATTGATATAATAATACTTTTCAAAAGGGGCCAATAAAACTACCGATTAGCAGAATATCCATGCGAAAACACGCTAAAGCTAAAAGGAAGCCAATCGAGGTCACTCGGACGTATACTTACTATTTTTTTCTAAATGTTTCTTCAGTTAAGAATAATATGCAACCTATAAGAATTGAAAAACTATTGAAACAAGAAACAAGTGTCTCGATTTTTTTTATACCCAGTGTTGGATTATTATTGACTAAAAGAATGTTATAACACTGGTAATTTTTTTGTTCATAAAGAATGCGAAAAAGTATACAATTGCATCTTGATGATTGCAAAACTCTTGAACGACACAAAAAATGCAGCAGAATCTGTTGGCTTTGCTTGTAGTCGAATTAACTGCAATAAACTTCCATTAATTTTGTTTGAGAATGCATTTATTGGAACACTTATTTTGGCGGATTGAAAAATTAATTTTTATAAGTGTGACGTAAGGTTAAACAAGAGATAGCAGTTGTTAATGTCTTAAAAGTAGCTGGAATTTTTGTTTTGTTTATAAGACTGAACACATGTCGCTTTTCATTTTCAATAAAGAAGAATTTCAAAACAAAAATCAAGCTTTCAAAACCATCGTGCAGACGTGAATGCATAATAATCTGAAAGCATTTTTTTACAAATTGCGATTTCAATAGAACATCGATTATGTGATAACTAATTAGGACACTGTGTAATTATCATACACATCACAATCTTCCATTTTACACTACTGTGCACGTCCATTAATTTTTTTAAAGGAAAATATGCATCCCAGCTAGAAATAACGGCATCGATCGATTCCAGCGACGAGAAATTATTTATCTTCCCTCGCATTGAGTCCACAATTTTTTTTAATGCACAGACCTACTGACCGATCGCACCCAAGTCAAGTATTAATAATCTTACGCAATATTTTGATTGCAATCAACATGGAACGGACCACATGATGGCTGGCGTTTGCTTCCAAACGAAATGCCGGGTCCACGTCAACTCTAATATAGATTGTCGACTATATGCAGTGCATCGATGCCTCCAACAATATTTGCTCCAAAATGCTTTCATTAGGAACTTCCGTAATATTCAATATTGTGTAGCCGCTAAGGCTGACACATTTTTGATGATGACGATGACGGCTTTGGACGATCATGACGATATGATGGGAAATGTGTGTTTGAACAAAATTAATAAAGATAATAATAGTGGACTGGTGGCAGCTGATTTATGTAACTAACAAAAATATGATGGTGTGTACTCGAGTAATTTTAAAATCACAACTTTATCGCCGCTGCCGGCAGTTCTGTTCGATCTTTGTCAAGAAAGCAGGGTTGGTTGTGATTTTTTTTGAACAATGGCATTTTTGATAGCGAGAAATACAAACGTTGAAGAGCTACACAGGTCAAATTCTATTAGGGAGTTAAACTTTTATTCTGACACAATCGACACTTTCAAATTAACTTGTGCTCGGAAGTCAACAATGATGCTGAAACCAATTTTTGAAAACCATCTGCAGACCTATGAACAATTAAGAGACAAACCCAAGATTTACACATTTGTGAGTTAATTTATGTACTTCAAATTTTTCATATATATTCAAAGTTCTCAAGCATAAAAAAGGGTCAAGGCTGACAATGTTGTATGTACTTGTCACTATGTCAAAAGAAACTACAAAAAATCGCGTTCAAGGTAACTTTCGCTGTTGAAGTTCAGTATGAAGCCATCAAAGCGCCAAATAAATAAAGAAACCAAAACAATAACAAAGATTTACAGTCCAAACACACAATCGTAAATGCTTTCGGGCAGAAAGTTCAACATTTAGTGTTTAAATTAATGAGAAAATACCTTATGAGCTGCTCTTCCCTTGTCTAAATATATCAAGACTAATTAATAAAATATGACTTTTGGTTTCTGCTTTGCATATTTGAAAAAAAATAAAAATATTAACAATTCAATGGAAGACATAGTTTTAAATAACAAAATGACATGAAAGCTAGCGACGACCTTTTCCAATTAATCAATATTTTATAGCTTTTTACACTTTATGAGCATTTCGAATGCGAAGAAACAAGAGGATTAGTTATTAATCTCGTCAACCTGAATGTCAAGTTACCTTTTCGTTCCGTAGGACAGAAACTAATTACTAAGAAACAAAAGTTTCTAGTTTTCTTTCGAACGGCCGAGCATGGAAAAAGTCAACACATATTTGTAAAAATAAAATTAATTTCTATTCAAAAGTAAATTAATTCAAATTTTATGTATGACAATGCAATAAAGTCGATAAAACCACTACAAAGTGTGATCTAGATAAAAGAAACCCAAAGCCAGGTGGTCAATATGAACAACTTAGAAAAGCCGTTGATAAGAAATGATTATTGACACTCAACGTGTCTCGACAGAGCGTGGCGGTTGTGCGTAGGAGGGATCAAGGGTTAAATTATGCATATTTGAAAATGAAATCGAACTTTATTAGCTTTCACTGGAAAAATGGGTAATTAGATACGAATTCCTTCCAAAGGTCGAATAACTGGCAATTTTGAATTAATATCAAAAGCCCCATTTAAACGATCATTTCAGTTTTAGATTCAGTTGGCCTAACATTAAAGCTTTCAGTTTAAGTTATGTGTAGGTTAGGGGTTGACAGTTGTTGTAACGACAATGCAGCCATTGTGACACCCGTTAGCCTCCTCTTCCTCGTTGACACAGCATTCTCTGCGTAGATCATCTGAACTGATTCTCATCTTTTTCTTGTGATATCCTTACACATTATTAAGGGTAATTATGCTTACAAGAGATCGAAGCGATCTTTTGTGAAATTGCATAATTCTTTCTGTTCTTTGTTCCTTAAAACAGGGCCACAGGTGTCAAGAAGGTTCCATATTTCATCGGCCTTAACAGTTTTTCTTTTTGAGATTTCCTACTTTAAATAACAGGGTGAGATGCTGACTAGCTGAGCTAATCTGATGTGTAAATGCTAAAACTGAAGACTTGAACTGAAACTGATGAAATTCCCATAAAAAATAAACTGAAGTCTAATATAAAATATTTTTTAACTGAAGTGAAAACTGCTCGAAAATTGAAATGGTGACGCAACTGACAACTGATCTTCTAAAAGGGGCTTATGATGATTATTAAATTTGTAAGAGAAATATTAATTTTAAGCATTTGTGGCACGGTTGCAATCTTGCAATAAAATAAATAAATAGAGTGGCGCGACAGCTCTTGAAGAGCCAAGGCCTAAGTGGCTTACTCTCATCAACAAGTCTCTAGTTGCGTTTGAAGAACTGAGGGGACCTACAATTTAACGCCGATTCCGAACGGCAAAGTTGAGAAGCACTTTTGCATGACAGATGGTAACCTTGGAAGTTTTGTCAGTTCTTCGCAAGAGGTAATGCCCGTGAAAGATGAAATAAAAACTATGGGCACGAGTAGGACTCGAACCAACGACGACGCTCTGCTTAGCAGCCAACGCACCTAACCTCTAAGCTACGGACGCTACATGGTTACAATAGGCCAGTTCCACCTAACAACATCTCACTGAGATCTCAGAGATTTATTAGGTGGAACAAAAAATCTCAGCTAAGAACTGAGATTTTTTTCTGAGATCTCGGAGATGAAATTATTTTGGATTCGATTTCCCACTATTTTGACGTGACTGACATATGTACAACAACAATTTGTAAGGTAACCATTTTATCTCAATGAAAACTGAGAATTATGTTCCACCAAATGATTTTCCTCAGTCAAAGTGACATTGAGATCTCAGTGAGATGTTGTTATGTGGAACTAGCCTAATGCTTGACAAAAAATACACTTACTCTTACATTTTTAGGAATAAGAAATGTTCAACACTAAAATCAGGAATGTCAATAAAACTTGCATGTAGCATAAACTAGGAACAGGGATGGCGGCTTCTTTGGACAAAGAGCATTTTACCTAAAGAATGTCTCCTGGAATTGGTAAGTTATTGGAATGAAAAACTTTAAAGACAAACTCTACCATAAAATTCAAATTTTATTCTTCAGGAAAGAAGAAGTAACTAAATTCTATTTTTGGGGGCTGAAAAAAAGGAAACAAAATTGTAACCGTGACAAGTAATAACATCGAATAAGTTATAGCGAACATAAATTTCCATCTGTTGTGTTTAAATTATATGGAAAATCAAAATTTTGTATTATTTTCCGGAAAATTCAATTTGAATTTATTCAATTTGTGTATCAGTACCTGATTTTTTTTTCTTCGTAGATAACATTTATAACAAAAAAATTTAAATACATAAACTTCAATCACACTTTTCAAAATAACCAGCAAGAAGAAAAAATTGCAGCTTTACCTAATTAACAACTCTTAGCTGCATTTTCTACGATTACGTTTAACTACACTCAAAACATTATGATTGATTGGTGGAAAATCACTCAATCGCCTACCGGGATGCATACCAAACTATGGTTATTACTCATCACCCGCAATTGGCTGCATAAATTATATATTTTCAACAAATCTATCACATATACCTCCTTCAAACTCCAAGCTCATCGTGAAAACGTGAGATAGTTCCTTTCATCGCAAAATAAAAACACACCTATAGACTGCATCAGAAGCAGATAGTGGGATGAAACAGTTCATTTTTATGACACAAAACTAAAAAATTGTCCGAAAATACAAATTTTCAGGATCAACACAAAAAAAGGTTTATAATGAATCAATAACGACACTCAGTCAAAAGCACCCATTATTGTCCATCTTAAACTTTGATGTGTCCCACTACAGCCAACTAGTAGCATTAATCCATGGACACCATCAACAATCAAAACTGCATGCACAGTTGATTTTAATTTCGTTCAGTTGATCACGACTTTGCATCCCCAATTCATCTAGCCATAGCATGCAGTCTTCAATTAAATATGACAGCTGATGTTCCGACTTAAAAATAATGAAGAAATCTATAGTGCAAATTATATTTTAAGTACTGGGTATCTTTCTGTCTGGTTAAAAAAAAATGATTCAACACAAATCGATGGATTTTGTTGTTCAAAGTCAACTAATTGATTTAATTGGAAAATATACATTTAACACGTTAACTTTGTTATTTTATTTGTCAAAATAAATGTCATAAATCTCTTTCAATGGGGATAATCCAGAAATGAACACATTAGTATCTTCGGTTCTTGTTTGCTGGTACCTGACATGAATAAGTTAAACAATGTATGACCTTCAATTCGCGACTCCACCTCGAGTCACACCTTAAAAGAATACCTTAGAATCAATTTAGGTGTTCTTCGTTGGCTTGGTCAACAAGGAAAGATGATACGACCTCACTTCTTCAAGTTGCAGAAAGGAACCGGCAACTCGAAGGTTGAAAAATGTTAATCCATTAGATTCACTAGAAGAAACATAGTCCCCGCCGACACATCGGTATCGGTGTAACATGATTGAATGGCCGAGATAAGGAGAGGAATCCAACGTGTGCAGATTTAATTTTATTGCCTCAAACGATCAACTGACCCGTGAAAAAAAAAACACTGGAGTAGTATAAAATTGGTTTCAGGTAATTTTTTTTCCCTGTCCATATGTACTGTCTACTTCTGACACAAAAGAAAGATAGAATTTAAAATTTTGACAACTCTTGAACTTGAATTTCTAACATACGTCTGTTTTTGAAAATAGACGAGAAAAAAAGGAAAGGAAAACATGTCAAAAGTTGAGTACATAATGTAGCTTATTAGAATGCCTTTCAACATTTCCTGCTTCTTGTTACATTCTTTTCAAACTTAAAATGTGTACAAAACAGGAAATGCACTGACATTTTTATCCAGAAAGTGGAGGGACCTAATTTCTTTCTCCATCAAAAACTAAACAACCACCCAGACAAGGCACAATTTATCCCCCAATTTTGCTGCATGATAGTTTGAACTGGTTGCTTCCCTATTTTCTTTTTCAGAAGAACTTTTGCGGTGTAAGAAAACATCTTCCCGATTTCCTATCGTCCTATTCCATAATGGTGGATTGTTGGAGTGAACATTCCATATACAACAAAGTTGTGTTGTGAATAAAACGACAGACAACTGCCATAAATCTCATTAAATCGTGTACGACAAATTTTTCCGTGTCCCCATCATCGCGCTGCCACCGCGTCGTCGTTCGTCCGTCGGGCGTCTCCCGAAATATCTTCGAATAGTAAATAACTTTTCTGTATGAACGATGTCGTAAAAACAATTGGTGGACGTTTTTTGGGAAAGGCATGAAAGGGGCGCATGCATTCAAAAGTTTTTAAGATCTCTTAAAAGTTTCCAAACTAAATGCTCAAACTTAATCTGACAGTTTTTCAAATAAAAATATTTAATGCCCATCTAAGAGGCTAGTTAATTTATGTCACAACGAAATGACTTTCGATCACTTATTTCGATTAAACCTGGGAGGACGCTCATGTTAATGCATTCATGATGTTTTCTTTATTTTTTTGTCTTTCTCCATGTTTGTGCCTTGTTTTTCACAAGATTTTCCTTTCGATTTTCTGTTAAATTGGCCGATTCTTATTTTTAGCCTCTAGATGGAGTGCGCGCAGATAGCGGGACAAAACGTCATACATAGTGCTTCTTCTAGGCTCTGAAAATTGTTTGTCTTTTTTCAACAAAAACTCCTTGTGGCGGTGGTGATGGGCGGTGTGTTTCATGCTTTTTAGTTCTTGTTGTTATTGAAGGTACCATAGATACGAAAGAGCAACAGCAACAAGTCAGTCACGGTAATTTTCATATTCAACGGAAATTAAAAGAAGCCGGATAATTATAAAATGTTAAATATAAGATTAAGGCAGAGCGAGACATTTTTAAGATGCGTACACCGTGAAAACGTACACAAAAGCATGCGGCGTACGATGGGAGCTACTCCAAGAAGAGGAGACACCGTAAAGGTGTGCATTAAGTTGACATTCCTTAGGAGCCCAAAGGCACACGCTGCCGGCGAAGACGACTACGACGCAATTTTTGTTGAATGAAGTTAATTGAAATCTGCGACATGTCTTGTTTTGTGTGTGGCTTTTGTTTTTTAGGCGATTATTTCTGGATTCAATGTTTGAGGATGAAGAACAAGCACTTATGATAAGTGAAGTCTTTGAGGTGAGGATCTTTAGATAGTTTTATGACAAGGGAAGTGGCTACAGATTTTTGTTAAGTAACATTTTTATATAGGAATAGTAACCCCAACCCTCTTGTTAAATTACCTGCTTTGCGATTGTCCCATCGAAGCTCTTCAACAATCCACCGCCACCTCCTACACATCGCAAGACCTGCGATTTCTCATACAAAGCATTATAATCCACCGACTCTTTGCGACGCAATGAGCTCCTTATAGAGGCAGTCCTATTGAAACTACTAGTCCTCGACGCAATCGCTGGCGAATTACCACCACCATTCCTCGGACTACCAATGCTACTGCTGCTGGACGAAGTAACAATCTTATTCTTTGAAAAAACTCCTTGCCACGGTGGTTTGCTGCCAGTATTCGCTAAATTCAAAGCATTACCATTTACAGTCGATAGTAATTGTAGTTGCCCTCGATTCGCTTTACTATTGCTACCCAGAACTCGAAAACTTCGATTGCGTTGGAAATTTGATTTTTCATTCAATGGCGACTGCTGACCACCTGGGCCAAGTTCTTTATCTCCATCGCTGTACAATCGAGCCCGTCGTCGCTGTGGCATAGGCGACGATACCGACGAACGACGATCGGTCTCATCGATCGATGGTTGTGGCACGAGTGTGTCAACGATCTTCTTCCGCCTTGAGCCCATCACTGGGGAATTCAATAAACTCAATTTGGTTGTTGTCATTGTCTTCAATTCCTGACCATAAACACAACCACGGCCGCCGCTGCCACCACCACTTACACCACTTCCATTAATATTTGCCGATGATGACTTCCGCAAGACTTGGTGTGAGTGTTGTTGTTGTTGGGATTGTTGATGGAGATTTAGCTCATTAGAATTCCATGAGGAGTTCTCAGATCCGCTATCGCTTATGGTCTCCGAACTGACACTATTCTTCCGATGATGGTGGTTTGTATTTGAATTGTTTGTGGCCGATGAGGACGATGAGGGTGATGGACTGTGATGGCTATGGAAATGACTATGAACAGCAGTCACGGTATTGCTATGATGATGATGATCTTGATGGATTTTATTGGTGACCACTTTGGATTTAAGTGTGCCACATGCGTGCGCCTTGCCTGTACATCCTCTATGGATTTCTGGCTTTAAGCCAGAGCCAGGTTTGTGCGGTGTCGATGGTGATATTGATGAACGGAGCGATTGCTCAAACGATTTTGGTAGTATAAACATTTGATTTTCAAAAATCGTTTACACTCATTCAGTTTTTCTTTTTTTACTTGCTCGAAATGTGGAGCTCGGTTTGTTTTTGAAAAGTTAATTAAAAACACAGAGGAGCGAACATATTGTTTACATTTTTTAACACTCACATAATTCTATAACAAAAGAGCAATTTAAGAGATAGGTAAGGTGTCTGTTTACTGTGGAGTTTTCAAAGTGCATCTGAGATATCTTATCTTCCTGATATTGATACAGAATGACAGTGCCATGCCCTCCCGATTCCTAAGTTAAGTGTGTTTACACGAACAAATAATCAATTTAAAGAGGTAGTGGCGCTAGTGTCTTCATAAAAAATAAACAATTTAGAAGCATTTTCGAAAGAATCTTGGACCAAGGCGTAGAAATGAGACAACTGGAAATGATCACATTGTTATTTCTTACACAGAAAATGTATGCATTGAAGGAGGGACATAGTTGTGTACGGAAACGATCCGAATTGTTTGTGTTTCCAAGATAGAAGTTTTGGAAACGACTGATAGTCCCTTACCTTTGTAACTTACATAATTTTCTTATCGTTTGTCTCGCTTATGTATTTGAAATGAAGCCTTATAATCTGTTCCGTGTAAGGTCTTGAGCAGACGATCATTGAACTTTTCATGACAAGTTATTTACGGATTTGTGACTCCAACAAAGAGCTTAATTTCATGAGACTTCTAAGGTTTTATCGTCTGCGCTCTAGAAGACGATTTTTCACTCACAAACATAAACCCGACACCTCAATAATTTATCATCATCAATCGACAATTATTTGAAGTTCCGGTAGTTCTATTTCGATATTTTGAGAGATCTATCACAAATGTTTGCTTAGCCGTATCTAAAACTACTTAGGGATAAAAATACATCTCTCAATTGTATTTTAATCCACAACGACGCCCACGTACAACAATCAGTCTCACTCTGCCCACTTCATGATCATTCTTCTATTAGCTGTCGGTTCCATCGAGTCGAATCTAAGTATCCTCAACTTGTGATGTACGAACATATATACAGACAAAAAATCTACCTCTTTATGTCAGTCGTATGGATTTCAATTTAAGACCAAGGTCAAAAATTATTATTCTGCCCCAAGAACACCTTTGACAGTCATTTCGAACAAGCACAAGCACTTGGCGTAAAATATTGCCAGGACAGATACAAAAATACGCACTCAGGTGTGTCTTGATGGAAGGGGACAGGACCGAGAATCTTGGTGTAACTGATATTAGATTTCCTATTTAAGCTGGCACAAGAGCATGCGACATGTTAAGCAAGACCCATAACATAAACTGACATACAAACCAGAGATTAAAATGAGTCAAGTATTGCTTGTAAGTTTCGGGTATTTACTCAAAAAAAACGAGTTTGATCAAACTGAGTCAACCTTCAAACAAGTAATTTCGAGTTTTTTTATTCATGAGTAAAATTATTTACAAGTCATCCCTTATTTCAAACGAGTTCAAACGAGTTTACTGATTGAAAGTAGAATCGCTTACAATCACCACTCCATTATTCATGGCGCTTGTAAGTAAATCGAGAAATATTGTTTGGTTTGTTTGAGATTTGTGTGCTAAGTGGAAATGTAGGTAATTTATGGTCAGGAGGTTTATTTTCATCGTTAATTTTTTTCATTCTCGAATTTTTTACCAGTGTATAATTTTTTGAATAAAATAGAAATGAATAGAAATAAATAAGTCCACATATTTTATGATTTTTTGTGTTCAAAACACCATTGTAGAATATTAACAGGACCTTGTGTATGGGTTTCAATATACATTTTGATTTCATGAGCAAATTAATCCGCGTTTTCAGTTGAATTTTCTCCAGCAAAATCGGCGTACATATCACATTCCCTTGATGAAACTGACGGTTGCATATCCAAAGAGTTCGTATTTGGTTCAATGGCTGGAGCTAGAGACTTTATAAAATCGTACATTTTAGTCTTCTCTGCTGCTTGTAATAATCTTATGTTCTTGCATGGCGGATATTAGAACGTAGCGGTCTTGAATTTTAGCTTGATCTCAGGGTAAAATAAAGTCATAAGATAATGTTTCATTTTTCCTTTGAATTCAGTTAAAATGAATGAATCCGTTTCACCCAGGGTGCAGGTCGTCTCTTTAAAGGGAGTCAAGAACATAACAATTTCATTCAATAAATTATTGTTAATCTCTTGAATTCGTTGCAGCTGTTGTTTCTGCTGTAGAACATGCACAATATCTGGCATATTTTCTTGAATCGATTTGCATATCTCATACCTTACGTTCTATATCTTTATGATTTCATTTGAATCTTAATATTTAAAAACTAGCCGAAAAAACCCTGCGTTGCCGGGTTTGAGAATTTCTGCGAGAGAGCTGTAGGTAATAACGCCAGAGGGAGGTACCGTTTTGGACCAATACAAACATTTTTTTTTTACATTTAATACATGAACGTTTAAAAAAATTAAACTCGAGGAAGTTTAAAAAAATAAATCGTAGTAGGTGTTTTGAAGGAAATTGAAAGTTTTGGTTTTTGGCCAAAAAAAATCGTATGGTGGCTACCCTGAATATTGATCTTAAAATAAAAATAAAAAAACTGGGATATAAGTTTTTGCTCAAACCTCTAATTTTTAAGTTAAGGCTGTAGATGCCTGTAAACTTCCCGACAGACAGACAGACGGAATAGCCGGATCCACTTTTTTGACTTCTCTATCATCGTTATGTCATATCTCATCCTCACTTTCATTTTTTTTTACAAAAAATATGCCGCAAGGAAAAAAGTTGATTTTAATTTACTCACCCGCAAATTTTGTTTTTAAATTCAGGAAACTGACAGCCGACATCAATTTTTTGAAATGTTTCTCTATTTTTCATTTCATTTCATTTCCAGTTCATTTCCAGTTCATTCTTCTAAATTATATTTAAGGCTGAACTCCTACTTAAGCTTTTGGACCAAGACAATGTTTACACTGAACATGCACGATTTTCTGTGCATAAACATTTTCGCTTTATGAAAATTGGGTACATTTCGGTCTCTGTCAAAATTAGTTATAACTAACAACATTTTAGAAAGATTTCAATGTGACTTTGACAAAATCATTTAGTGGAACATAATTCTGAATCATGAGTGAGATAGTTACTGTGACCTCACAAATGGAATTGAATTGAATCCAAAATATTTTCATCTTCGAAATCTCAGAAAAAAAAAATTCAGTTAGGGATGCATCAGACCAAAGTGCAAATACATAATAGGGTCCACAGTGGACACTATGACGTATACGTAATAATTGCATTGCGTTATGGTGAAAATAAAAAGTTCTTCATGAAAAACTCGGAAATCTCATCGGTTTTTAAAGGGAAAATTGCATATTATTGCAGGTGCATTGGTTTTCAAATGGAAAACTGGAAAATTTCAAAATGCGCTTTCGATGAAAAACTCGGAAAACTCTTTGGTTTTAAAAGGGAAATTTGCATGTAGTTGAAGGTGCATTGGTTTTCAAATAAAAAACTGGAAAATTTCAAATGAGTTTTCGAATGAAAAATAGAAAGATATTTTATGAATGAAGTCATATGAACATTTTTAAACAAAGCAATTTTGTGGTAGTGCATTGCACTGGTTTTCAAATGGAGACCTGAACCCATTTTGAAATTTTTCAGTTATTTATTTGAAAACGGATACACCTACAATTACATGCAATATTCCCTTTTTAAACCAATTAGTTTTCGGAGTTTTTCATGAAAAATTTTCTATTTTCCATTCGAAAACCCATTTTGAAATTTTCCAATTTTCAACTTGAAAACCAATGCACCCACAGTTACATGCAATTTTCCCTTTTAAAACCAATTAGTTTTCCGAGTTTTTCATGAAAAATTTTCTATTTTCCATTCGAAAACCCATTTTGAAATTTTCCAGTTTTCCACTTGAAAACCCACAGTTACATGCAATTTTCCCTTTTAAAACCAATTAGTTTTCTGAGTTTTTCATGAAAAATTTTCTATTTTCCTTTCTGTTTTCCATTCGAAAACCCACTTTGAAATTTTCCAATTTTCCATTTGAAAACCAATGCACCTAAGGTAACATGCAATTTTCCCTTTTAAAACCAATTAGTTTTCCGAGTTTTTCATGAAAAATTTTCTATTTTCCATTCGAAAACCCATTTTGAAATTTTCCAGTTTTCCACTTGAAAACCAATGCACCCACAGTTACATGCAATTTTCCCTTTTAAAACCAATTAGTTTTCCGAGTTTTTCATGAAAAATTTTCTATTTTCCATTCGAAAACCCATTTTGAAATTTTCCAGTTTTCCACTTGAAAACCCACAGTTACATGCAATTTTCCCTTTTAAAACCAATTAGTTTTCTGAGTTTTTCATGAAAAATTTTCTATTTTCCTTTCTGTTTTCCATTCGAAAACCCACTTTGAAATTTTCCAATTTTCCATTTGAAAACCAATGCACCTAAGGTAACATGCAATTTTCCCTTTTAAAACCAATTAGTTTTCCGAGTTTTTCATGAAAAATTTTCTATTTTCCATTCGAAAACCCATTTTGAAATTTTCCAGTTTTCCACTTGAAAACCAATGCACCCACAGTTACATGCAATTTTCCCTTTTAAAACCAATTAGTTTTCCGAGTTTTTCATGAAAAATTTTCTATTTTCCATTCGAAAACCCATTTTGAAATTATCCAATTTTCCATTTGAAAACCAATGCACCTAAGCTCACATGCAATTTTCCCTTTTAAAACCAATTAGTTTTCCGAGTTTTTCATGAAAAATTTTCTATTTTCCATTCGAAAACCCATTTTGAAATTTTCCAGTTTTCCATTTGAAAACCAATGCACCCACAGTTACATGCAATTTTCCCTTTTAAAACCAATTAGTTTTCCGAGTTTTTCATGAAAAATTTTCTATTTTCCTTTCTGTTTTCCATTCGAAAACCCACTTTGAAATTTTCCAATTTTCCATTTGAAAACCAATGCACCTAAGGTAACATGCAATTTTCCCTTTTAAAACCAATTAGTTTTCCGAGTTTTTCATGAAAAATTTTCTATTTTCCATTCAAAAACCCATTTTGAAATTTTATAATTTTCCATTTGAAAACCAATTTACATAATGCGAAATTTTCGTGCACAGAGATTGGAAAATAAAATCCATGCTATTTTTGAACATCGATGTTAAAATTTTCTTTTGTACAGAAAGTCGTGTCCAAGAGATCGCATGTAAACATTGTTTTGGTCCAAAAGCTTAAGTAGGAGTTCAGCCTTAAATATAATTTAGAAGAATGAACTGGAAATGAAATGAAATGAAAATAGAAAGACGTTTCAAAAAATTGATGTCGGCTGTCAGGTTTCTTAAATATCCAAACAAAATTTTCGAGTAAGTAGATTAAAATCAATGTTTTTTCCAATTAATAATTATTTCTTTTTCTTTCAGGGTATCCTACTGCACATTCAGTGCATAGCAGAAGAGTTGTATTACATTTATAAGGTATGACTTTTGTTGGTTTGTTGGTTTATCGACTACAAACATACAACCGACAAACAAACAAAAGTCTTACTTTATATATTAGTATAGATGTACTCATTGAAACAAAAAAAATCTTATTTTATAAAAAAAAAATGCGGAAAACCAAAAATTATTACTGAAACTAATTCATTCATAGCTTGAGTTCTTCTTTCATACCTCAATTTTTGTTATAATACTCAAAAAAAGAGTCAACATCCCACCCTAGAAAGGTTTTACAATATAATCCTGAAAGTAGTAGATAGCTTGGTAATAGGTAGAAGTTCAGATATGTCATACAAAGATTAACAATATTTAAAATGTCCTTACAAAACAGCATTCTCTACCAACCGGTAGAAGGTATTCCCTCGACATAATCTTACTCAATCACTACTTTCTATTTAGGTACCTATACAAAAATACCTAGCCTACATTTAATGTATGCATTCATTATTAAATCCTTTCTTTATTTAATGAGAAAAATAATGTTTCCAGTGCGGATTATAATATTTATGACTGAAAATCCGGCCAGCTAACTCGTTTATAAATATTTTTATTCATTAAATTATAACCCATACAAAGCCTACATCTTTCTTTTTTTTTCTTCGTAGTTAAAAAAAAATTGAAACATCCAATCAATTTTACCCGAAAACTCGAACATGATTGAGTAAGTACAAGCAAACAAATTGCTTGTGAATCAATTTGACTTGAAATGATCGAAACCGAAAAATATTTACGAGTTTCCTCTGCTTGCTTGGTTTGACTTACAAGCCTTTTTACTTATGAATCAATTTATTCATAAATAAGGGTTGCAAACGAACGAGTATGAACAAGCACACAAGAAAAAGTTGGACGTGTTCGAACTGTTCAAACATACTCATTTTAATCTCTGATACAAACCAACACCTTTTTGAATATTTTCTAAGCTCGGACTCGACGACAACAAAGTCTCCTTAGGTTATGGTTTCGTTTTCATTACATTCGAGATTCAATGATGTGGCTGTGCGATGATAGTATCTCACCGTCACCAGCCAGCCCACACTTACAAAAGAACATCAGCACAATCGACGAGTCGAAGTTCGTACACCTGTAAGACTTGAAGGTAGAAAAAAGACGGATGCGAGGGCAAATTTATCAGGAATTATGCACAAAAACTTTATGTTCAATTGTCAGTCAGAAGTGTGGATGTGCCTAGCAAAATGAAATTGATATCGAATCGTGAGTCTTTTGCTAAGAAGTCGTGGTGGCGTGCTTCTGTTTTGTATAATAATGCATGCGTCATAATTAACGCCTATAAATTGTACACTTTGGTGTATTTTGACCATGTGAGCTTTTTGTTTGCATTTCTAACACAGCATGAATGTTTGCCTTGAGGACTGACAACTTGTCGGAGGTTACCTTTGAGCATGCAAACTTATGTTAATGCTTAATGAAGGTATTAAGATGCTTGCAATAAAAATTCTTGAAGGTAAGATTGAAGCCAAAGCATTGCGCTCAAAGTAATTTGCAGAAACGAAGAAGAATTGAGCATCTCATCTTTCATTAAATGATTTTTCACATTCCATCAAACATATTCATGGTTCATTCTTCGTTCTTTGTTTCAATGTTACTTCAATGTGGCAACCTTTGTGTGTTTCAAGTCAAGCAATATTTGCATATACAAATATTTTTGATTATTGAGAACATGTGAAATTAAGGGTAAACTGAATACAAAAGGTCTACGGTCCCAGAGAAGTAAACATAAGTAATGTTTGAATATGCGTGATCACATCCACAATCTAATTTCATATGCATGAAGAAAGTTTTATAATTTTTGTTTGTTTTTTATTTGTATAACACCGCAAAGAATACAAAACAACAGCAAGTTAAAACTTCGCAAAACTTCTCTGGAGAGGAAAAAACTTGTGCGCTTTGTCGGCTTTTGGCTTGTTCATATTTTTCAGTTCATAAACAATTGATCAGAAAAAAAGGCGAATTCATTAAAAAAAAAAACAAACGATTGTATTTTTAAAAGCTTCCAATATTTGCAAGAGACAAATATTGGCTCAGTTGCCAAAACAAATAGAATTTATTAAAACTGGAACGATATTCGAATTTTTATCTAGAACTTGGACACAAGATCTTTACTTCTCTTCTTTCTAAGTTCATGGAAACGCTGATAAACTATCAGCTCAAAAAATATCTCGAAGACCGAAAGCTTCTTAATGACCGGCAGTACGGCTTTCGCAGCAACAGGTCCATTGGTGATTTGATGGTTTATCTCACCGAACAGTGGAACAAATCTTTACATCGTTTTGGAGAAAGTAAGATTGTTGCACTTGATATTTCATAGGCATTTGATAAAGTCTGGCATCTTGCTCTTTTATCGAAAATGCGTGCCTTCGGTATCGATGAATCCCTTCTTCGTTGGATTAGAAACCTACTTTCGAACCGTTCAATATAAGTTGTTTTGGACGGATTCAAGTCCGAAACCCACAATATAAATGCTGGTGTGCTCCAGGGCTCCGTTTTGTCTCCGACCCTCTTTTTAATTTTTATTAATGATCTTCTCATATTCGTTTCCAGATTTACATCCCTCCTCTTTGGATGTGGAACTGCAACGGCAAAATATGATAAGCTCATTAAACTCTGACTTAAACAGCATTGTACAATGCACTGTCCATGAGTGGCACTTGCATCAATGAGACCGAACATCTCGAGATTCTCGGTATGTGCATCAATGACCACCTCTTGTGTACCGAGCACATACGCGATGTAGCCAAAAATGCCGCAAGATGTTTGGGTGTCTTAAGACGGTGCAAGAAATATTTCTCCCCGCCTGATCTGGCTATTATCTATAAAACCTATATCCGTCCAAAGCTTGAGTGCAATTCTCATCTTTGGGCTGGTGCTCCAGCTACTTACTTAAGCCTCTTGGGTGGAATACAAAAAAGAGCTGTACGAATGATTGGTCTCTCTATCACTAACGCATTCACTCCTTTAGACCACCGTCGTAACGTAGCGTGTCTCTCCTTGTTCTATCGCTACTTTAACGGTAATTGCTCTAGTGAAATAGCCAGTTGCATTCCTCCACAGTAATACCCTCGAGCCCAACTTTGGACGTACTCTCAAGTATAGACTCTCATTGTTTAGCCGTACTTCGCGAATGTGGACCTCTCTTCCACAATCTGTCTTTCCCAGTCATTACTATGTTCAAGAATGTAAGACCAATGTACACCAACCCTTTCCCTTCTTCCTAATGCACTCACTGTGTCTCTCGAATAAAAAGAGTATACAAATCCCTTGAGTGGGTGCAAATTAAAAAAAAAAATGACACGCCATTAGAGGTTGTTTTCTTGAGAATCTTGAAAACACCCTCGGGCAACACAAAAACAGTTTTAAGACAATTGCCTGGCCTTTTCAATAAAACATCGGTTTTATGTGTTTTGTTTGTCTTCAAGAAAGAAACTTGAAAGAAATATAATTTCCTTATTGAGCGTGTGTTATATAAAATTGAGTGCATTCTTCGATACATGTATCTATAAAAAGAAAACAGAAGTCAACGATGATGTTCATTATAGTTAAAGTGTAAATTGATTTCTCAACTTTGAAAAACTGTTTACAATTGACTGATGTAATCTGAAAGGTAAACAATAAAACGCGCAATCAACTGATAAACAGAATATTCAACTTTTAACGCTTGAAAGAGAACACAACATCATGTCGAAGCGAATTATGATCTTTGTTGACTCCTAGGTTTTTTGTTGTTGACGTTGTTTTTTTTTTTTTTTGTAATTGAACATTTAAAAATAATTAAAGTTTACGAAGCATAAAAGACAGAGTTGAGGGTCTCAACTGCATGTTCTTAGAAAAAAAAGGTATTGGTTTAACGGTATTGTATGCGATTCCTAAAAACTTTGAAAAATGTTTCTGATTTATTAATTAGACGAATATGATATTGTCAAATGGGAAAAGGCAAAATACCGTTACAGTTTGGCTATAATAAACCAACTAAATACGACCTGACCCCAACCGTTATGTTGACTGTATGGATTCCTTGTAATTTTATGTTGTTAAACAGTTAAAGAACTTCGTTCTTCATTTTTCTATTTAAAAGGCAAAAATTGCAATCATTATTTTTTGGAACTTGTTTTTTGTTTATTTGACTACCATCGGGTTTTTTTTAGAAATTAATTTCCAGTTCTTGTGAAGTTTTATTGATTATTCAAATGAATTGAGTGAAATATTTTTGTTTTAAAAATTAAATGTCAATTAATGCAAACAAAAAACACAAAAGTTAATAAATTAAAAGTAGGTTATCACAGGATCTGATTTGATTTGATTTTTTTTTTCTTTTTTTTGGAAAGCTTGAGTCAATTTTTACTGCGCATTTAGAAATAATTCGAATCAATTGCCAAATAATGGAAGATGAATAATCGATGGAAATTGTATAAAGATTGACTTCAATCGCGATAAAAAATGTGAGTGATTGAGAATTGTAAAACTTAACATCAGGCATATCTACAATCTTTTTCTTTTAATGAATTTCAAAGATGCACTTCAAAACACCCCAGGGAGGTAAACGTAAATGTATTTTGTTTGAACAATGATAATCATTGTCACTAAACGTTCTCAAAATACAAGATCTCTAAGAATGGGTTTTATCACACCGAAAATTCTATTTATATGAGCAATAGATAAATTTCTTCACCGTGACACTGTTGTCTGTTGTGTGTCTTTTTTATTACCACTTTTTCAAATCGATCCAAATTTTTGTCACAAGAAATTCCAAGCTTAATGAAAAATTATTTAATTCGGATTAATGCTTCAAATATTTATCGATTCAAATTTATTCGCGCGATCCAATCGCGAAATCACACTTTAATTCACCGCGGCGACGACGACGAGATACAGTATTAGCTCTCTGGTATTCAACTTATGATAAATGGTTTTCATTTCGCACGACAGGCATTACAAGCTTGATTGAATTCCACAGCCACACGTTGCTCGTTGGCTCACCCGCACATTCGCAACCAAAACAAAAACAAAAAAAAACAAAACTATGATATCCGATCGAGTGATTTACGAGCAGTTATTTATCTGCAAAAGATACAACAATACGAATATCTTAAAGTAACGCTTTCAAAACTCATCGACAAAACAATACTGGGTCGATATCCAACAAAAAGAATCTATGCAAAAGATACAAAAGTATCTATTGCTAATGAATGGTATCTATAATATGCTTGCAATCTTTAAACTCGACAAACAACGAACGAAACGAAACGATCTTCAGCGAGACTCTAAGCGCACTGAATACAACCGATTTGGAGTTTGGAGTACGAACCCACCAACTCACTCATTGAAGCATCTATAGATACCCCAGCCCCCAGCCCAGTCACAATCCCACATCAGTGTTGAGTGTTTTTTTTTTCACTTGCAGAGGTGTTTCGTTGGGTGTTGTGTGTATCACTTGTAACTTCCTTGCATTTGAGTGAGTTTTTTTTTTGTTTCGATTTGCATGGAAACTCAAGTCATTTCGAGTTAAAAAGAATTCTTTTGGATAAAATAAATAGAAATTCATTAACAAACATTTTAATCAATGAAATTATTCCGATTGCGTGTATTTTTTCCGTTGTTGACTCTTTGCCATGTAGTTCAGTTTTTTTGTTTTTTCCTTTTGTATATTTGTTTATCTAATATCATAAAGTCATTCGCCGTGAGGTGAATTTCATTCATATTCGTTGCACGTTGATTGAAAGAAAGAAAAAAAACGATACCAAGAAAAAATGAATTATTTACAAGACCTAATGCCTAATGATTTCATAGACAACAAGCTATTAAATTTTATAGATTTAGGTCTGTTAAATTACGCGTGTGTTTATCGATTTATGGAGGAAACTAGGACTGGCCTTTCCAAATTTTAAGCTAATCAAGAAAGATATTTTAATGATCTTAAATTAATTTGGTTACTAATGTTTCTTCCATGTCATTAAAATTATGAGAACGTGCTCCGGAAATTCCATTTTTGGACAATCTCTATTATCACGTTTATTGAACATCACGATCGATGTAGCGATGATGATGGCTCTATTTACGATTTGTCAAACATTGGTTCAGTCTTTTAAAAGCTATTGTGTTTTGTGGTCTAAGCTCTAAAGTGCCGTAAAGGAGACAAACAAAGCAATATTTCCTATCCAAATATATTCCTAGTGATGTCAATCAATTATATAGCACAATGTTGCAGCTTCATTCGCCGCATGTCATTCATCATAAATCAAATATATAAATTAATCAATAAAAATAAAAGCAAATTTTCCATCCAACCAAAAAATAAATTGATACTTCACCACAAATTTGTGAGACTGTAAAAATCGTGATTTAACAATTTTAACCTTACGCACCGGATTAAAGTCTAGTACCATGAAGGGTCTAAATTTGTCTATGGCATGGGATCTATTTTATAGTTTACGACGGCCTACGACTTGAAAGAAAAATGGACAAAAATTCAGAGCCTTGTTACAAATGAAAGAAAAACCTTTGGCTTATAAAATCATTTTAGCTGACCCACTGTATCGAACTGCAACTGTTTTAAATTGCCTAAAACCTCTAAGTGAAAGATAAAAATTAGTTATCTCACAAATAAAAACAACACCTATAAATTTTATATTTTTCCCATTTCTGTCTCAGATTTTCAGTTAGCTGTTTTTTTTTTTTATGAATTGTCACAACCATCAATCTAAAAAGCGACCCCAACGAAAACCAATTGCCAACAATTTGTAGCACGTGGGTATTTCAACCGTCATCTGAGTCGTGCAGTCGTTGGTCGTCATTCTGATTTAGATTTAGTTCCAGTTCGACCACTTTGAATCTTGAAATGCATGCATTTCCAGCTTAAGTAATCGTTACATTGATTATTATTATTATGTACGAATACGAGTAATACAAACCAACCTACAGCAGCGCCAGTGGGAGTAGGCGGACTAGAAATGTGTGCGATGGAAAAACTTTGACGGATGCCAAAAAATCAAGTTGCTGACTAAGCTATCTTTTTGCTGCTTCATTAGGCGGAAATTCATTCATTGCAACGATTCTGTTTTGTTTTGCGGTTTTATTGATATATTAATCAATTCAACAATAATGCAGTTTCAATCAAGAAACCAAAACCGCAATTGTGTGCAGTTGTAAGTTGATGTATTTTCTTTTTTATCGATTTATCGAATTTGCATATTTCCCTACCATGATTGGAAAGCCCTATTTAATCACAGATCTCTAATAACATCCCCATTTTAACTTTCAAAATTGCCACGATCGAAAGAACAATGGTGTAGGCATGAAATAATCATGTCCTAATTTGATGGGAGTGTGCCTGTTGTCTGTCCATTTAAGTGCAATATTTAATTCAGTCAGTTCAATATTTGTCTTAAAAGTTAATCTGCCGATTTAAATTTAAATCAATCCACCCTTTATATGTTCAAACACAGAATCAGGCTTCAAGAGAGCTTCGGGGCATTTAATGCCCAAAGCTGTATACGACTTATAATTACTCGTCGGCCAGGTTTTTCCCTCATTGTTGTTATTTTTTTTTTTTGTAAATTCTTGTTAACAAGATTGAAAATATCAATTTTTAAAATGTCAACACCCAGATTATTATATTTTTATTCTCTTTTATGTTTATTCCCTCAATTGCAATCAATCTTTGCCTAGCCTCTTTGCCAAAAGGAGTCTATTTTTCTTATAGCGTCTAGTGGTAAGTAGGTGCTAACAACAATCTGTCAAGTTGCGAAGAAAATACCTCGTAGTACATGCAACACAAAGGCTTGTTGCAGGTTCAAATACAGCACATATACGATTTTAGATAAAAAAAAAACTTGATAACAATAGAAACGATTACAAACATTTATTGAGGTTGAGGAATTTAATGTGTCTCAATTGTTTGCAGATTGGGAATCTGGAGTGTAGGTGTTATATTTATACATATATTTTTTTTCCAAATAACACAAAATGATTGAACACGTCAAAACATGGATTACAAACAGGTTCAAGAATAAGACGTACGATTGAGCTCAAATGGCGAGGTAAATGCTTTTGTGCAATGCAATATTTTCGAACATATGGATTTTTTCTCGAAAACCAATAAACGACCTTAACAGAAAATAATATTACAATAAAACTGACAGTGACAATGTGTTGTTGCAACTTGCAAGTTACAACACCCACAGGTGGTGTTTTAAATCTGGCGTTCGGAGTTCTGGGATAGGCGTTTGTTTTCGTATAGGGCTTGGTTATAGAGTAGCGTGTTTGCAAGTGCTGACTGCTGCGACGGTGCTAGATGTCTATGAATGCCTAGCGTTAGTCGTACGTCTATCAGAGTTTATTCGAACAGAAGTGGGTTTTTGTCTGAAGACCTTGAAATGGGAGTTAGCTATTTGGAACAATATTGATCAATGGATTGATTAATCTGAAAACCAAGAAGTTTTACCGTTGAAGAACGTAAAGGTTGATTCGATTTGAAGGATTTAATCAAATTGTTTCTGCAAATACAGTCGAACTTCGATAACTCGAACCATCACTTGCCAAAATAAATAATTCGAGATATCAAAACTTTAAGTCATCAAATAAACCATCGTACTTATTTTTGAACGTAAAAAAGGACAGCAGTATTAATTATTTAGAGAAGTTGCCAAACCATTGGTCCAACACTGGGGTAAATTATTGGACCAATCCACACACAGGATTTTGTAAAGAGTGAATTCAAACGAAAATAATCATTATCGTATCACTTTGACCCTCTGTAGCTCCTGAAGTATACGGCCCTGTCCCCTGAAAGTACAGCAGTCGCGTACGTTCATATCCCATAGGTTAGGTTAGGTTGGAGTGGCTGTCCGGATGTCATTGAATCACTTAGACCTCAAGGGCCCATTGTACATGTTATGAGGTTACTCATGGGAGAGTAATGAACTTAAACAAACCATTTTGTACTTTTAATGAAGTTAAAGAGACATTTTGTGTCAATCGTTGCCAGTTCACTGGTATTATCGAAGAAGGGATTACCGAGATAGTTATTCCTTCTATTGGAGAGTGCCGGACATATATACAGAAGGTGTTGGCTTGTTTCCTCCTCCTCCTCGACCATGCAGCTTCTACAGAAGTCGTTTGCGTAGATCTCAAGCGTCAAAGCATGTCTGCCTATGAGGCAGTGTCCTGTTATGACTCCAATTGTAGAGCTTATATTTTGTCTGCTCAGGGAAATCAAGCCTTTTGACCGTTTCAGGTCTATGCTTGGACATATTTGTTTGGTTGCTAGGCAGGTGGTACCCTGTGACCATCTAGCATTTGCTGATTCTAGAGCATATTGTTTGAGAAGATATTTGCATGTAGCAAGTGGTGTTCCTATGTTATGCTTTTTGTCTAACATTGGGCAGACTTGTTCCGTTTTTGGCGAGCTCATCGGCTTTGCAATTTCTCGGAATGTCTCTGTGGCCCGGCACCCAAATGAGGTGAATATTAAACCTAATCCTTGCAAGATATAACGGTTTCTTTGAGCCAGGATAGTGCCTCTTTAATCGCCATTACTTCTGCTTTGAATACACTACATTGATTAGGAAGTCCGTAATCGGTCTTTGAACCGTCTGTATAGAAGTGTACCGCTCTTCCGGGGGTCTCTCTTCTTCCCAGGACGATCTTGAAGGGATGGAAACATGGAAGTTTTTACCGAATACCATTCTTGGTATAGTCTAATCGATCTGGGATAGATCTGAAATTGTTTAGAATAGTAGTGTGTCCAATATTGTTACTGTTCCATTGAGAGGTGGCTCTAAGCCTCACACATGAGTTGGCTGCCACTATTTTGGAGAAAATGTCAAGAGGTGTTAAGTTTAAAAGCACTTCCAGGGCTGCGGTTGGTGTTGAGTGAAGTGCTCCTGTGATGCACATACCTGCTGACTGCTGGACTTTGATGAGCTTATTTAGATTTCCCATCTTGTCCTGTGCGGTCCACCACACGAAAACTCAATAAATAAGTATCGGTCTGATTACCAAAGTGTTTAGCCAGTGGGTTATTTTTGGGGAGAAGACTCATTTAGATCCTATGGCCTTTTACAAGTAAAAAGCGCTACGTTAGCCTTTTTTACTCTTTCATCAATATTTGCCTTCCAATTTAGTTTTTTGTCTAAAATGAGGCATATCCCATACTGGGGTATATGTATTTTCAAAAACTAACAAGTTTCAAACTTGTCAAATAAAGAAGCTTTTGCAGAATTCAATAAACCTTTGATTAACTTCATCAAACAAATACCAAATTGAGCTCAAATTCTGTATGTTTAACAGGCTTTCAAACCGCAAACGTAGTTTATTTCACCATAAACAACGCGGTTTTAGCGGAATCGAAATACATGTCTCCGTTCAATTCGTCGTTCTACTATAATCGAGTTGGTCGTGAACCAAACGATTGACGTCCAGCTACGTGCCCTGTACTTGTATAGATACAGCGGTGATAATACATGAGTTTTACATGAATTGTTTTCCCACAAATATCTACATATTTTGCCCACAGATGCACATTTGCCTATACCGAACTGAACGCACAGAACCAACCAAATGAAAACGCTTGATTAAACTTCCTGTCTACCAATCTATCTCCTTCTTGGGCTAGACATAGGGAGTTGGACACCATAGTTTTGTGTACAATGTGCATATTATTTTTTTCTAGATTGAAAGTGGACAAACAGACGACCGAAATGACGATAAAGCGATTTTCTTCAATCTGATCTAGCGAAGTAACTACTGTTCAAGAGCTAAGAACCTAAACAGAGTCATAGTTATAGAATAGACTTACATAATTTGAAATGTTGTTTACAAGAAACAATAAGAAAGAAGAAGGAAACAACAACAAAAGCGTTGTCCCCATTTCATATTCAATGGAGTTGGAGTAAATTTAGCCCCAGATTGGCTTTAAACTTATTCCAAATGAGAAGCAAAACGACCGTTTTGAAGTTTTGGGTTCAATGTGCCTGCGAACGCGAAATCAAACGCACCATAATTATAGACGAATGTTTGAATAACAAAAACGCGTAATCTGTTTATGTCGTAATATAAAAACGGCCAGTATAAAATTCATTTTTCACTCATTGTGCATATACCGCATACAGGCGTTGTGTTTAGTGTGATCGCGCAACGCATCTGGACACACGCATATCAATTAAGATTGACTTGATATAAATTTGCATCTTGGTCAATATTCCGACTGATTGGGTGGTACACGCTTAGTTAATAAAGGATACCGAAATTGTGGCTTTGTTGTAAACTGAAAGCAATGCAACATTTGCTGCTGTTTGCTTGTAAGTATGATGCAATTAATGTCAATTTAATTTATGTCGTCTGAATGACAGTTTTTTAAGTTTTCTTTTGAATTTACAGCACAGGTCAGAGTCAGACATTGAGGAAAACATCTTACCAAGAACTGATGTTGTAAGAGAGCATTATTCCTACAAAGTCATTAACAAGATTTATGTAATTAAGAAAACAAACCCCTCTGTGGAAAGTTATAAAACTTAAACTAACACTACCTAGAAAGAATGCTAATGATTTCAACATTGTGTCATTCGATATCGCCAGCAATTTTGTTTATTTACAACAAATTTGAATAAATTGTCTTATAACTCATTAAACCAAGCAAAATGTGCATCAAGCAACAACGTCAACGACTCAATAATAAATCAATTTTGACTTATTTGAAAATTCTTAATGAAAACTCCTGAGCTATAAGATCCGCCTACATTCAAACATAAGAACTCAATGCAAATATGTGGAAGCTGGAAGGTAAAAAAACGACCTTGGTAAAAGATTAAGTTAACTGTTTACATAGTTTCCGCAATTTTCTGCTATTTTAATTTTTTATTTTATTGTTTTCTTTTTTACTACTTTTTAATGCTCTTCTTGCAAACAAAACAACACACAAAGCTTTAAGCAACCTAGCCCTGGAGGGGCGCTCCGGTGCTTGTCACTGCCCTGAATGGAGTGGTACAAAAAAAATGAACAGTCACAGAGCGCGCTTCGAACAAACCCTATTTTATCGAAGCCGGAAATGAAACAATCATTCGCTGTCATATTTAACGGTAAGAAAAAACGAAAAACTTTTAAATATTTTTGAGGGTCTCTGGTAATAGTTTTTCAAACACCAATTATTTGCTGCATACTTCTTGGCACTAACATAATGGTTGTTGCACAGACTATGGATTCTTGGATCGTACGAGATCGATTTTACTTGCTTCAGACAAAAAATAATAGTCAACTCACCTGTTGTTTAAAACGTTTGCTGGCACTTCTTTTCAATGTGTTGCAATCGACTTTGACAACCTTACGATCTACTTCATCGGGTTCGGTTGGACTGATCATGCACCGACGACTTAACTCAACTAATTCCGAAACTGGTTGCACCTGTAATCACAACAAAAAAATATGTGCATACAAAAGTTAATATGAATTCCAACAAGAAAAAGAAGAGACAACAAAAAAAAAAGCAAAATAAGAAATTAAGAACTCACCTCAACAGTTACTTGATCACCACTATTCCTAATCATCTCGATAATTGTTTCTCGTGTCTGCTCACACACAGAAGTCCCATTGACTTTGAGCAGCCTGTCGCCTGGCAGGAAGCCCGTAGCAACACCACCAGCACCAGGCTCTGCAAATATAACCGGCTTAAAGACAGGTGCCGTCAGGCATTCACTCCGATCCAGGCACATTGCCTTGCGCAGACTAAAGCCGAAATCATTACGTGGGGACTTTTGTCGCTTGATGACAAACTCCCGCGGTGGCGGTAGTTTGACTAGCGTAATTGGTGGCAGTGGTAAATCGATGTCTTCGAATGTGTGCACTCGCGACCACCGTTCGGTGCCTTGTGATTCACCGATCGGACTCAGTGAGAACGGAGGTGTGGCAAATGAAGAATTTGTTGTGTCAGTTAGGCTTTCGGCGCTTGGTGATGGCGATGTCATCACATGCAGATTACTCAATGGGGATTGTGTTCCCAAACGTGGCGACGACACGCTGTATCCACCCCCAACACCGCCACCTGGAGTATTATGGGAATAGTAATTCGATGGACCGTGTGCTGTACTCGGACCGATATCGCTACGAAGAGATTCGGCTGAAGTGTAGGCGGGATTCCCGGAGCGATGGTGTTCGATCGCATCGAATGCCATTGATTCATTTTGTATTGTATTTCGCATGAGCAACTGCCGTGAGTCTGGCGAGGGATTTTGTGGGAGTTCTTCCTGAATGCTGCCACGCGATCCCTTGAGAATGCCACGTTTTGGTGGTTTTGGCGGAACTGGAGGTAGAAAACGATTCTGAAAAAAAAAAAAACATTACTTTGTTTATTGCATAATTGGATTTGAATGGAATGAACGATTGAATGGATATGCAGTTTGCTTTGTACAAGCAACAATGTAGGTATGTATTGGTTTATTATCTTCTTTCTATTTTACTGTTTACTTTTGCACTCATTCATGGCGTACTTTTCATACCATACTGCACAGGTATTGCCTTGGATTGAAATATCACCCACTCTTTTGGGCCTTGAGTGGTACAAAAATAATTAAAAATATTGATTCTTGCAATGGATTCGGAATTTACTATGTACACATGCAGTTGCCAGTTGGTATTTCTTTGTATATAAAACGAGAAAGACTAAATGATGTGATGCAGAACAGCAAAGTTAGTTTTTATATTTGGTTTGACGTCAAACACTTTGAGTTCCACGAATAGATAGGCGAAATTAAATTTATTGAGTGTTCTTGGACGCATATCTTGTATTTAAAACGCATATTATGTACTTAAAACCGGGCATTTCGTTTGCATCAAAAACGTGTCATTAGTTATAAATCAAATGGAATCGTTGATAAAAAAAAATCCCCTTCAGCATTCAACCCTCAAGAAAAAAAAATCACAGGCCAGCCTCTTTAGAGACCACATTCCACATCCAGTCTAACCCGTTGTATACGTCGCTTTATATTTAAACAAAAAATTGCAAAAATAACAAAAAAAAGAGCAAAGCACCACTAAGCACTAACCCAACAGCCACCACTATCGCCCGTCAACATGAACCTACCTCGCATAGGTATAGATACTCGCTAGGTTGCTTGTTTAAGTGTTGAAAAATAAACGTGACTAACTCACCTTTAACATAATGACATAATCTTAATGCCATCTAGACTATGTCTGTCCGTCTCAAACCATAAACGAAGAAGGAATCAAAACAAAAAGCCAAAATAACTGTACCATGTCAGAGTTACAACATTAACTTGAAGTCGTGTACAATTTGTTTTTTTTTTTTATTATTGTTTTTTTGTTGATATTCATTGAAGAAAGCCCATGGTTTGGAGCGAAAATGATTCAACATGACGATATGCGGCTGGCTTATTTTGTTTCGATGTTTTTTAAAAGAAAAATTTGCTGCAAAGACTTCTAACCAAAACTGACACTTGACGATTTTTATTCTTGAGATTGAAGAAGTAAAAGGACTAAAATCTATGAGGATAGGACAGAGGAACATAACCTACAAACAATCACAGATATTATCGAGCCAATACTCCTGTCTTAAAATAAACAAGAAAAATTAAACATGACTAAACCAAATTCAACGGAAGTTTAATGGCACATAGCTACTACACAGTTTTAGAATTTGTATTTGCAAAGATGGCTGATTTGTTTAAGTGAACAGTTTTAAATAAAACCAATTTCCATTTTTCTTGTCAGAGAAAACACCTTTTTCATTCTAATCATTGGAGATCAACAAAACGTGTGCTAAATTGATAACAAGTTCCCTTGACGTCTTGTCTGTATTCCTAAAACATTTAAATTGAAAACGTAGTCTATTCGTGAACATAAATAAAAACAATTATTTTTTGTTTACATGAACAAAAGCAGACAAGCCAAGTTGATAGCTTAGCTACACACACGCACATACACATACACACCCTTGACAAGAAGTAGAAAGAAAAAAAAAGAGCAAAGCGAAAACTGTCTGCAAATACTGTCTTCACGTTTTCGCCTCTCGTTTCATACAATTCACATTTAGCTTTTGTAGAAGAAATGACAAGTAATACCCATGGTGGAATGGAAAAAGTACTCTGGCTTCTCTTCAATGTCGAATAAATCTTTCGCCTTTTACTAAAGATTTCCGTGGAGAGGGGCACTCTAATGAGTCTAAAAACAATTTTTTGTTGTGCCCTGCCGCAAGCGGGGCCATTAATAATATACGAATTTGGTTGAGAATCAGTGAATGAATGATGTGCGAGTGTGGGTAAAAGCAGAAATAATCAATACGAATTATTCTTGGAAATTACCTAACGGTCTACTACTAATCTACTTATTGAACGGCTCGAACAGGTTGTCCACTAATTAAGATTTGATTTTTTGTTTGTATGCTTGAAATGAATAGCTCCGAAACTACTGGCCCGATTTAAACAATTCTTTCACGGTTGGCAAGCTACATGCTACACAATTCCCAAGGTCCCAAGTGACATAGACTGTTTTATTTACAAATAAATTAGGGATCATTACTAAAACTTGAATAATCTAACACTTGGTGTAAAAAAAAAAACAAATCGCACTCCAGTTTGGTCCACAATTATCAGTACCTATGAAGACAGTTGCGTATAGCGGGTAGCAGTTTGACGGGTAGCGAGAGTGGGTAACGGGGAAGCGGTAAGCGAGTAGGAGTAGTTGTTGGCGGGTAGATGGATAGCAGGTAGTGGTTTAGCGGGTAACGGGGTACCAGTTAAAAAGTGGTAAGGTAGCTTAGGGTAGCGGATAGGAATAGTGTGGTAGCGGGGTAAAAATGTTTAGGTCTTTTATTTATCGATTGAGGCAGCACGAAGTCTGCGGTGTCAGCTAGTATTTGATATAACAGAAGTGCGGCAAGTGGAATCTCTTTCTGGACTGGAGTTTTTAATTGACTTTTAGCCTTAATGTGCGCACAGCGCATGTTAAAAAGTATAATATTAGTAAGCGCATTTAAGTTCCTTAAACATTTTTAAGCTTAATGGTAACTGGCAGCAAAAATAAGTCTTTTACTTCTATCTAAGAAAAAAATTAAGCCTTTGGACAAACCCTTATACTCAAACAGCAAGAAACTGGCGATTCAAGGAACAACCTTTAACAATTATCTAATCAATGTTAAACTAATAATATAAATGAATAAATGAGTATTGAGGCGAGATGAAAGTGGAAGCAATTCGATGCAAGCAAATCAATAAATAAAACATGAAGTATGGCCGCATGGACAAAAACTAACCAACAACAACTCACCTTTATACTATTCATAGTGGAATGTAATGCCGATGAATCCGAACCATCAGCCGATTGACTTTGACTTAAAATCGACGATGTTGTCGATCGATTTGGACCGCCATTATTATGTGCCGATAATGACGGCCGATCGATAATTGTTGTTGGAGAAGCAACAATTTCCTCATTACCACGATCCAATTCGATATTGCCACTACCATCGCTGCCTCCCCCACCACCACTTCTAGTTAGAACTCCTAACGAAGACGCAGATCGATCGACTTCCAGATTTTGAAAGAAATCTGCAGTAATATCGGCGGCTGTGAGGCCAGAACGTTTCTCTACTCTGTCTTTATGGCGACCATGAATCTTGAGTGTTTTTCTGACCTAGAAACGAGGAAAGAAAGGAATAAAGAAAAGAAAGAATTTGTTGTGAGGTTAACAAAAAAATAAAGTGATGTTTTTGTGTTGTTAGTGTTTCTGATCGTTTTTTTTTTTTTTGTTATCGTGAATTTTTATTGTTTTTAGATCGAAGAATAAGTTGTGTGCTAAATAAGGCGAAGGAATGTGTTTATTACATTTCCCTGTATGTTAAATCTTTGGTGTTGTGTTTTCTCTATATTTTAGTGTCGATACTTATAGACGTCATCAGATCAGAATAGATCAAAAGAAGAAATAGTGTTGCAGCGTGGAGAAAAATTATAGCATTGCATTGTTTAATGGGTGTTTGTTTTCAGCAAAGAAATTAGGAACTGTAAGTCGAATGTTTGTAGATTTAGCCGTTGGAGTGGGCGGTGATTCTGAAGATTCGTTTTGCCAATACAAGACGAATAAGCTTCGGTCATCTTAAGATAGAATTTGATGAGTCAACATAAAGAAACTTTCTCAAATTTTGAGAAATCAAAAAAATTAACAAATCCAAAACAAATTGAATGAAATTTTATTTAAATTTCTTGCAAAATCTTGTTTAAAACTGGATTCCTAAATCATTTACAAAAACAAACTGTTATAGGTGTGGCCACCCCTTTGCCTTTCCAAACGAGTTTGAACGTAAGTTTAGTGTTACCTTTTATGCCTTCTTATTTTGCTTAGTTATAGTAATGGGTGTTCGAAATCCACCCTCTTTAGGTAGCTACACATGCACAAGTAGGTAATTAATATTGTCTGTAAGATATCACCTTTCATTTCACTTTCATTGTTTATATTTTGTTTGTATATTCATCACGCCCAAATTAAGTGTAGTTGTCTTTATTAATGAATTGCAGTCCTTAATGACCATCACTTCATATAAAATACACTCAGGAACTGAGATTTTTTTCATGAATTACAAGGGTGTTGTCGATAGGTCAACTTCAAATTGAGTTACAAAATGGAAAACGTTAACGTTAACAAATTGTGTTTTTAATCCGATTCAAGCCCTAGATTAACTGAAATTGCTTTGAACCAGTGAGTACAATTTCTATTCATGATTCTGATATACCAACCTAAACCTATCAATTACCTACACAAACAAACCGATTTTCAATTGTTAGTTACTGTAAATGGGAAAAAATAAAAAACTTAGCAGAGATTTTAAAGGATGCAGTAGCTTGGTTATGCATACTGACTGCAAAACCAGTCGCAGTTAATTAACATACAAAAGTACTTTAACTGGAAAGGAGCAGTCACCAGTCAGTGCTGATTTTTAAACTTGCAGTCAATTGAATAAAGCCAATTGACTAAAAGTTACTTAACTTAAGTCACTAAGTCTTTTGACTGCATTGACTAAAATGTATTGAATTGAGTCAGTACTATTCAAGTATTGTAAAGTAGAATTTTGTCTCAGTATGCAGTACAAAATCCTGTCGGCAGATTTGTCCAAGAGTTTACTTCACTGTGGGATATGAGGTCAGGGCCGTATACTTAAGGACCTACAGAGGTGCTTACCTTCATATCTCACACTGGTTTAAATAAATGGACCAATCCATACACATACGAAAAAAGGGAACGGGTCGTTATTCTGTATTCCAAAATTTTGTACGAACAAAATTCTGTATCTGAAGAAAAAAATCTATATGAACATAATTCTGTATTCCTTATTCTGCTTTTCTATTATTCTTTAAATCCTAAATTCTGTAAATCCAAAGTTCTGTTTTTCAAAATTTTGCAAATCCATTATTCTGCTTTTAGAAATTCTCTAATTCCAAGATTGTTTAGTTATAGTGTGCACATTATCAATCAATTTTGTTACAACACGAGCTTTACATTTATTTTTTATTCGCTTAGCGCACGTCCAATTAAATATGTTTTTCGTTGCTCTTTCGTTGTAGAACATAAAATCATCGACATACAATTTATCCTTTCCTTTATTAGATTTTAATAATTTAATATTTGCCATTTTCTCTTAGTTCAATTTATCACGATTAACTTATAACACTTAACTTAAGATGTCGAACGCAAAATGTGTTATCAAGGTATATGTGATTCATATGCAAATTAGTTGGAAAGTAACGTTAGAATTATAATCTATGCTTCAAGGTTCTGCATAGAAAACATCAAAAATCTGTACTCCTAAATTCTGTCAATGATAAAAGAAAAATTGTTTTGATAATGAAAAAAAGTGCATTTAAAGAATTTTGGAATACAGAATTTTGAAATCCAGAATTTTGTATTTACAGAATTTTAGAATATGTACAGAATTTTGAATTTACAGAATTTTGGAATACAGAATTTCGACCCCAACCCACGAAAAAATCCCTGTGTGCTGAGATAAAACCCTTCTTTACAATACTTTAACAGTATTGACTCAATTCAATACATTTTAGTCAATGCAGTCAAAAGACTTAGTGACTTAACTGACTAAAGCCAGTTAAAAAGTACTGCAATTAATAAAATTTTAGTCAATGAACAAAAAGTCTTATTCGTGACTTAACTAAAGACCCCAAAAGATTACAGTCTTTAAAACTCTGTTAAGGTACATAAAATTGATTTTGAAAGGTTAAGATGAAATGGTGGAAAATTTACTGAAGTACCATACCAGATTACATTATCTCTGCAATTAGTCAGTCATAAACAGTTTGCAATTGAAATAATTGTTTCTTTTGCTGATAAAAAAAAATAAAAAATCAATCACAATCTCAATTATTACCTACACCCACCAACCATCTGTTCTCGATTTCAGTGGAGAAACATCGGTTTCCCTTATAGAGTTTCTAATGAACTCCGAGTAGTACCCAATTGTTTTTTTTTTTTTATGTAAACAACTTGCGTTTCTCTGTTGTTAACACAGAGTCATAGACCTGCACTTGTCTTCATACAATAAACTATCTCCCAACCATGACACCAACGACAACACATAAGAAAACAAAACACTCCAACAACGGAAAATGAAATAGAAAAGAAAATTACTTACAAATTCAGCAGTCGGCCGATTTAATTACTGGGCCAAGAGGGCAACCGCGTTCTAAAGTTTTAATGCTTAAAACAAAACTACCGTATACATTCATTCATCCAGAGGTTATGTATTCTTTCTCTTGGCTGATGTACGAGATTTTCTCTGTGTCAGTTAAATTTTATATGAATTACGGTAGTAAGTTGCGGTGATGAGCATTTGAAGCTTAAAAGACACCCACCTGGCCATAGAAACACACACCCCGAGAAATTCAAATAATGTCTATGATGGAGGAGCTTTTTTTTTTGAGCTGTAGATGACATGTGCTTCATCGGTCTACGTAAAATATATTCATAGATGTAGAAAATGTGAAGAGACGGAAACGCTTTAAACCTAAACCAAACATCATTACTGAGCAGGAATACACTAGAAACTTGTACACTCAAAGAAAAAAGTATAAAGGTACGTTGATAGCTTATTTTTATATGAAAGTCTCTGTGAGCAGGGAGATTGTTCTGTTTTTATTTGCTTAAAAAAAAAAATTACAACTCATATCAAATGAAGAATTAAACAAAACCCTCTCAGTGTAGCTTAACACCAAAGCCATGTCATTGACCGTTGTCTCGCTTAGCACTTGGAACTGATAGATAGGAAACACAAGATGGGAGTAATATACTTACATTTGCAGTAATAAACCAAAGAAAAAGTAAATTTATATTTGTATTCCCCTCATTTTAATTCCAAGTCTTAGAGCTTGTTGCGTTTCACGAGAAAGTAGTGTTGAGTAGATACATTACAGAACATGTACCTATACCTAGACTATAGGTTTTGTGGGCTTCATACTTTGTGTACTTAAACTTCAGATGTGTTGTCTTCAAGTACTCTGTCTCTGATGGTTTTTCTCATTCCAATGACATTAGTTTGAAAAAGTGTACAAAAAAGAATCTAGGTCTCTTGTGTAAATTATCCAAGGAAAAATATATATTCCGTTAAAGAAATCCAAAAAGTGCTATGTGGTCTGGTCTTCTCAATTCTTATAGATGTGGACTGATCATCTATGAGACGAAGAGGAGATACGACAGACGTTCGTTGTTGGTTCTATCATGTCGTTTGTCGTGATGTTGATTGTCGTCATCGTCGGATCGTGGTTTTGAGTACGACTGAGGTGTCTACTTGAGAAATTAAAGCAAATCAGCTCTGTGATTGTAATTTGCTTGGGAAAAATTCATTAAAAATGCAATCGTCTAGTCTGAGTCCAGTTGACAAGTTGTATCTTGAATAAATTGGAAACTGTAAGCGATTTTGCACTTGGTTGAGTGGTGTCCCTTGCAAATTCAAACAAACAGTGCAATTGGTCTCTGCACATAAATAAGTCAAGCTCAAATTTTCCACACTGACATGAGCCCACACAATTTAACATTAAGCTTTCGATGTGTAAACATTACTCTATGGCTACAATATGTTTTGTGTTGATTTTTATAAAGATTTTTGTTTGGAAAGGCAAATCGTTAAGTTTGGTTTGAAATGATATTGTAAGTTTTTTAACCTTTCAATTTCAACTGAATGAGAAAATAGAACAATGGTTGTGAGTGTCGATATTTTGTAATCCACACCCATTAAAATTAAAACCTCAACGTGGTGTATTGAATGGAAGGTGCATAGATGCACATCAGTTCCGCAATCTTTTTTTTTCATCTTGATGCATAACACCTTGAACTTAGAGTTTTGTAATAAGACAAAAGCCAGACAGAAAAAAATTTAAAAGAAGACGTCTTACTGAAGGTAGTATCTTTTTTTCATTCATCTCTATTATCGCGTCTCAAAGAATGTCTAAAGAACTTACAAAATATAGGTATGTATGTTATGTATAAAGGCACTTTATCCGCGAAGTTGTTTTGTTTTCTTGGCACATCTTGCATCGGTGCATTCATTCATATTCCAATGATGAAGTTGCAGCAAGATGATGATGAGTGCTAGAAATGCACTTCCTGCACTTTTCCTTTTTACATTTATAAATTTCTTACATCTTATGGATGTGCAAATTTTAATTGTAAAAAAAATAGAGTGAAACGTGCATTTACAGATATTGCCGATAGCTTCTTTTTATGTGGTCCAGCAAATTTTTCTTCTTATATGCCAGTTTTGCTTGACTTTTCTATGAGATCTTGTTGTTTTCGGTAGGTAGCCTTTGAAATTTGCTCATAAAAATTCAATTGATTTCTCAGCCTACAAGGTCAGTTCTCTATTTTCATGAGCGTAAATGCTCGACGGACTGACAACGTAATTCGTGTCAAGTTCTTGAATTAACTATTGCAACTATTGAGATGTGCAAAACTCCACCGTCAACACCAGAGGTACTATCTCCCAAAAATCTGTTCAACTTCTCGCCTACGCCGATTATATTGATATTATGGGAAGAACACAGCGTGATGTCAATGGCGCTTTTGTGAGAATTGAAACAGAAGCGGCAAGAATGGGTTTAGCAGTAAGTGTGGGAAAAACGAAGTATATGTTGTCTTCGGACAGAACGTCACAATAGACGCATACAACTTCGAGGTAGTAGAGGAGTTTGTCTATACCTAGGCTTCGCTATAAACACGGGCAATTACACCAGCGCCGAGATCAGACGAAGCATTAATCTTGCTAATCGCTGTTTCTTTGGGCTAAGAAAGCAATTGAGTGGAAAAGCCCTCTCTCGAGCAACTAGGGTAGAATTATACAACCCCCTCATCATCCCGGTCCTGCTGTATGGTGCAGAAGCATTGACCTTGAAAAAAGCGGATGAAAGTGCCTTAGGCTGTTTCGAGAGGAAAGTTCTTCCGGTCATCTTTGGCCCTGTGTGCATTGAAGGGGAATGGCGAAGAAGATATAACAGGGAACGAACTTTATGGGTTGTACAACGACCTGGACCTAGCCAGAAGGTTCAAGGTCAGAGACTCAGATGGTCGGTCATTTAGAGCGGATGGACACCAATGTTCTGGCCCGGAAAGCCTTCGACACTATTCCCGAGGGACGTAGGAGAAGAGGAAGACCGCGACTGAGGTGGCGCACTCAAGTGGAAGAGGACCTCAATCAACTTGGAGTGCAAAACTGGAGACAGCTAGCTAGGTACCCAGTTTGCTGGCGCAGACTGTTAATTGAGGCCCAAGTCCACAACGGACTGTAGCGCCACCTTAAGTAAGTAAGTAACAATAAAATTTACACAGTTTTTTCGATTGAAAAAGTGTCATCGTGGCGTCAAAACGCTCAGAGCAGTAAGATTCAATTGCTTCAATAATAATTATCACGATTTTATGATATTGTATTCTAGTAACAGGTAATTGTTGTTTGTTTTGTTGAGAATGTAATAAAATTAGTATGGGATCAGTTATAGAAAAGAATTTTTACAGTTTATCATTTCCACTTTAGAATACCACATTTATGAAACGAAATGAATGAAAAATTCAGTCTTGAATGACATTCCCGACCGACAATGTCACACACATCAAGAACGAGAAAAAGTCTTCAACATTTCTTATCTAGCCTCCGCGCCGCCGCCGGCCGTTGTGTACATTGTGCAATCAGGAAGAAGAGCCTTTTCTAAAAACAGACCGTGTCAGTCAACTCCAATCGGCAACGTAGCTAAAAAATCAGCTTATCCAAGGTATGGGTCGCTACTTGCTACAGTCTGTTGCTCAAATAATACAGCAGGCAAAAAGTCAAGAACACACAGATTCCATCAGTTGGCCTGCCAGTGAAATTTACGCTATGCAAGTACTACAAAACAGTAGGGACGTAAATCCAAACAAACATAAGCGGAATCAATTGATCTGCTCTGATGCGATGCTACAAAGTTTGTTTCCTTCATTGTCGAATGGCGGATGGATGAGCAAGAAGAGCTTCACGAGCTCTATCGGTCGATAATGGAAAATTGTAGTTACTCAGCATTCGTAAGCAAAAGAAAAAAAAACAAATTTACGAAAATAGGAAAATGAACGCATATCCTTATGCAAATACTTCAAGACAGTCTACATAGAAACAACACACGTCCAATTAATGACGTGAGTTGGCGCGGAGTACAAACAAAAAGTCGAAGGAACGGTGGCATGCAGAGGCAACAACGAAATGGCCACAGAGGAATACAACATCAATGGGTGGCGTTGGAGTGGATATTTTAATGTACCACAGTTCCCGGACTTGCTCCAAGAATCCCATCGACGAAGATGCTGGTGCTGATGATGATTTTTCAACCACAGTGGGGCAAATGTCAACGATTGCTGGAAAACCATTGCGATTACCAGAATAATTGTGTATTTCAAAATGGCAGGTTAATTGGCAGGCAGAAGTTAAAAGATCTGCAGGCAAGTGTCACATTCTGACAGATTTTGTATATAGGTATAGTCAATAAAGAAAGTTTCTATTTTGAAGCAATTCGATCCCACTTTGAAATGCCACGAGATGTTGATGTGTGAGACGCTGCTAGCTGTTTCTGTAACATCGAATTCGGATATGCCAATGGAATGGAAACAAGGGGGTTCATCGACCACGAGATGGCGCATGTTCGTCTATATCTTCCTTCCTTCAATAACTGTTCTCGTTGTGTGTGATGTCGATGTGTCGTATTGTTGTTGTTATTTTCGTTCTGGATGGGTTTTCGTTATCTGGGAATTTTTTTTACGGGCCACCACTTCGGGAATCGATGTTTTTTTTTTTGCTCACTGCTGTGAGCGGGTGCGACTGAAGGGGGCACGAAAAGCGCATTGTTGGGTCTCTATATTGAGTGTGCGTGTTGTTTTTTTTTTCTTCTTCTTTTTGTAACAAAAGAATGCTATTTTTTGGGGAGAATGCTCAAGTTCATTGGCGATGAATGGATGCATCAAGGGCATTGACAATGAAATTTGTGTTTTTTTTTTTTTACGACAAGGGAGTTCCCGAGTTGGTGTGTTTTATGCGTTTTTTATATTTGTTTTCAAGGACTAGAATTCGTGCGATGGAGCATGCAGGTTCTGTACCTACCTTCTCTTCTAAAGCGCGAGTTTTTAAGAAGAAAGGAATCTCTAGAGATTTTAATGACATTAATTAGAATGCCCACCAGCTGCGGGTTTAAGAGACAATAAAAGCTGGATTTTAAATTTAAGGACTTAGACGTACCTAGTTTACGACCGACCGACCACTTGATGTGTCTTTTTTCTTTATCGGCTTAGGTTCTTAAAAGGTTCCTACACTTGATACAAAAACATTTCAGTACTTCGTGAAGATAAATGTTTTTCTTTGGGGACGGGTCATTGTCCTTGCTTTTTCTTGTTTTACAAACAATCTTTTAAAACAGTCGTGATTATGAATTAAGTAGTTAACCCTTCGACAAGCAGCCTTCATATAACTTAAGGATAAAACTATGTTCCTATGCATTTTCATCAAATACATACCTAAATCATTCTTATGGCTTCTATGTCAGAGTCTCGAATTAAAGAGTCTGAATTTTAAACTTATACTGGAGGTCGTTGCGTTTCAATGCGGAAATCTCTTTTCTATATCACCACGGGCGCACCATGAACAACGATTATACAAATACATACCCATGTACTTATAAAGGCTTTCGCAAGGAAATCAAATTAAGAAGCGCTGTCGGTCTTTGTCGAAATTTAACTTTGTGTTCTTTTTTTAAATTAATTTCTTTGTTTGGATTTGTCGATTGACGTTTCAAAGAAATATGACGCCGTAATAGAATTGGGCACAATTATTGAGTGCTTTCAAAAATAAATGGCAAATTAGTATTCATAGCAGCTCTTTTTGTAGCGAAAATATACAGTTAAATGTTCTTGATACGAATTGGCGTTTCTTATGTCAAAGCACTGAATTCTTTGCATTTGCAGTAAGCACGCTTTGCGAATATTCAATTAAAGGCATTATTTCTCTTTAATGCAAATAAACTTGGAAATGGAAGGTACAGTGCTAAGGTGAGAAAGAGGTTTAGAGAGTAGAGGGTGAATGAAATTTTGTCGTAGTAAGTCAGCAGACGTCATGCGCGTTGTCTTCTTAGTTTTTTTGGGATTTTATATTGTTAGGGCAGAAATTATTATTCCACACAAGAAAGTGTTGAATGAGTTTTTTTTTTTCTGGTATTATTGGTGTTCACTATAAACTTTTGCGTAAAGTGGTAATTTTTCATAATCTTATGAAGTATGTAGACTTCTTGCGTGATTAACTATTAATAAAGACGTTAATTGTAGGTATACCATAGTTTTACGCAATTGATGAAGCAATGGAAACACCTATTGGTAGTGCTTATGAACATTTGGTGTTCAGAGAGCATGGCGTTATGAGGTTTTTCGCAATAAGAAACCATATGTAGCTACATTCATAGCAAAATCTGTATAATAAACGACCTGGTGTGATGGTAGACACTAATTCCATTTCGTTTTGAATTTTATGTGTTTTGTTATGTTGTTGAATGGCATGGCATATTGCCAACAAAGGAAGAGAAAAATGTAGAAGAACGTACATTTTCTTAGCTCCCTGGTTGATAAAGTAAAAAAGTATTAACAATGACACGCGTCTTTATGCCGTAACTCAAAGCACTTATCCTAACATTGTTCGTTTGATCAACTTTTGGAGAAGACGAACATTTCATTTTCGTATTTTTAATAAATTTTGAATCAATGTTAAAAGTTTTTTCAATCAAGCACCATGATTTATTGCTTGCTCAACTGTAATAAGGTGCCTTCACACAACGATATTGTCGTTTTCCATTGGTCTTTTTTTGACGTTTCTTTTTCTTCCTCCAATGGAACGGGCTATGATGAAAGTGTCATTCTTCGGACGCTTCTGTTTTAAAAACGTAAGAGTTCTGCTCTTCTCAGAAGCATTCCGTCTGTCAAAGTCAGTCCAATGGAATGGTTTCAGAAGGCTTCTGGACTCTTCCGAATGCTTCTGGACTGCCATTGGAAAACGACATATGATTATTATTCTGTTTGTGGAAAACTCTGGTAGAAGAAGTGCAAATATCTGGGTAGAGGAGCATTGAAAAAAGTTCGGTCCTTGAACTATCTTGAGTCAGTAATGCCAACCCGTATTGCCAACTATGAAACAAGGGATTTTTATACCCTTTTTTTGCCAGAGACATAGTGAGTGCATGAGGAAGAAGGGAAGGGGTTGGAAAGGAGGTGTCGGTGTACATTGGTCTTAAATTCTTGAACATTGTAATGACTGGGAAAGACAGAGTGTGGAAGAGAGTTCCACATTCGCGTAGTACGGCAAAAAAATGATTCCCTATACTTGAGTCCGAAGTTGGGCTCGAGGGTAAACTAATGCACTCCTATAGAAGCGCGAGTATAATTACTAAGAGTCTACCAAACCCCTTATTTTCTAAAATCATGCCATGACTAACGGCCGAATTTTTAGGCCTGGCTACTTGACCTTTGGGTGAGGAATAGCTGCCCCGTTTCTGAGTAAGGGCGAGTCCAGAAACGAAATTATAACGTGCTTAACGTGCTATCTGTTATATCAGAACAGGACAGGTCATTTACCCAAGCTCAACTGATATGAAATTAAATACCTCCTTGAACTCTTAATTACCACCCACACTTAAGTCGCCCACTTAACTCTCTTAAGTGAAAACAGGTTTACATAACTTATTTACCAATCTCTCCACGAACCCAACAACCAATTCGAAAAAGTAAAAACAAAACAAAAACAAGATAATAAAAAAAACTATGTTCATATAAAAATAAAAAATATAAAAGAGACGGCTAGGACACATGCAAAGATGAAAAACCTCTTCTTACCTCATCTAACCGCAATAGTTCCTCTGTACTCATACTCCCCGAAACTCCTTTTGCTTCCTTTCGCAGTTTCTTCTCCTTTTTTCTCCGTTCTTTCTCTTCCCGGTCGGATTTTTCCCGATCCTTTTCACCGGTTCCCTTTTTCATAAAGTTGAACATTTTTTTGTTTTGACTGAATTTAACTTATTTCCTTCGAGATTCCAGAGGCGGGGTGTTATGGCTATCAAATTTAGTGATTAAGACTTTTTCAACAATAATAAACGATGGTTGAATTGTATATCGCTCGACACTTAAATTCACACCCGGAAACTACTTACAACCGACAAAAAAAAGTAATATACGAAAATTTGCACCAAATCGATAGTTGCCACGGCCGGTTACACACAAAATTCTGTGAAAAGCACTCCCCCAATTGCACTGAAAGATCCTCAAATTGGTTTATATTTTTTGTAACTATTGTTTTACACTTTTTTCACAGAAATTTCTATTTTCTTTTTGCCATTTTTTAAACGATCAAGTGATTTTGTATTTGTTTTTGGGAGACAATAAACAAAACCGTATCATTTTTCACAGAAAACGCGAACTCGAAAAATCCGGATTGCTTTTTATGGGAAATTAGTTTTTCTGCAAAGAAGCTGCACTGAAACTGATGAAGCAGTAGGCCACTTGCCACATCAAACAAATTCACCTCTATAAAATAAAAACACAAGGAAAATATGAGTTTTAGCTGTCAAAAACGAGTTAAACGCCCCTTAATCGTGGTAGATGGTTTCTGTTATTCACCACACTGTTTTTTCTTTTATTTTCAATCGAAAATATTGCATTTTTTTATTCAATTTATTGTCATTTTATCACATTCTTATTTAGCACATAAATTATTTCACTAAATTAAATGTATTTCTAATTAGTTTGTTGGCAGAGTACCGCAAATCGCGACCGAGTTCAGTACAATACTCACTGCTTGAAACTGTATTATTTTGGTATATTTTTTTTTTCATGGAATGCAGACAGAACAAGTTTTTTCTAATTTTCTTTTCAATTCCAAGCACTCCACAAGTAAAATTTCCTCATGATAATTAATAAATTTTAATATTTATGGTTAACTTTGCACATTTTAGTTACTTTTTTAAGACAAAATTAGTTAAATATCTGCGAATTAATTGTTTTCCGACCACGAAAATTAAGCAAGCACTACCACCGACGACGACGACGACTTTACGCACACTGCGCTCAACTCTTGAAAATTAATGGTCTATTCACCTCACCTAACTTTACTTATTTTTCTCTTACTTGAGTTGTTGTTCATTGCATCTTTGTCATGCACATGATAAAGAAATACTGTTGTCTCGTTCAGACTACAGTTTCGTTTCTGTTTGTTTTGATTAAATTTTATACCAATAGAGTGGCGTAGCAAATTGCCAGTGATGCCAGAACGATGCAGAATTGAGTTTGCGAATAGTAAGTGGTTTCTAATAGAACTTTCTATAAATAAAAACTTTCTTCGATGTATGAAATAATTTATGCTTCGTATTTTTCAAAATATTTTTTTAGCTTATGCACTATTGTGGATAAGTGAGTAAGTCTGAAATTATAGTTTATTAATAATTTTCTTCTTGTTGAACAAATAAATTGTGGAGTTGTAGTAGCCCCAAAGTAGGCAATTATTCAAATTCCAACAGGTTCATTCGAAATTGCTTCAGTCTATGCGTTTTTCGAATTAAAAAAGTCTACCAATTGTTTCTTTTTTATTTGAACGTATATTTAAATTATTTTAAATTAAAACGATGATGAGATGAACGAAACAGTATACCTCCGAATCTAATACTTCTTGATTAGTCATAATGTGATGAAGTAGTTTCTTATTTGCATAACAATAAACATTTAAATAAAATAACATACAAAATTCCGATTAGATTATGAGTAACTTCTCAACTACTCAAAAATATCCTATCAAAAGGTACTTTTGTAAAGATCTTATTTGACAAGTCTCTAAATATTTTTCCCATATTCTTTTGATAGCCAATTTTCAATTCGCTGAAAACTGTCTCCCAGTTTTCATTCAAGAATCTGTTCATTGTCTCCGAAAGGGTTTTGTCATTGAATAGATTTTCGAAATTCATGTAAACGCGTTTTGGGTGGAATTCAATTTTATATTCCTTCAGCTTCATATATTTGACGCCATCTTTTTCGTAGGGCTCACCAATTAGACGATGTTCAATTTTGGTGTTAACCAGAGTAATATTCGCTTTTCCGTTTCCTGTGATTGGTAACAATAATATTCTTCCGCTCATAGTGTAGTCACTTAAAATTTGCATTCGGTCTGTTTTGCTGTCACAAATTATGAGGTATTTGTCCAAATCAGTTCTGTGTGCATAATGAAAAATGACAGAAAAGAACATTGAGTTACAAATTCTTATTTATTTTACAGAACAAAGAAATACTTACCGATATCTAGTTACTCTGCTTGTACTGATTAAATCAGTAATTTTAACATCTTTGAGAGTTTGTTTTAGGTTAATTGGAGGGGTGCCAGCGTCAACAACTAAGCTCTTGACTTCCAAAGGTTCGAGTGGTGGAATGCCAAATTCCTCGTTTCCTAAAAATGGAATTCTTATTTAAACAAACACTTAAATGTTAAATTAAATAATCAACCAACCGTTTTTCAGTAGCGGAATTGCCTTGTTGACAGCTTCCACCAGACACTTGTCAAAGTTCTCATCCCTTTGGCACTTCTGGAACGTTTCAGCTGAAAAGAAATGACATTTATGTCAGTTTACGTGCATACATTTAAAAATAGTTTCCGGAAAAAAATTGTTCGACTATTTAATACTAGAAATAAGGAATTTAGTTTATGTACTTTAAAACAAGGCGGAAAATTATTTTACAACGAGAAAATGAATATGTTAATTTTTTAAACCAAATCAACTCAAAAGCCACGGGAATAATAAATCAAATTACATAGCGAAGTAAAGTCGCATTGTATTACATGTTTCGAATACATTAACATAGAATTTTCGAATATGCGGAAAATGTCTGACATTTATGTCATCAAATTTGTTATAAAGATCTGACATTTACGCTTCAACGAAGATTGAATTGCTAATGAGAGTATTGTGAGTGAGTTAAATACATTAAAGTATATCTAATAGTTCTAAGAATATCAATAATCTTACGAACAATTAAAAAGACTGATTGATTGATTGGTTGACAGTATTTCAACCCAGGGTCAATTCTGAACCACAGATCAACGAAAGAACAATTAAACTATAACAAGGATTTATTGATCTGCGATATTGTTGGTTTAACTAATGTTAACAAAGAGAAATAAATCATATTTATTTAGAATTGGTCCAGAGTTGCCATAGGGACTTTGAGGGAAATGAGAAGGCAGATGAGCTAGCTAGGCAAAGGAACAGCCCTTCACAACTCATTGGCAGTGAGAGTATATGCTCCTCTTGGAGTTGTGAAGGGCTTTGTCCTGACCAAATACACAGCAGAAGCTAATCATAGCTGGAATAGTTTAACGAGTTGCGTTGTATCTAGGACTTCTGGCCCGCCTATAAGAAACCCAAATCAATCAATTTAATTTCTAAACCAAGGCATGACATAGCCAGGATTGTTGCTACCTGCATTGGGAATTTGCCATAGGGAGCATGCGGCAAAATTGAGTATACCACATAACTCCTTCTGCCGTAGCTGTGAGGACCAGAATGAAAAGGAAATGGTCTGCCAGTTTCTCTGGCCATTGCCGGAAAAGAGCACTCTACTAAGGTAAGGAATTCTTCAATGGTATTGAGGAACTGTCAGAATTCAAAATCTCATACCTTAATAACACAAATTGGTTTTAGCGCCGTCCCTTATCTCTCCTAAGCTAGATGGCGCTATGAGACAATAGGCCGTAGTGTAGGGAGATTAATACTACAGTATGAATAGGATTGTACGTACGAGATATACATCCTTCCTAACCCATCCAACCTGTCCCTTAAAATAGATAAGTGCTTTCCGAACTTCTATTATCATTTGCATTTGCTTTTCTTACTTAATGAATTAAACAAACTACTGCAAAGTTATATCTTCAAATTTGTATCTTATGCAACTTTATTTTTCTTTGTTTGCACAAATTCTCTAAAATGTTCAAATCAAATATTTAATCTAAATATAAGCAAGTCTGGTCATGCTATTGACAGTAACGCGATGGTCCGACCTCTGACGTATTTAAAGTGTCTATCGATGCTAATAATTTCTGTGTTCGACGCAATAAACTATTAATTACAAGGATAATGACAATATTTTGTTGCAATTGTACTCAATTGTTTTTGAAATAATTTTATTGACAAGAAACAATTTATATTTCAACGAGCGATCATGACAAACATTCATGTAAAAATAAAAGTTGCAAAATAATGGTCCCGGGTATCAAGTTCGAGCCTAAATAACAAGACCCCAGTGTCATAAAATTGCAGCTGAAAATCGAATTGTGACTGAATGTCGGAAGAAGGTTATTGGTCTTTTGGCCAATATTCAAAACGTGAAGCCAATGGAAATTGATTTCGCTTTCATGTCCCTCATAGTCGTTGTTGCTACTGGTCAGGTTACTATAATGCTGTCTGCCGCGACTGTCGCTTCGCCGGTTAATGACATTGAACTAGAAATTCGGAATTGTTGTGGTTTGTTGTTTGTGTTTCGTACGAAACCGGTTACACGAAGCTAGACACATTGATTCGCTCTTAAGTGTGATTAAGTGTTTCTCAATGGGATTCTTTACTTCCTGAAATGTGCAATGTTATATCCGTAGGCAAGGCGGTAGGCCAATTCAAGATGAAACAAAAAGAGTTAATTTGAAGTTGGAGATTGATTTTTTTTTTGTGATGCAATGGCGGACATGGCGAAAAAGTTTTCTTTGTACACGGCCTAGTGACTTGGATCAAATTAACTGGAATGATGTTCGTAACGGAAATAACTGTGGGAAATTAGACGACTGTTTGCCCAGCCTATATTATACAATTGAGATAATGCCGTCTTTGTATGTACATATGTGTAATTTCTTTTTTAAAAAGATGAACAGAATGCATCGCCAGTCGCCCGGCGACTAAAATGACAACTGTCAAAAATGTGAAATTTGTTATGGCATTCGCCCATTAGCAAAACCATACGTCGTTCGTCGCCGAACTAGTCGCCCAAAAGTTGAACTTTTTTCAACTTAGTCGCGCGACGAGTTTGTTTTTTATTTATATCGTTTTGTTGTTTCCTTGGAATTTTTACTGATATTAATTTTTTGTGTGATTAAGAAAATACAGGAGTTCTCATGGAATTAATTAGAAGTGAAGAATTATTATGGAATAATGCATGCCCATGCACCAAACACAAATTATCTTCTTCATCTTCATTAATCTTTTAATTTGAATGAATAAAAAAATGTTTGATAATGTTTTGTTTTGTTTTCATGGGCATATTTGATAGCCCGTCGCGCGACTATTGTCTTCACAAATTTCTCAGCGATTTGGAAGGTGAATTTTGACAGCTGACACTTTCGTTGCCGGGCGACTGCATTCTGTTCAGCTCTTAATTGTCAGTATTTTGACAAATCTATAGTTACTCTTCTATGTGGCGGGTCACCCATATGCATATTTAACAGCGACTTGAAAGAGATATGTAGCATAAGCCACAAAATAAGTTGAACTTAAAACGACAGTGTTTAAAATTGTGACATCTCTAATTAATCAAAACAAATAACATGCATAGGTTGACCTTACTTTCATCATAAAATCTTTAAATCTCAATTATAATGCAAGGCAAGCACTGTCTATGCTAAACACAACCAGACACATTATTCATGATTTGAATTTCAAACGAACCTTTTAAAATAAATTACCGTCATCGAATGTAATAAACAAAAAAATATTCTAGTTTTTTCGGTAATTCACGCCAAGCTTTAAAATTCAGTTCCAGCTCCCAACCACCAAAAGCCATCATTTAAAATTAGCCAACCATATCTGTATCAAGGAGCTGCAGAGTCTGTGAAATTACTAGAAACTAGGACAAGTTTCAATTTTTCGAAATCATGTTCACATCAAGAGTTAGCCAACAAATATCCCGAACGATCGATTTCGAAATTCGAAAAAAAAAAAATATATATAAAGTAACAACTACTATCAGTCTACTTATTATGCGGTGCGCTTTTAAGATATTTCTTAAGGCAAAACGGGTAGTAAGATTGTTCAAACAAAAATCCCGTATCTACACAGTTCCATGGTTGTTCAAATTTTGTTAAACTAGATACGTACGCAATTCATTGCTGGTGACAAGTCCAATGCACAGAAGACTAAATACCACGGCACTGTATATCGATTTCTTATTAATCATTTTAAATACTTCTTGTATCACAGGATTATAGTAGTTTAAATTATAAATATCACACAGCAAATTATAAAAGCAGTGTTTACACTTCGACTCCTTTAAGTTAAATGTTCGTTGAGGCACCACAAAAAAGACGTTTTGTGTGTGATCGGTTTACCTCAACAGAGAGGCCGTTTAAAGCGCAAAGTTCTCGCTTTAAGTTTTAACTAGAGTCTGAAATGCAAGTTACTCAATCAGAGCTTTTATATGTCCAAAGCCTGAAGAGCCGTCAGTCCAGTCTATAGTGTCTGTATAGAGGTTCAATATAACAAGTCGGCGCTGTTTGTCGCTTAGTATAAACATGTTGTTGGTGGTTGTTGTCTTTCGTTTGGCTTTGCATGGATCGCTTGGCCAATCGACACACACCATGATCGTGTTTTTCAGTAGCTTAGTTAACCAATCTACCAAGAGTAGTATTTTGACTAATTAGTATTTTGGTATGAATGTAACTTCATCTATGTATATTGTGTGTTTAGAGCTTTTTGCTATGGCTTAGATTTTAATTTGTTTACATTTCTTTGATAGCCGCATATGCATATACCGAGGAATGTCTTATTAATGTGTCATCTTCTCTGTAATCTCTCTGATTTCTTCCATAATAAAAAATTGGCAGTTTGGTATATGTCAAACTGAAAACAATGACAAACCAGGAAAATAAAACCTAAACAAATGACGGTTTAGTTTACCTCAAAAATCGTGGGTGATTTTTGACAGGTCAGTGTGAACGTAAATTGTTTTCATTTGTTTTGAATATGAATGCCCCAACAGAACTATGAATGCATATCTGACAACCTAATGATGACCGAAAATCGAACGGCATTCCAAAAGTCCACAAGAAGAGCCTTGACGAAGCATCGAAATCTTAAACTGATAATTTTATAATTAAAAAAATTAATATAATTTATTTTGAATATAAAGTTTTTTTCTTTGGTTTGGTAAATTGATTGATTAAAATGATAGCCTAACATTGAGATTCTTTGACAAGTGTTTGTTGCATCAGATTAGACATTGATTTTGATGTGTGACCAAGCGAAGGAATTTCTGGTGGAATGTCAAAATGTCTTAAGGCTAACATTTACCATTGGAAAGGTCTTTAAATATAATTAAATACTATAAAAACGGAAGTTGAAAGTTAATTCTCTTTTCCAAGAAGAAGCAAATACGTTTTATCTTAAATTTAAGATTAATATTTTATGTGAGGGCAAATATCCGCTAATAAGCTTATGACTTTGATTACTTGTGTAAATATTGTGACAAATTGAAGTTACTGTTTGCCTAGCTAATGGCATTGACATTAAACAAAGTTTCGAGTAATTTTTTTTTGAAACTTTTAAACAATTAACAAAGGTTCTATAATTGCGCTATAAAAACATGATAATGACATAAACCAGTACAGATCTTTTTCAAAATCATAATAAAATATTTTTAAAACTTTTATGGTTTTTTAATTGATTGAGTTGAAATATAGAACTGTATGAGGTAATTTAAGGAACGTTTTCAATAAATTGTGGCGCTTTATTTGTTTGCTTTTTGATACTCAATCATCTACTTGGCCTCTTGGCAAAAATGCTTCTACATTGACGTCTTCGATTGGTCTTTTTGTGACATTTCTTCTTCTAGCTCTAATGAAACGGGTTATGATGTATGTGTCATAAAACTAACCTTGAACTTCAAATAAAGTAGGTATTATTAAAGGAGTTCGAGTTTTCGCCACAAAATCCCTTTTACCCATGAATGAGTAGTTGAATAACCTCACATTTTGGTATGATGACACATTTTTCTAATGTCGTTTTCCATTGGTCTTTCTTCGACGTTTCTTCTTCTACCTCCAATGGAACACGTTATGATGTGGATATGTGTCAATCTTCGGACGATTCTCTTTTCAAAACAGAAGAGTTCTGCTCTTCTCAGAAGCATTCCGTATGTCAAAGTAAGTTCAGTGGAATGGTTTCAGAAGACATCTGGACTCTTCCGAATTCTTCTGCGCGATCAATAGAAAACGACATAAGTGTAGTGTATGAGAGTGAATGAAAATTGTAGGCGATTGATCAGAGTTATATACCTCTCAAAGAGCTTGGTAAAAGAAAGATTTTCATTTGCACATCAGATATCAAATAAGCCACCAATTAATTCTACAAACGTTTCACAGTAATGTATTCATTTTATATGGCCTTGCATTCCTCTCAAAAATATTTAAACAACCGAATTCTTCAACTTCTAGACAATCCCCCACAAAAGGCCATTCAAAGTTGATATTATTTTATTTATTGCTCTTCCATTGTTTACGATCATTGATGATAAAAATTTATCTTCCAAAAGATGTTAATATAAAACAAGTTCCGGAAGTAGAAAATACAGACGACGAAAGAAAGAAACAAAACAGAATAAAGTTAAACCTGTTGACGTTGCTATTATTGTTATGGGTATATTATTGCATCCGAAATTGACTAAAATCTCCTTGAAGTAAAGCCATAATCAAGCAATAACCCGCAAGCTGCGAGGAAAAGAATTATTCATTGTAATGTCACAGAATCAAGAGATATGTCAATTTTTTTGGAAATTTTCCGTTCAGCAGTTAAGTGTACACACTTCTTCGGCTGAAGTTGAATCTCGCGCTTTTTAAATCGGAAACAAAATCCCTATCCCTACCCTACCAACTTAAAACAGTTTGCACAATGTAAGCCAATGAGATGAACAGCAAGCACTTTATCATTTTTTTTCCTTTAAACTGTGTTTGTATAATGTCGTTTGCCATTGGACGTCCAGAAGCATTCGGAAGAGTCCAGTAGTCTTCTGAAACCGTTCCATTGGACTGACTTTGACAGACTGAATGCTTCTGAGAAGAGCAGAACTCTTTTGTAATGTTAAGGACATAATTATGTAAAATTTTTTGGGTTGGCAGTTGACAGAATATAAGACAAAAATATATGCGAAACTTCGACCAGAAGCCAATCTCTCTAAAGGCACAACTATAATTTCTTAAGGCCGTGTATGAATTGGGTTAAAAAGTGATTAAAACTTGACGTTTGGATTCGGCGTTTAACTGTAGGTCCCCTCAATTCTTCACACGCACCAAGAGAATTGTTGATGAGTGTAAGCCACTTAGGCCTTGGCTCCTCAAGAGCTGTCGCGCCACTCTATTTATTTTGTTTGGTTAAGTTTTGACACTTCGAATTGAATAAAATGTGTTAAAACATAGACTAGCTACGTAGCAGGTTAAAATATGACAGTAGTGGTTAAAAATTCATCCAATTCGCACACGGCCTAAGTGAACTTAATGGCGTTAATCTTTTTTACCTCTGAGCAGCTCACGGATGTGTCCAAGCGAAGCTCTGAGCAGATCATATTCAATGTCCTTCAATTTAATAAAGAAACAAACCTGAGCACTAAAATGTACCTAATTTTTTACAAATTATTTTTTTAACAATTTTTTGTTTACCTACAGTAGAAGCGCGACTGTCTTGGGAATCCATTTTTAATTTTATGTTTGTTTTTGTCTGTCAAATCGGAAAAAACAAGTGAAGTTGTCATCCCTCAGCTATCTGCTCTATTTGCTGAGTCATTTTATCCTGAGCACTTAGCTCAGAGCATGAAAACATTTAGCTCCGATATATCTGAGCTAAAAAATAAACACAGATTTATTTTTTGACAGCTCTGTGATCAGTGAGGTAAAAAATAAAATTTCAACGAAAAGTTAAAGAACGTAGCTTAATTACACTATAGTTTGGTCATAGGGTTCATGCGTATGCGCTAAAATTGCATTTTAGTTCAGCCTTTATGCTCTTTGTTTTCCATATGTTTAATTATCAGAACGTTGAATTTGTAGCTATTCGCAAGAAGAGTGAAAGACTTCCCTTGATTGTGATTGATAAAGAAAAGTTATTCCCGAACTGGCTTGAGACCAACCAATCACCAATTCCAATACACCTTGTCAACCCAAAAATTTGAGTCAAATTATATAAATATCTTATATTAAAACACATTATATGGATAATCTTCAACTAAATTATCATTTAATTTGCGAAAACTTTATAAAACACAACATTTTTGTATTTTATTGCATTAAATTTTAGTACACTCAGATCTATGTTTAGTACTCCATAAAACGACATCTACCTACTCGAACTCAGAACTGAGGCCGAAACAAACGCATACCATCGCCTGCCAGCTTTCCATTATGTTCCTACTCTCACATCATTCTTCAAATGAAACACCTTGACTGAGCGAACGCGTTCTCATCGCCGCCATTTCTGAGGTTTTCCTAAAGTCGTTTGCACGAAGAAATTGTCGGTGAACAAAATTTTAATATTTAACCAGAAAAAAATCGAATTCAACCATTATTTCTTCAATAAAAATGATTAAAACTATCCGCTAACATCTCCTCAAGTGCTATTTGGTAAAAACTCGATGAAATATTAACAAAAATTCAGTGTGAAAAAGTGGATTTTTTCTTTTCTTCTATTCATCAAGAAAAAAAAAATGCGTTTACGATTTCCATTTTTATTCCCATTTTGTTCCAGTGAAAAGTCGATAGAAATATAGTTTCTTCTCTTTTGTCCAAGTGGAAATAAAGCCGCGATCTCTTTTCGGTTCGTGTAAAAATTCTCTACACCTTGTCGTTTCGTAGTGTTTCATCGCAATTTTTTTTTCCCCTTGATGTTTCATATTCATACCGAAGACGAAGGCGATTTCTTCCATCGTTCTTTCGATGATCGTGTGGGCGAAGTGAAGAAGATTTTTTCTCTTTTGGTAACAAAAAAAATTTATGGAATCGTGTGTTAACAAAAATTAAATTCAATTTAAATCAAAATACAATCGAGAATCGATGTATATGCAAGAAAATTGATTTATTTATTCGGAAATCGTGACGCATACTCGTGTTTGGAAGAAACGAAAAAAATCCATACTTTCCTGAAAAAATTCCCGTGCAAAAAAAAAGAAATGAATTTATCATTCACAATGGAGTAATTGCCTTCCAACGAAAAGAAAATCTTTTTATACACATTTTTTTTTGTTTTAACTACTCATTGTTCAGGAACTTCAAGAAAATCAGAATTTCCGTTTTCCACGCCGAAAGAAAGTTTTTTATTACAATTTTTAAAACAATTGCCCTTTGTTGATACATAGAAATTTATTTAGCTCGTAACTGTGAATTGTGATTTATTATTCTTTTCCCAAAATACAAAACGTTAAAGTCGAGCGAGAAAACATCAGGAAAAACTCAACTACATTTGGCCGCATCTAAATCCAGGAATCGCAACTTGTTCTTAAACTGTTACAACAGAAAATTGAATTAAAAACATGGCTGAACTGATGAACATTGATAGCATAATATCCCGGCTTTTAGAAGGTAATTGACAATTTCCTTGTAATGTATTTCGACTGATTTAATAAAAAAAAGAGGCTAGAAATGAACTTCTTTCTGACAACGCCTATGTTACGAGTTACAAAAGCGACGACAACGACGACGACGGTGGAAGGAGTACTTAAAGAGAGTTAACCCATTTTTTTTTTTACGAAGATGCTGATATTTAAGAAAAAATATGGCTACACGCGCATTACGCATTTCGTGTATTTTTTTTGTAAGTTTTTCATTGTCTCGTCTTGCTTTGGAATGTGAGAAATAATTTTTATTTAGCCTTAAAAGTCAGCTGGATGTGCAAATTGGTCTTGGAAGATTACCGCTTTCTTCATCATTCATCACCTTCATCTCGAGCCCCGCGTACTCCGTCTCGACGGTAGTCAGTGATGATGCCAAGTTTGTGTGTATTCGTTTGGTTTTTGCTAGAGTTAAAAAGAGAGATTCAATTTGTGAAAGGGTGAAGGAACGAGAATGAAAATTTCCCGATGTATCCGACTCCGACACCCGCACCATTGCTCACCCGTTGTGTGTAGGTGTTTTTTTTTTTTTTTTTAACATAACATCACAACACGCAGTGCAAATAAATTAAATTGGTACAATTTCACACATTTACCTACCTACAACCGTTAATGTTTATTTTTTTCATTTTTAATAAATAAACGTTAATTGGTGCTTTTATTTTTTAGAGCAGATATTGGTGACAGTGTACAAAAAAGAACCAGATAAGCTCGAGAAATGAAGTGCCTTCAACTAGATGCAATTAGGCAGATTGTTTAGCTAAGATTGATGGATGTTTGGGGCTGAGATGAATTTAGATAAGATATAAAAGTGATTTGCTTGTTAATTGTAATTTTTAAGGTGTTTTTCGTCCTTGAATTGAGGACGAGGATACAGTTAAAAAGCTATAGAAAACTGGCCCTAGACCAGTATATATGCCATGTTGCTTTCCTTAATGTCACATTATCAGTCGTGTCCTTTCACAGCCTCTGAATTTTAAACGATAATATGCCTTTTTAAATTTAGTTGCATTCAATCATCTTAATCTTTTCTTTTTGTTACAGTTCGCGGTGCCCGACCCGGAAAGAATGTTCAACTCTCAGAAACTGAAATCCGTGGGTTGTGTCTTAAATCGCGGGAAATATTTCTTTCACAGCCGATTCTGCTTGAATTGGAGGCTCCACTTAAAATCTGTGGTAAGTACAATTATTCTTCTTTGGCTTTATCTGTTGTATATGTTTCATTTAGCAACAATTCGAGTTATTTATACATACTTACTTACTTAAGGTGGCGCTACAGTCCGTTGTGGACTTTGACCTCAATCTCCTCAGTCTCCACCAGCCAGTTCGGTCCAGTTTTGCAAGTTGATTGCGGTCCTCTTCCACTTGAGGGCGCCACCTGAGTCCCGGTCTTCCTCTCCTCCTACATCCCTCAGGAATAGTGTCCGCTCTAAATGACCAAGTCATCTGAGTCTCGGGACCTGACCCTTCTGGAGAGGTCCATGTCGTTGTACAACCCGTAAAGTTCGCTGTTATATCTTCTTCGCCATTCCCCTTCAATGCACACGGGGCCAACCCAAGAGGGCCCGAAGAACTTTGCTCTCACAGCATACGCCAATTTCATCCGATTTTGTCCAGGTCCATGCTTCTGCAGCATACAGCAGGACTGAGATGATGAGGATATTGTATAATTTTACCTTAGTTGCTCGAGATAGGGCTCTTCAACTCAATTGCTTTCTTTGCCCAAAGAAACAGCGATTAGCAAGAGTTATTCTTCGTCTGATCTCGGCGCTGGTGTTATTGTCCGTGTTTATAGCGGCCCCTAAGTATAGACAAACCCCTCTACTACCTCGATGTTGTATGCGTCTATTGCGACGTTCTGTCCGAGCCGTCGGTATTGGGCGTCCTTCCTCGAAGACAGCATATACTTCGTTTTTCCCTCATTTACCGCTAAACCCATTTTTGTCACTTCTGTCTCAATTCTCACAAAGGCGCCATTGACTTCACGCTGAGTTCTTCCCATTATATCAATATCATCGGCGTACGCGAGAAGTTGAACACATTTTTGGAAGATAGTGCCTCTGGTGTTGACGGTGGAGTTTTGCACTATCTTCTCAAGAACGATGTTAAAAAAAATCGCACGACAGCGCATCGCCTTGTCTGAATCCTTTTTTGACGTCGAAAGATTCATTAAGCTCGTTGCCCATCTTGATCGAGCAGCGTGAGTTCTCCATCGTCATATTGCACAAGCGATCGAGCTTGTCAGGGATGCCAAAACTAGACATAGCTTTATACAATTCTTCTCTGCAGATGCTGTCTTGAATAATTTATGTGTTCCTAATTGAAGATTTAGAGCGAATGTTGGTTAAGTTATGTCAAGCTAATTGCCACTACTCCAACGGGCTAGGTTCAAGTGAAATAACAAGGCGTAGGGTGCTCATTAAGATATTCAGCAGAAATATTCACGTCTCCAGCCAAAAGCAGCTTCGGTAGAACTATAAAGTACACAGTATCGTTCTTCATCGTCATCTTATTGAAACTACATGCTGAGCTTTGCCAAGATAAACAACAGTTCGATTTTCTTCGACGTGAAAGTGATGGCTGCCGTTTAATTTTATTGCCGTCGAACTCGATAAGTCGAAATAGAATCACGACTGGAATGATTCCAAAAACAAAACAAGATTATGACTCAAACCCACGTCTGACGTCGGTCGGTTGAGTTCATATCTGTTGGTTGCATGGCTTTGAAATTGGTTTTACATTTGTTTTTTATTGCGATTGATATTTTGTTTATTTTAAGCCTCAAGTGTCGTTTCATCCAATAATTCTCAAGTTCAGGATTCTCAAAAATAAAACTGAAAATCAATATCACTTGTGAAATGTGAGAGTAGATTAGCTTATGTGCTTGAAAACAGCAACTGTCAAGTCGAACAGCCTACTACGACATAGAACAATCCAATTTTATTTTTAAAATCTTCTTCATTCTTTCTTTTGTGCTTTGTCATTGTCAGGAGAGCTCCACAATGCTGCTAACAATTCCTAATTCAAGTTAATTTGTGCTCGGGTACAGGTGAATTTTCCTCACAAACTTAAAGAAGCTCCTTCTCCAGAAGTATACTCTAGAAGACAAAGAATGAATACACTTCGTTTAAAGACAGCGAAACGCAAAATTGAATCTTCTCATTTTAGTCGGGAAAATTTATTGATTCAAGACAAAAATGAAAATCATTGGAAAAAAAAACTCATTGCTATACGCTACAAACGTGCATGATGTTTAGTGATGACATTTGTGGTTTGTCATCGTCGAATGGCTTCGGGTTGGGGGTGAAAATTTGCTACTAACTTCACTGTGTGTTGAAATATTTATTATTGTTAGTTGAGAAGCAATTGCGTGAAGGATGTTGGTCTGGTGTCTTATATTGGGAGATAAATAAATAAATAAATAGAGTGGCCCGACAGCTCTTGAAGAGCCAAGGCCTTAGTGGCTTACTCTCATCAACAATTCTCTAGGGCGTGTGAAGAACTATTTTGATAACATAGGCAAATGTATATGTGTCGCCTCTCATTGCATGTTTTTTTTTTTTTTTTTTTTGGAATTCCAAATAACCTGGGAGGATATTACTGCTGTCGAACTTAGTAAAATATTTAACTTTATTTTATCGATTTTATAGACTTCCGATTGAGAGTTCGACAATTTTCGTTTAACATGCACGACAATGGTTGGATTATTTTCTTTTGTTTATGTGTGGTGACCTTGGAAACGACGACGGTCACACAGTTCCACCCACTATAGTTGGCTGGCACACCGGCTACGTTTCCTAGTGCCCTATCCCAATGGAATACTAATAAATAATAAAAAAAAGATAAAAACAAAATGAAAACAAAGCACACAGCCACACAAAAATGTGAACCGACATTTCCGCTAAACAAGCACGGATGAAGATAATTTTTCGTTTCTTCGTTTCTTCTTGTTTATAAACTTAATAAATACATAGTTGAATTCAATGTTAATTATACTCCACAGTTTATTGTTTTTTAAAGAACTTTACGCAGGTGATAAACAAGGCCGTAAATAAAGCAGTGGGTGTAGTAAAAGACACACATTTTATAGCAATATGTGTAATTCAGCCTTTACAAATGCAAATGCAACGTATACTCAATATTATTTAATTTGTCTCATTCTAATTGGTTTCAAAATAATTCAAATTACTTTAACGGTTGATTTGATTTCGATTCGATCTGTTGCTGTCTTTGATTTATGAAGAAAAGCAAAGACGCTGTTATTTGTCTATAAGTTGATAACCAAGATAAGATATAATATCTTTATGCCAATCGTTACTCATATGTGTTGTGAAGGATTTCAATTATATTTGTGTTTCATTTAACTAGCTTCATGCGATGAGAAGCGATTTGTTTTTGCTTCGTTTAATATTCAGCAATCTTTCTTACAATATTCTTGAAAACTGTAAAAACAATGGTCACAAAAATTAAACCTTGGCCCAGATAAAGACAATTCATAACGATGCCAAATTGAGCAGTTGAACTTGATTGCTAGCCAGAAAGAATTTTCTGCAACTTTCAAAACCATTTAGCTTTAAACTATTCGAAAAGCCTCTAAAACTGGTAATTTTCCAAGCAGGAAATGGCTTTCCCTTTTAACATTACATCAATCTGAAGTTTTGTGAGTAAACACATAAAATGCACATTCAAACGCAGAATATTATGAACCCACAAAAATAGTCTAGAATTTATCTTTGAATTTTTGCCTCTGTACTTGTATCGATAATTTAATTTTAAATTGACCATCGCGAATAGTTTAAATAAATTGCAACAAGATGACAGCAAACAAATTGGCCGAGTGAAAGCTATGGTCGCAACACAGCGACATGACACCTTGTTTTTTTTTTTTAAATCTTTAGCTAAAAGTAGACGTAAACAATTCAGAAGAGCAGTTCTTCTCTTGGCTCCTTGAGGGTGATACACATTTTGCACAGGTAAAATAAGTCGAGAGAAGCAATTAATGCAAAATAAAAATTACTTTTTTTTCACGAACTTATGCAAGCTGATGGTATGTCGGATTTATTTTCTCATTCATTGACTGAGTTTGAAGAAAAACAAGTGATTTATTTTGGATTTGAGATTTCACCCTTTGGGTCAGTCTAAAAATAAGATTTAAAACGACAACAATTCGCAATCAATCGTCAAGGTACAAAATGACAACGACAAATTAGCTCACTAGACACTCATGCCTATAGTGTAATGAGATTAATTAAATTGTCGTCTGCGTCATCGACATGTTGTAAACAACGAACAAACGCGGATAGTAAACGTATGGTTCACGGGAACAGTCTTTAAAAAAAAGGTCAAATTGATTCGTCAGAATATTACTTTAAAGAAATTGTTTTTTTTTTTTTTTTTCTGTTTGCTCTTTCCTAAAATGGCAGAAGAATGGCAATGTTTATTTAAAAATAATAATCAACACCTATTTCAATCATTTGAACGATATTTTATTGCTGTTTATAAATAAGTTTAATTCAACAGGTATTCAGATAAACAAATTCACTAAAACAAAATTAGTTGAGAAAATGCTATACGCTGTATGTTTGCCACGGCTCCACATTCCATTTATTCATATGCATGGTATACAATATTATACATACATATACAGTGCCGGTAAAAGAAAAATAGCACCACTAATACTATTTCACCACAAGAGAGGTTGCGGAATTTTTAAGGACGGACGAAAGAAAAATAGTTTTGTTTGGAGGCAAATGATCGCGTTAGAAGACATCTCAGAGTGGAGAACAAGCCAAATTTCACCTTCAGATTTCAAAACGTTTGTGTTAATATTCTCAAAAAACATTATGCTATCCTATGTTGATGAAAAAATGCCGCTTTGTGGGTCTTCCAATAGGTTAATGACCGCAAAATACGAGCAAGAAGGCTAGTATAGTTCAGTCGCCTAGTCTCAATCCAATTGAAAATCTGGTGCGCTAACTTATACAAAGTAGTGTCCGTAGCTAAGTGGTTAGGTGCGTTGGCCGCTAAGCAAAACGTCGTGGGTTCGAGTCCTACTCGCGCCTATAGTTTTTATTTCATCTTTCACGGGCACTGTCTCTTGCGGAGAACTAACAAAACTTCCAAGAGTATCATCTGTCATGAAAAAGTGCTTCTCAACTTTGCCGTTCGGAATCGACGTTAAATTGTAGGTCCCCTCAATTCTTCACACGCACCTAGAGACTTGTTGATGAGAGTAAGCCACTTAGGCCTTGGCTCTTCAAGAGCTGTCGCACCACTGTATTTTTTTGACTTATACAAAGCGGTCTCAAAAATGAAACCAACTAACAACGAAGCACTCTGGGGCATAATAAAGTTTTCTGGAATAATATTTAGCTAAAAGGTGCCAGGATATGGCTAGTTCGATGTGAGATGGTAGTAGGCAATAGCCAACAAAGGCCTTGCCACAAAGTAATAATTTTATTTCAACTCACTAATTAGAATATGTACAATTATTTTGTTAATTGTTTTTCGTTATGTTTTGAAGTTATCATTTTTTGTTAAGAAATATAGTAGTGGTGCTATTTTGTTGGTGGTTATATTTTTACCGCAGCTGTATATGCATATAGAAATATTTAGACTAAAGGGGGTCCTCCAGTGCCACGAGTTCCAAGTAATCAAATAATTTATTCAATTTTCTCTATTAAAACTAGTCCACATGGAAGCAAGCGCCTTTTACATCATTTATTCCTTTGTATTGATTTAAAGCAATACAACATTTGTTTGTGGCGTTTGAAAATATGTATTCAAAATCAAGAACGAAAGGAAAATTCCACCAGACAACGGTCATGCAAAATAACCCACGCAAAATATTTTCTCCACATTTTTGTTAATAATTTTATATTTTCCCTCGCCTTGTCTTATTGTTGTTGATTTAATTTTAGAATAAATAAACAAAGATATGTATATGAAGAACATTAGGAAAATTCTAAAAAAACGACGAATGACTTTAAATGGAAGTCCGACAGCATTGATCTTCTGCCACCTGCGCCTATACTACGCATTATACTAGGTCTGTTCTTTTACTCCCCAAAACTCCTGAAAACTCCAAAATTCTCCCACATTTCTGTTCTTTTACTCCCGATTTTTGTACGTTCTGTCACTTTTGAAGGAGAAAAATATTTCCCCTATCTGCCGATTTTAGCCACAATAATTTCTTGTGGCAGTTTTTGTAAGTTCTGTCAAACCATAAGAAGTACATTGAATTTTGTTGACGTTTGACATTTTTTTCATTCATTCGTCGTTCGTTGGTCGTGCTCATGTAAATAGTGCTATAGTTTTGTTTACATTTTGATGGATGTGCTTTCTTCAAATAACATTATTGACTCATGATATTCGAGTTCAGTTTATGTGCGTATTTATAGGTTTATTACCAAGTTCATTAAGAAAAAATTCCATGAAATAGTTCTTGAATGTCTTGTGGTTTTTTTTTTCAGTTCAATTAAAAAGATACTCATTGAATTCAATATTTTGTGGCTTTCAATTGAGATGGATTTCTTAATTGTTCGGTACTGGAGAGTGCGGAGAGTGCTTGCTTCGGTTTGAGTAAATTCTTCAATTTTAAATTCTCTTTGGAACGATGAACTTTAAGGTTTTGTTGCTTTTTGAAAATGTTTGGTTTCGCAGATCATCTCCCAAATCATCCATTTCATGAATATGTACCCCATACACATGATGTGAGGGGTAAAGAGCAAATTACTACCAACAAAATTCTTATTTGGTTTGGAAATTTTGATTTTTATTTTAATTCCCAACTAAATGAATTCTAAAAATATAACAGAATGTACATCATGTTCCACCAGTGAGAATAAAGAGAAAAACATAGTTTACTTAATTTCTTGAGGTTTTCAATTTAATTTGCGATTGATTTATTTGCGCTGCTTTTGCAAATGTTAAAAACCGAAGTCTAGACACCATAGACACGCATCTGATGCATACAAACAGGAACTATTGTATCACTTTTATTATGCTATAAGTAGTCTAGTCATATTGTTGAAGTCCTAGTGAAGACTTGCTTAGCCTTTCGTCAATCCTCTTTACCATGATGATGATTGATGGTGAACATGGGAGCAGTCGTGATTTCATGAATCAATAAAAAAGAAACATGCTGTTTATTATTCTAGACTAGAGGATGTTGATTTTGCTCAAGGACGATACCCCTAAAATATTTCAAAGCTGACTTGGTTGTCTATCTCTTATTGCTGCCTAATCTTACGAACATTCAATTCAGTTAAGGTTTCAAGTTTTCTACAGCAATTGTTCTAATTAAATGAATAGAGTGGCGCGACAGCTCTTGAAGAGCCAAGGCTTAAGTGGCTTATTCTCATCAACAATTCTCTAGGTGCGTGTGAAGGATTGAAGGGACTAACAATTTAACTCGGATTCTGAACGGCAAAGTTGAGAAGCACTTTTTCATGACAGATTGATGATACTCTTGGATGTTATGTCTGTTCTTCGCTAGAGGCAGTGCCCGTGAAGAATTAATTAAAAACTATGGGCACGAGTAGGACTCGAACCCACGACGTTCTGCTTAGCGGCCAACGCACCTAACTACTTAGTTGCGGACACTACATATTTTTAGTAGTTTTCAACAGAATGTACAAAATAGTTTGATTAGAATGGCTTAACAAGTTAGCGTGCCTACGTCAATTTTAACAACCATGTCGAAATATGCCTATAATAATGTATTTATGTACTTTTGTTCCATATCTGCGTGCTTAAACTAATATCTCCAAAGAAATAAATCTAATCTTATCAACAAAAAAGCCGCAAGTTGCCAATCCAACAATGTGTACTTGAGTTCTATGTTGTTGAGTCAGTCTTTATTTGTTTAGAAATATGTATAATCATTTTGTTGAGCGTAAATTGATAGGTTTATGAGTAAACATTACCCTAAACAACAACGTATAGAATGTCCATACTGTCCATAATTGTGTATTTTACTATCTCAAGGGTAGAATTAGTGGCATCATGTTGTCAGCAAAAAGTCGTAGTAGTCTTCGCAACCACCGGCACCAGGCAGATTTAATTGCATGCATGCCAGACAAGCTCAATTTTTTTCCCATTTCTGTCTGGGGTCATTGCATATATGTTTGCAAAGCAATACAACAGACTTTTTATATTATCATGTTTAGGTATACAAAGTTTAGAAAGAACAAAAACAAAACAGAGAAAAAGAAATAAACAAATCGGCTTAGTTGGTCTTGTTTCTTATGTTATTCGTACAGGCATATGTGTAATTTTGCTCATCACATGTCTGTTTGGATTTGTGAAATGTTAACACTTATTTAGCAACATAATTTATATTTATTCTGTATTGTTTGCGTGTGTGTTGTTTTGTTACAGGTGACATTCATGGTCAGTATTATGACTTGCTGCGTCTTTTTGAATACGGTGGCTTTCCACCAGAATCAAACTATTTGTTCTTGGGTGATTATGTTGATCGTGGCAAGCAATCATTGGAAACGATATGCCTCTTGCTTGCATACAAAATCAAATATTCAGAGAATTTCTTCTTGCTTAGAGGAAACCATGAGTGTGCCAGCATAAACAGAATTTATGGGTAAGTCAACTTCTTATGAGAAAAGCTTTACCATTCTTGTTTGCAATGAATGGTTTCTCTTGCAAATTAAGGTTTTACATTAATAATTGTTCCATTTATTTCTTCCAGTTTCTATGATGAATGCAAAAGACGCTACACTATTAAATTATGGAAAACATTTACAGACTGCTTCAATTGCTTGCCAGTTGCAGCTATTGGTGAGCTCTTTTTCTATTACTGAAAAATTTGTTAAATTGAAGTCATGGAATATATTTTTTTCTTTTTAGTTGATGAGAAAATTTTCTGCTGCCATGGTGGCTTGAGTCCTGACTTGTCGTCAATGGAACAAATAAGACGCATTATGCGACCGACAGATGTACCGGATCAAGGACTGTTATGTGATCTTTTATGGTCTGATCCCGATAAGGACACAATGGGTTGGGGTGAAAACGATCGTGGTGTTAGTTTCACTTTTGGAGCTGAGGTAAGTTTGATATCTGTTCAATACTCAATTGGCTTGTACGCATTTAACCGGAAGACCGAAAGAAAAAAACAAAAACCGTCTCATATTAACGAATAAGACATAATTGATATGTCATTCATTTTACTGTATTGTGTTTTTGATTTTGAATTTATTCAACGGATTATCACAACCGCAAAAAAGATAAAATTGCCTTTTTTTCGTAGTTAAATTGATTAACATTAATTTGAACTTTTTCATTAAAAAAAAGACTAATTTAAGGAAAAATCTAGCACAAAGTGCAATCCGCCAAAACAAACAAGAGATAAACAGAAAAATTGTGTAAACAAAAACAAAAAGAGAGAAACGAAGAGTGTTATCATTTCTTGAAATTGAAAAAAAAAAAAAAAAAACACGCTGATTGATAACCCTAGGGGAATAAGCTAGTATAGCTTAAACCTAACACCTTGGAGTATGTTTATTTTTTTACCAGTCGCTGCCTGCAATTGTTTTTTTTTTTGTTTTGATTTTTTATTATTATTAAAATCAAAAGACCAATTATCAAAAGTCAATCAAATTTCAAAGCATATCTAATTGATGTTAATTTAAATTATCGTGTGTTGTTTTTTGTAAAAGGAAATCGGCGACTGTTTCACAACTTGTTAAAAAGCCTAAGGTCCGATAAGTTCATTTTGATTTAATAAGACCGAAGATTGTCAATGTTTTTGTTGATGTGATTCGATTCTATATCTGAATTTAGTTTTAAACGTAACTCGTCTTACATCATCTCAGTCCAAATACATAGGTTTTGAAATAAGCAGATGTACAATAAGTCGTACACATTTTATATATTTATATTATATACATTAACAAAAGCGAATGAAATCAATGAAATTGTTTAATTCCTTATTTTTACTCCAACAGGTGGTCAATAAATTCTTGCAAAAGCATGACTTCGATCTGATATGCCGAGCTCATCAAGTCGTCGAGGACGGCTATGAATTCTTTGCCAAACGACAATTGGTCACTCTCTTTTCGGCTCCCAATTACTGTGGTGAATTTGATAATGCAGGTAAGTGCTTCAGATTCAATTACTTAGACATTTTAATAGAATTTTCTAGACTTTCTTTTACAATTATAAACAAAAACTTAATATAATATTGTAAACAAGCAATTTTTTTTTTCTCTCTATACGTTTTATTTAAAAATATACTTCGTGCGTTGCCACCATACCGAATCCGAACCGTACCGTACCCATTTCAGGTGCAATGATGTCCGTGGATGATACGCTGATGTGCTCTTTCCAGATATTGAAACCTGCAGATAAACGTAGATTTGTTTATCCTAACTTTGGTGGTTCGGGGCGACCAGTGACTCCACCACGTGGCGCAAATAATAAAAATAAAAAGAAATAAATTTATTATTACTACTATCACTATATACCAATAATTTCAGTTTTAAGATATAAATGTTTTTTTTTTTTTTTTTTAATTTGAAAAATATTTTTCTCTGTTCTCTCGAAATGTCTTAAATAATAATGTTTTTTTTTCTTATTCACAGTCTGTGAGGTTTTGCTTTATTATTCATTTTTGTAGGTTATTTTTTAGTAGAGATTTTAAGTAAAACAAAAAAAAAAAACAAAAACAACAAAAAAAAAACACTGGATAACAAAATTAAACAAAAAAATAAATAAAAAACACCAAACACAATATTAATTACAAAACAAATGATATATTGCTAAAGTTACAATATTAAAATAATTAATTCATAAATGCAAGGCAGTATACGACAAAATGGAACAAATCACTTGCATTTCTTTCAACAAATAAAACACCCTCCCTGTTGTGTTTTACTATTCTTTTATGTTATTTTCTTTGTATACACTGGTTCTTGCCTTTTCAATCAAAATCACGAATATTCACTTATCTCACAGGCGCTTAGGTACTTTTGATGGATTTAGTTTCCGCGGAAGACAAGATTTAATTATTTTACAATGTCCCTGTCTTCGTGATTTGTTATGTAAGTTCTTAATCTGCAGCGATTGATTTATTGACAAATCAAACATCATAAGAACCATGAAGTGATTGATGTTGATTAATTAAATCATGCTTTATACGCTCAAATGCTTAATATTGATTTTTGTGCGATTGCATTTTCATTTTGTCGTTTTTTTTTTGCTTGCTCGAAAATAACATACTGCATACGATAGACCTTTTTCGAGTTCATATTCTTACATTTGGGTTCCTGATTTTCGAGGATTTTCCTTCTATATTTAATGAAGCATTTGGGTATAATCTTGTCGCATGCATGATGAAGATATCATTAATCTCTTTGCAAAGTAAAACATTAACAACATGCATGCCAACAATTCATAGTGCATACCCACTTACCAACTAATTTTCTTGTTCGTTGTTCATTTTTGGAATATTTTAAAACACATTTCGTGGTATTCGTGGCTAGTTAACATTTTTATTTACACCCCTATTACCGCTGGCGAGTCGAACGTTAGATGTGAGATGTTCTCCTTGAACGATGAGTTCGAAATAAAAAAAAAACGTCAAATCATAAACGTTCAGAACAAAACTATTTAAAAAAAATGTTTTCTATTGTCTTGAAATCAAAAAGGAGAATGCTCAACGTTCCATGTTAATTTTGTTTGTTGTTTGCTCACTCCTTTCAGAAACGTAAGTTCTGGTTCAACACAATTTATTCAATAAGCAATACGCTTAAGCCAGAAATATAATAGAAAGGCCTATTGGTGTTTTCGCTGTCTCTTAAATCAAAGGAAAATATGCATTACGCTCCTTCAAGATAAAACAAAATGTTAACGCGTGCTGTACCTGGAACAACTTTTGCATAAAATACCGAATTGCAGATCCAGATATTGTAAAGGAAGCAATAACGTTACCAATACCTGGAATACCTACAACTGGACACTCCATGCAATATAAAAGCCTAACGTAGAAAAAAAAGAAAACAAATAATGGGATCTTTGCAGATTTTAAAGTTAAACATTGGAGTGCAATTCAAGTCAAGTCCATTCTATTGAAAAATTAAGTCTTGACTCTATAAAACCAATAAATCTATTTTGATTTTTCAAATTTAAGGATTTTTCTTTTTCATTCCTAGGTATTCTTTTTGTCGACGGTTTTTGACAAGATTTTCATTTTCTTTTCTTTTTTTTCTGCTCCAGCAAGAAGTTTCTCTTTCTGAATTTCATAACTTTTTTTTCTCGAAAATCTGGCAATATCGGACAAAAATACTAGTTTCATTCAAGTTTCGACCTTTTCTCACACAATGTGTTACGTTCTACAAATTAAAACACAAATTATGTTCAAATTAACGGACATTCGATTCTCACAATACAGTGAGATCCAATTTCGAAAAACGTGTGACATAAAGTCGAAATTAGGTACTCGATTCGCCAACCGTAATACGATAATCTTAAACTCGCATGTTTTTACGTTCGACTCGCCAGCGCTAATAGGGGGGTTAAACCACATATGAGCAAACACACACACACAAACCTAGGAAATAAACTTGATCAAATATTTTTATTTCTTCCTTACGATTTATCTTGCAATACGTATACACACAAAATATATTTTTTTATACATTTGTTTTAAGCTAAGAATTGTATTTTTTTTCAGTTCAGTCAGTTTTTTATATTTAATTTACTTTTTCTTTACTTCACAAAAATTATAAGACATTTTTTGTAATGGACGAAAATAGTATTGATAATAGTAATAATAAATTAAATATATATATATAAATGGATACATATATATGTATGTAAATTGATATATGTGTACATGAGAAAAGAAAAAACAGGATTCAAAATCCAAGAATATATATAAATAAAAACGTAATTTTAAAATGCACAGAGACACTCGTATGAACTTTTTTGTATGTTGTGTGCAAAAGAATTGAAATCATTTATAAACAAAAACAACGTCTGTCGTTTCTTAAATAAACTGAATTTATTTTTCTTAATTGCGCCACTAATTTAAATAAAAGAAAATACTTTTTAAAAGTTTCACATTTTATTTTACTAGTTTACATATTCTTTTCTTAAATTGCATTGCATATTTGAAAAGTAATTGAACAGAAAAAAAAATGTTCTTACAATTTTAATAAACAATATACGAAAAAAAAGAAATAAAATGTATGTGAACAATTAATTAAAATGAAAAAAAAAAAAAAAAAATATAGTATCATGACCACCCCGACCACCATAATAATTATTATTACATATTACATTTTTTTATTTTTGTTTTTTTTTTTTTTTATCGTATTTTATTACTCGTAGAAAAAAAAAAAACTATTTGTTTTCTTTCCTTTTTTCCCGAAAACAACTTGAATTTTGTTCGAATCGAAACGAACTTTGTTGGTGAAATTCAATCCAATTCCATCAACTGAGTAGATCTCGCGATTTTCTGTTCTTCCCTTAATGTTTTGTTTCGTGGTTTCTTTTTTTTTCAAAAGTCGAAATGCGCTTTTATTATTAACAAACAAACAAGTAGACAAAAACACGCACTTTTTTTCTTCAAAAACAAAGCAACACGCAAACAATTTAATAAAAAATAAAACAATATTTAAATACGAACACAACACTAAGTTTTTTTAAAGCAATTTATATCGGTGATCAAAGTTTTCTTTTTATTTTAAGAATCAGTTGTAAGATTTTTTTTGTTCTTGATTTTATGTATGTATACTTTATGGTATACGATATAAATTCGTACAAATAATTACATAATAAACTATTTAAGGATTCTAAAGAACTCTGTGACAGGGTAAGTTATTCGTTTTATTAAACAACAACAAAAAACGTAAAAAAACACACTTAGCGTCTGTTTCACAATATACAAGTAAGGTTGCAGTTAAGCTACTTGGAAGCTAACTAGCAGTTAAAATTCAGAATAGCGTTTCACAATATCTGAGTAGAGCTAACTAGTAGTGTCAAGTGTCAATTAACTTATAGGGAGGATGAAATGCCCTTTAAATTAGTTAACTGACAGGTAATAGAATTAAAAGTCTGAAAAAAACAAGATTTGTAATTTTTTCAATTAACATAGAATTCAATTTCTGAAAAGCAAGGACTTTTAAATAATTGTAATTTTTTTTCCAATAAAATTGACATTCTTCTCGACACGTTAGATGACGAGTTTGATGTTTTTTTTTTAGCGTTAAGGAGCTACCAGGAAACTGTGTCTTCCGATTAAGAACACATTTATGGAATCCTTGGACGAGGTTGACTTTCGGGCGCGTTTTCGATTAAAGAAAGAAGCGGTGTGTTGTGTACTTTCTTTATACAAATCCCAAGACAAACATTTATCATGAATGTGAATGTGAAACGTAAACTCACTAACAAGAAGGAACATCATATCCTTTTGATATTTGTTTATTTTTTTCTGCCTTTGTCGTCGTCATAGTAATTCCATACAAATTCATTTTGTACACTTATATTTTCCATATTCGATTTAGCAAAATCAAGAACCTACAGTTTTTTAATATGTCAAAATCTTTCCAAGTGGAAAATTGGAATAACTGGCAATTATTTACCCAAAACATAAATTTATCAAAAGGATGAATGTGAAACGTAGAGCTCACTAACAGGAGGATTTAACTGGCAGCTTATTTAATTGCTGGTTAACTTATCAGAACTTGACTTGTATATTGTGAAACAGACGCTTAGTTTAATAAATAATTGTGGTAGTAATTGTGTAAGCGTTTTTTCTCTTTTCGTTTGTAAAAAAAAAAAAAACATTAACAAAATAAGATTTAACGATATAAATAAAGTATGAAGAACTTTATCACAAATGCACAGTAGTAGTCTTTTGTCTCTTTACAAAGTAAACAACAAACAAGTAATTATAACAAACAAAATAATATACACTAATGAATGTTATTTAATTTTATATTTTAAGTTGAAAATTGTTATATATACAAACAAATCTCATTGGAATGTTCGTCGACATTTTTTTATATAAAAAAAAAAAGTATCCACACATTGCGTTTCTCAAAGTTAAAATCGAATTGAAGAAGAAAAAAATAAACATTATACTCATTATTCAACAATAACAACATTGCATTCATATTGCTACTTAATTTTGCTTCTAATTACCATCGTGGAATATCATTTCATGCGAACAGTTTATTTTTTATTTAAGTGATGGCTGGTTAGTTTCCAAAGAAATATTTGTATATGTATTGATCTTGATATAACACCATTAAAAATTAAATTTTCATTTATCATCTGTAAATTGATGCAAACGTATCTAAGTAACACTGAACTAACTACACATAACTGAAATTTTTATCTTCCTTGTTGCCTTAAAAAATATCTTTGGTCATTTAAAGGGTTAAGTCGATTCTTTTAATCAAAACTGTTGTATTCCCTTGAGTTCATTTCGACTGGGATTCTGTTTTGGATTGATTTGGATGGATGCTCATCATTCCTATGCTGAGACGGCCAAGGAAATACCTATCAAATTAAGTCAGTTCTTACATATATTCCTTTTTCGCTTTCCGTTATTGAAATCACGAACTAGATCCAGTCCCGAAATGGAAACATACCCCGGTTCATCTTAATAGGCATTTATTACCTACACATCTCTTATGTAAGATACCTTAAAAGAAATTTATTTATAAAAACTATACTAGTTTATAAGAACATTCATAAACAAAAGCACAATTATTAAAAGTACAAGCAAGCTAACCAAACTATAAGAAAGGAGAACTAGATCCAAAGTTTAAAACAAAAAAAGAAGAATTTGATCACCGATTTTATCTTAAAAGAAAACAACAATAGAAGAAAAAAAAACATCAAAACCATAACAACAAAATAACTTATTTCATTTTATATTACGCGAGTAACTCTACATAAATATTCTCGAACAAATATCAAATTTTTAACTAAATTCGAAATAAAAGTCATTGAAATTGAATTTCAAACCGAAAATAAAATTGAATTTGAACTAGAATTTTGTCGGCATAAATCTTATCATTTCTCTTAAGTTTTTTTTTTTTTATATAATTTTTTTTTTTAAATTATCTATGAACCCCTTAATTAAAAAAAAAAAAAAAAACAAAAATGAAAAATCAACGTAAGTTTCGTTCTCTAATAGAAAACTTTTTTTTTTCTATCTTACAGGCAAAAAATAAATTTCAATCAATTTCTCTCTTCTCTTCATAATCATCCACATACAACAAAATATTAAACAAAAAGAAATTAATGAGATATTTTCAATTTAAATAGAAAAAAAAATGGAAAATTTATTTAAATATTATCCAAGACGTAATAAAAAAAAATCCAAGAATTATTAAATTAAACAACAACAAAATAAAAAAATAGACACATATAACTTAACGAAAACAAATATTAATTAGATTAAATTAAATATTTTTTTTATTTGATGATGATCCAAAAGGAAATAATTAACATCCTTCGATTTCTAAATTCAGACTCTTGTTGCTCTTTCAAATCAAAAAAAAAAAAAAAAATAGTTTTGTTTCTCTTCAAAATTCGTTATAATGAAAATTATTAATTTAAATTAATAGATTGTTTTTTTTTTTATTTTGACTAATTTAATCTACAAATACACTAAAATATAAGATGTAACAGTGAAATGTAACATTTCTTTTTGCCATTGTTAAATATAAATTCGATGTGAAAACAAACAAAAAAATAAGTAATAATATTTTGTACTGTATATTATATCCCGCTTGTGCTTCTCTTCTCCCGGCTCCTTCTCCCATTGCAAAAAAAAAAACAAAAACAAAACAATTGATCAATAAATTGTGAATTGTTGTTTGTTTAATATAAAAAACAAAACATGATTATTAAGAACGCCGCATATTTAAATATTTAAAATATTTAACGACAACAGCAACTCAATAAAAAAAACTTGTGTTTTCTTATATTTTCTCCAATTTATGATTTTTTTTTCTTGTGTTTCAAATTAATTTTCAGTTTGTATTTTCCTACAAAGTGAACAATATTTGTTTATACCTTCTCGTGAGTTAATTTTTATGTTTACTCTTTTTTTCTTCATAAATAATTCTGATCTTGAAAATTTACCACTAATAAAGAATAAAAATTATAATATGAATAATACAATTTCTTGTTTCCTTTTTTATGCCGATAAAATTCTATGTTTAAAAGAGAAAATCATTGCATACATGTTTTTTCTTAAAAAAAAAAACCAATAAAGCAAAAAAGTTAATAATAATATTTGTAGACAATGTTTATTGTTTGTTATGTTACAAAAAAGGAAGAATATTATACAAATCCCCCTCATTTCTTGTCTCGCACACTCTCTATCTCGCTCACTGTTTTCGTCGTCCTCTGTTCAAACAATACCAACACACACTGCTTTACATGACAACACCACTGATCAGTTATAACAAGATGGGAAAGCTTGCTGTCAAAATGACATTTGCCTACGAACTAAAAAGTAGGTTAGCTGCAAGGGTATGCGTTTTATTGTAATAATGATACAATTGCCTACATAATGAAAAGCAAGTTTGCTGCAAGAGTATGAGTGTATGAAAAAATATGTTTTGAGGTATTTGGAGGGTAAAACGTTGGTAGGTTTTCAATCTTGTTATTATAACTGATCAGTGGACAACACCGTTTTGTTTTGTATTTTACATTATTATTTTGCAGTTATAAAATTGTTCACAGTTAAACAATTCAATTTGGTTTCTTTTAAATTAAAAGATTTGAATTTACAAAAAAAAAGTTAATTTAACCAAAAATACAAACAAAAGAAATCAACGTTGGTATTATAACAAACGATGTTTAAGGTCTCTGTTTCTTTCTTTTTTCATACGTGTGAACGTGGTCTCCATTCATAAATGTTTATAATAACTTTAAACTAAGAAAGACAAAAAAATAATTAATAATAACAATAAGATAAACTAGTATACAAATAAAAGCTTATTACTGTTTAGTTTGTGTGTATTTTTTTTTTTTTTTTTTGTTACTAAGAAAGTGTAAGTGTTAAAGGATACCACCATCGCACAGTTGGATTGCATGCATGTTAAAAGGAGCTATTGTTCAGTTGTATACATCAAAATTAAACTTACATTCCAACTTGACAGCTATTTCATACACAACGTCTACAAAAACGAGAATTCTTTTTTTGCAATGAAAATTTTTGATTGTTTAACAATAAATAATATATACGGGCGCAATCGAGGTAACCGTCGTCGGAAAGGAATTTTCTCCGATTTCCTCCGAATCGGAGACATTTTGCCTTTCGGACAACTTCCTCCAAGGAAAATTCGGAAGAAATCGGAGAAAATTCCGCTCCGACGGTTATCTCGATTGGACCGATAAACAAAACAAGAAACACAAACGATTTTAGCTGCGTAAGTACTGATTTAAACCAAATTTATGTAAATTTTCTCATGTTTATTTGTCGTAACACATTTTTATTTCCTTTTATCAGCCCTATCGTCGCATCCGTTCGGAGAAACTTACGATCGTAGAAAATTTCCGATCGTAACATTTATTTTGTTCATGGTATTCGTTACGTAAAGAAAATATTGACGTAAAATAACGCATGTCGTTCCGCGACACAATTTAGTTGTCGGACCAATCGGAGACGCATAAAACAAAATAATCGGTATGCATCGCAAGCGTTTGTTGAATTTTTGATTTTCGCCGCATGAAATCGTCATGCGTTACTCTGAGTTTGAAATTTCAATGTTATTTTGAATTTTTTTCTGAGGTATGTACGATTTAACAATAGAAACCGTATGTTTCTTACAAATCGGATAGAATTTTGGTTATGATCGGATACGACGATAGGGAAGTATTTGTTTCTAATTCTAATTCACAATATTCCCACATTAAAAAAAAAAATTAATTTCAAGCATTGATAACACAATATTCATTCAACCTTAACTAACATAATGTGCACATGTTTCTGAATCAATCAAAAACTATAATATGTCCAATTGAGTCGGTCGGGTAAGATCTGTTGTATGCTCCTTGTTAAATTTAGTAATACCGTTCCTCATGTTTTCACTGAACGACAATGGAACTTGTCTGAATGGCGCCCGGAAAGTGTCTATATCTGGAAGAATATAAGATAACGGTTTTTTTAGGACACTAGTATTAAAGAGTTTTATAAAAAAAATTATAAATAAAAATATATAATCATTTTTCAAAGCTAAAAAAGCGCAAATGATAAAATCAAAGTAAAAGAACTTATTAAATTGTAAGACACTTTAAAATTTAATATAAACATGCCAGATTTTTAAACATCGCTTGTTTTTTTGCCAACAAATTAGATTTTTTGTTTTTATTTTTCTTTTAATAAAAAGAAAAGGAAATGGAAGCAGCAGTTGTGAACATAATTTTTTGAAAACCACATTTGTTTTGTTGTGTTTTGTTTTTTGAAGGTTTTCGGAAAAAAAGGATAACCTGTAGTTCTTAATGCTTTTGTTACTTTTTTCTAAATTGTTTTTTAACAAGTGTACTAAAAGTGCAAATATCTATTTTTACAATTTTCCTATGTACAAACCTGAAAATGAAATGAAATTTGACAAAAAAAAAAAACAGAAGTTAAAAAGAACTGAAATTCGATAGACGATACGAAAGAAAATGATCGTGTCAAGCAACTTAACAAAGAGGAAATTCGACAAAATAAAAACGAAAAGAAGAACTTGAAGAAAAACAAAAACACTAGCAATAACAGCAACGGCACTAACAGCAGCAACGGCAACAGCACCAATGGTAACAGCAGCAACAGCGGCAATTCAAATAAAAACTCCAAGAATAACCCAAACAACAAATCTACCAAAAGCAAACAAAAATGTGCATTTCTACATTATTTCCTTCCAACTTGCAAAAATTAACATAAAAAAAAAAGAAAAATTATACAAATTTATAGAACTTAAAATATTCGAAAACGTAAATTGTAGATTTATATTATACAACAAATTGTAATAATAGTTTATATCAATTACTATAAACATTATTTCATGAGAAACTGTTATATATGAAATATAATATAAATAAAATCCATATAAATAATTGTTTAAAAAAAAGCATTTATGCGTTGCAATAGCTTGCTTGCACGTCTCCAAATTATATATGTATATAATCAACCTTGTCACAAAGTAAATTTGTATTAACGTTCGTGTTTTAATAATTTCAGGGGCCCTACTCTGTAATTCGTTTCGAAATCCAATCCTATTCGAATCTGATTTTCGATCCGTTTATGAATTCGTATGGTACTCCGTAAAATGTTCGAATCGAACAAAAAAAATCATCTGGTACTCTTTCTATTTATAGAATAGATTTGCCGAGTCTCGAAGTATTTCTCCTGATATAGTGATATCTGTCAAAACAAATTATAATCAAGACGAGAACGTTCAAAATAATTTTTAAAGAAAAAATTTAATTCAATAAAAAACTTAAAAATGGATTCGGTTGCTTTACGGATGGATAAAGAAAATAGAGAAGAACGGATTGAACGAAGAATAATACGCGATAAACCAAATAAATTTGAAATGTATGATAGAAGGTAAACATAATGACACCGGTTCGCTTAGGTGGTCCTTCCGCATTTAAAGAAAACGATAATCTGTCCCACAAATTGTTAGAAGTGTTTCTAACGTCCCTTGGCGAAATAGGGATGAGCACACATGAACTCCACCATAATTTCAATTTTGTGATTTGTTTTGCATGCACATTTTTGACTGATATGAAATTTATTTGCTTAAATTTTGAATAACATTATTATTTCCTTACTTACATTTTATGTAGTTCACACAACAGAACATAATTTCTCCTTTTGTGTAATTTCAAAACGACCTTCGTATTGCAATCCGTTACCTTTCTTGCTGTAGAAACAACATTTCCGTTTTCGAACGCTAATTATTCCGTAAAATATTCTTTTTCGAAAATATTTTCTTTCGAAACGAATTACAGAGTAGGGCTCTAGATACCATATATGTAAGTGTTATCAAGACAAAAATTGTGACAAGGATGACGTTTAACTCTCATGGTCATTAGTTATATTTTAGTTTCTTGAAAGCTTAGATTGAAACAGAAATCAAAATTGAAAGCCGTCAAGCCATATAAGCAACGGTGCAAGTCCATTTTAACTATTTGAAATTTATAGAGCATATTATATTTGTAGATTGACATTTCTAGTGAAATAGTGTGTTTCCTATTGTTTTCTGTTGAAATAAATCTTGAATTTTCGGTCGAACATTAATATTGCATAACATAGATCCAATTTCAAGAAAAACGCCTTAGGCAGCAAACATTTTCATTAACAGCCTTATTACCGTACCCGATCGGAAGTTTTATTTCCTTCACCGTACGCGAATCGTACATAAAATAAAGACGCACGCCGACGCACTTTGTTGTTTTGTGAGTGAACAAATATTTTTATTTCCGACACTTTTTTGTTTCGGATAATAAACTAATCGCAATGCATCGCATACAATCGCTCTTATTTTGAAATTCGATTCGCAGATTTCAAATTTTTTCGTAGGTGTCTACGATAAATCCGTCAGAAAGGATACGGTGGTAGAAAACTCTTTGGCATTGTACGAATCGGAGAGAATTTTTCTCCGATCGGGTACGGTAATAAGGCGGTATTTATTAATTGACTGGTATCATAAGATCTCTTAATTTCAAAACAAAATATTTACAAAGTAAACATATTAATTGTTTAACTTGCAAAAAAAGAAAAAAAAAATTCAAACATTTCTTAATACATTTTTAAAGATAACATGATCAAAATAATATAACAGACCACTTAATAAAGTGTTTTGATTCATCATTTGCGCTTTGTCATTGTAAGTTTATATTTTATTTTGTAACATAAAAAACGAAAACAACATGGTGATTGTTATTCCTCCACATACAAGAGAACAACATCAGATGGACTTCAGTCTGGAAGGCAGACAAAGGAAATAAATCAAAACATCTTATTCGTTTTATTAAATTGAATATTTTGTACATAAAATATTAAAAATAAACTATATAATGAAATAGGATGTGATTGTGTTTTGATTTTGTTCACATACGATTGCGAGCGCTGATAATTTGAATTTTAAGAGTAACGGCCGTTAGAAATTTTTTCCAGGAAAGCGACATCTGTGGGCCAATAGAAAGTTACTAATGGGATAAAACTATTACATGAGACAAATGTCATGGAACGGAACTGCCAGCTGTTGTCATGGTGCATTATCGCGTGCTACAAATACACATAAGAAAACAAAACAACCAAGCTTGTAGTAAAATTTTGAAAGTTAGTAGGTATGTTTATGTTTTTTTGTTTTAATATTGAAAAGTTTAAACAAAAAACCATCTAAACAATTCAAGCACAAATGAATACTTCCTCGGAAAGTACATTATTCAACGTACAACATAAAAACAGGTGCTATTGTCAAAATCGAAATCTTTGCTATTGCACTGGACTTGAAAATCCCTCAAGATGCTCGAAAAGTCGATCATCGTCCCATAAATTCGTTAAGGTTCGCAGTGACAACGGCGGGAAGCATCTAAAATCAGCATCACAAAGCAGCCTTGCAACAAAGTATTCATGTAGTTCAGCTAAAACAATGATGACATCGTCATCAGGTTTAGGCACGTCATCCATATTAACTGGATTCGGAAAATGTATTTCTTCAAAGCCAGAACTAACTGGACGTCGAGAGGATTATGAGAGATCGCAAATGGAAATTGGTAGTCTGAACGAAAACGTACATTTTCGCGCATGGAACACTGCAAATGGCCATTTATTTTACACCGGAGTACCAGCAACAGTTGGATTAGAACATTCGGAAATATTCAGCAATGAAAAAATTGCAAAGCTTCAAGAATTTCGTCTTCAGAATGCCGATGAATGCTTGAGCTCTTGCAGCAGGTATTCAATGGACAAGATAGACAAGCAAGTACATACATCTAATGACAATGAAGTCAAATACACATTGAATAGCAGAGGGCTTTTGAAACCGATCGGAGCAAGTGATGATGGTCGAGCAGCGATTGTCAGTTCAAAATCGGCAGTACATGATATTCTTAGACAATGTTTGAGATCATCAAAGGAAAAAGATAAAATCATTCGCAAGGCACTTTGCCAACCAGAAAACAGCTTAGCTCTAAGATATCAGAAAACCTATTGACAGACATTAAAACATTTATAGACAATGAACGTTGCTGAAATTTATTGTTCTACCTCCAAAAGGATAAGGTAAATTTAAAATCCGTTGGGACAGATTACGCACTCGTTTTATATCTCCTGTCCTCCTGATCGTAGCAATCAGATTTCTTGATTATATCCATTTTGATAGTTTAACTAAATAATTACTTTAATTGACAATGAAACTGCTTGGCATAATGAGCCATATTGACCTTTAAAAGAAAAAAACGCTTTTGTTTATATCAAATATTTTATTGCAATTAATTATTTCAATAGATTATTTTAGACATGAGTAGAGTTCTATGAAAAATGTCCTTTACAATGCGACTTACAATAATAAGGTTAATATCATTCTTCGACTTGCTTGTTTGTTATCTAAAACTTGCTCCAAACTAATTGGTGAGAATGAAAAAACAATAGAACTTATTGAGCTAACAATACTAACCGAGATACCAAACTAATGCGGTGCAAGGGAAAAAAATATATATATATACAAAACAACGTGCTTAGGAATGTTGAACGTGATTTACTTCTTCCCCAAGAGTTTGTTTATTTCTTTGTTCTGCTTGCTCATTTTTATGTCGACATCTTCGATTTTGTAATTCATGTTGTCCAACAAATCGTTTTGTGATTCGATTTCGCCTCTCATATCTGTTGCAAGTCCTTTGAGTCGTGACAAACTGTCACACATGCTTTCGAGATTGGATTCGAGTCTACTATCGAAAGTGGCCTTGTCGTTCATCAGGCGTTGTTTGTGGTGCTGTTGTCCCGGATGTATGTTGTCTGATCGAATTCGGTTGATTGGATGATTATCGAACATTTCATCGGGTGACATTGGTGCCGAAGACGACGGGATGTCATCGCTTCCGCCCAGATGACTTCCACTTGGTGAAGTAGCTATGCGAGGGCTCATGTTATCACGATTGCCTGAGAGATAGTTTTTTAAGCCACCAAAGACGCTCTTGAGACCATTTAAATGACGCTGACTGAATCGCAGGGTCGAATTGATTTCTTCCAGTTGACGTGATGTTTTCTCAAGTTGTTCTCGTTGTTTCACCAATTCAGAAGCAGTAGCCTTACCAACTTCTTCAGTTTCATATAAGAGACCTTTAAAAGATGGTGATGGTGAGAGCGAATAAACTAATAAGAACCGAAATAAATAAAAATTTCTCTTATCTTACCTAAACTCCGATTTGATACTTGCAGAGTGCGATCTTCAATTTCTTTGCGTTTTTGTTGATAAATTTGCACATCATCGTCGAATGGATTCGTACTTCGCTTTGGATTCTGTTGTGTTCTAGAATTTGCAAGGAATGCATCATCATCTACGTCGTCGTCGTCTTTGTTGAAATGGTTATTAACGGGCTGAAGATAATTATTGTGTTCGGAGGACATTTCTCAATTTTGAATTTATTGTGTGCTTTTTTGTTTGCTTTAAAAAAAGATAGAAAATTACAAAAGACTTAACTGGTTACTTTCAATTTGCTAGCTTTAAATATGTAGACATTAGACAATTTTCTTTTATTCTATTATCAACCCACTTTTTTTCTTGCAGTGATTAAATTTTATTGGAAAATCGTAAATGTCGTAGACAGATGACACTTCTAGTTTTCACTTATATCGTCGTTGAGTGTCAAACGCTATTGTGAATTGTGCTTGGTTTACACAGGCGAGTATTAATAATTATGGTCTCCTTAAATCAGGTTCTTTCTCCGTTATATTTGCGTTAAATTATATAATTTTTGTTGGTTTAATGGATACAAAAATTTAGATTTATGTTCTAGTTTTATAAAGCTACGTTCTAATTGCATTTTGCAATTACTCAATAGGTATGTTCAGCGACACTGTTCTGCTCACTTTGGAACAGAAAAAAACAGCTTTTTGGTGTTCATTGACACATTGGCTGTTCCAAACTGTTCTGATTTGGTGTTAATTGAGTCTGTCTAGAACAGTATGGAACAGTTTTGGACAGGATTTTCTGTTCCATCATTTTAGGTAGGACACATTTTGTGTTCTAAACTGTTCCAAACTATTCTGTTATTTCTCATGAAGCTGCGCTGTACTGTGCTGTGCTGTGCTGTCTTTTTTCTCGCTGAACAAAGCTAATGGTAAATTTCACAATAGTGTAGAGAGAGCCTAAGAGTCATTACCGTACGATCTTCCACATTTTGACACTAGAATAGCGTTCTTGGAAATCAATGTTTGTTTTGACATTTGAAGTTTATTTTACTTGTGGGTTGTTCTTGTTCGGCTGTTGCGCTTTTAGAGCGACCTTTGAATTAATCCTCACACCTACCTTATTAGTAAGTTTTCATAAATATTTTAAGTTGCGAAAATATTAAATAATTTATTCAAACTATAAATTATCCATTATCTAATTAATTTTTCATAAAGTTTTGTTTCTTTTTTAGTTAACTGTCTGCTGATAAGTCTGATAAGTTGAGTCATATTTTTCTTTTAATGAAAAACGGGTAAAGAACGAAGTGCCTAAAAAATAATTTCATGTTCCTGTAAGAGCTTGCTCCAAAACAAAAACACAACTAAAGACAATGAACAAAGCTGATTCATGTGTTGAAACCCCAGCAGCACCCGAATGGCTATCGAAGTTGGAAAGCCGGCGTGAAAAGCTTGTGCGTGGGAAGCTCGGCCATGAAGCTGGTGCTGGAGCTCCGTGCAATGATTGCGGTGAGTTTATCTGTTTCGTATCTCTTTTTCGATTATTACAATCTTTTTGTGTTATTGTAAGTAAAGAACCAAATTGTAACAGCAAAACAATAGATGAAGATTTTCCCATATAATTCAATTGAATTGGAGATAGTGAGAGCTGAGGTGTTTTCAGTTGAATTTATTCTAACGTGAAGTTTTGTTTGGAATGTTTTAGAAGAGGGGTGTAGGTAGTTTACGCTCGGGCAAAACACAAAAAAAAATTCCATTGGGTTGGCTTTTGACTACTTAAAATGAAGTTTGTGGCAACATGTTTGACTTCTTGGTTGTTTTTTGGCTGCCTTTTGCTATTTCGGTATCTTTAGGGAGACAAATAGTAATTTGAAGTCCATTTGATCTGTAAAGTTTACTTAAATCAAATCTCTAGAACCATGATTTCAAGATTTAAAAAAAAAAATTGGGCTCATAAATAAAAATAAAAACTTTATCTAACAATTATACATCCATGAATCAACAGTCAAGAAAGTTGTAATGAATACATAGTTCCTGTATGGAACTCAAGAAATTTTACTTCACGAATTTATGGTCATTCACTGGTGGTTCTATTCCTCCTCAGGCGATAAATGTCCTGGATTAGATCTTCATTTTTGGCGAAAAGTATGCCGAAACTGCAAATGCCGCAAGGACCAACATAAATGTCCTGACGACGATCTATCTGGCTGGGCTCAGTTCGAGATTCTCGGGCAAATAAGGTCAAAACCAGCATGTAAGTCAATTAATTCACCTTTCGTATTCTCTTCTGACAACCATACTATTTCGTTTCTTCCTAATAACCTCTAGTCATGAAGATCAAAGCATTGGCCAATCAACCTGTTCAATTGGATTGGGTTCCTCCAAATACAACACCAGATGTCGTCTCAGACTACATGGATAAGTTGGGAACCTCACAAATTCCTGTAGCTGGAAGTGATGCCGCGGCAAAACGCAAACAACAACTTGAATTCCAAGTTCCACCCCATGACTTGGATGCAGCACTTTGCGACAATCTCACAGAATCGGAAACAAACCAACTACAGCAGTATGTTCAAAAGATCCGAGAGAATTGTGTCGGCCAAGGGAATGTCGTGAGAGTTGGCAATGTAATGCATGCAAAAATTGGTAATATGGGAAATTTGGTTGAAGATGATGTACCCCTGAGTGCACAACAGCTAAAAGCCATCAATTCCCTGCACGAACTCCCATCTACAATCATTGCCGATCCAGTTCTGGTCGATATTATGAAATCTGAAAAGCTAACGTCTGCTCTTGTGAGTGAAGTAACCAGTGCCTATCCGAAAACATTTATAGCTTTTTCAGAACCCCTTAAACACGAGGAAATGGAAAGTGCTCCAGTTGGGATTCGTCAAAAGTTCAGAGAGCTCAACAAAGCTGCCATTGCAAGCTTGGTAGATAACGGTCAAATATATGACAAGATATTGAACACCTTAAAGCAAAAGAACCTCGATGTTGCAAGAGATCCAGTTCTGGGGCCAATGGCTGACTTCCGAAAAGAATACGTGGCTTGTCCACAGTTCAAACATCAAGTGAACTCTTTCGTGGAAACTTTCAATCCTCCAACACAGCCACAATATTGTACTCCTATCAAGACACGCCATGATCCAGCCGATGCCTTCAATTCTCCACTGCCTCTCAAGAATCCCATTCAAACAAAAGTTGGAGCTCTCATGAAGCAAGACACGCCGATGAGGAAAGTCAAGTTTGGCGGAGTTAATGTCATCTATGACTTGGGTCTACCAATCGATGCTGAATATGAAAAAGATCAAGTTTTCGCTAAAGTCGTTAACTCAGAGCAATTGAAAAACGCTCTTTTAATGAATCTAAGTAACTGGCGAGGCAAGCAGGTTGCTATTGCCTTATCTCCTATGCCTCCAGATTTCGACGATGAGCCTGAACTAAGCGATGACACAAAGGAAAAGCTTAAGGATCTCGGATTGAATGTTAGTGCCTTGCAAAGTGGAGTAGTGAACGGGCCTTACTATGACAAACTTTTTGAAGCTCTCAAAGAGAAGGGAGTTGAATATGGCAATTGTAAGATTTTGGCTCCAATAGAAGGTCTCCGTGAAGAGCTTTTAGTAAATAAACCGTTTCAAGAAGAAGTTGCAAAATTCATACAACATATTCCGAACACGGCACACATGGCATACCTAGAAAATGTTCCTCGTATTGGAGTGCCTGGATCTCAAAGCTGTGATTCTGGATTCGGATCGAAACCATCAACGCCCAACCGTGTGACTCATCCAGATTTAAGCAGCAGCGTTGCTGACAATAAACATGACCAATCATTATTTGGAATGAACGCCAGTTCAGGCAGGTTCACCTCAATTCCCGGTATTGAAGAGATGAATATGTACCCAGATGTTCAACCCAGCGTTAGCTTTCCATCCCTCAATAAATCTATCGACAATCTTCACCTTGGACCTCCACCGAATTTGTCATCTACTCCACTTCCGGTGCCGATTCTTACTTGTCGCGATTGTAAGAATTCTATAATGAGTGGAGAAGTCGCTGTAAAAGCGGAACGTGCAGGCAAAGAAATCGCTTGGCATCCAGAATGTTTTAAATGTCACGAATGTCGCGAGTTGCTCGCCGACTTGGTTTACTTTTTCCATGGGGGCAAGGTCTATTGCGGTCGTGATCTGGCTATCATTCTAAAAATCCCTCGGTGCAAAGCTTGTGACGAGCTTATCTTCACCAAGGAGTACACTGCCGCCGAAGGTGCTACATTCCATATAAAGCACTTTTGTTGCTATCAATGTGATACCCCTCTGGCTGGACAACAATATATTCCGGATGAGAAGACAAACATGCCGTTGTGCCTTAAGTGCTATGACACATTCTTTGCTGAAGCATGCCAATTTTGCAAACAGCCGATAGGACCATCGGATCAGGGAGTTGCCTGGGGCAGCATTCACTGGCATGGATCATGCTTTATTTGTGCGGGGGTTGCTTGTTCCAAATCGCTGATTGGTGGGAGATTTTGCGTCAAGGACAACATGCCTTTTTGCAGTCCTGCTTGCGTAAAAAGTGTTGTGAACTAAAAGTTAGTTAGAAGTTTGTGCTTTGTGGTAAGAATTTAAAAAGTTAGTAAGATTAATGAAAACATTGCCAGTATTTTTTACAAAGTATTCATACATTTGATTCCATGTGTCAAAATGACGGACGTGTTTTGTCCCAATTAAATAATAATACAGTGTGCCTAGAGTTTATTATAAAATGTAACGAATTGCGTTAAGCTTCGAAGAAATTTTAATAAAAAAAATAACGTTTTTATAAATCGTATCCTTTCTTAATTTAGGGATTTACAGATCAAAAGAATGTCTTCTTGTATGCTCTATCGCCATAACCAAAAGGCAAAGGCAAACCCTCATTTATCATTCTGCCTCCGTGCTGCACTTCGTTTTCAATTAAACGTCGTTTTGTTGATTTCCTACATTAAAAATGAAATCCCCACAAAATATGCAACAAATATAAAAATTAAATTCCCAAAAAGTAAATACAAATAATGATACTCTTTGGCAGATAATAAAAGTACAAAAATTCCCAAGAGGCTGAGAAACGAGAGAAAAAAAAAAATTAAAACCAAACAAATAATGCATACGTCCCAACTAAAGCGACTGCCGCCTACAAGGACGACGACGACGTTGCGACGCACGTCAACCGATGCCTTCCAACCCTCTATTGTTCTTCTTTCGATTGTCATCTGAGTTGCAAGAGCTTTACTTAATGCCAAAGAAATTGAATTCCTGCATAAATGTTCCCATGAACAGGGATAACCGCTGCTACTGCATTTCCAAATACACCCTCTTTTTCAAATCCTGTTCCTGATCTACAGCTTCGAATTTAGCTAAGTTGAGAACGATAAGAGCAAAATAAAAAATCCTTTAACAAAGCGAACAAATCCCAATGCATAGCGCGCACCAACACACTAGCTGCGAAGCCAGCTATTGTTTTCATATAACATTGTGCACTGTTCTGGTCTGGACTGGATGCGGATGTGATCACCCCCTCCACAGCTTTAATTAAATATCGTCCAAAAATAATGTTTCTAAGGTGGGTGAAACTTGTTCGCAGTCGTCATTGTCAGGCTTCAGGCTGTTTGGGTGTATCGAGCGCTCGCTGTGCTAGGGGATGGACATAGAAAAACAATGATGGTAAAAGCACAAACAAAAAGGACGAACACACAATGAGCTGCTGTAACTCTACATCATCAGGAGTATGAAAAAGAAATAAGGAAGTAGGTAATATGAAAGCGAATCTTATTCATCAGCTGTGATTATTTCGAAACAAAAAAGTTGAACTTGAAACAGACACGCGAACAGTCATTTATTTCACGCGAATCTCAGGCAAAAATTGATGATTTTGTTAGTATCTAGTAAATTATTGGACCTCAGGGAACTTGTGGATTTTAAAATGTAGTTCCCTGGAACCTCGGATTTCGGTTTCTGTTTATCTTGGTTGGAAGATCAAGTTCTACAAAAATATCGCACAAAGTCAAAATTAAAAATCTCACACTGTGTGACGGTGAAAACTATTGAATAGGAACCGAAATATCTTTGAACTTTAAAGGAACATAAATTTAACCTTATGTTCAAATCCATGCAAGGATTTTAACGGAACTGTAAAGACAGTTCTTTTTTTGACCCTCATTCTCTACAACCCCATTTAACTTATAGTAGTTAAGTCTTTTTCGAAAGTTTCTATTTGTGGAAACCATCATGTTTCTATTTAGAAAAAAATAAACCCTTCGTGGTTGTTTGTTTCACTTGAGCCAATAATAACGAACCAAGCGAAAGACAAGTAACAAAAAATGAATCAGCACACATTATATCTTGCCACTTAAATTCAAAATATGTAGTTCAGTGATTTAGCGATATGGGCAGATGTTAAATAAATGTGTCGGCATAGAGACACCGAGCACCAGCTACACATAACACAATAGGCAACACAATTATAATTCCAAACCACCCCTATACTTTCTGCCCAAGCCCATAGTATCAACATAAACATGGTATCGGTATGGTTGATATTGTGCACTCTGCACTCTACTCTCGAAAACTCAGCGAAACCATTTTCAAAATTTCAATGAGCCTCAGCAACGGACCGAATGTAATATGCAATGTGTATTTATTTCCTGATCGATTTATTTCGTCCGACCGACGAGGACGACGACGACGCACAGTTCTCCCTTCTTTTAGGAAAACCATCGAATCCCATATGCCGATGCAAACATTCACATTGTTATGCCCTCTTGACGAAATCTCTAGCACATCCATAATCGCGTCGCGGACGGAACTCCAAAGTGCTAATTTTTTTGTTCGTTTCTGCAGCATCAGCAGTTTTCAAGATTCAAATCGAGCCTGAAAGAATGTTAATCATCCTCTATAGCTGTGCCCAAAGAAATATTAATGACATGACTTATCAACAACCACCCGTATGTTGGTTCAGAAATAAATGTAAAGGATATGAGATCAGTTACTCGAAGTCGCACCTTTATTTCTATTCAATTCGTCAATGGATCCATTTAGTGATGTAAGGCGAATGTACACCTATGCTTGCATCTGAGTGATACGGGCTAGTTTTCTCCTTTTCTTGTATAAATTTGAATTTGTCAACTGCATCGAGAGACACATTTCAATATACCACCTGAAGTCTCAATTATAATTGTGAAACCCTTATATATTTTCTTATGCGTACAAGGGTACCCCTGCTGGTGACTTGGACCAAATAAACTATAAAGGTTTAAGTTACATTACATGTCGTTTGATTGCTTTTTGCCTCTTAAGTAAATACAGCCGTTTGTGCGATATGAAATTTTGTGGCCGTTATATCCGAATTCCGGACGGGGGTATGATAAGATGGTACATTTATATGACAGGATGTGTTTCGAAAAAAAAAGAAAACAAAAGATAATGGAAACAGTTTCTGAAGCGGGGGAGAAGACAATGGTATTTAATGTAAATGTGTTTGACTGGGAAGCTATGTGGTTAATCGATATTGATTAGGGTTCCAATTTTATATAAAATAGGCAGATGTTTGTTGAAACTATACAACTCAAATTCGTACTTATATTATTTTTTGTAAATTCCACAATTATTCATCTCTAATAACTTTCAGAACATTTTACTGTTTTAAAGACGCTATGATTTTGAAAACGTCAAAGAAAAGTGGATCCAAATAAAACAATGATCTGCAGCACGAGGACTTATCAGTTTTCGTTCTCCGCAGTCAATATAAAAAGCTTCAATTGTTTTCTTTAAAATGTGCCTGAGATTTTGCCCTTAAAAATGGGGTTATCATCCCGTTTTCAGCCATATAACGCGACTAACTTAACTACCCTGAGGCTTTTCCTCTAAATGCACTGAGAATTGCACTTGTTTACCTTTGGAATTTATCTCTAGACTTATTTACCATTGAAATCTGCAAAGGAATCCACCACCCACCCTGAGTCGAAATGCAGAACACGCAAAGATGGAAATATGGTCTATTCTATTACCAAAACAAGCAGACATGCTTAAGTCCCATATTTAATAGAAATAGCTTACAGCAACGGTTGAATTGTCCTCAAAATAAATACAAATACACCCTCACACAAATCAGAGGATAATGCATCCCTTAAAAATTGGGAGAAGACGTTAAATTCTACTTCCTGTTGGTTGGATTGCGTTAGAGTTGTTATTTTCTTTTTTTCTGGCTATTTGCTCACGAACTTTTAATATAGTGAAACATTTCATTGCATCTGTCATTTGATAAAGGAATTCTGTGTAAGGGTGTTAAAGTGTTTTTCCACAGGGTATTCTGTTTCTTCAATTAAAAGACCAAAGGAGAGAATTTAGTAGTTGGTATTGGGTGTCGGTTACGATGGAGATAGCCATGGGAAGACTTAATTGTAACTCATATTGTTTCTCCTTCATTAAAATTGTCGAAAAAAAAAACTGCCTTCATCGTTTAATTGATTGTACCATTGTACGTCCAATTAAGATCATTTTCATTTGATCATTTGAAGAGCTTAATATGAACATTTTTTGGTCGAAATGTTTTTTTAGTTTTTATATTGCTATCATCATCCCTTTTGGCTTTTTTAATTGGCAATCTGGAATCTAAAAAAAGCATTCTGGTTTTAAAATCAGAAGAGAATTCTCTTCTGTTCAGAATCAGAACAGTCACTTTTGCCCAATTGAACGCATTCCGAATGCTTTTTTTTAACTTCCAGATTGCCAACTATAAACGCCATTAGAAATTATTTGGAGCTGCATTTCTAAACTATTTTTTTTTTTTTAATTAAGTGTGAAAATGCTCGGAAGCTGTAATCTTCCTCATCATCATCGTCGATATGGCCGATGAAGTTTCTGCCTTAATCAAATATTCTTCAACACGTTCTTTAACTTATCTCGAACGTTTTTGCCGGCGCCCTCCAATTTTCCAATTTAGTACCTTATCTTATTTTAAAGCAAGTCTTAAATGACTTTTTCCGTAAACAATGGATCCATTAAGGGTATTATTCGTTTCTGAGTTTTTCAATGATAGGTACTCATATGGCCCTGTAGTGTTCGTGGAGTAGTGGTTATTTGCGTTGGCTGTTAGGCAGAACGTTGTGGGTTTACTCGTGTCCATAAAGTTTTTATTTCATCTTTCATGCGTACTACCTTTTGCGAAGAACTGACGAAACTTCCAAGAGTATCCATCTGTCAAGAAAGAGTGAATCGGTGTTAAATTGTAGGCCCCCTCTATTTTTTTGTTGATGAATGTAAGCCAGTCAGGCCAAGGTTCTGCAAAAGTTGTCGCGCCACTCTATTTAATTAGTTTTAATAATTTTACTAATATGGCCTTCAAAGTTTGTCGATTTCAGTTAGGTAGAAATGGCTGTCCTACTAACGCCTAGGATACAATTAGCGCTGAGTGCGTCGTTTTGATACCATATCTCGTGAGATTCTAAATAGATTTAAAAATGGGTTATGGATGATGTATGTTCCGCACGTACAATCCCACGGCCTATTAAGTCATAATGCCATTTAGTAATGAGAGATAAGGGGGGGGGGGACAAAAGCCACTTTGTGGTATTGAGGTATGAGATCAAATCTTTGATCTTGAATTCTGAGAGTTCCTCAATACCGTTGAAGAAATCTTTACCTAGCCATGGCCGGATAATGGCAAAGAAAGTGTGTAACCGTTTCATTTTCGTTCTGGTTTTCACAGCTACGGCAGAAAGAGTTATGTGGTATACCCAATTTTGCCGCATGATCCCCTATAAGCCAATGTCCTGTGCAGGTAGCAACAATCTGGCTATGTCATGCCTTGGTTTAGAAATTAAATGGATTGGTTTTGGTTTGTTATAGACGGGCCAGATTTTCCTAGATATAACGCAACTCGTTAAACTACTCCACCCATGATTTGCTTCTGATGTGTATTTGGTCAGGATTAAACCCCACAACTCCAAGAGGAGCATATACTCTCACTGCCAGTGAGTTGTGAAGGGCTAATCCTTGCCTAGCTAGCTCATATGCCTTCTCATTTCCCTCATAGCCCCTTTGGCCCGGTATCCAGATTAGAGAGACGGTCATATCAAGTTCCTTGAGGGCCTCTCTGCATTGCTGGACCAGTTTAGAGGATGATAAAGCTCAATGGCTAAAAATCAATGGCTTTAATAGCTGCCTGACTGTCTGTTAGTATAGCTACAGTTTAGTTCTGTCGGATATCATTAAGGGCTATACAAGGTTCCGTTATCGCTAACAATTTTGCCTGGAATACACTGGCAAAATCGGGAAGTCTATAGGATTTTGAAATCTTAAGAGATTCGCAGAAGACACCTGCACCAACACCGCATTCCATCTTCGAACCATCCGTGAAAATAGTTGTGTCGAAGTCTTTCGCCACATCGCCTTCCTCCCAGTCGATTCTTGACGGGAACAAGACTCTAAACTTCTTTAAGGTATTAAGGATAGGAATGCAGTAATCGGTGGTTGGGGATAGGATGTGTGATGGTTGCAGTGCCCGTAGTGCTTCTTTGGTTGCAGTGCCCGTAGGATCTAGTTTTCCAGCATCCTATTTCCTTGAGTCTCAAAATACTGCAGGATACCTGATATTTAATAAAGAGGTCAATCGAAAGAAGGTCCAGGATGACATTAAGTGAATCCGTTTGACAGGACCTGATTGCCCCTAATATACCTGCAAGCATTTCTCTGCACCTTTGTAAGCTTGTTTACTAAGTAAGTTTTGCTGAGAGCAGACCACCAAGCAATGGAACCATAAACAAGTATCGGTCTTACAACTGCTGTGTGTGTCCATTTTATCATTTTTGACTGGAGGCCCCACTTTTTGCCGAAGGTTTTGTTGCAGGTGTAGAAGGCGACACAATGTTAAGCTTCCAGTTTAATTTGGTGTCTAGTACAATTCCAGTTAATTTTTTTCCTTTCTATCAGTAGAGAAAATAAAAATGAACATTTCATCTTTAGAAAAACTTTATTCTTTATTAAAATTGTTTTTTTTTTTTTTTTTTAATACAAATCTTAGAAAAATAGATATAAGTATATTATAAATGTTAAATAAGGTTAGTTTTATTTATAAATTTAATTTTTAAAATTCGCTTACGTTAGTATTTTAGTATCACATTTCTTATTTTATTTTTATTTATTTTTTAAACCTTACAAAAAATATGTTTCGTTTGACTTAGATTCATTTCCTACAAAAATATTTATCTTTCAATAAATTTATCATACAAAATATATATTTTTTTAAAATATTAATTTCTTTCAAATGAATTATTGTTATTTTTTTTTTTTTTTGTATAAAGATATGAAAGTGAAATATTTTTAAATTTTAAATATAAAAATATGTTCCTTATAATGTTAACTACAAAAGTTGTACTTTACCATCAGAAATGTGATTTGATTTTTTTTTATTTACATTTTTATAAGGAACAGTAATGTTGCGATATTTGTTTCGTTGACAATTCAATATTTTTGATGCTTCTCTATTTGTACAGTTTATCAAAAATATGTTTTCTTAATTATATAAAAACTAATTAAAAAACATAAATTTTTTCTTAAAGATTATATTTTTTTGGTCTGAGCTGTATTGAAGCTTATAACGTTTTGGTAGTCGATAGCTGGTTTTGTGATTAAACATAAAATTTACAGATTAATTTATAAAGATTGTTCAACTTATACATTCGGGTGGTCCTTAAGATAAAATTAATGAAGACATCCGCTCAATCGATTTTGCATTCCAGGATATTATTTAAAATAAATTCTTCAATAACAAAAAAATCGGAAAATAAATCCATTTTTGGGTTTTTAATACTCTTTTCTGGATTTCTCAAAAAACGGCTTAACATTTTTTTTGGAAATTTCGTCAACACGTTTATATGCAATGTCTTAATGATGTTGCATACCAAAACATATCATAAGTGTTTTAATTTCCTTGTAAAGAAAATCAGGAAAATTAAAAAAATTTAGAGGATTTTTTTTTCTTTGCTTTGAGACGATTGAGTGGATGTCTTCATTAATTTTTGAAGAAAAGAACCGCCCATTTATTCATACATACATTTTATTTTCTTTAAAACTAATATGACTAGAATTCACTCGATTTGGAAAAAAATGTTTCCCGATTTGAATATCCTAATCTAAATAAATAAATTCTACATAAACTAATACAAAATAAATATTTTTTTTTGTCTGAAATTTAAAAAAACTAAGATTTTTGATTACAACACTCAAGTGATGATGACTAGACGAATTTTGTGAGGAGTAAATTTTTGTTGTTTCTATTTTTATTTTTTTTATTAAATTAATTTTATAAATAAATGTTTTTGTGTGTTATTGTATAAAATAAATTGATTATCATCGTTATCCTTAAACTTTATGACTAGACCTTATTTATGATTGTGTAGTTTTTTGTAGGTTAAGAAAAATAAGTTTAATATTAATGTTGAAATTAAATCATTTTACTTTTTGTTGAAACAATAATTTTCAATATTAAAAATAAATATGGTTGACTTATACTCAAATTAACAACTAAACATGACTAGATTGAACTCTTTTCTCTCTGTTGGAATTTAATCCAATAAATGTACAAACTTAATTGAAATTATTTCAAATTACAAAAATTAATTGCCATTGGCATATGACGAAACCAGAACTAAATTGAAACAAAATTATAACTTTACTCTTACGAGCACCGGAACCAGTTTAAAACAAAAACGTTAATATTAAACAAATTAAATAAGAGAATTAAACTTTTAGAAAAAATGTGTGTCAATAATAAACAATTTTAATAGGTACTTAATAAAAAGCTTGGAAAAACGGCTGACATTTGAAACAAAAAATTTAACGATTTAAACTTGTAAATTATGTAGTTGGTGAGATGAACAAATTAAAAACAAATGTACGTAAAGAGGAAAGAAGATAAAAAGTCATAACCCAATGGCAAAAACCTAAATTAAACTTAAACATAAACTTAATACAAAACTTACCCTTGATACAATAATGGTTACTTTAATATTCTTGCACTTGATTGATTGCCTTCTCGCACACCTCCTGTCCTCCCTGCATCCCTTTTTCACGGTGAATTTATTTTCGAATCGTTTTTAATGAGCCATACCCACCACTACTGTCGTGTGCTGTATTACCGATGTACAATTTCTCAAATTCGTCAGGGCTGCCGCTGCTATATTCTCCTCTTCGGTAAGATGATTATGTTCGACAATCTGAAGCCTTCCAGAATTCGAACTACTGTCTGAGTCCATGGATTGCATGTCATCATCATAGTCGTTGGTGTAGACACCTTCGTCTTCATTTGAATGAACACTCTGATGGCCATCTCTAGTTGAATTTTTCTGTATAGCCTTGACAACGACGGGAACCTTTTCACTAAGAATAGCCTGCTGTTTCTTGTGGGTTAGCATGTGCTTTCTTAGGTAAGCAGCTCTCTTAAAACCCTTGCCACACTCGTCACATTTAAATTGGGAGCTTGCCGCGGCTTCGGTTTGCCGAAGGTTCTCCTTTTTGGCGTCAGCAGCTCCGCCAATGGCCGCGTTCTTCTTTGGCTTATGCCATCTGCGATGCGAAGCCAAATTTGCTGGACAGTTAAACTGCTTTCCGCACTCTGGACATCGGTATTCTAGCAAAACTATACACGAGCATCTGTGCTGAGCCAAGCCAAAGGCGTCATCAAACTTAATTCGACAGAGCTTGCAAACATAGTCGCCAATGACATTTGGTATGGCTGCCAATTCGGCCTTAGTTTCTTCGGTGATTTCCACAATGTTGTACTTGGGGTCAATGTCACCGTTGCTATATTGAAGTGTGCCTCCATTGATTTCTTCCAAAGGTCGAATAACTGTCCCGGAAACCGGTGAACTGGTGTCCTCATCGAACTTGAGTTTCCTGGTGGCTTTATTGCGACTCGGCTTGGTAGATGGGGGATGGGCTTTTGTGGTCTTTGGTGCCGATTCACATTTAATCGGTTTCGAAGGGGTGACATCACGTTTGATGGTCAAATGGACTTCGGTCTTCGTCATTTTGGCAGGGTTAGTGTAGTTTATTTGTGTTCGAGACGATTCCGCCGAGTCTGGGGGACAAATTGAATCAATAACTAAATTACCACCTGCTGACTGGACTGACTGAGCTGACAACATGGACGACATCGATGATTCATCGGATGTAGACAATGATGCTTGAGAGAACTTTCGTTTCCTTTGTGGTGATGGTGGAGGCGTGATGGGTGGTTGATCATTGCTTTCTTCCTGTTGAGAACAGTTGATGGTGGTGGTGCTCGATGTAGTTATCTCGCCATTTGGAGAAAAAGGCTTCACCGACAAGTCCAATGGAATCTCGAACTTGGTCTTGAGGTTGAGGTAGCGACTGCGGTATTTTGGTGGTAACTGGGCAACTGTTGTAAGAAGGCCCAGCCCACTAGTTATGCTGTGATGATGATGATGTTGTACTTGGTGGGATAGTGTTGCCATTATTTCATTTTTACACTTTTGAACAAAATTGTATACACTTTTTTTATTTTTAATAAAAATTTAAACAACAACAAAAGAATTTAAATTTAATTATGAAGAAAATATAATTTAAAAAAAAGTTCCTTATGAAGCGGAAAAAGAGCCAACTTTTCAGGACCACGACTCTGCAATGAATGACTAACTCAATATCTGTTTGTCCTGCATTTATGGCAAAGCGGAGATGGATAATACTCCTGACTCTAAAATCATCCCCTTTTATTGGGTTGCTCGTACAATCTCGCATTAAAACACAACAACGCGGCGCTCTCTAATACTTCTGTTGTATCGTGGTTCGTGGCCGTGCCTCGTCCTCGTCATGAAGCATAGTCAGTCACTCCGCCACACCACCACTCGGTCCTTTTGGTCGGTCTCGCTTCTCGCAGGAATCTCTCTCGGCATCGGCATCGGTATTGTTAATGACATATTAGTCACCCTTTTTCCCAATACGTCATAGTGTTTTTCTCTGTTGTTATCCTGTTCTATGGTGGGGTAGGTACAGTGTAGCAGCAGACACACAAAAAGTGGAAAAATCCTTCCCTCGGGGTTGTGCTGCAGCACCACCACCGCCACTCGTTGTCGTGCTGCACCACTATTCGGTTTTCGTTGGTACTTCGACTTGGTATCTTTCAAGGTTTTTGTTCGCGGTGTCATGGTTAATGGTGGTAGTGTAAAGGACTTTTTTTTCTAGGCTCAACTCGGTTGTTGTTTGGATTGGAATGAAATTTTTACTATACAGAACAATATTGAAAATTATTACTTCCATTCCACCCTATTGAAGGTGTTAGGGGTGGTGGCACACTGGCACACACTTTTATAAAAAAGATTTTGTTTAACTCCTTTGGATGGTGGAAGTGAAAGGAATTTTTAAAACTTGAAATGAATTTCGACAGCGGTGATCATAGAAAAAGGGGTTGTATTTATGTGTGAGAGGCAAGTATTGTTGTGGTGTGTGTAGTTTTCTGATTGTTCTTATCGCAAAGTAAAATAAGTGCATTAGGGGTTGTTAGTCAAGCGTCAAGTGAACCTCTTGCTTACGCCTGCGTTGATAAAGCTTAAGAATTGCAATTAGGCTGTTTTGTATGGGTTAGAAAAATATGTCAAAGCTCAAAGAATTGTAAAGGTTCCAATTTTTATATTTGTTCGAACTATCCTTAAACTTAAACTGAATAATGTTAATAATTTATGCATGTGTTTCATAACGTTGTTTTCAGAAAAATGTTGCCTCTAAATGAAGCCTCTTTTTAAGAGTTTTAAAGACAAATCATTTCGATACCTTAAAAAAGTGTCTTTAGTCTTTTAACTTATAAAACTACTTTAACAGGGAGAAGAAGCAGTCACTAGTCAATTGAATAAAGTCGAAAAAAAGGCCTGTCCTTTGAAAGTTGGAGAGTAGGTGCGTAAGTTCATATCCCACACTGGGGTAAATTATGGGACAAATCCATTCACAGGATTCTGCACAGGGTGAATTCAAACGGAAAAACCACTTCAAACTGAAAAAAATACTTCTTTACAACTGAAAGTTAATTGACTGCAATCAAAGCCTTGTTGCTTAAAACTAAACTTGCTTCGTCGTAAGTTTTAATTCAGATTCGAATAAGACACGGAAGGATAAAAAAACGAATAAATGCAGTGGTTTTTTAATAATTTATCCATTTTAAATTGTGTGTTTTATTTTAAAGGTTTGGTTTTTTCGAAAGTAAATACTGGGCTACGATACAGAATGCAAGTTAAAAAATAGGTACTCACTCGTGACTGCTTCTTTACAGTTAAAGTAATTTTGTAACTTAATGTCTTCTTCTTCTTTTTTAAGTTAACTAACTGCGACTTGACTGACTGCATTAACAAAGTACCGCAGTCTTTTAAATCTCTATGAAAGGGATAATTATTTTCCGATCACTAGAAGATAACTTGCGTACCGTCTGCAATACTATCATATTGCTGCAAACAATATTTTCGAGTTTCAATGGCAACTCTCCTGTCTCCTCTTATTTCAATCTCAACTCCTTTGCCCTTGCGCTCTATCAGCCCTTCGAAAGAAATAAACAAAAAATCCTAGCAACGAAAATAACCACCCTTTTTTTCAAGTCTCGTCGAAAGCCGTGATCTATCAGGGTTCTATAGTAAAGCAAAAGTAGTAGTAACCACCTCTCATAAAGCACCTTATTTAAAGACCCCTGCTTGCCTGCCTCCTGTGATGGATGAGCGAGCACAAAAAAGTCCACATAATACCAATGTCGTCGAACAAAACAACTCACAAGAAGTGAGGTTGAAGACGAAGACGAGTGCCGGAGCACTTCGGCCACGCGACCTCAAATTTACTCTTCGTGTGTTCTATGTTGTTCCTTGTTCTCTGTTTGTAGTTTTATGGCATGTGCTGCATGAAAAATCCTTCCAGGTGCACTTTTCGAAGCAAAGTAAAAAAAAAAAATACAAAATTGTTTCATAATGCGATTTGAGGGAACTCGGTGAAACCCAAACGAAAGAAACCTCGGCGATGGGTGAGATACCAAAAGTGCACATTACCATTAGCAAAACCCCGAAGGGAGTTTTATCATCAGCCTCAATGCCAAAACAAAAGCCGTCATCGTCGCAGACGAAGTTTGAACATTTTTTTTTCGGCAGGAGTATCCTTAGACAAAATCATTATGCTTTCAACAAATATTAGGGGATGTTGCGCTTATACCTACTCAATAATTTTGTTGGTCGTTTCGTTTCTTTGGCATCGAGTTTCACGTCAAAGTCAAAGTCGAAAACGAAGTGGTGCATTCGCACGATCAGGATTTCCTCTCTTTTTACATGGTTGTAATTTTGGGATTTTTGTTTTTTAGATATTAGATTGCCAGGCGGCAGCGTGCACTACCCTTAAATTACGATCCCTTTATTTGTTGTAGAAGATGTAAAACTATGCAGCGGCAGCGCCCAGCACAAGGTCTTATGAATATGGAAATTTCCTGTTTTATTCTCGAATTTTTGACGCCAAGCCGAGCTGGCACGCCCGAGGTCAAACAACCTTTGTTGATTTCCCTAATTTATTGTACGACAATAATTGTAGATACCTTTCCATATCTGCCTCTACCACGATTTCGAATTCTAGAAAACAAATCTCAATAAAATTTATACCACCGTATAGGGGTATGATTTTTTGAGGAAAATTTGTTGTTGATTTTTTCACGGAGAACAGCTGGTTATGCGGCGTTTTGTTCCTATGGGTTATCAGGTTTTCCTTGATTTCGGTCAAATGCAGTGAAATTAAGTGCAAAATCAGTCGCTCGTACAGAAAGAACTCTCACTTGTTAAGGGGGTTGAAAATTGATTTTAAGTTGCAGCTGGATGAAAATTAACTGCAGTCTTGTGTGGATGTGCATGTGCATTTTGTGTACAAGTTTTTGAATGTGTAACTATGGCAATTATTGTCATGGGTGCATCCCTTAGAAATACTTCTACATGATAGAAAATGTACGAACTTTCTTCTAGTGGTTTCTGTGGTTAGCTTAAAAGACTAATAATAGTTACAATTTTTTCACGCTTGATAGGTCTCTTGAAAATTAATTAATAACTGAAAAAAAAACTCAATTATGAGCCCTAGTTGCCGAGATGAGATACATTTAATTTTTAATTTGCGATTTTTGTATTTCAAATCGCCATAATTGCTCCAAGGAAACATGAAAACAGACCTTCTATCAGCCACTGACAGTCATAATCGTTTTCCAGGTCTGATTGCCGCGTTATGACATCAAAATCATATTTCTCGGTTTTTGTCCTTAGCTTTGCCTAATCCGCGTATTAAGAATATTTTTCCATGCAAATAAGTAGGTACTCTCTGCAAACGGATCTCAGAATTGAGTGTGCTCATATTTACTCAAATCCACATCAAATTTTTGCGGTTTTTGGAAATCGATTGATAGGTAGGTAGGTAGGTAGAAATTGCTGTCCCACTTCCGTGTAGGACACACCTCATGAGATTCTAAATAGATTTGGATGGGTACGTACAATCATGTATATGACTGACTGTAGTATTAATCTCCCTACACTACGGCCTAGGAGAGATAAGGTTATATGCTAAAGCCAATTTGTGTTATTAAGGTATGAGATCATGTCTTTGATCTTGAATTCTGAAAGTTCCTTAATTCCGTTGAAGAATTCTTTACCTAAGTGGAGTGCTCTTTTCCTAGTCAAGGCCGGGCAATGGCAGAGAAAGTGTGGGACCGTTTCTTTTTCGTCTTGGTTTTCACAGCTACGGCAGAAAGAGTTATGTAGTATACCCAATTTTGGCGCATGCTCCCCTATAGGCCAATGCCCTGTGCAGGTAGCAACAATCCTGGTTCCTGTCATGCCCTGGTTTGGAAATTAAATTGATTGGTTTTGGTTTGTTATAGGCGGGCCAGATTTACCTAGATAAAACGCAACTCGTTAAACTATTCCATCTATGATTTGCTTCTTATGTGTATTTGGTCAGGATATAACCCTTTACAACTCCAAGAGGAGCATATACTCTGACTGCCAGTGAGTTGTGAAGGCTGATCCTTACCTAGCTAGCTCATCTGCCTTCTCATTTCCCTCATATCCCCTATGGCCGAGTATCCAGATTAGAGAGACGCTCATATCAATTTCCCTGAGGGCCTCTCTGCATTGCTGGACCAGTTTAGAAGTGATAAAGCTGAATCAATGGCTTTAACAGCTGCCTGACTGTCTGTTGTGTCAAAAGAATACGAAACCAAGTACATATTAGGCATTAATTTCAAAATAAACAAAATGGCTTAAAAGTATCTATATGTTTTGCATTACACTTTCGTTCAACGGAAGTTCGGTGCATATTTGTAAAATCTCATTAAAATTAAATTTCTTTTTCTTTTACTTTTCAGATCAACATAGGTACAATTATTGTAATAATTGGAAATATAGGTAATTAGCGAGAGAGTACCTACCTTCAGAAGACTGAGAGAAAAGATTGACAAAATAAATAAAAATGTCTCAACGGATGGTTCAAATTACAACAACATTTAATCAAAAATATTTACCGTCTCCCTTCACAAAATAATCAAGCAGGTAATTTTCAAAAACACTTGTTCCTTTTGTTGCATGTGTCTGGTATCGGTCTTTCTTAAATGTAAAGGGCGCATATCCAGCGAATTTAAACATTCTCTAACCACAAACACAGGTAATTCACTGTAATTATTTTTTTATTTTGTTTCGTATAACATAACCCCTATCGCCATGTAACAAGAAAATGTTTCACAATTTTTCATTATCGAGGTTTCATTTTTCATCGCACTTACGGAACATTCTTTGAGAGCTGTATTTTCATACTCGAATCTAAATTAGAATGCAAAATAATGATTTTTTGCTAACATTCGTTTTAGATACGAAATTGCGTGACTATTGCCATGCTGTGTCACAAATTAAACAGCGCACGACTCGAAAGGTGTGGGATGTTTGATTCACCCTTTTTTGAATTTTTAATTTGAGGCACTCAAACCGATCGGGGATTTTGTTTTTTGCTTTACATACTTTAACAATGAATCACTTCACAGTTTTCTAGGCGAAGATATCTAACGAATTCAAACTAGATCCAAATTTATTTTCGTACTTGCGCTGCAAAAACCGAACGATCCAAATCGTCGAGCGACGAAACTCAAACTCAATTCCAAAAGTCCGCAACATTCCGTCAATCTTATACTTGCCTGGAATATTGTATGCCTCGAATTGAGGTGTACGGATTTCACTTTCTTCAAGGAGCAACACTCCTTACCTCCCGTTAAAGGAGCAAGGAATAAAAAAAACCAAGCCGAAGACGTAAACGAAAAAAAAAAAACCGAATTACTGGCAAGGCAAAGCTAACAGGGCGATAGTGTTTACTAAGGGGTAAATTTCTATGGAGGAATTTCTTCCCTATCGCTAGTGCTATACAAGCCTCAAAAGATCCAGATAAGAAATCTTTGTTTGCCTTTGCCTTTGCCTTCGCCTTAAGATTGAAGTCGAATCCAATGAGACAATGACAATGTATGCTCCTTAGTCTTAACATTTTTGTAATAGAATTCCAAGAATAACATTCATAGTGCCTTTCAAATTTACCTGGAAAGAGAGATTGGGGAATTATGACTCAACTTGAAGTTCCTTCATATTTCCCGAAGAAAAGGGTTGTTTTGTGTTTTTATTTTTTATGGCAAAAAAAATCTTTAAGCTGAATGAGTAATATGGAATTTGTTTGAATTAATTAAGCACTCAACAATTTCAATTTTAATAATTGAAAGAACATGGGTGTTTTTTTTTTAAGACCTCAATGACGAATGCATAATAAGCCACTCCAGTTTTGTTCACGAGAATTACAGACATTATCCTCTTCACATTAGGGAATATGTACATAATACTGTATGTAAGTACGTTTGTACGGCCATATATTATATCTTATATATAAAATTCTCGTGTCACAATGTTCGTTCCGTACTCCTCTGAAACGACTTGACCGATTCTCATGAAATTTTGTGAGCATATTGAGTAGGTCTGAGAATCGGGTAACATCTATTTTTCATGCCCCTAAATGTCAAGGGTGGTCCAACCCTATTTTTTTTTTTTATTTTCTTGGACAAAATTTTTCGTTTTTGTTTTTTTTTTTTTAATTTTTATGATACACTCCTCTATGATCAACCCTTATTTTTAACTTCCCGGAGGAAGTTATGGTAATGGGGCCGATTTTGTGAATCTCCAATTTTCGCATTTCTCGATGTTTTGAGGTCACTAGAATCCGAATCAAGCGTTTTTATAATGCTGTCTGTGTGTGTGTATGTGTGTTCGTATGTGCGTATGTGCGCATGTGCGTTACGTTTTTTTCAGGTCAATCATCTTGCGAACCACTCATCGTATTGTCATAAAACTAGTCTCATTGTGTTGTTAAGAACTGATTAGATTTTGAGCGAAATCGGCTTAGCGGTTTTTTAATGGCAATCAAAAATCTAAGACAACCCTAATATAATGAAAATTATGATAATTTCTGCAATAATTTCAACAATAACGCAAAAATCTTACAGTTAGTGTGAAAAAGAACAATATTCAGGAGTATCATATACTATATTTGATTACTAGCTGACCGCCCAAACACTGCTTTGCCGTATAAATATTAATTTTCGGAAATACTAATCCGATTGGAAAAATTGCTTCAATAATAGAAAACTACAATATTCAGGAGCAATGTAATTGTTAATGAGTCCACGAAATGGTAAGATCACCTTTTGGCAGATGGCGCCACTGTTATTCAATAAACTTAATGTTTTTCATAAAATCATCATTTTTATGAAATTTGACGTTGAACCAACGTGCGTGTACAACTACAACGGGATGCATCGGCTGAATATTTTGCAAAACAACTAATGTTTTAACGTATTTTTCTACTCTGGGAAGTTAGTCGTGGGGTACGGGTAACATGGTAACTGGGTATAACGGCATAGCGGGTAGACGGTAGTGGAGAAGCGAGGAGAGAGTAGCGGGTGGCATTGAAGTCTAGGTCTTTTTTATATCGATTGAGGCAGTACGAAGTCTGTCGGGTCAGCTAGTTTATGTATGTAAACGACTTTCCTTTTCCGTACGCAACAACATTTTCTGTAGAAAAATAGCAATTAAAATCAAACCGTCGTCATCGCGTCAGTTATTTTAAAATTAGGATCTGTGTCACAATCTCATAAATACCTATGCCATCCAACTACTCCTAGTTTTTGCATCACACGGATTTCTTTTTACATGAAAAGAATACCGCTCGGTTTATGTAGCTATCTTATAACTTGCAGCATCGAAAAATATAATTCCACTGACTTTTAAATCCTTAAAAGTATCACTAGCATTTACTGCCATGTACAATAATGATTCTAATGATCAATCACTAATGTCCTGTACCTACCTACGAAGAACCAATGATTTATGTAAATAGAACGTAAATTCTGCAATGTGAACTTACTAGAATCGTTAAAAGAAAAACAAGATGTTAGGCACGCCAGTAGGAACGAAAGTCTCCCTTAATTTCACAAAATGTACCTACATACCTAATACATATGCCTAGGCTGATTTAGTGCGGCTTGAAACTTATATCCCCGTTGCTTTTTCGAATATTATTCCTCGACTGTCGACTCACTTAGCAAAACAAAGAAAACTAAACATAATATTTATTGGTGCATAGAAAAAATATCAGCTCGGTTCGGCATTCCGACAACTCTTGCTGCCAGCATCAGAGGCACACTTACTTAACATTCAGCCGATGTAAAATTATTCGTACATTAATTACCACAACTCTTTATACGAGGCACGTGTACTTACTTCTATTAAATTCTCTGTAAATACGCACCATGCTCTGCTCTGATGACAGACGACAAAAAAAAAAGAAATAACAAACCGAAACCAGAGAATAGCATCGAACCATGAAAATCCTTCATCCCTATTTCGAGGCATAACAACCCAACCCGAATATGACACTAGAAAGCATTGTGCTTGTACTTCAACAACAACAAGTCTCTATTGAAGCTACACAATATTTTATCGAATAGACGAGAACGAGTCCTACGTCCTTCGCCGTCGTCGTCGATGGATCTTTCCGTATTTTAAGCATAAACATTGAAATCTAAAACCTATGAGGCAGGCATTGTATCTTTGTGGCATTTACAAAATCTTTTTGAAAGTTTGGTTATTGTGCAAGAACAAAAAATGCATAAATTTCTTGTCAATGTCATAAGAAAAAGGGTGAGTTTTGTTTTGTTGCAAATCCATATAATAGTCAATGAAGTAGAGTTGGTACACGAGCTCAAGAATTCTTTTTGGTTTGCTATCTTGAACAATGTTTTCAGATAGATTCCTTTTTCTGTATTATAAGTTTGTTGTTTTCAACTATTCAGTGTTCGTGCCCGGTTACGGACTAGTTTAGAATATTAAATACTAGGCTACCATAGGGATTTTGTACCCGATCTAATTAGTGGTAACTTAAGGGTCGAAATTGAAGTTTTGCCGTCACTTAATAGAGTTGCCGCGATTCCGGAAGAAGCAACGAATAATGCAATTTTCAAAGATTGTCATACTTTTGCCAAAATTAAATTTGCATTGAATGTTGGCGGATTTATGTTTTGAAGAAGAATGATAGGAACGCTAAATTTCAATGTAAGAACGTTCGGTGGAATGGCTGGCAAATAAAGCGATGGATCTATTGTCGTTTCGCCAGTAGGTTTCCATTCTGAATAGTGAAATTGCTGGTATTGATGTTTTTGGCCGCTAATATAGACCACGTACCTACTGATAATTTTTGTAGTTCTGTGCAATGTTTGGGAGAACTGTTTGCACTAATTCGTATTTGCTTTCTGTGTTCCTGCAGGATTTTGCTGACACTGTGAGTGTGATGTATAGCGTAGATTCTTCAATTTTCATGTGCCCATTTCCAATCCATCAATTGTTTTGCAAAATTTCCAGCCGATGCATCCCGTCGTAGTTTTACGTTTATGTTTTACGACTCAGCATAATCGGGGCCTGTTTTCGTTTCAGCTTTCGCCAGTCGCCCGACGACGAAAATGACAGCTTCGATCTTCAAATATCTGAGAAATTTGTGAACACAATGCACTCGCGCGACGGGCTATCAAATAAGCACATAAAAAAAAAATAAAAAAATGTTTTTTTTTTCTTAGTTTTTAATTATTTTTATTAAAGCGTTCTTTACACGATATGGATTTTCCATATGGACTGTCACTTCTTACTTCCAAATGTATTTTCATATGTATGTCAAATTGAATTTTGTTTGCAAATCAAATAAGCATTTAGACGATTTGGATTTTTCGTATGTAGTTTCAAAACATTTTTTTTTTCGTTTAAAGTACCTAAATGTAACATTTTTTTTTGTATGAATAAAAACACACAAAATAACATTAAATCCCTTCTTTTTCACGCTCCCATGTTTTATATTAACTTTGTTTTACGTTTGAAAAATTCGATTTCGTTTGTATACAGATGAAATTTAGAAACAGTTCTAAATGAAAAAATTCCATATGGAATTTCCATATGGATTTTTAATACGTTTACACGATTTGTATAATATTCCATATGGAAATGGTGACAGTCCATATGGAAAATCCATATCGTGTAAAGCACGCTTAAACGATGAATGTAATGAATCGAAACAAAATTGCTTTAAAAATATCTGTAAACAGCAACACGATATAAAAAAAAACACAAACGTCAAGGTCGTCGTGCGACTAAGTTGAAAAAAACTTCAACTTTTGAGCGAATAGTCGGGCGTTGTGTTGCTAATGGGCGACTTCCATACAAATTTCACCTTTTTGACTGCTGTCGTTTTAGTCGCCAGCCGACTGGCGACGCATTCTGTTCAACTCTTTATTCTATATCTAAATACCACAGACAAAGTTCAAATTTCGATAAACCAGAAAAAGCACCTGCTCGTTGTTCATAATCTCGATTTGACACCCCGGACTATTAAGTGCAATTCTAAGCATGCTTCACCAAATGTAATACGAAACCTTAATGATAATATTTTATAACAAACATCATCGGTCGTCAAGTCAGGGAAGGAGTTATCTTTCTGATTGCATTTTGGGCAGCCCTAAAATCTTCAGACAATCAAACAACAAAAAACCATCGGTGTGTGTCTGACTACAAAAAGCTATGCGAACTGCGAACAAAATGGGCTAACGACTGAGGGAGGTTCAAATTAATTTGTCTTCGAATTTCTTCTGTAAAATTTGATTTCAAAGTCCTGTTTTCTTCTGAACATTAACAACATAGGGTTGCTAAAGTTAGGGCCGAAACTCAAGGTAGGTCCTTTTGTTGAAATTTCCAGTTTGGTTGGTGTATCATTGCTTAAGAGTACACCGCTTCCTAATTGTTATTTTTCTCAGAATTTAATAATTAATGTGCCACTTGTGTGTGAAGGCGCGGCGCGTTTACTGTCTTTATCGTGTCTCAAAATCCCCGTTCTCTAACTTTTTTTTTTTTCAACTACCAAAGGAATCTTGATTATGTGGTTTAGAATGAAAAAGGGGAGACCGTTCGGTCTTGAGTTGTCCTTTGATTTTACAAGAACTTGATTCTGCATACAATAACGCAATGTGTTGCTGTTGCATTGCAATCGAAAGCGTAGCCGTAGCGGAGAGAAATGAAACCCTTCCATTTGGATCTCCCTTATTTTGTTCATTCTTCTCCTTAACTTAAATGCAATATGTTTTAAGTAAAAGGTGAACACCGGGCCTATTACACATCCACATCAGGCAGGGTTGAGAAATATTTTAAGAGGCTGCGGCGCGTGCATCAGCAAAATTAAAAACTGGTTCTCATTTGAATTTGAATAAATATGAAATTAATATTTTAACATTCATATAGGTAGCTTGGCTGTAAGCTTCACATCATCAAGAAATTTCAAATTTCAAGGGTTGAACGTTCAAGGAACGTAACCTGCGTAACTTTTTCTTACAATACTAAATCTGTGTAATCAGTTAATATTGAATGCCTTTAAATAAATATATAAAATGGAAATATTGAATATATTCTATATTTATGGAATAGACGATTTTCTTTTTTAAAATGCTGTAATTTTTAATGTGCCTTTAGAAAATTGCGAGGCCAATTATTCCGGTGCTTTGGGATGCTAAGAGACGTGTTTTTTACTTGGGTGCTCTTTAATAAGAAATCACTTTTTTTGTGTGTTTGATTTCCCAATGCAATCTAGGGGCCAATTATTGTTTATTGAATTCTATTTGCATTGCAGTGAGCAAGAACTTTTTCTGTTAAGACTGTACTTGAAGTACAAGAGTTAATTTGCTTCGAACACTTCCAAAATATTTGAGTCCCAATTAAAATTGATTTCATAAAATGCGTTAAAAAACAATATAAAACATATGAAATCACATAGAAGCGGCATTATGAGCGAGCGGCGTAACAAAATTCTGAGCGGCCGCTCAGCAACCAAACCTGTTTTAATGTTTAGTAAAGTTCTGAGCGGCAAGAAGTAAAAATGGCCAAACACGCACTTTTTCAAGCAGCAAATATTGCCAGAAATTTTCGTAGAGTCAAAAATAAATGATTAAATTCTCCAAACTCCGATCTGAGTGAGTTAATCGGATGAACACCAAATCATCTTCTTTTTTGTATACGTTTAAGTAATTTGTACACATACAAACTGTTCTTGACAACGGCATTTTAACTACTAATCGCTCAAAAGCAGTCGCTCAGTGCCTGGCCATACGTGCGTCGCTTAGAGCTGCCACTCAGCCGCTAAGCCGCTTAGCCGCTTATTGCGTGGCCGAGGCCTAAAGGTGTTAACAGTGGATCACTTTTTACGTCTTGGACATTTGTTTAGAAAATAAAAAATTACTTACCAATTCAGGAAACCCAAACACACGAGAACGACCGATTTCCATCAAGGTATCACGCTGACGGGTGATGTGAAGGGATGTTTTTTCTCTTTTTTTAGATTTATTATAAAACTAGATGTACCCTGCCACGCTTCGCATTGCCTGATTCTAGATAATTTCAGAAATGCCACTTTCCGCGCTGCGTGTCAACGTCTAAATTAATTTCAAAATGACAACAACACTGCAACACTGCATAATTCGTACTGCCTTGATAGATAAAAAAAGACCTTAACTCTTTCACCCTGTTACTACACTACCCGCTACGCTCCTACCCTCCATCAGAGCTACCAGCTACCCGCTAAACCCGCTTCTCGCTTCTTAAACATTCTAACCGCTTACCCTATACCACGCTGCCTGCTACTCACTCCCGCTACCCGTCACCTCGCTATGCGCTACCCATTACCTAATTATATTTTGATATTGTGATTTGAAAAGTATACATTTTGTTTTTGTATGTCGTTTATGACCGCGACTGCGACCGCGTAATCGAGTTTTCATTGTTTTTAAGATGTATTCTGCTATTCGGGGCGGAGACAAATCCAACGAATCAAAAACCATGAAAATTGGTCCAGCAGATCTCGAGTTATAAGTGTTGTAACAAACACGACTTTGTTTTATATATACATATAGATACAAAAATACATTGTAAGAGCAAGTGATTCGCTGTGTACGAAGCGAGTCGAATTGAAAACGATCCGCCGCGAGTCCCATAATCAGGCCCCTGATTCGCAGTTGACACCTTCACCCTATGCGTTTTTCACAAGAAAAGAGCCAGAGCTGTCTGAAAAGTTTTGTGTTTGTTGGTAAGTGTGCCACCCTCTATTTTCCCAGAATTCCTACACGTAAACGAAGACCTGAAAGTATGCAAGCAAACACTGACAACCAAAACTCAGTGAACACTGATCATTGATCGCTTTTTCCAAAAATATTGTATAGCAAATATTGTTATTGTGCTCGAACAACTCTTAGGTACTTCGTAACCAGCAACTGAACTTTTTGAAGAACAGGATAGTGATTCATTCCCATAACGCACTCATAACTCCTGAACGTGTAGTCCAATCAAGCGTATCTATTTCGAAAGCCCCATGACGAAATAAAAATTGATAAGTACATAAATGCAAACATTTTATCAATCATCTGCTCGGACGCGTTCGAAATTTGAATCCATCAAGGATTCAAGGACTTAAAAAAAAAAAAAAAAAAAACAGTCGGTAGAAAACTAAACTCGTATATTACATCAAAGCACTTACGAAGGTTTTCCGGTTACTCAACCCTAATTGCATTCGAACACGCGATTTTAAGTACGATGCTTGGTTTTTTTTTTCTTTGTTTTGTTTTTGAGTTTTGAAAACAGTATTGGAATCTCACCCTCTTTCACTTCAGAGTCTTGGTACCGTATCGAAATTCGATTTTCCAGGTGTTACTGTTTGTTATTCCTTATGAATTTGGATGTATAATTCTACCACGTTAGAGATGATGGAAGTTGAAGGACACTGTCCCACTTAAGTGCATTTGAAAATCTTCTTTGTCATAATGATGATGACCCCACAGAAAGAAGAGACGAATGTTTATACTTTTCTTTCTTTTAATTTAATGCGCGCATTAAGTTCGATTACACTTATTAATGGTCTGTCTTTATTTTCCATGTGCATATTACCAGGATTCAGGACCCCTTCGAATACTGAACAAGAATATCATTGCGTTTGGATTGCGTGATGGGACGTGTGAGTGTGCACTGTGCGGTTATGTTGCTCGTGGTTACATGCTCAGTTTGTCTTCAGTGCAAAAACCTACCAACAACAAACCGAAGAGACACCCTCGCATTTACCACACTGTTTAGGGATCTATTAAGTTTTGGGGAAATGGAAAATGAATATTCGTGTGTAAATTCAATGAAGCGTTACCAGAAGTCCGTTTTTGTAATTTGTTATAGGTACATTTTGCTGCAAGAGGCGGGATGCATATTATTTAAGTAATTATAATCTTGTCCCAAGGCCCTAGAGATATTGGTTGAGCCCAAATTAGAGGGATGGACGGGAAGACAAAAGCGTGAAAATGCTTAAACACATTTTGTCTTAAATGACAACGCAACGCATTCATAAGTGTCCTTAAGTGTCTTATGCTTTATACCTAGCGTTCTTATTTGCTGATTATAAAACTGTATTTCTCTTGTCAACCATCGACTAAATTTGCGTTGCGGCAGATCCTGGAAAAGACCTATGCACTCCAAATCGATATACCCACCATCTTTTCATCGATTTTAAGACCGCGTATGACAGCATCTACAGAGACGAACTGTATAAAGCTATGTCTAGTTTTGGAATCCCTGCCAAGCTCGTTCGCTTGTGCAAAATGACGATGGAGAACTCACGCTGCGCCATCAAGGTTGGCAACGCACTTACTGAATCTTTCGACGCCAAAAAGAATTCAGACAAGGCGATGCACTGTCGTGCGATTTCTTTAACATCGTTCTTGAGAAAGTGCAGAACTCCAACGTCAATACCAGAGGCACTATCTTCCAAAAAACTGCTCAACTTCTCGCGTACGCCGATGATATTGATATAATGGGAAGAACACAGCGTGATGTCAATAGCGCCTTTCTGAGAATTGAGACAGAAGCGGCAAGAATGGGTTTAGCGGTAAATGAGGGAAAAACGAAGTAAATGCTGTCTTCGGACAGAACGTCACAATAGACGCATACAACTTCGAGGTAGTAGAGGAGTTTGTCTATATACCTAGGCTCCGCTATAAACACGAGCAATAACACCAGCGCCGAGATCAGACGAAGAATAACTCTTGCTAATCGCTGTTTCTTTGGGCTAAGAAAGCAATTGAGTGGAAAAGCCCTCTCTCGAGCAACTAAGGTAAAATTATACAACACCCTCATCATCCCAGTCCTGCTGTATGGTGCAGAAGCATGGACCTTGAAAAAAGCGGATGAAAGTGCCTTAGGCTGTTTCGAGTGGAAAGTTCTTCGGGTCATTTTTGGCCCCGTGTGCATTGAAGTTCGAAGGGGAATGTCGAAGAAGATATAACAGCGAACTTTACGGGTTGTACAACGAAATGGACGTAGCCAGAAGGATCAAGGTCAAGAGACTCAGATGGCTCGGTCATTTAGAGCGGATGGACACCAATGCTCCAGCCCGGAAAGCCTTCGACACTATTCCCGATGGACGTAGGAGGAAAGCAAGACAGTGACTCAGGTGGAGCACTCAAGTAGAAGAGGACCTCAATCAACTTGGAGTGCAAAACTGGAGCCAGCTAGCTATAGTGACCGAGCTAGCTGGCGGAGACTGTTGATTGAGGCCCAAGTCCACAACGGACTGTAGCGCCACCTTAAGTAAGTAATTTCTCTTCTCTTGCCTCATCTCAATAATTCGCCAAAGCCAAGGGTTTTCGAAGTTGTCTGAACGTATTAAATTTAATAACTCCTTTGTTAATGTTGCCCATGAAATCAACACTTTTGAGAATTTCTAACCGCACTTTTTATTGTTATACTTATGACATTCATTTTTGCTGAATTTTGGTTGGTAACGCCTCAAGGAAGCTACTTCACAGCTTGATTACTGTAATTGCTTTGAATATGACTTAAATGGGTTATTATCATCTTGAGGATTGCTTATTTTCCATTGAGCTCTTCTTTTATTTTTTGTTCTGGGAAGTATTGTCCAAATCATCGCTTTTGCCAAGGATTTTATTGGGTTTGATTGTACATAGTTTCAAAGAATAGATCTTTTTTCTTTTTGCTGATAACTTTTTGTAACCTTGACATTATGAATGTTTTTTTTTTCTCTTTTTCTTTAATTAAAATTGTTACGTTGGGCGGAATGTTTGTCATTAAAAAGGCAAACAAATGACGACAGTTGCCAACGTCATCGTCAACCACTTTTTGCAAATTTTTTGTTTGAATTTGCAATCAAACCGAACCACAAATATTGCATAATGTGCCCTGGGATTTGACACATACGATGAGTAACGAGGATCTTGAAATTTGAAAGCTTCCACTCTTACAAAGCCCCAGGGACATAAGCGTTCCAATATGCTAACGTCTCGTCGCGTCGGTCGTCGTCAGCGTGAAACGTAAACAACAACAAAAATGGTGTAAATAGAACATAAACTCTCACTTTCGTTGTGTAAACTCCAACAGCAATGCTGACGACAAAGATTTGACGGTGAAATGTTGGCAGTGGCTGTGGAAGCGGTGGCGGCGGCTGTTACAACACGTCTCAAGCCTGATGTTAATGGCTGTTGGTTGTAGGATGAAGGACCAGAAATAGGAATTCCCTCTTCTTACCCATACCAAGACAAACTTGCCTCAAATGAGTTCTGCAGAAATGCAATCATAAATGAATATCATACACAAAGGATTTATTGTTTATATAATAATAAAAATGTGGGGTGTGTTACAAAAACCCGAAGAGTACACTTCATGGCAAAGTGAGTATGACACTTTATCGTAAATGTATTTTTTTATATTCGTCTGCTTAATTTATATGCGCTCTAGTTATACATTTTTTGAAAGAGCGGCAAATGCATCAGTATCTGAATATCTCAAGTGAAAATGAAGTCTTTGCAATTGACAAGTGATGCGTGTGCCAATGTCGATGAGAATTGATACTGAAAAAACTGTTGATGCACATTAAAAGCCTTGAGGGAAAAAACTTACGACAATGATTGTACTTGAGTTAGGAGAAGGTGTTGCACACAAAAGACTTCATTGTGGCGAAAAAAAGTTAAAATAATTTTCAAAATTACTGAATAACCGGATAATTCAGAATGGAGGCAGGAATCGAAATAACTTACTTTTTAATTAAAACATTATAACCGTGTGTTGATGTTACTATTCTACTACAAACTCTTTTTGCCGAGTAAATTGCATCAGAGACTTCCTGATATCAACAGATATATAATTTCGAAATCTATGGTCGCCTTAAGCCGAAAGATCAATTTTCACCTGTAAAAGGCTTATCATGTTTTTGTTTTCCTTAACTCGATTAGAAATACTTTCGAAAATAAATTATGGTCGCCTCAATGTACAAGAACCCCTAAAAGACCTACATGTTTTTAGTAACACATGAGCAGAATGGGCAATTTTTGCCTTGAACAACAAATGTGTATTTCTGGTAATACACCAGGCGAACAGGAAATTTAGCAGGTATGCCGTATGCATGTTACTGATCTTGTTTTTTCGTTTCTGCTCCCCACCTTTTCTGTGAAAGGAAAAATTGAGTCATTTTTTGTGAAAGAGAACAACCAAGGGTAGATAAAACTGAATAAGAGAAAGAAGTGCAGATGCTAGCAAGGAGAGATCAGAAATGATTTCTTCTTTTTTCAAGTTTACCTTCTTTCTAACTTTTTCTTTCATATTCACGTGGTAAGGCTAATGTTGCAAGTTGCAAGAAAGTGATTTGAACCTGCAACGAAATCAAACTTACTATGGCTTTTTATTTTTATCCTATTTTTTGTTTTCTTTTTCTATTTTTCTAATCCCTTTGCGGGAGATTTATGTACATACAAAAAATAAAAAAAAAACTTATTCTTCCGAATCTTCTGGAATAAGCAAAATAAACAAAAAAACAAAGAAATATGGGCTGAAACAAATTTATTAAAGAAAAAATTAATATTTCACACAAAAATTCATTTACTGATTAAGATTAGATAAAAATGGGTACTTTTACAAATTCATATTGTTTCAACTTAAAAAAAAAAAAAGATTTCATTAGAAAAAACCTTAAACATGTGTTATTTGCACTAGCTAATCCTTTTTCGACGGTTGTTCCTAGTGTGAGAAAGAGAAGCCTAGCCGATTTTTTTCCTTTTGTTTACCGCTTTAAGGAATTCCACTCAATGCAGGTCTGCAACCTGTCTTGTCTTGTCTTGTCTTGTCTTGTCTTCTAAAATAATACATACGTATTTAAGAAAATAAACTAAAAAAAATTGTTTTATATTTCTACATATTTCAGGTGGTTGTTTTTCTTAATCTCCCAACCAGACTAAAACAAATTTTAATAGACGGCTGCTCATGAGTGTCAATATATATCAACTTTCTTTTATTTGCTTTGTAAAAAATAGCTTATATGAAAAAAGACAAATATTCATATTTATTCATTTCTGTTTTATAGAGTGCGACAACACTAGTTTTTTCCCCCCTTTGAGCTTGAGCTTAGTTCTGTTATTGTGTGTCCATCGGTTTCCTAGCAAAACATGTGCTTTAGCGAAGCAAAAAGAAAGGAAAAGTTTACTTTAAAATAAGACGGGATGTAGAAATTACCAGAAAAAGTATTTTAATCTGTGAAATTGTCATTAAATATAAAGCGTGTTATATTTTATCGTGTTGTTCTACTTTCAGGGTATCGCTATCTCTATGAAACTAATTGGAAAAGGGACACAAAGTTCGCGTGACTAGCTATCTCTTTTCAACAACAGCAGTTCACGCGAAATACAAGACTCATTCATCATTAATTACCATCTCTTGGTGTGGTGCTGAAATTAGTTGAAAATTTTGCACAAACTTGGGTTTTACTGGGTGCTCCTGCTTCTTAGAAGAAAAATATAATCCAGCAACATCGACCAAAAAAACAATAAAAACTGCACAACTGCACTTCTGTGACAAAAACCACGAGGAAATAAAAGCATTTAAATTGTGGAATATAAAATGTATATTGTGAAAAGTAAAATATATGAAATCAAAAACAACGTGGCATTGTTTTATTTATTTAAAAATGGATATGCAATTTTGCAAGTAAAATAAGTCGGTATTTTAATCTTTGCATGACAGCGACATGGTGAATATATTCCTGTTTCCTTCGAATGGTTCAAATAAAAGAATAATGTAACAAGTTGTTTAAAAATTAAGTTAAAAACAACAAATCAGAATAGTTTTTACGGATTTTCATGAAATCTTTCATGTCTTTAACAACAGGGCAACTTTTTTTTTCTTTTTGTATAAACACCGCTGCTAAAGAGAAAGCAAAACAACTTAATTTGAAGGAGACAATAATAATTTAATGGAATGTTGATGAAGAAAGAGAGATATCCTTTATATTTAATGCATGGCATTGGACAAAGAAAGATAGTTATATCTAATATATCGTCAGCCTCATTCATAAAATAACACACATACATTCATGGTTATACTTTGGACTATTGCGGGCGCTCGGGATGCCTACTTTTTTTCATGATCGCCTGGTGTTTTAAAATTATTTCACGTCAAATAAATGGAACGTCAGACATGTCATAATAATTTTTGTCAGGGTGTCGTGCATGATGACGATAAACGGGGATAAACGAAAAAGTAATTTCATAAAAACACCAGGCGCCCATGAAAAAAAATAGGTATATCACCCGTCCCCAATAATCCAAAATCTTGCCTATAGTGAATGAATGAGAATGAAAGAAAAACGAAGCAATAGGAAGATCGATGAAAAAGAAAAAGGGTAAGTTTGATTCTGATGGCATCACTTTCTTGCACCATAACTGAGTGCAAGAAAGAGAAAGAGAGATATTATTTATATTTAATGCATGGCATTAGACAAGGAAAGATAGTTATATCTAATATGTCGTCGGCCTCATTCATAAAATAACACACATACATTCATGGTTATACTTTGGACTATTGCGGGCGCTCGGGATGCCTACTTTTTTTCATGATCGCCTGGTGTTTTAAAATTATTTCACGTCAAATAAATGGAACGTCAGACATGTCATAATAATTTTTGTCAGGGTGTCGTGCATGATGACGACGATGTTGATATTAAAAATTATGATTGATCACAAGGGGATAGACGAAAAAGTAATTTCATAAAAACACCAGGCGCCCATGAAAAAAAATAGGTATATCACCCGTCCCCAATAATCCAAAATCTTGCCTATAGTGAATGAATGAGAATGAAAGAAAAACGAAGCAATAGGAAGATCGATGAAAAAGAAAAAGGGTAAGTTTGATTCTGATGGCATCACTTTCTTGCAACATAACTAAGTGCAAGAGAGAAAAAAAAATAAGACGGCACAAGCTCTTCTCTTTCTGACAAAATCACTCATTTCCCCTGTTACAGAAATGGCGGGAAATTACAATTAAAAACAAGATCAGCAGGAGCAACAGGCATACCTGCTAAATTTCCTGTTCGCCTGGTGTTTTACCAGAAAAATTTGTTTTGTTTGATGGAAAAATTTGTACTTGTGCGCCTTGAAGACATAATTTATTTTCGTAATTATTTCTGCACAATATTTTGTTGACCTTATTTTCACAAAAAAAAAAAAAAAAAACGGCAGTATTTTAGGAGTCAAAACTGGTTCTTCCACCCGACTACTATAACTTGAGCTGATCTTTACTAATAATTGCATACTTTTTTGGCGAGATATTCTTTACAAAAAATGCAATGCAAAACATAAAATATACAATTTTCACGGTTGGGATACCGTGAAAGTATAAAAATAACTTAACAGGTGTACATCAAAAATAGCTGGTCTGTCAACTAGAAAATATTTTTCGCGCCATATTTTTCATTCCTGTTAAATTCACGTTGTCGAAATCGAAAGTATTTCTGAGCCAGGTTTTTGGTGTAAAGTTTCTGGGCGAAATGCCAGGCGCGCAGCATTATTAGTATGCTGTCTTTCCTCTCGTTTCTTTCCAACTAAAACATATTCACCACTTTAAATTCCCCTACTTCCAGTTCCAGTTGCAGATCATTTCCAATATAGTTGTTGTTTGAGTGCGAATTTGAGTAGAAACACTTAAAAATGTAAGAGCAGGACAGGACAGCAGGACAGATTTCAGCAGCACGTCCGGAGGAGTTTTGTGTACCTAAATTTGAGACAATCACACAAAACAAACCAATAAGTTCGTGGAATAACTTTTCAAACTATTTTATTTAGTTTTTGGCACTTTTTTGTCTTGTCCTACATAATACCGAGTAATTGCTTCATGTAAATTCACTTATAATACACTATACAATAATGTAAACAATATGTCTTGAAAACTTAAACGTAAGTAATACATAATTTTGTTTTTTTTTTTTGAGCAAATATAGAATTAGTGGAATACAAAGCTTCAGTTTTGTTTGTGGTGAGGTGTAATTTAGAAGAAAAAAGCGATATAAAATAAAAAGCTACATTTGTACAACTTCCAATGTAAATTTAACGTAAGCAACAACATGATAACTTAACTATTTGCTTTCAACCTTTGATTGAAGGTTCTTCTTGCGACTCTGATGAATCGAGGGAATATCTTTTTGAATTGAACATTTGCTCTTGCTGAATTGCGGAGGCAGACATTTGCTTGGGCTGCCTTCAGTCATGGATTGTGGTGGTGGCAATGGTGCCTTTCTAACCTCCGTGTACCGTTTTCTGTTGTCAATTGGAATGTTTTTTTGTGCTACTGAATTAGTGGCCCTTTGTTCGACCAGTTTGATGTTGAGCTTTCGAACAGCTTCGGGTGACATGATGGTCACTTTATTTTTGTTTTGAAGGCTTTCACTCTTTCCGATGATATCTGTCTTTTTCGTTTGTTCCGATCTGCGCAAGTTGAATCGACTGCTTAATGGTAACGTGGAGTCCTTGCTATTGGAAGCAGAAGTCTGGGCTTCTGGCTGTCTGTCAAATTTCTTCCAAATAGATCTCGTTGCACTTGGGGATTTTGTTGTTTCAGACGATGCAGGACTTCGATTGCTTATGGCAGGGGTCATCTTCCTTCGCAAATAACTGAAACGCTTCGGCGAGGGTTTCTCGACAACAGGCACTTTGGGGGATGATAAATTTTCATCCGAATCAGCATGCTTGAGAACAACTTGAGTTGAAAACTTGTGTCGCCCAAAAATAGGTGTCTCATGGACTCGATAAACTTTGGAGTCCGACACATGCTTATTGTACATTTTGAGCGGAGATTCGTCTCGATTTTCGCGATTTTTGAAGAAAACCTTCATTGATTTTTGCGATTTAGAGATGTTGTTTCGATTGGCTTCATCGAGGGTCTCAAATTTGGACTTGCACAGGTTTAATTTGGCCCGGATATCATCCAAGGCCATTTGATAAGACTTTTGGGCAGTGTTCTTTTTTACCTGAATTTTAGTATATGTTGGAACTTCGGTTGCATCAGTATCTCCGCACTGTTGCTCGGTTTTTATTTCATTTTCTATAACACTCCCTTGAGTTTTAGGTGAAGCACCCAACATTTTCGGTGACGAGGGCACCCAACAGCTATTTGCCTCAATGAAATCCAGACTTGTGTCACAACTTGTATCATAACTATCCGAACACTCCGTCAAATCTTTGACACTGTTTAAAGTCAAAAGGCCGTCTTCTTCTTTATGAATCAGGAAACCCTTTTCGCCGATCATTTCGTTGTTGCATTTTGGCTTTTTGAGAAGAGTTTTTTCATCCTCAAGCGCGGAACGTACAGCTTCAAGAACTCGGTCGGTTTTGAGAAGAGTTTCATGGGAAGGAGGAAGTATGCTTTCCTCAACTTCGCAACCATCAGAATTTCTTTTCAAAAACCGATGCGGACTACAACTGTTTTGTTCTTTAAGCATCTTCTGCTGTCGGCGTTCCCGAATGCTTCCACGAATTCGTTCACCATTCGGCGAAAAGTCTTTGCCCAAGTGAGGCGATTTGGGAATGCTTTTTGGCAAGAATATGGGCTGGGATTGTGTCGATGGAGCCTTTGCTGATTGTTCTTCTGATTTGATCTTATCACAATCATTTTGAGTTTTGCATTTTTCAGCAAATAAATTGTCATTGCTGAGATTCGATTTGGGTGATATCAAGCCATCGGGTGTGGACGTTTGGCTGGAGTCTCTTGAGGAATGCATTTTGAATTGGTCGATGTCATCGACCAGATCGGGCGGTATTGGCTGACCATTTGAGATGAGTTTGTACAAAGTTTTAAGCCAAATGGCAAGCACTTCAAATGGCGGTCTAGAATGTAAAAAAACAATCGAATCAATACATTCCACTAAAGTCGATTAGAATGCTCACCTCTTATCTGGATTCAAATCGCAGCACAAGAATGTTATTTTGTAAAATGTCTCTGGACACTGCTGACAGAATTTCTCCATGAAAACCTGCTTGTTCAGACCAAAGTCTGAAGTCCTGGGCAAGAAATCCGGATCAGCTTCGACGCGGCCAATTATCTGAGAAAAAAGAAGTATTCAATCACCGACACTTCAAATAATATTTATCGTTCCATTTCTTACCTCACATAAAATAATACCAAATGAGAAAATATCGACCCGTTCGTCGTACTTATTTCCCTTCATCATCTCCGGCGCCATCCAATACGGATTCCCCACCACCGTGTACCTCTGCTTCCTCTGTCGACTTCGATTACGGCCCATCGAGCCAGTCTTACTACTCGTCGTCGAGTATCGTTCAAATGTACCAAGCGACGGCGAAGTTATGATCCTCGCCAATCCAAAATCTGCCACAATCACTGACATATCGTCCCGTACAAGGCAATTCAGTGAATTTAAATCCCTATGGATAATATTCTTCGAGTGCAAATAGGTCATGCCACAAGCAATGTCCTTGGCAAACGAAATTCTCTGCTCCCATCGCAGTGGACACTGTGAATCATGAATGAGTTCCTTCAACGATCCGCCAGCTATATACTCCGTCACCAAGTGTAACTTCTTCTCCTTGTATAGAACTCCAATGAACTTCAAGACATTTTCATGATTCAAAGACCTAAGAACAGCGACTTCTTTCAAGAAATTTCGCTGAGCCTCCTCGTCGACTCGATACAGTTCCTTCAACACCATAACTTCTTTAGTAATCTTGTGTGTTACCTTGAAAACTTGCCCAAAAAAGCCTTTCCCCAGGAGTTCACCCTGCACCAGATCGGAGGCTCTGAAAATCCTCTGCTGATTGTTTTCAATGCGAAAGGATTTGGTTCGAGACAAATCGTAGATTTCATTATTCGGCTGATGATTTTCGTCCAACAACTTGGACATGCTTGAACTACGTTCTTTTTGATTCAAATTTCCTCCCACACTCTCCCGTCTTTCTTTTTCTGACAACGCCGACGACGTCGAATCAGGGAATGGATTGAGATTATTTTTCCTGCTTTTAAGTAAACGAGTTTTCAGGCCACTCATATAGCCTTCGTCTTTCTTCTGAAACAGTCGTTCTTTATCTTCTTTTGTTAGACGATTTGGTGATTCAGTTTTAGCTGCGCCAGCCGCTGAAATTTGTAAATAATTTGTACTTCGAGTGTCATACTGATCATTGTTGTTGATGTTGTTGTTCGAATTGTTGTTGTTTTTGTTGTTGTTGCGAGTTAGATCTTTGGGGTCGTGCTCGACGGTGAGTTGGAGAATTTTGTCAGTGCTGCGGATGAGATTGTCGATGTGCTCAATGGAAGTATTGCGCACGGGGGTGCCATTTACTTCAAGAATGCGATCGCCGATGTGCACGTTCTCAACTTCAGGATGCAATTCGATTCTAAAGCAAGAGATTTTTTTTAGTATAAGTAATTAAAACAGTGAATGAATGATTGATTGAATGGAATATGTTAAAAAAGCAGCAAAAAAAAAGGCAATTTAGTAATGAAATGAAGCAAAGAAAACCAAAAATATCCATTAAATTAAATAAAGGAAAAGAATATTGAGAGTGATTTGGAAATATACCTATGACCACGTAGTCCATTGGGATTATTATTGGCTGCGGTAAGCAAGGAGAAAACATACTTTCCAACTTGGCCCACAATCCTACACACGAAACTTAATAATATTAAAGAGAAAAATGATAATTTTATTTATTTATTTTTTTTTATCTAGCTTTTGTCTGAATAATAAGAATTATGTAGGATTCGCAGACGGGCAATGTTTTATTTCTGTTTGTTTATCTGAAGCTGACGTTCATTATATGTTCTGGGAAATACCATTTATGTATGTAGACTATTGTGACTAGGTCAACATTCTTTAAAGGGGGTGTATTGCTTTTATAAATGTTATTTTCCTTTTACTATTTCTGAGCTAAACCAAATATGACAGTTATGACGGCTATCACTTTATCCTTATTAATCCATTCCCTTCTGCATCCGCCCCTCCTAACGGATGTATATCTACTTTTTATCAGGATCACTTAATGAGACCGTCGTTCTAGTCTCATGAAGATTTCAACACATTTAAAAATTCTCTGTTTTGGGTTTCAAGAATGAAAACGTCTAAAAAAAGTGTAAAGCTAGCGAATTAGAACGGAAAGTATAACAAAGAGGTGCGTTGTTTTGCGTTACAATGCTGCCGCTGGAAAAGAACAAATTCTTGAAATAGTCTAGAGAGAATGTATGTAAGCATTAAGAAAAATAATATAACCGAAGACTGCCAGTTAAGTTAACTAGTTTATTTAGTAAGTCCTGTCAGCTTTTAACTCTTAACAAACCCTTCTTAAAATCCCTTATTGGCATAACAACAGGACACAACCTACTTGGCTACCATAAGAAGAAAATGGGGCTTAATAGTTAATACCGATGACCTTTGTAGAGGCTGTGGTGATGAGAACGAGCATGAAGATACTGCTCATTTTCTCTGTCACTGTCCTTCACTATGTCTTACTAGGAAGAAAACTCTAGGCAGTTTCTTCTTTAATGAACTAGAGTAGCTATCCGAACTACCAGGAAAAAGCTTACTAAGCTTTGTCAAGACTCAAGACCTCTAAGTGGTTAAACGAACCACATGATTCATAGGTTATTTATTTTTTCAGGAAGCTAAAATACTTCGGGGTACCACATTGATCTAAGTATGACGGTAACAATACCAACTGTCAGCCCTCTTAACCTTACCTAACCTAATCTTAGTAAGTCCAGAATAAGTGTAATAGACGAGGAGATTAGAAGATAAATCTAGTGCCTGTTTTTCCTAAAAGAAAAGGTTTCGTTGAACATTGGTCTTCAATTAAATTAAAATCGTCGTACTTCGGTTTGTCCAAAATTGAGAGTATGTATAATAAACAAGACTCTGATATTCAGCTTTAGAAATGATTAACTAAAAACAGAAAAAAATTTATTAGAATATGGATAAAAGAAGTAGTCCAGATTGGCGAATAAAGATGACCAGCTTTTGCAACTATAAAATCACTCACACCGTGTCTTTATCTCTGCCTTTCTTGAGACAGTTCCCTTTTACACGTTATATAACAAGGAGACTTGCATATTATGACGAGGACAACTTACAGCTTACGTTAGAGTTTGGGAAAGATGAGATGTGATTGTAATGAAATAAGAAGCTGTTGTTAGTATGACCATCTTAAGGACACCCAAATGACTTTGTTAATGATTGCAATCCTAGCTGTGGTTGTTAGTTACGTCGAAAATGCGCTTTATTTAAAAATAAACAAATTATCTTACTCAGAAATCCGCACTGCTCGGCAGCATACACCATCGTCTTCAGCTGACGAAGACTGTAAGCTGTTATTGTCGTGATCCGTCGTCAATCTTAACATAGACTTTGACGTTTCTGACCATGGAATTTTAATCAATCGAATGGAATGTAATGGTTGTTGACTGGATGCATTTATATCACCAAGTGATTGCTGTTTTGTAAGCTGCGTATTTGTACTATGGTTATCCTTGTAGCAGAGTCCGCAGAACAACTTTGATCTCTCGATGAGAGCGTATGTATCCCCATCGCCAATATAAGTACCACAATGCTGACATAGAAAACATTCTGGATGGAATTTATGATCTCCAGCAACCATCACAGGACCAGTGATTATTACATTGCACTGCTGACAGGACTGGCCAAATTGCGTCCAATAGTCGTCCTTGCAGAAGAGCAAACCGTTCCTCTCGAAATACCAACTAGACAATTGGTTATCGCACACCGAACAGCGAAAGCATTCCGGATGCCAATGCTGACCTAAAGCGGTCTTGTATTCATTTTCAGCAATTTGATTTAAGCATCCCGAACAGAGGATATCCTGTAAAGAGGATGTATCTAAACAAAAAAGAAAATGCATGTCTGTTATTCGGAAAACAATTTCAACACGAACAAAATGTAAAGCCTAAACTAGTTCTCTGGTATAGAGCTATCTACATCCTTGAGTTAAGAACAAATTTGCATTTTTATTTGTGAAGTCGTGTGTTTGACCCAACGTCTGCTCGGAAAATTTTAATTTCCGTCAAATATTGCATCTTTGGACCATTGAGATTGTGACCCTTTGATGGTTTCAGGTGTAAAATTTTGTATTTTCGACTTTTTATGGTTTACAAGAAGATATACGTACCATTTTTCAGGATTTCCTCCATGGAACCATTCTTTTGTTTCTTCTTTAATACACACAGACGGACTAAAATTTGTGAGTATGCTTTTTTCGTCTTTTCTGTTTACTTGGAATTAGCGTTGAAAGATTGGCCTTTGAAGATTGTTCACTTATGAGGAACTTTAGTCAAATCGTCGATATAAAAATGTTTTCGGGATTTTAATTGTTTTGTAATGAATTAATTAACATGGCACATATATTAGGAATACAATTTTGGAGCAAAGAACACTCACAAGTACTCGCACTCTATAAAGTTGCTGTTTGAGCTGAGCTCACAGTCTACGAGAAACGACAAACGAGACAAAAAAATATACTACTTGTTTGGCTTTTGGCAGGTGACAGCTTAGAACAACAGCAGTGGCCACTCTCAGCAGAACACTGAACAGAATGCGTCGCCAGTCGCCCGGCGACTAAAATAAAAATACAGACGTTTTCATGGAATTAGTTATTTCATTGCATGAACCAAACACAAAATATCTTCTTCATCTTCATTCATCTTTTATTCAAATGAGTAAAAACATTAAGAAAAATATTTTATAAAAGTTCGAAGTTCTAAATCTTTTATGATTCATAACAGAAAATTCATAACAGAATAACAGAAATGTCAGAATAGCCCCAAATGTTTTGTTTTGATTGGCATATTTGATAGCCCGTCATGCGACTGCATTGTGTAATTGTATTCACAAATTTCTCAGCGTTTTGAGAAGCGAATTTTTGACAGCTGTCAATTGCATCGCCGGGCGACTGGAGACTACATTCTGTTCAAGCTCTTAGGCCGTGTGCGAATTGGGTTAAAAAGTGGTTAAAACTTGACGTTTGGTTAAATTTTGACACTTCGCATTTAATAAAATGTGTTAAAAATTAGACTAGCTGTGGAGCAGGTTAAAACTCATCCATTTTTAACCACAGTACTGTTATATTTTAACCTGCTCTGCAGCTAGTCCAATTTTTAACACATTTTATTCAATGCGAAGTGTCAAAACTTAACCTAACGTCAAGTTTTAACCACTTTTTAACCCAATTCGCACTCGGCTTAAGATGCTGTTTTCACTGACCCTGACCCACATGGGAAAGAAATTCAAACTCTCGCTTCACTTAGGCCGTGTCCGAATTCGATGAATTGTGGTTAAAAATGGATGAATTTTTAACCACTACTGTCATATTTTAACCTGCTCCACAGCTAGTCTAATTTTTAACACATTTCATTCAATGCGAAATGTCAAAATTTAACCAAACGTCAAGTTTTAACCACTTTTTAACCCAATTCGGACACGGCAATTTTGTTCGTTTTGATATATTTGGCAAAACCTGTCAAATTACTTGCCTTTCTACTTGCTCGTCTACTGGCTGCAAAATTTGCAAGCCAGTTGACTGGCCAGTACTAAAGCAAATACTAAAAGTTTGAATGAGTGAGTAAAATATTTGATTGTATGCCAACTTGCTCGTGTGGCTGTGGTCGCCGGGATAAAGGCTTTTTACGGAACGATTTACGTTCAACCATTCTTGACACACCCTTAGGCCGTGTCCGAATTGGGTTAAAAAGTGGTTAAAACTTAACGTTTGGTTAAATTTTGACATTTCGCATTGAATGAAATGTGTTAAAAATTAGACTAGCTGTGGAGCAGGTTAAAATATGACAGCAGTGGTTAAAAATTCATCCATTTTTAACCACAATTCATCGAATTCGGACACGGCCTTAAAAAAAGAAACTGCTCGAAAAACTAAGCTGTCATTCAGTTCATTTTAAAATTCATCCCAAATGACAGCTTAAAATGACTTTCATTGTATATAGAGAGAGACAGCTAGTATTATCATTCAATGGAACAAATTTTCTTTCTTTCAACAACTACAAAGTACACGTAAATCAACTTTTAAAATCGGCGCAGCGCAATGCTTGTCTACCTTCTCCATTGAAGGAACACGTCAGTAGCTTTCTTTCTAGAAAATTAACACAAAATTATCTCAAATTGTAGTCATTTAAAAGTTTAATAAACGCAAGATTGCAAATTATTTTGCATGAATATTGTCTTCAATCATTATCAATCAAGGAACTGAGAAGGAAGATCCTAGAAAGGATAAAAGTAAAAGCCGGTTGAATTTTTTTTGGGACTGGAATAAAACATTAAAGGTAGGTTACCCAGATCAAACGAAAACTAACCTGCAAACTAAACTTCCAAAGAAAAAAATTAAATGACCACTTGCTTTTTCTTATCTCAATCAAGTTGGTTAAAATGTCATCATCTTCGGCTTGCAGTGGCCTGCGAGCCATTGCCTTCCTGGTCATAACTTTGTGCGGCCTACATATGATCGATTCAGCAGCAGTGATGTCTGTGGACTTGGGTAGCGAATGGATGAAAGTGGGTGTAGTTTCACCTGGTGTTCCAATGGAAATCGCTCTAAATAAGGAATCCAAGCGAAAATCGCCAGCGGTTTTGGCATTTCGAGATGGTGTAAGGTCGTTTGGTGAAGATGCTCAGACGGTTGGTGTGAAGGAGCCTGCTAGCGCGTATGCTTACTTGTTGGATCTCCTCGGCAAGCAGATTGATAATCCATTGGTCGATTTGTATCGGTAAGATTAGTATTTTCTTCAATTGGAGTATCGTAAAGTGCATAAAAATGATTTCACACATGGCAATTATTTTCAATGATAGTTGTAATTCAAATCACAACATAGTTATCGTCTCTTCATTCTGTCGACGTCATTTATTGTTTAGTTCAATGAACTTGAATAGTATACGAGTAGAATCGCAAGGCTTATGTTAACGGCAACAACAGATTGATTTGGTTTGCAATTTTCTGTTCGGGTTTTTATTTAAAAGAAATAGAAAGCTTTTAATTGCACTTTGCTTCTTAAATATGGTTCATATGAGCTTTCGGGTTTGTTTTTTCTGCAACTGTTTTACACATTTAATAATTCAATAACTTGTGTTTTTCTTCATCCAACAGAAAACGTTTCCCCTATTACGACATCGTGGGCGATGAAGATCGCAACACCGTGCTCTTCAAAAAAGGCGACGAATACTTTTCAGTTGAGGAACTAGTTGCTCAAATTCTCGTCAAAGCTAAGGAATTCGCCCAAGATTCTACCAGTCAACAAATCACTGAGTGCGTCCTCATTGTGCCAGGATTCTTTGGTCAAGCTGAACGCAACGCACTCCTCTCCGCTGCCCAATTGGCTAATTTGAAGGTTCTCCAGCTCATCAACGACTACACAGCAGTTGCTCTTAACTACGGTGTGTTCCATCGAGCTGAAATCAATGAAACCGCTCAATATTTCGTATTCTACGATATGGGAGCACAGAAGACATCGGCCGCTGTCGTAAGTTACCAATTGGTCAAGGATAAGCAAACCAAAGAAACCAATCCAGTTATTCAAGTTCTTGGAGTTGGCTACGATCGTACACTCGGGGGATTGGATGCTCAATTGAGACTGCGAGACTATCTGGCAAAGGAGTTCAACAACTTGGGAAAGACCAAAACCGATGTCACAAAGAACAATCGTGCAATGGCTAAATTGTTCAAAGAAGCTGCACGATTAAAAAATGTCCTGAGTGCTAATATGGATCATTATGCTCAAATTGAGAACTTGATTGAAGATCACGATTTCAAGCTTCAGGTTACAAGAGAGATTTTCGAAGAACTGTGCGCCGATCTATGGCCAAGGAGTATTGAGCCTTTGAAACAGGCCATCAAGTCGTCGGGTTTGTCTTTAGATATGATCAAGCAGGTGATACTTTTTGGTGGTGGCACTCGAGTGCCAAAGGTGCAGGAGGTGTTGAAAGACTACTTGAAACAAGATCTGGGCAAGAGTTTGAACGCTGACGAAGCTGCAACCATGGGAGCAGTTTACAAAGCAGCTGATCTTGCAACTGGATTCAAAGTCAAGAAGTTCCTTGTCAAGGATGCCGTTGTTCTGCCAATTCATGTGTCCTTCGAGCGTGATCCAGGTGATGGAGCTAGTGTGCGTCAAGTTAAGCGAGTCCTCTTCGGACCAATGAGTTCTTATCCGCAAAAGAAGGTGATAACTTTCAACAAGCACACAAGTGACTTTGAGTTCTATGCCCACTACGGAGATCTGAGTCACTTGAGTGCCGAGGAAATCTCTTACATAGGACCATTGAATTTGACAAATGTCCAGCTTGTGAATGTTAAGGAAACACTAGAAAAGAATGCAAATGAAATTGTCGAATCCAAGGGCATTAAGTCCTATTTTGTGTTGGATGATTCCGGTTTATTCAGTTCCACTGGAGTGGAGTTTGTCTATGAGAAGCAAAAGTCTGAAAAGGATGATGTAGATATTGAAGGAACTTTGGCCAAATTGGGAAGCACAATAAGCAAACTCTTCTCAAACAGCGATGATGAAAAGAAAGACGATGCAAAGGTTGACGAGGAATCTGCAAAATCCGATCAAGCTGAGGGTAGTGAGAAACCATCGGAGGAAACTAAGAAGGAAGATAAGCCAGCTAAAGAGGAGAGCGCATCCAACAAGACTGATGAGAAAGGTATATTTATAGATTTAAATTTTGTATGATTTTAATAAGCCAATTTTCTTTTTGCAGTTCCAAAAAATAACACAGTGAAGATTGTGACCACAAAGGAACCAATTGATTACAAGCTCACTCTTCAATTTACCAAGCCTCTGGAAGGCGAGGGTTTTGAGGAGTCCATGAAGAAGCTAACAGCCATCAATAAGGTCGAGAGTGAACGTCAACGTTTAGAATCAGCTTTTAACGCTCTCGAATCACATGTTATTGAAACTCAGGAGAAACTCTCTAGAGACGAGTACGCTCAGTGTGCTACAGAGGAGGAGAAGAAGAAAATCCTAGACGAATGCTCGACCATATCCGAATGGCTTTATGAAGATGGTGCCGATGCCGATGCTATTACTTATGAGAACAAGCTCGATGAATTGAAAAAACTGACAAATGTGGTCCTGGGGCGTCATTGGGAGCATGAAGAACGGCCGGAAGCTGTTAAGGCTCTTAACGGCTTAATCGATGGTGCTAAGGGATTTTTAGAAAAAGCAAAGAATCTGACAAAGGCAACAAATCCCGAGAGGGATATTTTCACTGAAGTCGAAGTGACAACTCTGGCTAAAGTTATTCAAGAGACAGCAGATTGGCGCACAAAGGAAGTGGCAGCCCAAAAAAAACTCAAACGCAACCAAGAGCTGCGTCTGACTGTCAAAGATATAACCGATAAAATGGCTGTATTGGATAGAGAGGTGCAGTATTTGGTGAACAAAATAAAGATCTGGAAGCCAAAAGTTAAACCGACTGTAAGTGAAAAAAAGGCGAAACCAACAAAGAAAGAAGATGATGCTGCACAGGAAGAAGAACCCCAAGAAGCAGCAGAAGAAGAACCACAAGCAGAGTCTACTGAGGAAAAACCAGACACACTTAGAGATCAAACAAACAAGGCTAATGATGAAGAAGCTTCACATGGTGAGCTGTAAAATTCGCATTTAACCCAATAGAACTTAAACTAGGATGTAACAACAACGAGATGTGGTAAATTTAATAATTTCGTTTTTCTTTGACATCCTTTCCATTCCGCTTGAATTATAGTTTTTATACACGAGGATCAAAAGCAAGGAAAATAAAACAAAAAATTATTAGATTTCAATTTGTTAGGAGTGAATTAGTTTCAAAATAAAGAAAAAAAAAAAAACAAAACAATTTTTAAATATAAACATTCTAATTTAAAATATTTTGTACATTGTGTGTAAGCCTGAAGACAATTTCTTAAGTTATTTTTAAATAATAAAAAAAAGTATTTAAATGGAAAAGCTCATTGGTTTTTACATTGACATTGACCAAGATTCCGACAAGGAGGTAAACTAGTCTGATTCGTCTCTAACCAGGCGGTTAAGAAAGCATTCCGTGACACGGAGCATCTACTGAAGGGGCTATCGTTACTATATATAAAGAAAAACCTACATACTGACTAGTCGAAAATGTTGGCAGAAGAATAATTATGAAGGTAGTTCAGTAGTGCAATAATATGAACGGAGGTGTTCTCCTGCTCTAATCCAGAACCTACTTTATAATCTCAAGTATCTTAAGATCCAAACATTTCAGCATTACGTAGAAGCTATAAATAGAGTGGCGCTAGCAGCTCTGAAAGAACCAAGGCCTGATTGACTTACTCTCATCAAGAATTCTCTAGGTGCGTGTGAAGAATTGAGGGTACCTATAATTTAACGCCGATTCCGAACGGCAACGTTGAGAAACCTTTTTTCATGACAGATGATACTCTTGGAAGTTTAGTGAGTTCTTCGCAAGAGGCAATGCTCGTGAAAGATGAAATAAAAACAATTGACACGAGCAGGACTCGAACCCACGACGTTCTGCTTAGCTGTCAACGCACCTAACCACTTAGCTACGGATACTACCTTTCTTCGAAACTGCTCCTGTATGAAATATTGCCGTGAAGCAAATATTACACAAATAAAGGCGCTATACGGATGGTGTAGATCAGTACACTCGACCCCTTTGGCTCCGCAAATGGGTAGTAGTTGTGGTGAACATGCCAGTAAGAACTTAATCGGTTTCTAGTGCAGGAACTTTAGACAAAAAAGAAATTAAAACATTTAAATCACGTCGGATTCACCTAAAGAGTAAACATTTTTCGATTAAAAACCTTCGAATTGAGCCGTTATCTACGGATTTCAAAGCAAATTTTCTCTAACAATCGACTGTCGTTATATTGTAAAAATATTTATGTTTTACTTACTTGTTCAAGTTATCTAGTTATATTTATGCAAGAAATCCGAAACGAACAATTTCTTTTTCTGTATATGAAATCAAATATCTTACATTTCAATATTTTTACCGTTTAAATTCAAACACTTGCTCGTCTCGACTTTTACAAAAGCACAGCAACTTTTGATAGACAAAGCCAGAGCTTCAGCAAATAAAGCGCTCTCTTTCTACAGTTCTACACTCGTTTTCGTTTACACCGCACAATAAAAATTAAAAAAATAAAAGCCAAGAAACCATACAGTTCACAGTTTTTGATGTGTTGTGTGATGAAAGGCAACAGTAAGCTTTTCTTGTAATGGAATTATAATGAGAAACTTAAAATCTTTGCGTCAATATCACGGATTTTGTTTGCACATTTTCGTGTTTTTTCAAGTTCACGAAAATCGGCTCATGTAAATTACATTCACTTTCCAAGTCTCCACCCACACCATTCTGAAGACACCTTAAAATATTGTCTGATTTTTCGCAAGGAATTTCTTCTCTATCTTTCATGTTTAAAACCATACATCGTTCCTACTCAGCCTCATTAAATCGAAAACTGTGTAGCGTGACAAGGACCATATCAAAGCATTCACTTTCTCTCATTCATGTACGTTGACTGCGACATCAGCTGTTTCGTTTTTTCCTTCAAAATAAAAGAGCCCATTATCTATCGTATCTCTCATACATAAAACGACAAGTTTTTGTCTTATTTGTTTCGCCAACCAGATTTTCTCTGTTCTGCTTCTGTCGTCTGCCTTTTCCATCGAACAGTTTCAATAGTGGTGGTTTTTCGTTTTGTCTCTTTGTTTCGTGTGAAAATAATTTTTGGTAGTGCTGGCAAAAGTGCTATTATGCAGTGTAGAAAATGAAAATCGAAATTTAATTTTAGGAAACAATCAAATCTAGTGGAAAAAGAATTAAAAAAATATCCAACAAATGATTAAATAAAGAGTTCCCTGAATAGATTTCGCATAAATCAATTTAACATCCTTTGTCCCATTCCCCGAACCTTAAAAGTGCTGTGACTGTCAGTGTGAAAATTAGTAAATAAAAAAATAAAAAGTAAATTATTTTTTATCCATCTTCGATATTCCTCCATCTGGAAAAGGTCGTGTCCGAAGCTCGTTTAGTTGGAGGAAAGCTGAAATTATTTAAGAAAAAAAGTACCTTGAGTACACAAAGCAGCAGCAAAAGTCGCAGCAGTTTATTGTAAACTGTTGGGAACATGGCGTGTTTAAATACTTTAAAATTAGAAATAAAAACTCTTGAAAAAATTTTCAACAGAAATCATGAACGTTTTCAGATTCTTAATTCAAGTGTGGACGAGTTGACTTGCCGTTTTATCGGTAAAAATGGAAAACGTTATGATATTCATGCAAACATAACGGTGAGTCTGCCTGCATGTCTCTTAAAGAAAAAAATACAACGAAATCTAAACTAAAACAAAAAATAACAAATTACATCCTCAAACAACTGCAAAATAAATTTATTTTTATTTTTCAATCAAGACATGAAAACAAGATTTTTTTTTTAATTTGGCACGGATTGGTTTTTTTTGGGGAAACAGAAAGTCTGAAAGGAAAAGGAGGGGGAGTAATCGAAGTGGTGTGCTGATTGTGCATCATACAAATCAGAATCAAAAACTTTTGAAGGTTTTTTCTTCTCTGTTTCCAATGAAAACGAAGGGTGAATAATAAGGTAGAAAGAAACCAACGTTTTTTTTTCTTGTTTCTTGGTTGCGAAAATAATATGCGACCTCCACCCTTGTGTATTTTAAAATTGTATTTATTTTTCATCTTGGTTTATGGATAGTTGGCGTCGGGTAAATTGTTTTTATTTTGATAGATTGCTGATAAGCACTTTGTTGTTGTTGTTCTTTTACGCATTTGTCTTTTCCACAAACAAACAAATCAAAATAAGCAATTCATTTATTTATTTTTATTATTACGAATATGAACGTTGCATTATTTATGTAGCTACATACGTCAAGTGGAGAAACTGAATCTGAGATTCGAACAATAATAGAGTCTAATTTTAAAACTTTGCCCAATTCATTGAATAGGTTACACGAGTCAATTTTTAAAGCAAAAAGTTGCAAAATCGGCGTGCAAGGGCCGGAGGGAATCAATTTTGTATAATGAGGCCTCAAGAGATGTACCTATACAAAGGTGCAAATTTATTCTGTCTGTTTCCCGAATAAACGTGTAGGTACCTATTGTCAAAATGCAAACAAAATATTTGTTGAAGATAAAGTTACCTGTTTTGTATCGGTAAAAGTACTCGATTTAATTCGCCCGCGACCGGATAGGGTGCATTTTAGGGACATCAACATTATAAAACATGTACATTATGTTGCTTTGTTTGTTGACAACATGTACTCTGTTTTGTCCTCATTCACTTCCAAGACCAACGAGTTACGCCTGTTCTTCAAACGCTGGGAAGGCCTCAAGCAGATCCCTCTTGGATCGACCCATGATGTCTATGTTGGCCGCATAGCCTAGGAGCTGGGTGGATTTGAAGATAGTGTTTTCCTGCCTTGCGCACTATCTGCCCCAGGACTGTGTTGAAGAAATCACATGACAGCGCATCTCCTTGTCTAAACCCTGCGCATATTTGAAAAAACTCGGATGAGCGGTTACCCATTTGCACACTGCACTGCGTATTGTTTAGCGTCATGCGGCACAGCTGGATCAGTTTGTTGGGGATCCCGAATTCAGACATCGCCATCATAAGCTCTTGGCGATTGATGCTTTCATAAGCAGCTTTCAAGTCGATGAAAATTTGGTTGGTTTCGGCTTGAAATTCGTTGGTCTTTTCCATGATCTGCCTCAGTGTGAATATTTGATCACTTGTTATTCTGCCTGCCTAGAGCCACACTGGTATGTGCCGATTATTGTGCTGCAGAACGGTTTAAGAGGCTCACACAGTAAGTACGTTGGATAGGATTTTGTATGCAACATTAAGCAGGTTTATGTCACGGTAATTTTTGCATGACATAGGGTCGCCTTTTTTGTAGATGAGGCATATCGACCAGTCAGTGAGCATGGGCATGCATTCATCCTGCCACACTTTGTTGATGACCTGGTGCATCAAAACACATCCTCCATATTTAAAGAGTTCCCCAGGTACTATGTCTGCAACCGTTCTAGAGCGATGAAAATCTTGAATGTTATACCCAAGAATAGAGTTGTTTTAATTTTTGTATTCATGGAAGTCTTTTGGATTCATCCGTTGTTTCCGCAATATCTGATTAAGTCTCACGGAAACCTCAGATTAACTAAAACGAAAAACTACTACCAAACGGATTCGAATCCACGTCATCTATTACTGTGTAACAGAGGCAATACGCCTCAACGCTACTAATGATAGAACGAGAATAGGAATATAAACAGGGAACATTTGTTTTAGAATATTTGTGTCGACATAATGGTTGTACTCTTTAAAATATAATTTTGATTATACACAGGAAACATACCCGTCATCCCCTCCAGTTTGGTTTGCCGAAAGCGAAGAGACAAGTGTCACAAATGCTGTTCAAATTCTCAGTAACACAAATGGTCGTGACAATCACGTCATAAACCAGGTAAATTCTTCCTTTCAAATTTATTAAGTGGAAATAATCGAATACTTTGTTTTAAAGGTCGGAATCCTGCTGAGAGAATTATGCCGCCTACACAATGTCCCTCTGCCACCAGACTTAGATAATCTAACAATACCATTTCAATTGCCACCGCCCAGTGTATCACCCTTACATCAAATGCATCAAATTGATGATATTGATTCTGATCCAGACGAAATTGAAGATGCCGTTGGAGATAGCGAACAGGAAAGTGAAGGTGACGAAGATCTTCCACTTGAAATGGATGATGGTCGAAATATAAATAAGGTTCGTTCTCTGAATCACTCACAGAAATGATTGTTCATTGCGTTTTTTTGTCTTTTTTTTTATTTTTGTATAAACAAAAACAGAAAGATGAAATGGAAGTAGAACACTTAGCCACACTAGAAAGACTGCGACAAAGTCAAAGACAAGACTACTTAAAGGTAATTCGCTGTCAACGTATTTAGTACACTTGATGAGAAATAACTTGTTGTTTAATCGAATTAATAGGGATCAGTTTCTGGTTCTGTGCAAGCAACCGATCGACTCATGAAAGAATTACGTGATATTTACCGTTCGGATTCCTTTAAGAGTAACATGTACTCAATAGAGTTAGTTAACGACTCAATATACGAATGGAATATCCGTTTAAAATCTGTCGATCCGGATAGTCCGTTACACAACGATTTAGTTATGCTTAAAGAAAAAGAAGGCAAAGACAGCATTCTACTGAATATAATATTCAAAGAGACATACCCATTTGAGCCACCATTTGTTCGTGTTGTACATCCAATTATCTCAGGTAATACTTTTTCTTTTGCTTGGCATTTTTATTTGATTTTTGATAAAAAAAAAAAATAATTTATATCCCATTTGAGGCGGTTATGTTCTTGTGGGTGGGGCAATTTGTATGGAGTTGCTTACAAAACAAGGCTGGAGCTCAGCGTATACGGTAGAAGCCGTCATAATGCAAATATCAGCGACTCTAGTCAAAGGAAAGGCCCGCATTCAATTTGGAGCCACAAAGGTAAGTATAAATGGCTTTCAGAGAACAGTCATAAGCTTATCTAAATGTTTCGTTTCAGGCTTTGTCACAAGGACAATACAGTCTAGCCCGTGCGCAGCAAAGTTTTAAGTCATTGGTACAAATACACGAGAAGAACGGTAAGTAATATGTGTTATTGAATAAGCAATGAACATTGGGAAAATTTCATATTTTGTTTGTCTTGTGCGATAAGCGGGACGACTGTCCCCCATAAGAATCCTAAGTGAGATCACCTTTTAGTTGATTATGACTCGAAACTGTACTCGAAAAAGAATCAAAAGTCGTTGACAATACGCATGTAAGGAACAGACAATAGTGTAAAACTAAACGCGTCTCATGGTTATACATAATTTTTATATTCTTGTTCTCAACAGAATCCTCATGAAATTCAAGCAAAGTGAAGTATTCACCTACGCACACAACAACTCTGCTGACGACAAGAAAGTCTGAATAGTTGTAACCGCACTTAAAATCTCTAACCACTGTATCATTCTTTTATAAAAAAATGTTGACCTTATCAATGAAAAACGTGTCCATATAGAGTTTATAAACACTTGTTTCAACACCAGGTTACCCAATTGACAAGAGTTAGTAGAATGATTCGAATTTATCGATTTTCATGGATGGTTGGAAAATGGGTTAGGTGAACGTTTCTTCTCTGAAGACTTCAACTTCAACAAGTTTTTGCAGAATTACCGATCACAATAGTGAATGAAACCTCTCCTCAATCCTTCCTTATAGTCTTAACTCTTTCATGCTAGAAAAAATATATTCAGGCATTAAACTTTTTCAATAAACTGTTGTGTAAAATACAACGCCCTGCTGAACTTCAAAAAAGTCTCAAAATTGAAAAATAAAACCAATGCATAGATGCATAAGTAGAGTGCTCTTTTCATAGCCAAGGCCGGAGAATGGCAAAGAAAGGGTGGGACCGTTTCTTGTTCGTCCTGGTTCTCACTTCACAGCAAAGGCAGAAAGAGTTATGTGGTATACCCAATTTTGCCGCATGCTCCCCTATGGGCCAATGCAACAATCCTGGCTATTTCATGCCTTGGTTTGAAAATTAAATTGATTGATTTTTGTTTGTTATAGGCGGGACAGATTATCCTGATATAACACAACTCGTTAAACTCTCCACCTATGATTTGCTTTTGATGTGTATTTGGTCAGGATATAGCCCTTCACAACTCCGAGAGGAGCATACACTCTCACTGCTAGTGAGTTGTGAAGGGCTGGTGCTTGTCTAGCTGGCTCATCTGCCTTCTGATTTCCCTCATAGCCCCTATGACCCGGTATCCAGATTAGAGAGAAGCTCATATCAAGTTCCTTGAGGGCCTCTCTTCATTGCTGGACCAGTTTAGAGGATGATAGAGCTGAATCAATGGCTTAAATAGCTGCCTGTCTGTCTGTTAGTATAGCTACATTTTGGTTCTGTCGGATATCTTTAAGGCCTTTACAAGCTTCCCTTATCGCTAACAATTCTGCCTGGAATACACTTACACTGGCAAAATCTTAAGAGATTCGCAGAAGACACCTGCACCAATACCGCATTCCATCTTCGAACCATCCGTGAAGATAGTTGTGTCGAAGTCTTTCGTCACATCGCCTTCCTCCAAGTCGATTCTTGACGGGAGCAAGACTATAAACTTCTTTGAGGTGTTTAGGGTAGGTATGCAGATTTAATACGATACTTTTCTAGTCTTTGTCAATTTGTTGACAATTTGAATTACTAAGTATGTTAAAACATGAGAGTCTTAAGCCGTTTAAATCCTGACAAATACAGCACGAAATTTAAATCGAAATTCTTGAATTTGTGATTTTTTTCAAAGCGTATTGTTAACTTTCTATTTCTAGAGATAGTTTTAATTATGTGTTATTAAAAGTTTGCTTTTTTTGTTCATTTTACAGGATGGTTTACTCCCCCCAAGGAAGACGGTTAAAACATTATTGCCAGCGTAAAATTATTATAAACAAACACACACACACATATATATACAATATAATATAAATTTATTTTTATTTTCATATTCATTTTCCGTTGCGCTTTTCGTTTGCCGTTAATTTTTATCTCGAAAAACCATAACAACAAAATGTATATCTTTTCTCCATTTCCGTTTAAACAAATAAAAATATGTCTAGTGTCTTCTCAAGAATGAGAGAGACAGAGATAGAGAAAAAAAAAAAAACAAATAAACATTTAACAACGCATCTATTGAAAAATAAAAGAAGAATAAAAAAAAAACAACAATTTTAAAATTATGAATATTACCTATAAAATATATATTATAAACAATAAAACTTAACATTTAGGTTTATTATTCAATTAAAATAAAGAAACAAAAAAAAAAACATTTAAAGCTAACGAAGTATTTAAAATAAATAAGAAAACCTCAAAGAGACGATCGATTTGTATGTGTGTGTTTTTGATTAAGCAATAAAGAGATTTTTAGAGATTAAAAACGGTAAGTTTGTTTGCTACTGTTGTTAACTGAAACTGATGCGAATACTCAAATAACAAATCTAAAATTGGAGAAGCCACGAACGGATTACAAGAAAAGGGCGTTTTGTTCTTTTAAAATACGATGGCTGTGCCCGTGGCGTAGTGGTTATGTGCGTTGGCTGTTACGCAGAGCGTTGTGGGTTCGAATCCTACTCATGCCCATAAAGTTTTTTATTTCATCTTGCACGGGTACTGCCTCTTGTGAAGAACTGACAAACCCTCAATCTGTCATGAAAAAAGTGCTTCTCAACTTAGCCGTTGGAAATCGGCGTTAAATTGTATTTAGGTCACCTCAATTCTTCACACGAACTCAGAGAATTATTGATGTGTAACCCACTTAGGCTCTTCAAGTGCTGTCGCGCCTCTCTACACACATATTTTTTTTTTTTTTTTAAATACTATGCCTTTCTTCTTCTTGGAAAGTTGGAGACATGATGCCCTAGCCCTTATCGTCGTAACAAAATTCTATCCGATTTGTAGGAAACATACGAATTTGTTTTAAATCGTACATACCTCAGAAAAAAATTCAAATTTACGTTGAAATTTCAAACTCAGAGTAACGCATGACGATTTCATGCGGCGAAAAGCAAAAATTCAACAAACGCTATGCGATGCATACCGATTATTTTGTTTTATGCGTCTCCGATTGTTCCGACAGCTAAATTGTGTCGGAACATTTGCGGAACGACATGCGTTATTATACGCTAATATTTCCTCTAGGAAACGGATGCCATCGTAAGTTTCTCCGACCGGATACGACTATAGGGCTGATCTGATGGAATCGACCCTGACGTTACGTTTCCGGTCTCACATAAACTCATACCAGCATAATTAAAACACGGGCTTATGCGTCTGCAATGTCTTTCGTTTGATAACACAGAAGGCCCTCTCTGATCCTTGACATCAGTAATGTGGTTTTGTATTTGTGGAATTGAAACAAAGGCTGTGGGAAAATTAAATTTGTTAAATTAAGAACAACGTTACTGACGAACAGTAAAGACAAACTCGAAAAAAAAAACAATTAGTAAATAACAAACAGGAATGCAGAATTCCTCTTTTTTCCAAGAGTAGATAGGTCATTCGAGACCAAGGAAATAACTTCAAAAGTCTTCGAAAGCAAAACCAAAAGCAAAAACGGTTTGATTTGAAATTTAGAATTGATAATATTTTTTGTTACAAATGAGTTGAATATCTGTTTAATAACCAGCCTCAGCTGGAGTTTCGAACGAATGTCATTCCAGTTGAATAACATTTTCTTAAGTTATGCTTTCTTTTAAGAACTATTTCTGTTATATGGTTTTCGGTCGAACATCAACGACCGTTTCGTGAAACCCATCAACAGAAAGAAAAACACAGTTTAAATGAGATGGACACAGAAGCTTTTATTGTGTGAATGGAGATATATATATATTTTGCATATTTTTTTTTTCTAAAAAAAAATCTTTACTAAAATTTGCCCAGGGCTTGTGATTTGCTTTAACTTACAAAATACTTAATTTAAATTTACTACGGCACTAAGAGATTTCTGCTATTTGATTATGTTTCAGGCGTTTGTGCTTCAACAGTGATGATTTGCGAAAGAATTTTGTCCCACAAATATCGCAACTTGCCTGCGAGCATTGATTAGTTGCCGCCGTTATTGTAGTTTTGTGCCTTTTAACTTTATTCCGAATCAAATGATTACTTGAATTAGTTGCATGATTGTGAAGGGCATTGAGATGTTTGCTGAGAAATTTTACACTGCGGAAAACTCTACCACATTTATCGCATTTATGAGCTAGTAAATTGACATGAGTGCACACGTGTTTTCGCAGTTCGGTAAGATTTGTGAGTTTCTTTTGGCAAAGTCTGCACTCTTTTATGTCGAGTTTGTGCTCGCTTACGTGGGAATTGAAAGCCTTCCACTCTAGGAATTCACTGCCACACTGGACGCACAAGAGCGAACGTTTGGGTGAGCTTTTGTGAGTCTTAGCATGGAGACGCAGTAGAGAGCGCGACACGAACCCGTCGCCACAAACCTCGCACTTGAAGGGATTGACGTCTTTATGCACTTTGATCCGATGCCTTACCAGCATAGATAGGAAGCGAAAAGTCATATTACATTCAGTGCATGCTTGCAAATTGTTCGAGTGTCTGTATCGTAGATGACGAATGAGAAGCTTCTTTGTTTTGTTTTGCCAACCGCAAACCGTGCAATAGAAGAAGCCATCCTTCGACTGGTATTCCTCACTCATGTGCGCTAGTTCCAAATGAGTCAGCCACGTAGATTTTTCGTTGAACGTCAAGTTGCATATTGGACAGCTACCAGTTGTGATTTTCTTATAAAAGTTTGACGGTTGCGCTTGAAGTTGTGGAGGTTGCTTGCGGGGCGATATGTTCGTTTTTGTGACCTTTAATTCTGTTTCAACTTCCACGTGATTGTTGGCAGGAGGAGCCTTATCCACATAGCCATTCTCAATTATTACATTTTTATTGTCTTTCACTAACGTATCGTTGTTGTCGTCGAAGAATTTTTCGGGCAAATCGTTAATTCTACGGTCGACATCGTCGAATGTCGAATTAGGATCATGCTCCTGTAGTAAGTTCAAGAGTAAATCATAGGATTTTTGACGCATCAAACAGCAAGCGTATTCCTTATTGTTCTTATCCCACAGACACTTTTGTGATTTGTAGAGATCAACGAATTTATCCACAACTTCTGCCGGATACTCGCAATTCAAGGTCTGAAAAGGAAATGCCATTAGAATGTATTTAAGGTAATTGTTGTTTGGACTTACCTTGTTGAGATCGAGTTCGGATTCGGGTGGATGGTCAACAACCAAGCCAATATCGGGAACTGTTATAGCTTCATCCAATGGATGATGATTTGTGCTTAGTTCAAGGTGAATGCTTGAAATGTGATTCCAAAGATCTTCTTGTGATATTTGTTCCGATGAACACACTGGACATTTAAAATCCGTAAAAGTCTGCAAAGGAAAACAGAAGGGGTCTAGATGATTTTTTTAAGTGATCACTGGAAATGAACTTGACGGAGACCTGACTGACATTAATTCTATTTAAACAGTGGCGAATACAAGAACCATTCCAGTAGGAGTCAGTATAAGGCGAAACACGGTACCATTTAATTGCACTGGAAACCGATTATTAACTCTGCAATATGGAGCTCCTCTAACTCTAAGTGTCATGCTAGGTCTCTTTCAAAGTCATTTCATTCTGTATTTGATAAAAACACTTACACTTTTGTCTAGTTCCTCAGAATCGCAGCCTAAAATGAACTTCAGGTAAGGAAAATACCACGATGGTGTTTCATGCCCTCCTTCATTAACACGTTTGTACTCGTCCAGAAAGCAATTCTTTATTTGCGTCAATATGAGACGGACAAAGTCTTCCGACTTCGTTTGCTGAGCAATTTGGTTAAAGTGCATCGTCAAGAGCTTGTATACTTGATCAATAATGTCCGGGCTTGTATTTAGAACTGTGCGTTTGTGCCACAAGCAAGGGCACTTTTTGTACAAATCAACAAGGTCAATGAACACTTCCCCTGTGAGTTCCGGCATGTCATCCTCAGTCTGTGTTTGTTGCAGCTGTTGCCTTGTGACGGGTGTGTCGTTTTGCTGTAATTGCGGCTCCATTTCAATAAAACTACCAATGATATTCGATTCAAATAGCTCCTCGGGTGGTCCGATCCAGTCGGTAAGAAACTCCGGCTCCCTAATTGGTGGCGCTACACTCAGGACATCATCACTTCGTGACTCATCTTCTAACCCACCGTCGAATGCGATACAAGATGTGATTCCGTTTTGCAGCACCGGTGAATCGTCAAAATCCTCCGAACGGTGCCAGCGAATGTGGCCGACGAATTCTTGAAGTGATGTAAAGATTTGATTATTTGTGGTGTCCGTGGAGGCACAGCCTGCATCAGCATAATTGCAGCAAAAGGCGCAAAATAAATAAGCGTTTGTACAGCAGTCGCTAATGCGAATTTCACCGCATTTCGGTAATTTTGAAGGATGAAATTCTAATCGAATTTCGTTGAAGAGAATATCTGATTTAGTCTGGGGCATGTTGGGTTAAATTCACTTACTAACTATGAAAAAATGCATAATTTTAATTGATGAACTTTAGGGGGATGGTGTTTGTTTTTTTTTTTTTTCAAGTCTCAACAATGCCAATAGAAAATCAACACTTTGGAACAAGAACAAGCTATAAAATATCGCACTTTACTACACTCACACACTAGTTTTGATTATAAATTATAGCGCTGCATACATCAAATTGGGTCGTGTTCAAAAATAGAAACAAATAAATCTGTGTAACACATACTGTTGTCCCTGTTTTACTACTCGTTTTGAAAAGGTTTTGAGTGGAATTTTGATTGCGAAGTAAGCGAGGGAAAGAGATAGTAGATAATATGTTATCATAGAATTGTTGCGACAGTCATGTCAGTGACATTGGAACATTCCAGTTGAATAAGGGTCCCACCACAACCAAGATTTCCAATGTAAAATTAATTTATTCCATCACAGGACAGTTAGCATTCACATTTAACGACTTTTACGGAATAGATTTGTCTCTATAACGGGATAAACACAGTTCAAATTCTTGTCATGCAAGTTTAACTGTATTTGTGAAATAAATAACAGGTATAGATCGCGTGTAAATCAAAATAATTTTGATTTTGCTTTAAGCATACGTGTTTTTTTTACAATTACAATTTCACGTACTTGACAAGCATTTGAGCTGTGTATATCCCGCATATGGATAGCTATTTGACATCTTAAAAATGGTCTTGACTGACAGAAATGGGTGTGCGTGTCTGTATATTAATTCCGCAGACAAAGGAGGTTTTGCTCCATACCTACCGAAGCAGAATTGACATCGTAATAATACAATTGAATGGAAATACCCATATAGTACTTCCGACAGCTCTGGCAAAATAAAAGAACTTGAAATGATAGCTTTGTCCACTTCCATTGCTCGTCTCCCTTCCTCGCAATAGGCCAAGTGAACTATTTTCTCTGTCTATTATAGCAACCAAGTTACCACTCAAATTGAGCGCTTTTGAACTTTTCAAAATTATTTGCTTGCGAAGTGACTCATTTTGTAATTTCGTTTCAAAAAACAGCAACAGCGCTGTCTGTTATTTTATAAAATAACAATATTTTTTTATTATTTCTATTTAACATTTTCCATTTCTGTTTTTGTACATAAAAAATAAGACTGTTATTTTTGTATTTTAGTTCATCGAAATACTCGCAATAAGAAAAAAAGTGGTAGTTTGGTTGAGTTATTTTTTGTATGTGTTTTTGTTACCCAAATAGTTGAAGCTAAAAGTGAATTCTTTTGCGTACCAACGCGTTTTGTTAGAAAAAATATTGTTTACAGTGCAAAAGAAAATCTTACAACAACAAATTGCTATTAGAAAATCGATTTCTCCAGTTTTGTAAATAATAATTATTCAACATCGAACGGAAAATTAAAATACCCAACACCTGAATGAAGACCTAACAGCCTGTTGAACAATTATTGAATTCTTTCGAAGACGAAGAAGGAGAAGGGCTTCCCTGACCTGAGTTGAATTCAACGAAATACCTGGGTTGGTCGGAAAAAAAATAAGAAAAAAAGTGAAAATGTTTTCGAAGAGAAAAAAGAAACCCCAAATTTCCATGCCCAGTAACTTTGAACATAGAGTGCATACGGGTTTCGACAAATTAGAGGGACGCTATGTCGGATTACCATTGCAATGGGCGTCTATTGTTGGAAACAATCAAATTCTGAAATCCACCAATCGACCCTTACCCCTAGTCGATCCATCGGAAATTACACCGACTGAAATTTTGGATTTAAAGACAATTGTGCGACCTCACAACAACAACAAATTAGATAGTGTGTCGTTGAATAGTACCAGTGGAAGTTTAGCACTTAAACAACAAGACACAATAGCGCCCACTTCAAATGGAGGTCTTATCCTTCCAAAGACTTCGCATGTGGCTAGATCAAATTCTCTACGAAGTTCAAGTCCACCTCGGGTAAGACGCGACTTACGTGGCAATGCAAATGTCCCACCAGCAGTTCCCGAGGAACCGTCAGGGACACATCATCTGTTACAGCAACAACAGATGATATATCCAGGCGTTCGGAAAGATGCTCATCCAAAGCCACCGCAACAAATCCCCCAGCATGGTCAACAATCAAATATGCAACATCCAGAAATCGATGCAAACAGTTCTACATACGTTTCGAAGCCTCTTCCTCCGTCCTCGAATGGTAATGGGCCACTATCCGTTCACACGGATTTCAATCATCAGATGCAATACCGACAGACGACACCACAACCGAACTCTCCAGCTGGGTCCATAGCTAGTTCAGCATCACGTCCGTCCCTGCAACAGCATTACTTGTTACAGCAGCATCAGCAACAGTCACATCCAAACAACAATAATTTCGCGACAGTACCACCAAACCATGCAATCCCATCATCAACGCTCGTCCAACCCCAACGTCCTCAGCCACCACTAAGATCACCGCCTCCAGTTGTTGACGGCAGCTCTATATCACAAAACATTCCAACCAATAGTCTACAAAATCCAGATAACATTCCGAACCCTCACCACATAAATAATCCCTCGATTATTGGCAGTTTGAAAACGAATTCTCGAGCCTCTAGCTCGAGTGGTGGTAATAGTTCGCTCACTCCTGGAACAATTGGAACACCGACAACAACTCCAAAGCAAGAACAGCGATTGACACACGAACAATTTCGGGCAGCTCTACAAATGGTTGTATCAGCTGGAGATCCGCGAGAGAATTTGGACAACTTTATGAAAATTGGCGAAGGTTCAACGGGAACAGTTTGTATTGCAACAGATAAAGCAACAGGTGAGTCGTTTCCTTTCCACTCAAAATTTCTTTCGTCCTGCACGAAGGATTTGAGCTTTTTGAAGCATTCACACATTTTAATTGTATTTTGTCAGGCCGTCAAGTTGCTGTCAAAAAAATGGACCTGCGCAAGCAACAACGAAGAGAACTTCTCTTCAACGAAGTGGTCATAATGCGTGACTACCATCATCCGAACATAGTCGAAACCTATTCCAGTTTTCTCGTAAACGATGAATTATGGGTCGTAATGGAGTATTTAGAGGGTGGTGCCCTCACTGATATCGTAACACATTCCCGAATGGACGAAGAACAAATTGCCACCGTTTGCAAGCAATGTCTCAAAGCTCTGGCTTATCTTCATTCCCAAGTATGTTTTTCCTATTGATTTCCATTTCAGTAATTAATGCTTTCCTTATAGGGTGTCATACATCGAGATATAAAATCAGATTCCATTCTGCTTGCTGTTGACGGACGAGTCAAGCTTTCCGATTTCGGATTTTGTGCGCAAGTTTCACAGGAGTTGCCCAAACGCAAATCGCTCGTCGGTACTCCATATTGGATGTCGCCAGAAGTCATATCACGTCTGCCCTACGGGCCCGAAGTCGACATTTGGTCACTTGGCATAATGGTCATCGAAATGGTCGACGGAGAGCCACCATTCTTTAACGAACCGCCACTGCAAGCAATGCGACGAATCCGAGACATGCAACCTCCCAATCTTAAAAATGCTCACAAAGTATCACCGCGCTTGCAGTCGTTCTTGGATCGAATGTTAGTTCGGGATCCCGCTCAGAGGGCAACGGCCACTGAATTGTTAGCTCATCCGTTTCTCCGACAAGCCGGTCCGCCATCGCTTTTGGTTCCACTTATGCGAAACTCTAGGCAACATAACTAAACCGCAAGGATTATTTTGATTACTGTATTGTATGTAGTCAGGAACATGCTTCGAATTACTTAAAATTCATAAATACACCATTTTGTTTGATAGAATCCACTTATACATTGAAACAGAACAACTACTTAAAAATATCGAATGTTATTTAAAAAAAATTATTATTTATCTTTTAAACAAACAGAATATAAGCAACAGTTAAAAATGTATTATTGACACTCGAAAATAAGTTTATGGTTTTTGATTTTTAAGTTTATTGACCTTTATCGTGCCTTAAAGCTTAAAGATAAACAATAACTCCAACAACGAGCGAGCTTCATCAATAAAAAAAAAAAACATAATTCCCTTTTCAAAATTTTAAGCTTGCACCGTTGTATTCAAGACGAGACAGAGTGTAGATTAATTAATTTTAATATTATGTATTAAATGCCATAGAGCCAGATTGAAATTTATTCAGCCTTATTACCGTACCCGATCGAAGAATTCTCCAATCGGAAGTTTTATTTCTTTCACCGTACACGAATCGTACATAAAATAAAGACGCGTAACAACGCACTTCTTTGTTGTTTTGTGAGTGAAAACAATTTTTATTTCCGACGCGTTTTTGTTTCGGAAATAATCGGACAAACAAATTATTAAACTAATCGCAAAGAATCGCATAAAATCGCTATAATTTTGAAATTTCTACGATTAACTTGTCGGAAAGGTTACGGTGGCAGAAATTGTACCAATCGGACAGAATTTTGCTCCGATCGGTTACGGTAATAAGGCTGATTATCTTTGAAACTCGAAAAGAGTAAGAAAAGTGTTTTATTTGTATTTCCTATTTTTTTATTTTTTTTTTTTGTTTAAATATCAATAAATTGGATCAATATGATTGAACATGTATGTGTATAAAATATTACAATTTTTGTTTTGACACAATATTGCGAAAATATTATGTTATTATGTACTTGATTTCTTGGAAATTTTAAACGGGACGAAAATTAGTTTTTCCTTTTTTTTTAAATTTAACAGCGATTATCGATAGTTCAAAAAAATTAAATTGGTTTAAGAATAAAGAATAACAAAACAAATTATCGGATTTTCTTTTATTTTTAAAAAGCTTAATTAATTTTTTAGTGAGGATACGAGGAAGTTTTCTCAGTTCTTCGCAACAGGGAATACCCGTGAAAGATGAAAATAAGAATTTTATGGACACGAGTAGGATTTGAACCCAACACGTTCTGCGTAACAGCCAATGCACATACCACAAGGGATTGTATGGAACAAAGAGCGAATCGTGTTTATCGTCACTTCTAATTTTCTATACAATTATCCTTTTTTTTTTTATAATTTGCACCCACTCAAGAGAATTTTATACCGTTTTTATGCCAGAGACACAGTGAGAGCATTAGGGAAGAAGGGAAGGGGTTGGAAATGAGGTGTCGGTGTACATTCGTCTTACGAAAGACGAGTGTGGAAGAGTGTTCCACATTAAAATGATTCCCTATACTTGAGAGTACGTCCGAAGTTGGTCTCGTGGGTAAACTGATGAGCATTCCTTGAAGCGCGAGTATTACGGGCGAATTGTTTGAGGAGAGGAATGCAACTGGTTATTTCGCTAGAACAATTACCGTAAAAGTAGCGATAGAACAAGAAGAAACACGCTACGTTACGACGGTGGTCTAAAAAGGGGAATGTGTCAGTGATCTCTCATTCACCAATCATTCTTATAGCTCTTTTTTGCATTCTACCCAAGAGGCTTAAGTAGGTAGCTGGAGCACCAGCCCAAAGATGGGAATTGTACTCAAGCTTTGGACGGATATGGATAATAGCCAGATAAGACGGGGAGAAATATTTCTTGCACCGTCTTAAGAAACCCAAATATCTTGCGTCATTTTTGGTATTTGCTCGGTCCACAAGGGGTGGTCAGTGATGCACATACCTAGAATCTCGAGATGTTCGGTCTCATTGATGCCACTGTCCACTCATGGACAGTGGCATTGTACAATGCTGTTTAAGTCAGAGTTCAATGAGCTTATCATATTTTGCAGTTCCACATCCGAAGAGGAGGGATGTGAATCTGGAAACGAATATGAGAAGCTAAGGGTACTATCGGCAGAGAAACAATTTATTGGATTAGAAGTAACAGACAAGAGCATTAATAAAAATTAGAAAGAAGGTCGGAGACAAAACGGAGCTCTGGGGCACACCAGCATTTATATTGTGGGTTTCAGACTTGAATCCGTCCAATACAACTTGTATTGAACGGTTCGAACGAAGAAGGGATTCATCGATACCGAAGGCACGCATTTTCGATAAAAGAGCAAAATGTCAGACCTTATCAAATGCCTTTGAACTGGTGGAAGCATCAACAACTGCTACTGTGTAGATACCGAAACTGGCCTCAAGGAGGTTGCCAAATGAACTTAAATGTTAAAAGTTGACCAAAAACTCGCAATATGATCGTAAACAAATCATCATAATAAATAGCCTGCTCTTAAGGGACAGACAAACAAATTCAGCATATGCGAAATCTTAATTTCTGATGGAAGTATACATATTTTAAGGGGCTTTTATTGCACCTCATCAGTATTTAACAATTTTGGTACAAACTTTTAAAGTTTCAGTCTATTGCCTAATCCTTGATTTGGGTAAGATTATTCAGGAATTTAGCAATCCAAAACATGCGACTTAAGTTGAGCAGCACTTTTCCGTAACAAATAACACTCTTAAAAGCATTATCTTCAAAAAGGACATTACCCATGATAAATAAAAAACATTTTAGACGCAAACAGGATTCGAACCGACGCGACGACGTCTTCAATGTTACTTGTATTACAGAGATGATTCGGCGTAGACATTTTGTTGTTTACATTAAAACAAGGTAAATGTTATGTGTTTACTCTGGTATAAGTGCACTTGCATATGTTCAAAATGAAATGAAAAATGATAAATATTATTTAGCTCACCGAATATTCTGGAACAATTATAGATGACTTTGGTTTCTAAAGTTTTTTTTTCCGGAACCAAACTTAATATTCAATTAATTCTAATTTTGCTTATTATATTTCAAAAAATACAATTCCAGGCACAAAACACAAAATTTTTATCAAGAATCCAAATAAATAAAGGACAAGGACATCGACTAACGAGCAAATCACGAATTCCATTTGTCGATACTGAAAAATGTACTAGATGCTATGATAGATAGCAAGTACTATCGAGAATTGAATCTAGTACAATAGCGAAAAGTCAATTCTCGATAGTACTAGTTATACATATACAAAGTTGCTGAAAATTTTGTGGCTGTTTGATTTCAAAATATAATTATTGCAAACACAAAAGACGAAACGGATGACTAATGAATTTCAGTTGTCTCCTTACTGAAAAAAAGTACCTACAAGATGAGTTTTAAAAAGAAGTGCTGACGCAGTTTTTTGGCTAAATGGGTGAACATAAAATTTGCACGCATTCATTTTTGGAAAACACCAACATAATTAATTAATTCTAGGTACTTAATCTAAAAAAGGGGTTAACGTTTGATCGGATGAAATACTAAAACATATATGTACATATATTATCGATGCGATGTAGCAAGAAATGCTCCATCGTATCGATCTAATGAAAGCTGGATCTTACTTGCGTCGTCCTGTTATGTTTAGAGGGGTTCACATGGACTAACATGCTCGACAGCATTGCTCGTTCACCATAAATGTTCCATCATTTGAACACAAACACAACGAAATTGTTCTAGTTGAAGACCAAGAATGCTTTTAATGTGCTATTAACTCATTAGTAAAATTAATGATTTCCTTTTATCTCAAGAGATGACAAAGAAAATTATTACAAAATTGAGAAAGAAAATTTGTTGCATTGTATATGAAAGAAAATTTGTTGCATTGTAAATAGAGACAGCTAGTTTTATGAAGAACGGTGTTTTCGAGTTTTTGTGCTAAATACATCAAAACCAAAAAAAAAGATCTAATTCCTTAAATGAATTACATTTTCAAGCATGTGTTGAGGAAAACAATGCAGGAAGTTTTTTTTTCTGATTTTAGTTTTCACAGATGACGTTTCGATGACTATTCTAACTTGTTTGATGTTCTACACTTTTCTGTGCTGTTCTTAACTAATATGTCGGGTCGGTTTGAATTTATGAATTATGAGAAATGGCATCGTAATTTTGCATTGAACTTTGAAGGGTGTTAAAATCAAGGGATCTTCTTTTTAGAATGGAATCAGACCTGTTACTTCTGCCCAATTGAACGCATTTAGAATGCTTTTTCTGCTTCCAGATTGCAAATTAAAACCGCCATTACGCAAGTGAAACTTTTCCGTTCAGTTTTAAAATCAACTGACAAAATACAGGGATGGCTCGCAAACACTATTTTAGGCCGTGTGAGAATTAGATGCATTGATGAATTTTGTTTAGTCTGCTCCGCAGCTAGTCTAATTTTGTTTTTAAAACATTTTATTCAATGCGAAAGTGTCAAAATTTAACCAAACGTCAAGTTTTAATCTATTTTTAACCCAATTCGATTTAAAAAAAATCAGAAAGGCATTTATGCAACCCATCTCATAAAAATGTTAGAAGGATTCTAGCAATCACTGATTCAAGTGGATTTTGGTGCAATGGGCCATAATTTTAATAATAAATTGATTCCTAAAAAAGTGTTTCATTTTGTATTGCTCGCAAACAAAAATATGCTTACCTGCTACTATTTTTATTTGCGTCTCCTCATGATAACCCAATATAATTTTAAATGGTGCAGTTTAGAAATGTTTATCAAATATTTTGATAATCGAAAAAATTATAATCAAATTATTACTGACGTCATAGAAATTTTATTTTCATAAATTATTATCAGCCGAGATAAAAAAGCTACAAGAATCGAAACCAAAATAAATAACTCTTCGATGTGTATGTGCAGCAAAACCTTTTAAAGAAAAAAAAAAAAATAAATAAATGAAAAGCCAAACACCAACTGATCTCAGTAGCTGTCAGTGTTTTTCAATTTGTTAGAACTTATTGCATCTATTTTATTTTTATTCACGTACAACCTCAAGAATAAAAGGATAAATACTGCCCCATTATTTAATGTCATTTTCCATTTTTTTTTTTTTTTTTTTTGACACTTCTTCTTCTGCCTCCAATGGAACGGGTTATGATGTATGTGTTATTCTTCGGACGATTCTGTTTTCAAAACGGAAGAGCTCTGCTCTTCTCAGAAGCATTCCGCATATCAAAGTCAGTCTAATGGAACTGTTTAAGAAGACTTCTGGACTCTTCCGAATGCTTCTGAACGTCTATTGGAAAACGACATAAGGTCTCTTTTTCCAGTCGCTGCTCGCTCAACATCAAGATCACACCGGCTGTCACCTTTCAGTCTCACCAAAGTCAAATTTGAACGGAACATTGTTACTTCTTAATTGACATTTCGTTTATGAAAAGCCTATTTGAAATAAACAATAGAAGCTTTATCCTTACATTGCTGAATTCGAGAGATCTAAATTCTCCCAAAGACTATTGGCACTAATTTAGCTATTGCAAGACAAGACCTATTTTAACGATAATGATCTTCAATGCTTACAGTTATAGTTTCTCGTTACTACTTAAAGTTTTTTGTTTTGTTCTCTCTCTTCGTCTTCGTTCAGTTAGCTAAGCTTACATAAACACTTAGCACAGTTCGACGATATTTTCTTAATCAGCAACACGCCAAGAGTTCTTCTCTAGGCATTCTACAAACCGGAGGGTAGTAAGAAATTATAAGAACAATGTGGAGCATTTTGCTTAGAAATGCTCCACATGCGAACGACGATGAGCGGTGGCGGCGCCGCGACACGATCGCGATCGATTGGGGGGTGTGTTGGTTTATCAGAGAAAAAAACAAAGCAAACCTTCACACACAAGAAAAACGAAGAATACACTCGCCTATAATGGAAGCAGGTTGAGGTGGGTGCATATGTGTATAAAAGCATTCTCCTCTCGCTAACCGCTGCTGGAACTGGGGCTGGGGCTACGATGGTTTTGCCAGGCAGTTATGTTTTGATGGCAGAGATTTGGTGTTTTTTTGCCAGTAGTATAACGATCGTGTAAAAGCTCACTTCCGAAGTGGACACACTGATATCGATACCGACACCTGCCCCCTTGGGCCTAGATTTCATCACTAAGCATGGTGCAAACAAATACCTGCTCTGTATTTTCTTAAGTTCAATTTTTTTTTTGTCAATTTTTTGTTTTGCAAGAAATGAGCTTGCGACTACTTGTTCGAAAACAAACAAACTGCCTTTATGTCTGCGCATATTTGCGTCCCGTCGCGTTTTGATGCTAAATTTCATTCTCAAAAAAAAAAAATCAGTTATCTTTTTAGTCTCGGTTAAACAATAAAAAAAAAGGAAATCATTAAGCAGAGGAAATTAGTTTTTAATCAAATGTCAAAATATAGTGTAGCCCGGTGCATGGAATTCCTAAAGGATAAAAGTTTAACATTTAAACAACAGAAAAAATAACAACAACATATGTAGCAATATTCGCAAAATGACCGAACATTTATTTATAAATTAAATTTGATTCGATAAGGATCTTTATAAGTTCTGTTTGTGCATACATAAAATATCGTACCTTCATTGAATTTTTGTTTTGTGTTAATAAGAGGTTTTTATCCGATATGATAAGAAACTTTGTAAAAAGTTGTTAATCAAGAAGATATCGGTGAAAACTGATCATTCAAAGTGTGAAATACTAAATAAACATGCTTAATGTCTAAGTGCTGTGTTATTGCTTTTTTTCTTTGCCCCAAGTATAAGAAGTTAAAAAAATATATACCTCTCACAAGGTAGATATACCCACTTATATTGTGATATTGTGGTTTTTAATTTAAGTTAACAAAAAAAATCATGTACCAATGAGCTTGTCACGTATTTCGTGATATAAGGAAAATAATTCAGATATATAGTCTATCAATATAAATTTGCAGTTTAAACTTTAAAAAGGTTTATGCTGAAGACTCAATAAAAAGTCTTGAAAGGTTTGCTTTTGCTTTTTTTTGGTGAACAAATTATCACAATTGGAGTCGAGTTTTAAAACCTTATTAGTACCTATTTTTGGCTGTGTAAACATTAATAATTCGGCTTATTTAAAGTTCTACTTAATATCCCATGTAGTCGGGAGTGTGGTTTTGAAGTTTATTGGGTTGATAGTTCTTGGAGTGCATTCGGTAAGTCGATTAAGTTTTTTTAAAGTGATTTTCGAAGAATTCTCCAAGAAGAGGTACTTTTTTTAAGGTTTCTTGGAAGAAATTCATAGCCTTACTTAGGAGCTAACTGGCTTTACTTATTTTCTTTTGGTTTTATTTTGTATGTGTAGCTTAGGTTTTGCCCTATCCAATTACAATCTATTATTTTTCAATAGAAATACGATGGAACATTGTTATGTTATTGTTAAGTAGTTCGAGCAAATAACAAGTCTTAGAAACTGTTGCAGTCAACCGTTTTTCTTTGGAATTTCAAATAGTACTGGGAGCCGAAAAATGACATTTCCTCCGTTTTGAAAAGATGATTTTAAAATAGTCCTTTCATACTAATTTCTTGGTGGACTGAGAAATAACGAATATAATAGTCCAGGAAAATCGATTATCAGTAGAAAAATATACCTACGAACCCACAAAAACCGACAACACTCAAAAGAGAACGGTGATTTTTCAATATACGTTGTAATTTCGTTGTATTGTTGATACAGATAGTGGTTCTTCCCGCATTTCATAGGTGACATGCAAATCTCCAGTTTTCGTCGTAACTCTAGGTCGTCCTGACCTCGATTTTTCCTTTAAACCGCTGTTACTAAAGTAACGCTGTATGGTCCTGTGAACTGCATCTTTGGAAACCTCAGTTTTGTGGTGATTTCTATTTGCGAAAAGCCTTCTTCAATAAGAGTCATAATCGCAGATTGAGTTTCAGTAGTTAATTCCTTTACTTTTCCCATGATGCACATTTTGTTTACTGAAGAAGATCCACGAGTCTCAAATAAATTTAAATTTGATCAAACTGTGCGTTATATACAAATTCCTGAAATATGCAGGTATTCAATTTTGCATTTTTCTTACCCTTACATTACCCAAGTCATAAAAAAAATTCCAAATTGAATGTAAAAAGTCATAAAAATTTAAAATTATTACGGGAAATACAAATAGAAGTCAAAAAACCAAAATTGGGTTTTTTACCTTTTTTTCACAAAATTCCTTATAATTTACAGAAAAGGATTAATATCTGAGGTTTTTTTTACTTGTACCTCTTATGAATGGTATAATTTATCAATGCAGGTTAAAAAAAAATCCTATTTTCATTCATTAACTCAAGCGCCAGGTACGAATAGAGCAACCCTTTGAAGGTGGTCTCAAACTTTTGACCGGTAGTGTAGGTTCGTAAATGATATGTTTGGCGTAGGTTTGCTCAGAAGAAGAATTTTTCTCTATTCTTTTGGTTGTTTTTTTTACAGTACCTTTGGCGATGCCAATATCCTTCAGCTGTATATACCAGGTCTTGTCTATAAGGACGCTGATTCTTCTTCGATTTTCTTGCACCATGTGCTTCTACTTCGATAGAGCGTAACACTTATGATCATTGAAAAAACAGATACTATAGGATCCTGTTTAAAGTTCATCACTACTAATGTTCAATCTCTTATTAAGGCATTTGATAGAGTTTGGCTCCATGCTCTTTTATCAAAAATGCGTGCTTTCGGTATTGATGAGTCCCTCCTTCGTTGGATTAGAAAACTTTATTTCGAATCGTTCTATACAAGTTTGTATTGGACGGGTTCAAGTCTGAAACCCACAATATAAATGCTGGTGTGCCCCAGGGCTCCGTTTTGTCTCCGACCTTCTTCTTCATTTTCATAAATGATCTCTTGTCTGTAACTTCTAATCCAATTCATTGTTTTCGCTGATAATAGTACCCTTAGCTTTTCATATTTGTTCCCAGACTCACATCCCTCTCTTCGATGTGGAACTGCAACGGATATATATGATAAGATCATTAAACTCTGACTAAACAGCATGTACAATGGGAATAAAAACCGAGTAGAGTTCAATGCTTCGAAAACTCAATGCTGTCTTGTTTCGTTGAAGCGAGATATACCCCCCTGCCACTGTCCATGAGTGTCACTTGCATCAGTGAAACCGAACATCTCGAGATTCTCGCTACGTGTATCACCTTCCACCTTTTGTGGAATGATCACATTTGCGATGTCGCCAAAAATTGCCACAAGATGTTTAGGTTTTATAAGACAATGCAATAATTTTGTTTCCCTTCTGATCTGGCTACTATCTATAAAACATATATACGTCCAAAGCTTGAGTACAAACTTCCACGTTTGGGCTGGTGCTCCAGTAACGTACTTATGTCCTTTGGAACAGTATCCATAGAGCAGAACATTTAAGATGATTGGTGACCATACCATCGTTGAGACATTTACGTCACTCGAACATCGACATACTGTCTCATGCCTCACCCTTTTTACCGTTAATTCAATGGTTTTAGCCAGCTGCATTCCTCCCCTTAAGATATTCAACCGTAATACCCGCGCCTCCAGGAATGCCCATCCACGCCAACTTCGGACGTACGTCATGTTCAGAGAATAGTTCTTTAGTCCGTAATACGCGAATGTGGAACTCTCTTTCACACCCTGTCTTCCCCAGGCACTGCAATGTTTCAGGAATTCAAGACCAATGTTAACTGACACCTCATCCATAACCCTCTCCGTCTATCCTACTTTCCCTAACGGTCACACTGTGATTTGGCATTAAAGGGAACAAAAACCCCTTGACTGCATGCATATTATATAAAAAAAAAGTGACTTTATTCTCTTCAAATTTACCATTAAATTGAGAAGTTGATGATTCAAAGGTTCAGTAATATGTCAACTATTCTTAAAAGAGAATTACATTCCACTTCGTTGTTCCTGAGTGGCACTTGAACATCTTTTTTCATTCAATGCATGACTTGAATGACGACAAGACAAGTGACGGCACATTCTTGGGCTATTAAAAATGTGCTAATATTTTGTTTAAAGTTAATTTGAAATGCTTAAAAATTGCAAAACAATTTTCTCAACATAAATCTCAACCATGCTAATGGGCCGTGCCAGCCTAACTGATATTCCCATCTTTTTACTAGCCATTTAATCTATAAGCTTTTTAGATGACCTTATAAGCATCTATCTTATGAGCCTTCATTAAAAAGTAACTAATCACAGAAAATCAAACCGATTACGTGTGATTACCTCAAAGATAGCAAGTGTTTAGATGGGTCGCAAGTCGCAACGCCAACTGTCGATCGTCGTCACCAACAATTTGTTTATTGAAACCCGAACAAAAAATTCGATTGTTCTTTCTTAACTAATTGATTTGCGCTTTTACAATAAAATGCATGACTGGGCCCCATGAAAGTGGTCTCCAATGTGCCAATAGTTGTGTAATAGGCCATACATCAGTTAGTTTAGAGTGGTGGGCAAACTTTTTTAATGGTGGGCCAGGAAATTCAAGAAATCGCAGAGGAGGGCCAAAATTATGTGAAAAAATGCTTTTTGTGTTGAATATTTTATTCATATAAAAATATTATAGCAATTTCAAAAATACAATTTAACTTTTATACGAAGGCCCTGCCATGGTAGGCGTGTGAGATGTATGAAATTGCTTCTGATTTGCCATAATATTTTCGAATGCAGGTTCAAGCTGTGACGAAGTAACTTTCAAAAGCGCAAAAAGGTGTTCATCAGTAAGTCGGTTTCTGATTGAGTTTTTCCGCAATTTCATGGTCGAAAAAGTCTGTTCGCACACGTACGACGATGCAAACATTGCCATTATTTTCTGGGCGTTAGAAATCATCTTCGGGAATTCAGCTTTCGGCAGTGTTCTATAAAAATCTAATTTTGTGGAATTTAAGAACAGTTGTTTTAAATGGGTGCTGCACTGCATTTCAATAATTTCCAACTGCAATTCCGCAGAGACATTTTCCGGATCTACATTAAACGGCATCGAGAAGACATCCAGCGACGACTGAATGTTCTTAAAATCTTGAAACCTAGTTTCAAATTCTATGTGAAGTTTTTTCAACGCCTGACCGAATTCTTTCAGTTTGTTCTCACTCACTGGTGACATGGATTTTAAACGCGGAAAGTGAGTCAAATCGTTCTTAGCGATGCAGTTGTAAAACAGAAAGAGCTGGTTTTTAAATGATTTAAGATAACCCCAAGTCTCATCTATAAATTGGTTCTTTCCTTGCAACTTTTTATTTAATTTGTTGTAGTGTTCGAGCAAATCGGTAAAAAATGAAAAATCGATACGCCAATCTTTGTCTTCGAAGATTTGGAAATCAGACCATTTGTCTGTTTTATTCTTTAAGAAATCTTGTATTTCCTCTCTTAAATTCCAGATGCGTTCAAATGCATAACCACAACTTAACCATCTTACTTTAGTGTGGTAAAGTAGGTCCGTATAATCTGCATCGACTTCAGTCAGAAATTCTTGGAATTGCCGGTGTATCAAGCCCCTGGATCGAATAGTGTTAATGAGTTTAATAACCACATTAAGTACATGGGTAATATCTATTGCAGCTTTGCAAAGCACGTCCTGGTGGATTATGCAATGTAAAAATACAACATTGTGATTAGGATTTTGGTTCTGAAATATACCTAAAAATCCCGCGTTTTTTCCAACCATATTTGGGGCTCCATCCGTCGTTATATTGCACAGTTTTGAAATAGGAGCATTTAAATTTTGAAGACCTTCAAAAAATTCGTTATAAATTATCTGCCCCGTCGTTTTTCCCTTTAGCGATTGCAAACAAGCTAGCTCTTCAGTAATATTAAATTCGTCGTCAACGCCTCTAATGAAGATCAATAACTGAGCAGTGTCACTTCTATCCGTACTCTCATCCATCGTCACGGAAAAATATTTAAAGTGTTCAATGCGTTGCATAAATTGAGTCGACAAGTTTGATGCAATCGCATCAATTCGAGTTGTAACCGTTTTTCGCGATAAGCTGACAGACTCAAACTCTTTTTTCTTATCTGGGCAGATTATACTACTCATACTCACCATGCAATCTTTAACAAACTCTCCTTCCGAGTATGGTTTGTTACTTTTAGCAATTTTATAAGCAACGACATATCCAGCAAGTGTAGAAGCCTTTTGAACAGTGTTTTGTTTCGTGAACATATTTCTTTGAGCGCTCATTGTTTTTTTTAAGTTTTCGGCATTCACCTTCCTTTCTGCGTCATTCATCAAAGCATATTTGGTTTTAGAATGCTTAGTGTTAAAATGGCGAGCAAGGTTAAAATCTTTAAATACCGCAACTGCTTCATTACATATAAGACATACTGGCTTACCGTTACATTCTGTAAAGAAGTATTTCGAAGACCACTCTTCTTTAAACAGTCGACACTCGGCATCGACTTTCCGTTTTCTACACGCCATTGTCTCAAAAGCGGAGCCTATTTTTTCATAAAATTATGAATGTAGTGCGTCACTCGAACGAGCAAAAATACTGATAAATTACTTACGCGAACAAGCAAAACTTTACGTGCAGATGCAGCTCGATGGGTGAAAGCAGGCCACTGAGTTCAGAGTTGTAATAAAAAAAAAATTTGTTGCTAACTCGCCTTAAATGCAATTATTTTGTATTTACTTCTGTTAAGTATTTCTTTACTCGTTCTTCGTTTTTTTACAATTTTTGACAGAAAATATTAAGAGCCTGAGTTAAACAGAAGATACTGAGTATGTGCGTACGGGTATAATTTTGCTTTCTGAACGAGTGAATTTAAAATTTTAAAATGTTGAATTATGAGGGATGTCTTTGTAGCTGAAAAAATAAAATAAGATAGTGGTTAGTAGGAAGTAAGAAGGTAAAAATATAATTATCGCGGGCCATATACTCCTCATTTCAAATGACCGTCGGGGGCCGGATTCAATGCTTTCGCGGGCCGGAGTTGGCCCGCGGGCCGTACTTTGCCCATCAATAAGATAATGAACTAATTTCAACAAAATTTTCCTCTAGGTGTAGCTGAGTTCAAACAGAGAATAGGGAAATTATGTCATAGGAAAAGGAAGTTATTTTGAGAGACTAAACAATTTTAGACAAAATCATACTTAATGCCTTTTGTCTGAAAGTTTTATTTTTATTTGCTTACTGTCTTAAGTGACCTTAGAGACACAAAAGAATTTATTCATAAATTTAAGGGGGTACAGTGGGTGTGTAGATTGTTCGCAGGCCTAATTTAATGCTGTCCGTTGTATATATTATGCTTGGCAAATAGCGATGATGCTTGAACAAATAAGAATGTAATAACCATTACTCATAGAAATGCTTTCAAACTACTTCTAGGAATAATTCTCATCCAATGATATTTAATAACAGAATAGCAAGTATACGCCACAGTGAACAAAATGTTTTGTATTTTCAAGACCATAGGCAAGGCATTTTTCCGATAAGAAAGTCTCTCCAAATTGAGAAATGAGTTTCCTTATATTTATCCGTCCAAAAGCCAGTCCGAGAATATTTTAATCAGAATTCTAAAGAGATTTCTAATTCTATATCAAAAATCTTGAACTACCAGATTAACACATTGTCGTGGATGCAATCTTGACAAGAACAATGATTCTAGTTTTATTGGCTATATTCAGACTAAAGACTTCGGGCATCTGATGGAATTGAAGATAGGGCTGTCTAGTTGTTGTTGACTCACTTAGACCTCAAGGATCCATTGTGGGGCTTAGGTGTAGAAAGTGTAGAAAAGTGTTGACACTACACTGCACTGCAGTGAATAGCAGAGAAAATGAATACACACTTGTTGCTATCTTCGACAAATACAGATGGTGTCTTTAGTAGCGTTTATAACAGTGCAGTAATGAAACCTAACATCAACCTAGAAGATACCATCGTTCATTGTATATCAAGAATCAGGCAGTAATCCTCTCAGCTTTCTTTTGAATTTTTCTTTATAAACAGGACTCATCAAAGACTGTATTGTTCCTTTTTTTTTATGGTGGCAAACGTTGGCATGGATGACCAACCCTAAAGCGCAGCAAACCTCCTTAAATCAATCTCGCTAGACCTATTTATATGATTAAAGAACCATATTTGGAACCAAAGCCAATTAGGTCAATACATCTTACCTATTTGTAAAACGCGCCTTAGCCATGAGATCCAAGTACGAGATCAAAGATAGCAGTTTTAAACTGTAGGAAGGAATAATAGAATCTGCCACACAAACCAGGTTAAGCTCTGCTGGATTCCTGGACACAGCAATATATAAGGCAACAAAATAGTAGATGAACTAGCCAAGAAAGAGTCAGAAGCAGGTACAAGAAGTATCGACCATTCAGATAGGGGACTACTCGTCCCGATTGGGGTACTCAAGAGTAAGATAGACCTTAAAATCAACAAGAGAAAATCAATAATTCCTGGAAATCCAGGACGATTGCATAATCTCTAGAAGTTTATGCCTAACACTATGAAAAGGAAACTCGGTTTATTCTATCGCTGAGTAAAAGGAACATTAAAATCCTGATAGGTGTACTAACGGGTCATTTCGCCATTGGTACAATGGCCAACAAGATAGGGCTTTTGCATCCATTTCTGTAGGAGCTGTCAGGATGAGGAGGAAATAGAAACCATTAAACACCTGCTCTGTGACTGTCCGAACTTCCAAACTAAACAACTCCGTCATTTCGGGAACAGGTTTGTTGGGGAACTGGAAAGGTCTCAATGGCAATTATGAGGAAATTTATAGATAGCACAGGCTGGTTCGTTAACGAGCCAATCTACGTTAATCGGCAAGTTTGAAGAACATCGATGCCAACTTTTATTTTTATAGTGGATCACAATGGACCAGAAGGCCCCCGTGTTTGCAACAGTTTACGCTGTGCACACCCTTTATCACCTAAGCTAACCTAACCTAACCTATCCTATGAAAATACGTAGGCTGTAACTTCCAAAAATACTAAAATCCTGGTTTACACTGCCCAGATTCTTTCATCGAATTTTCAACAACAGACATATGATCTAGGCCTATTACTGATACATATCTCTATATACATCCTCTATGGTCTATTACTTGCTGATGTTGTATAGAAAGCTATCGGTTCTTGCACCCAGCGTTGTTTATATCTTTCATGATCGTGGCACACGTTCGCAATGCTTTAAACATGTCTATTTGTTAGCAAGAAATTTTGAATTTTAATGCAATCTGCAATTTATTTAAATTATTTCCCAATTACTTATATGATTTTGTTTTAGTATTAGAAGATGATGTCTCCAAAAAGATGGATTCTCCTTTTGATATTTTATATATCATATTTAATGTTTGGCGCCAGTATTTATTACCACATCGAACACAACTTAGAAAAAGAAAGACGTGCAACTCAACTACAGGAACGAATTGAGATCAATGGTAAGTCTGTAAGGAAATATGGAGTACTTAGTTCATTTAATTTGACTACGAAATAATAATATTTACTTGAAATTGACATTGACATTTCACAGTACTTTGCACATGAATGTAACGAACTACAGACACATAACAGCACTGGCGACTGGGGCCATCGGCTGGGACAGAACAAGACACTAATACAACAGAGAGAGTCAAATAGACACATAGAAAGGAAGAACACATAACATAAACCTACGTGGCACAGAGGAGGAGACACAGATTTCAATCGTCTCATATCGCACAGGTGACCTCAGATAAGCTGGCGATTTTTGTAGAAAAAGAATGCTGTCGAAGCGGGGCTTGAACCCGTAGCGTTCGGCTTAGCAATCAACACCTCTATTCTCTGAGCCATGGCTACCTGCTTATATTTACTTTGATTCCGATTTACGTGTGCAGTTTTGTTTGCGTGAACCGGTAATTTAATCTTGATGGTATAAGTCATATGGGAATTGGAAGCCATTAATTTCAAATTGTCTTAATTGTAAAAATTATTATTAGTTAACACATTTAAACTTTTATGAATCCAAATTGAAAAAAAATGTATTATCGTTTCGTGTTCATTTGTCGTGTTCATTTGGAATGCAGTGATTTTAAATTCACTTTGTTTTTGGAGATGACTTAGTTTTCTAAAAGTTTTTTTTTTTAGTTTTCTAAACTAAATTGAGATATTTACCTTTATTTGTGCATCACCATCAGTTGCTAACTTTTTTTAAAATACAGATTTTCTCTAAAACATTTATATTTTGAAGCAAACACTGTTTTTTCAATAACGTGATCCAATCAGTTAAAAAAAGTGATAAATGATAAATAATGATTCTATATTTAGACAGTTACTTTACACATATTATTGCACATGTGTCAAAAATTAGGAAGTTGTAAATTACAAAGAGCGACTATATTTACCTAATAAAATTTGTATTGAATTAAATAAAGAGTGTACCTACATCTTTTTCATGGTAGTGCAATATTTAAGAGAGGGACCTAAGTCAGTCAATTTTCATTTTGTTGTTTATGAAGACAGCAAACAGAGCAACAACTCCGTCTTTGAATTTCGAACGGTTTTGAATTGGCGCTTATGACGGTTTCCATTGGTATTTTTTTGACGTTCTTACTTCTACCTCCATTGGAACGGCATTGGGCTTTGATGTATGTGTTATTCTTTGGAAGATTCTGTTTTCAAAACAGAAGAGTTCTGCTCTTCTCAGAAGCATTCCGTCTGTCAAAGCCAGTCCAATGGAATGGTTTCAGAAGATTTCTGGACTCTTCTGAATGCTTCTGCACGTCCAATGGAAAACGATCTTATTGGCAACTCTATACTTTTTAACAACTGTAAAATTTCAACTGTCATTTATCGGTCGTGGAGGGCAAACAAAAGCGGGATTTGCATACAATTTAGACCCAAGTGAAGTTGTTTACCCTCCACGACGACAAAACGTCAGCTCGTTTGACGTTTCCATCCAGTACTCTATTTTCGTTTTCCATTTGCAGTTCAGAATCATTCGCAAGAATCCAGAAACCTTCTAACGGACGGAATGCTTCTGAGAAGAGCAGATCTCTTCCGTTTTGAAAACAGAAGCGTCCGATGAATGACACTTTCATCATAACCCGTTCCATCGGAGGTAGAAGAAGAAACGTCAAAAAAAGACCAATGGTGGCATTAGGGCCACCTAACTTATGGTGTCAATCATGATTCTAATAAATCTCCGCCATCTAAAACTTTCTCTTATCGTGACAAGTGATCATAAAACCTGTACACATGATCCATCGTTAATTTTGGATTGTTAATCAATTAATCAAGTTAATATTTAAGTGTTTTACGCAAATTAAGTTGTCAATTTATTTTTTGGATGTTCTTATCATTTCACTGCAAGGCTTTTTGATGATTCCTTGGATCTCATCAATTACATTCTAACGGAAAATATGTTTTTATCAAAGCTAATACCTTTTCAAGAAATGTTTGATAAATTGTTGCCATCGTAGCAAAATCAAATATTACTCAACTTAAAAATTCAAGCCGTTTATCATTTTGAAGAGCATTCAAAAGATCATATCAGTTATAGAACATAACTCATTACATCATGTAGGCGGAAAGACACTTAATTTTGATTAGGTGCTATCGCGACAAGAAAAATCCGCCATTCAGCATACAAAAATTCCTTACTTTTCATGAAATAAGTTTAACATTATGAGATGCAGTGATTTGGCCTTAACTTTAAAGATTTAAATTTCAGAACTCTAGATTTTAATTAAACCTGACTTGACCATATTTTCAGAATATCTCACTTATCAACTGGAATCCAAAAACGAATCGGTCCAAAATGACGTTCTAGTAAGAATCACAGAATACTGCGGAAAGCCGGTAACAAATTATACAACTGATACATTTGAAGAACCATATACTTGGACATTTTACCACGCGTTCTTTTTCTCCTTCACGGTTCTGTCAACAGTGGGCTATGGAAATCTCGCACCGACAACAACTCTAGGTCGTATTATAATGATTGCGTATTCTCTAATTGGTATTCCAATTAACGGTATTTTGTTTTCTGGCTTGGGAGATTTTTTCAGCAATACTGTGAGTTTGTATATTTTTTTTTTCTTAGGCCGTGTGCGAATTGGGTTTGGTTAAATTTTCACAATTCGCATTGAATAAAACGTGTTAAAAATTAGACTAGTTGCGGAGCAGGTTAAAATATGACAGTAGTGGTTAAAAATTTATCCATTTTTAACTACAATTCGCAAACGGCCTTACAATCAAATAAGAATGACGTCAATATCTGTTCTTGTAGTTCACTTCAATCTACACAAAATACAAAAACTATAAAATTACAAACGATATTCGTTATGTTCCACCGCAATTGAGTTTATTTGCAACGGTTTGCATCGCACTTGTACCTGGAATTGCCTTCTCCATTATATTGCCGTCGTTAATGTTTTCGTATTTTGAAAATTGGTCATTTGCAACATCGGTATATTATTCATACGTTACAATGACGACAATTGGATTTGGTGACTTTGTTCCAACTTTTCAACCACAACAGGTTTGTAACCTTTTTTTTTGTGACGCACAAGCATTAATATCGCGTTTCTCTTTAGCCTCACAAATTCGGAGGACTTTTTATTGTATACCAAATATTTATAATCGTTTGGTTTATATTTTCTTTGGGCTATCTCGTGATGATAATGACATTCATAAGCAAGTAAGTTTTTTTATTGCAAATTTCTATCAAAATCAATGGGAATGTGCACGTGAATTCATCAATCAATGCTAATCGTCATTGTTTTCTTTTACAGAGGACTACGAAGTAAGAAATTGATGATGTAGAAATATCAACTGTCAGAAAATATAAAGGCCACTCAGCATCGTATTTGGAGCGGCGTAACAAAAGATGTTGGTTATTTGAGAAGGATACTCAACGAGCTATACATTTTAAAATTTAAGGTGAGAATTTGGAGTAGTTTGTTCTGTACTTAGTAGTGTCCGTAGCTTAGTGGTAAGGTGCGTTAGCTGCTAAGCAAAATGTCATGGGTTCGAGTCCTACTCGTGTCTATAGTTTTATTTCATCTTTCACGGGCACTGCCATCTTGCCTGAAGAACCTGACAAAAACTTGCCAAGAGTATCAATCTGTCATCAAAAAGTGCTTCCTTCAATTTCTTTGCCGAGTCTGGAATCGGCGTTTTAATTTGTAGTCTCCCCTCAATTCTTCACACGCACCTCAGAGACTTGTAAGATGAGAATAGTAAGCACTACTTAGGCCCTCTGGCTCTTCAAGAGCATGTTCGCGGCCACTCTATTTTTTGTTCTATACTGTTTACTGTTTTTAAAGTGCATTCCTTCTCGCACCAAAAGTATTAGGATCAGGGACTACCAAGGTATGAGCGCATTAAATAAATAGTGATTAATTCCGTTCAGCTGAAATTTTGTATGGAAATGTCAAACCCGTCACGCGGGACAGGAGTTGAGAAAAGTTACTGCTTAGTTGACGCGCATCCCCCATACAAATTTTAAGCATGTCATCTCGTTCGTCGTCGGCGACTGGCGGACTGGTGACTGCAATTCTGTTTCTATTCTTTAGGCTGAGACCGATTTTTAGATCACAAGATCTACAGATACAAATCTGGAGTCGGTTTGTGAACTTTTGTTCACTTTTTTTTTCATTTATGACGAGCTGCATGACGGCTTGCCTTAACACCATAAACTTAAAAAATAAAAAAACCTGTAATGACGTTCAGATATATTAAAAACAACACGTTAAATTGATTTCTTGTTGTGTGTAATTATCGTTTCAACATTTCCCATCCCATTTAACTTGAATTTCTTCTTCACGCCCGTATACAATGAACCACTATACTTAACAGAAAAGCGTTCGATATCATGTCCGGACCTTAGTATATACCGCACGGATGCACCAGTCCATTCGCCGTAAACGAGCGTTCTCCGAATGCATTGGTGCAATGGATCAACCAATCAGTGGCTCCCCACCATACAAAACATCATCCGATACAGAATTGAGCAATATCAATAAACAAAAAACCTTTGAAACTGCCGAAAATTTCAAACAAACAACACAGCTTTTAGCCCAAGTTGTAAACGCATTAGCTAGTATAAGACCCATGGACAATGAAGCGACCATCGGCTCGTCTGGATTCGATGGTGGCTATCATGGTCTCAATGATTCGCAAATTTTATCAAGCGAATGGTCATTTCAAACAGGAGCTGAACCGATACCCCAACGAGGACGAGCTTTCTCTGATTTCAATCTTAGCTTTAAGCCGAGTTTGCATCCCTTACCAAATGAATGGACATGGAGTGGTGATAATGTCCAAATTCAACAAGCCATCAACACGCGATTTAAGAAAAAGCGTCAAGTTGAAGACAACTATAAACAACAATGTACTCAAATTCCATATCCGGGGTGCTCTGGATATGGTCGATCAAAATGGTGATGCTTGGTACAAGCAGACAACGTAGGCAATTCTCGGGGTCTGAAGGTGGTAAGCAGCTTTTGAGGAAAATTGTAAATCCCTTCAGAAAGCGTTCGGTCTCAGGGCTGTATAGACGCCACTAAGCGTTCCCCGAACGAAATTCTCCATTACACGTTTTTGTATCCGGAAGTTCCTGACTGTGGTAAGCATGCGGCGAGGTAAGGATTATTATAGTACAATTAACGTTTGCCAAGCTAATGAGAAGAAGAAGCTTTCGGGTATTGATAATTTGGGACTCACTGGAGATGGTGGTGAGCCGACTCTTTTCAACCGCAAAAGTTCAAACTTTGGTTTTGAAGAGAAACCAAATATGAAAATAGCTCTAATCCTGCACAACCACCGACGCCATCTGGTGGTAAGCTGAAAAAGCGCCGTGAGAGCTTATTCACACAGAATCCAATATGCGCAGAGGCAGCATGTTTGCTTCCACCGCTACTAATGCAAATCGCAGGGGAAGCCTTTTCATCAACCAACCTTCAAGAAAGCATTCAATGAGGGTCAACAAATCAGGCGCACTAGTCTTTTCTCCCAAGATAAATGAAAGACCCATCAAATCCGGAAATTCTGGTGAATACAACAATTGCTGATTTGATCCGGGCTCTTGAAGCAGTGATGCATACTCAAGCCGTGCTTGGCCAACCATCAACAGAAGACAATACCATTGATCCAAAAAATAGAAAATTCGGAACAACTGGACTAGCACCATTATCTCTTCCACCATTCATGTCGATATTGAACCCAGAAGAAAAAACAACAATGTCAGGAAATCGATATTTGCGACGATCGACTATAATCGGTACCCCATCATTTCCAAGTAGTACCGCTTCCAATGTTTTCACTCAACGCCAACCAATAACTAGTGTGTCGGGTGCGACGACGACAATGGGCAATAGTGACCCCCCACCGATATATTCTGAGAAACCAACCATGAAGTTCAATCGACGTTTTAGTGTTCGTCCTACAACACTGAACATTCCACCTGGAATGGCAGGATCAGTGAATTACAATATACCCAACAGTCAAAACACTACTTCACAGAGTGTTGTACAGAGAAGACTCTCTCTAAGACCATCACCCCTCTCAAGAGAATCCAGCAATGCCCCTTCGAATTTGACTAATCGATCAGTTCTGGGCTCTAGAATTACAGCACCAACCACGAGTAGCAGTACGCATTCGCCACTATCACGAATTGTTCAAATATCAGAAGCACAGAGGAAGAACAGTGAACAAAGGGAACATAAGCAATAAATCAAGTTGGTATAGATTTTATTTTATTTCTGCGCTTAAGCAAGGATTTTTTTTTTTTTTGTTTTGAAATTTATGAACCTGGAAGGAAGTTGATCAGTTATCATATAGAATGAAATATAGTTACCGTTATTTCTGTATTAATAGAAATTTATTATGTAAACTTGTGTTATATTGTTTGTTTTTTTGATATATTTAACATATTATTATTAATTTATGTAAATATTTGCATGCGTGCCTATAAGTATAAATCTATCTTAAATAAATGCGTTTTTCTGTGAACATTTGTTGATTTTAATGTAATACTACGCTTCCACTTCTGAATCCGGGATAGCGAATAAGATTTAGAATAAATCTTGACCTTTATCTGATATGGAAAGAATTACCGACACAGTTGGTAAAACTGTTAAATTTGACATATCTTTGTATGTCATTAGGCCAGTTCCACCTAAAAATATCGAATTCTAATAAAGAATCGAAGTAGTTGCACTACAGATTCATAATTCCTGAAGCCCCAGTATTGGGCACCATAGAATATAGTAGCTCGAGCTATCGATCAAACACCTTGAATGTGTGTTTATTTGAAGTATAAGAACGGTTAAATATATTTTTAATTGAAACAAATAGCTGGTTTTGCTTTTTTGAGCTTTGTTTTTAAGTGATGCTCCATATTAAGATTACACAACAGATTTATATTCAAAGATAATGAAATGGTTTGACAACATCCAGTCTTTCACTTACAAAAGTCCATTTCTCATGGTGACTTTAGAGCTCCGGAACCATTTTTATAAACTACGACTTTTGATTTATTTGTATTGAATTGTAAGTTTCACTTTTGGCAATAGGTTTTCAATTTATTGATAATAGACTGCAACATCTTAGGATCCTCAGCTAATAAGACAATGTCACCGGCCGGCGCGCCGTAGAGGATGACTTTAGTTTTCATCCCCGCCAAGGATACTCCTCCCGGGAGTGCTTCTGTAATGTCATAGATAAACAATACAACATCCTTGGTGAACTTCTATTTCATTGCAGTTGTAGTTTCATACAGTTTTTCTATTGCTTTTATAAACTTGTAAGATACTCCAATGCAACTTAGTTTGTAAAACAGACATTTTCGGTCAACAGAGTCAAATGCGGTTCTAAAGTCAACAAAGAAAGCGTACATATTTTGTTTATTATTCAATTTTATTTCTGCTAAATTGACCAGTATGAAAACGTTATCTACAATGCCTTTTCTGAAGCCGGCTTGAAACTCGCTAAGTTTGTTGTTACTTATGACCCAACTCTTAAAGCGTTTAGAGCAGAATCGATGTATAGATTTTTAAGGCTGAGTTCAGTAGCGAAATGCCTCTATAGTTACTTGGAATAATAGGGTTTCCTTTTTTATACATGGGCGTTAAAAGAGAAAGAAAAATGTCAACTAATTCCAAAATTCAAAAAGAAAATCCACAATCAATCAAATTTGAAATTCAAATTCAAATATGTATAACCGCCAATATGGCTGCTGTTGTATTTGGTATTTATCGGTAAGGCAGTTCAAGGTACAGGTTTATTCTTGCATTCGGTGCAATAAAAAATTGGTTGTTCTTCTTTATAGTTCGTAAAAATTTATTATAAACGAGTCGAAAAAGTGAGGAAAAATTAAAATTGTGTAAAATTAAAGTAAATTAATTGTTTTTCTATGTTGTGAAGTGAAAATTTCTTGGATTTCATGTCAATAATTGTCTGCAATCTCGCTTCTAATCTTTTTGTAATTTTTCGTGTTAAAGTATAATAATGTGTTTGTTTTTTCCTTTTCGTGTTTAAAAAGAACAAAAAAATGTGTTAGTTATTCCTTTATTTTGGGAAAAAAAAACCTCCTCGGGTCCGGGAACGAACAATAAAGCCAAGTGTAGCGCGTCGCGTGCGAAGAGCAACCTTCTTAGCTATAAGAGCTCAAGAAATGATCTTAACAATTGCAAGAGGTAAGCTGCCTTTAAACAAAAATGAATATTTATGAACATGTACCTATTTACATATATTACATGCAACAGAAAATTAAGCTTATTTCGTTAAATTAAGCATTGCATAAACCATAACGTAACCCAACCTTGCTGCTTGAAGTTCCCCTAGGAATTGGCTTGTTTTCAACAATAGCCAGATTATTTTTTTGTTTTGGGAAAATTGAGCTTTGGTTTCTTGAATGATAAAGACAAAGTTCGCCTCGAACTAAGCAAGTGAGTCGTGGTCTGCGAAGTCCTTCGGGGTTGGGACTTTACTGTCCGGAGCACTTGTTATTAATTTACTCTAATGGGCCCGTCGCTTTACATTCACTTTTTCGTTTGGATCTTTCAAGATTCAGTTTTAAAATTGCTTGTGATCCTGTGGGCTCGAAGTCGCAGATTTTATTGGTTTCGCATCATCGCATTTTGGCTTTTGGACTAAGTAAAACTCCTAGTACAGTTCTAATAGTTCTTTTTCGTACCCAAATCCTACCCATCAAACCTACGGGACCGCAGTTCAGTTATGACTGTTTTATACCGCTCAAGGAGGAATGCAACCGAGGGCTCGTAGACAATTGGCTCAAATGTACATTCCTTCCGTAAAATTGATTCTCAAGGTTTTGCGGGATCTCTGAAAACAGTAACACTAAACACCGATAATAAACTATTGTCTCCAGAAGAAAAGTCCAAAAAGATCATCTATACCGGTTATCGTCGTTAGTTTCCCATTACTCATCTTGTCTCTTCTTGCCCACCTATTCTTTATCCAGTTCTGGTAGCAGCCATTTTCTGGTCTTAAATTCATTCAAAATACACATTGCCTGGACAGTATGCTTGTAAGTTATGTGGGAAAACCTTTGCCCAGGAATCTTGTACGGTCGTGTAGATGAAAAATAAATTGAATTAGAAAATTAATTCTAACCTTAGAATAATATCCCTTATAAAATTTGTAAATTCAGGTACCCGCCTCAAGGAACGAAGAAACGATATATGCCTTTGCCCAGCAATACCGAATATATACATAATCCGTTTGCTCTTTAAATTGCAGTGTATTCAAATCTCGAACGCTTCCTGTTTCCCTGAATTCTAGGTAGAACATTTTAATAATAAAGCCCTTATGATAAAAGAAATCAAAACACAAAATTGGCAATTAACTTTCATTTTATTTTCTCCCAGCACTTATATTAGCTAGCAACGGAGGCATGCGACTTCATGTGACTGTACAATCCTGGATGCTGTGCAAAGGCCCGACCGCAGATCTTGCAAACATACTTCTTCACCTTCTCATGTATCTTTATGTGCTGCGTCAGGCTGTTGTTTGTTTTAAAGGACGCCGAACATTGCTTACAATTATAAAGTCGAGGTCCCTTTTCGTGCGTCAGTCGATGCATTTTCAAATTATACGAATTCCTGAATCGCTTATCGCAAATTTCGCAAACATAATTCCTTACATCATAATGCCTGTTCATGTGTCCAGTAAGTTGGGACGACGACGAGTGTCCCTTGCCACAGATTTCACACACAAAAGGTCGATCGCCAGTATGAGTTCGCATATGAGATATTCGTTCAGTGGATGAAGCAAAACGTCTGTCACAATAATCACATTTGAATGGCTTTTCTCCAGTGTGCCGTCGAATGTGCACTACTAGATTCTGCTTGCACGCGTACGCACTGCCGCAAATGTCGCATTTGTGAGGCTTCTCTCCCTTGTGCAGTAACGCATGAATATCAAGACCGGATTTTTTTTTGAAGGTTTTCCCACAGTAGGAACATACGTGGGTTTTCTTCTTTTTAGCGAGGCCACAATCGTGCTGGCGCATATTCTTCACATATTGAAATTGTTCTCCACAGAACTTACAAGAAATTTTGGAACGAAGTATTTCCTCATCGCTTGGGTCGTCTGGTTCGTTGTTATCTTCAAAAGCTCTTTCTTCACCTTGAGATTGAAAATCGGCACCTGGACCATTCTCGCCTTCACAAAGTGTCATTTCGAAAGGTTCGTGTGTAATTTCAAGTTCCTCCTTTAGATAAGGTTCATCATCAATCGAAAAGAAATCCATGGAATCCGTGTATTCTTCCTATTATTTTAATGATTTTCATTATGACGAAACTGATTAAGAGGAACAACGACAACACTTACCAACAATTCCTGGTCCTTCAAATCGAGATCTTTGTCATCGTCTTGAGTGAAATTCATGTCCAACTCATGTTTTATTTCAGGGTCATCGTCCGAGTCAACTTCTTCGTTTGGTTCATAAGCAATGAAATTTTCTATTGATATGTGTACATCCATTATGTGATTGGAAAAGTCTTCAGCTGTTCCAAATTTTTCATTGCATAGACAACAGCCAAATATCAAGTCGCCGAAATGTCGATCAAGAAATACTTCGCCACATTTTTCAAGCTTGTTTAGTGGATCTATATCCACAAGTTGTGTTTCTAATAGAACAGCATTTTGGTTGCAAGCGTTTACTACGTCCGCAGACATGTTTCATTTAAATTTTTACTAAATGTTAAAGGAACAGTCAAGATATTTGTTTTCAAACAAAAAATTACGGCTGGAGAGATGCTATCCGCTACTGCAATGCAAGCCAGCCGTATAATGACAGTTGACTGTTGACAGTTTACATTTCACAACGTTGCCAAATGTCAACGTTTGATAAAAAGAAAAACGCCGTGTTCATTCTTCTGCAAGTTCATGCAAAATAGGGACTCAAAATCACAGGGGGTTACCTATGACTACATATCTCTCTCACTATAAAATTAATTTCACTTCCATTTTATCATAAATGATCTTTGGCCGACTCCACGGCACAGTACCCCCCAGTCTAAGGTATTATAATGCGCTTCTGTCAGAGGACCAAGATGACAGCAGTGAGGAAAGGCCAAATAAGAAATGCCGATCAGCCTAAAGAACCTAAGTTTTGTTTTTGTTCTGACTTTAGGTCTTGACATGTGACATCAAGCCGCGAAAAGGCACAACAAGACATTCCGATCAGACCCCAAAATTTTTGTTATGTTCGAATATAGGTCTCTGAATGTGACATATGCGCGAACTTTGGGGCGAAGAAAATCGAGCGACTCTAATACCTTGTAATCTCGTGTACCTGTGGACTCAAGGGGATAAATAGAAACAATACTACGTTAATCTTTGATTTTGTTACGGACATGGCATGGACATGACAAGAAATCAGTTAGACGCGAACAATATCACCGATTAGAAATAACAAACACTCCCTAACAAACCTTCAATTTTTTAAACACCGATACTCTTGACGACGACTTGCTTTTTAATGGATTTTAAACACTTTGGGCAAGAACACATTGATTTTCACGGTCTCTGTGGATTTATTTCCCCTTAACATGAATTACCATTGAAAACAGTATTGAAATTTTACTTGATAGAATTGATATCTCTAAATTATTATTTGGAGACAGATATAGCATATTCTCCCCACGTATTTAACACCTACCTCCGAGACATATCTAAAATTCAAAAACTAAATGGAGTTGGTTCGCTCGATTTGTATAAAAACTTATTTTTTAATTTTATTATTGCCGTCATAATCAATTCAAACTTTAGACCATTTTACTCTGAGAAATAATCCCTATACCATCTTTTTGCTACCTTTCAACACACATTCCAACAAGAGCATGCTACTTTTGGTTAACAAATTCCATTGAACCAAAATACATTGAACTTAGTAGCGATTCGTGGTGGTTGAATGTAAGTCCATTAAGTTTGTCTAGTTGCACGCATCCTCTTGCAGTAACTTGTCAATTTAGCCTTACGAGGCAGTTGTAATTTGATAGCTTCCATTCCTATCGTTGTTACAATGATCCATGTGGGTACGTTGGCGACAGAAGAATCATGTTGATTAAGATAGGACGTCTCCTTTGTCATCTCTATCTTGGGGTAGTATCAAGATTGCTTTCTACTTATGTAAAAAACATGGTTATCTCTGCTTGTATACCGTTGTCGCGTCAGTCGAATTCCATCTTGATTATACCATGTTAAATTATATAAAAAGGGAACTGTCCTCTCGTTCCTTGCTAGCATCTACACTTCTTTCTCTTATTCAGTTCTATCTATCCCTGGTAGTTCTCCTTCTCTTTCACAAAAAATGACTGAATTTATAAAAAACATGTAGGTCTTTTAGGGGTTCTTGCGCCTTGAAACCATTGAAACGACTATAATTTATTTTCGAGAGTATTTCTAATCGAAAAAAAAAACATGACAAGTCTTTTACTTACTTATCCGGCTCACAATCCATGAAGGACCTTAGCCTGAGATACTGCAGCCTTCCATCGTGAACGGTCCTCGTATGCACTCTCCAGTCGCCGAAACCTACCGCTCTGGCATCCGTAGTCCTTGGTCCTTGTCCGTAGGTTCGGTCTTCCTTATCGTCTCGAACCTGGGGCTGGGATGAGAAGACTTTTTTGCCTGGAGCGTTGTCGTCCATTCGCTCGATTTATTGGCCGAGCTAATATAGGTATCTTTTCTTGGTCTTCTGGACTACACCCACATCTTGGTACAGCTTATACAGTTCTCGGTTGAACCTTCTTCTCCATTCGCCATCGTCGCATACGAGACCGAAAATCCGTCGAAGAATTTTTCTCTCGAAAGTGCCCAGTAGCAATTCCCCTGTTTTACTTACCGTCCAGCACTAAGCGCCGTAGAGTAGGACTGGTAAAATCAAAGTGATAGCAGACACTTTGTCTTTCGAGTGAGGAGTTTTGAACCCAGTTGTTTTGCCAACCCGAAGCAGCAGCGGGTTGGGTTGCTTGGGTAACTCTTCGGATCTCCACTAAGGTGTTATTTGTGGGATTGATTCCAAGGTAGGTGAAATCCTTAACTACCTCGAAATTGCTGCTATCCACAATGACGTTTTGTCCTAGGCGGTGGACAAATGTTGCTTTGTTTTTTGATAGCATGTACTTTGTTTTGTCCTCATTCACTTAAAAACCAACGAGTTTCGCCTGTTCTTCAATCGCTGTGAAGGCCTCAAGCACAGCTCTCTTCGATCGACCGATGATGTCAATGTCGTCCGCATCGTCTAAATCAAGTACAATCATTATTTGTTTGGGTGTTTTTTCCCCTCAAGGCTTTAATGTGCATAAGCAGCTTTTCAGTTTCAATTCTCATCGACATTGGCACATGCATTCTATACCGACTGTTTTTTGCATTCCTTGAATCCTTGACGGATTCAAATTCCGAAAGCTCAGAGTGCTCGGTTACATTCACATTCACTGAGCGAGCCCTGTTTGCTCAGTTCCACGCTCGGAGCTAAAACCTGAACACCTATTAATCGTTTTTTTTTATCCTGCTACAATCGAAATTCTATAAAAATGGACAAAATTTTACAGCTTAAAAAAATAATTTATTCATTGAATTTAATGCACATCCAATCCTCCGGTACATTTAGAATTTCTGTTGGATTTGGTGAATATGTGGCTTTATAAGGAATATGCCATATACCGTTAACTTCCTGCGCGAATTTAAAGTGACGAGTTGGTTCCTGTTTGGAATAAGAATTAAATAAATGTTTAAATCAAAATCGAATGATCATTCCAACTTGGGAATGTCTTTATTTGAGATATATTCATTTACAACATTCACAGATATAAAATCTTGAATATAGGGAATAAGCTTACCTTAACAACAATTCCTTTCTCCGAAACCGTAACCAGTGAATACTGATGTTCTTGTTGCCATCTCTTGAATATAGACTTTAATTCGGCACCCAACAAGAATGCATGCGATCGCATCAAGTCCCTCGAGAAAAAATCAGTCGTCTGTCCACTTTTTAAGGCGGCATACAATAGAAAAGGGTCGTCATGAGTCCTATAAACGAGGACGAGAGGATTTTTACCTTGTACATTCAAAACTAATAGCAACTTGTTACAGGTCATTTGTTAAAAACACGCAGGAATTGTGTTTAACAAAGTTCATGCCATCTCTTGGCCAGCTCTCCATGTGACGTCTGCCCAGTACTAGAACGTGTTTATTTTGTCGTTTAAAATATTTCACGACTGATGATAGCTAGAAAACAAAACAATAATCAAGTCTTTAAGAAATCACTGTCTCAGCGTCTTACCAAATTGGCAAACACTTTTGGTGGTTTTTTCGCTCCGCAAGAATATGCCACATTCAAGCCATCGATGACACAATCGAAAGGTCCGTTTCTGTCAATGAAGCTCGTGAATTTCTCAACTTCTAATGGTGTAGATTTCAGAAAAACGTCCTTTCGAATTAAAACCCTCTCGAGGAACGAAGATTGCAAGTTATCGAATTCTTTATAGGTGATTGATATGTTCTCCATATGTGTTTGACAGTTGGAGCATTTGCCATTTCCATTCAACCTTGCAGACTTTATTGAATGCCCAAGTGTTTTAAATTTGCTTTTAAGTGTTTCTATCACAGCTTCGCTGACTAGAATTTCATGCTTTCCAAGGAATTTGAATAATCTTTCGATGTTTTCAACGAGTTTAGGAGGATCCTGGGAACAGTAATCGATGTATGATGTGAAGACTTCGCAAGTAGGCTGTTTATCGGATTCAATCATTTCCTCGAGAAGCTTCCATCCAAGATCAATTTCATTAGAGAGAAAAGCTTTGCTTATAATCGAACTGTAGGCATGGATCGATGGAGATGACGATAGTTTTGTCATGTTCAGGATATTAAGTGCATCCTTCCAAGTTGCTGTTGTCAAGAGACCATGAATTAAATTCTCACATGTTACAGCATCCAAAACATCACGTTCGTCTTGGATTTGCTTGCAAATTCTTAATATTTCCATTTCATCATTTGTGGAGAGTTTATGGGCTTTGCCACCAAGATAGTAGGTTTTCAGAAGCTTACCTAGGGTGGCATAGTTTGGCTGAATGAATTGTGACCGAAGATATTCAATGTAGCTTTTAGCGATTGGCAAATCTTCACTGCTATTGCATTGGCCAACGATAATTGCATCGACATTCTGCAAATGGATATTTTTACTATTAGCAATGAGTTGCTCCCGTAGCTTCTGCCACTCAGCTGGACAAAGGTGTAACCGGTTTTTGTGGGCTTTCTCTTTGAACTCGGAGACGAGATTTGCGCGTGGAAGAACTGACAGTGATGTCCGTTTGTAGGTCCTGTTTGAAACTTTGATTTTGCAGAAGCAATTTTTATTTTTTGCAAATAATTGATATATACAAGAGATTTTTTGGATTTTATAAAATGTCATATCGAGTTTCAACAAAAAAGTCACGGAAGCAAAATACCATATATTATTAGGGAAAGACTTGAAACTCGTAGAAAATGAAACATGGTGATAGTTGCTTTGTGCGTTCAGGATCGCTTGGAAGTTGGAAGCATGTTGGCATTGGTTTTTTTGTTGGCCGTGTGTGTATTGCGTTAAAATCTGTATTAAAACTTGACGTTTGGTTAAAAATGGGATCAAATTTAGCCATTTCTGTGTGAATTGCGGTAAAAGGAATTTTGTTAATCAACATTTCTGCGTAGTACTAAGAAATTTCCCTCATGATTTGAGAAATTTTGTGGTGAATAAAATGGGTTATAATTTATAAAGCTGTGGTTAAAATTCTGATGTTCCTTTTTTCCTTACGATAAAAGAGAAGTTTGCTTCCGCTTTGTTTTGCTCTGTGCTTCTCCATTTTAAGTTCAATTCAGTTGAAAGACTTTATATTCAACTTCCAAAAAATCAAAATCTTTTGATTTTGTTCAACCAACCATTCAACTGTCAAATCGATAAAATGACAAGGCCACACACAGGTTGATTTACATTTGATTTGATTCAGTGACGATTGAGTTGAACTGTGTACGGTGCGCTTTATTAAGATCCTTGTTATACCGCGTTGATATTTTAAAGGATTAAAATAAAATGGTTTAAATTGATCGTACATATATGGAAAGCGAAAAACAAAATTTAGATTTTTTCTTTAAGAATGATAACAGATATCAACTGTGAAAACGACAGTCAATTAAAAATATAAAAAACATCACAATGGTGCAAAATTGTAGTCTTCTTATGCACAATTTCAAGAGAATTTAGTGCACTAATCAGTTATAAGAAGATTGGAAACCATCCTACGTTTTACCCTCCAAATACCTCAAAACATATTTTTTTCATATACACATACTCTTGCAGCCAACTTGCTTTTATTATGTAGGCAATTGTCATCATCATTCATTATTACAATAAACGCATAGTCAGCTAACCTGCTTTTTAGTTCGTAGGCAAATGTCATTTTGACAGCAAGCTTTCCCATCTGATAAGTGATTTAGTGCTTTGAATGACGTTTAAGTCATGACTGGAACGTCATTTTAAGCTAGTATCACACTAGAATTGTTCGTTAGCAGACTATAACTTTTCGAAGGTAATTGATGGAGTTTTTGTATACCTTACCTCAAGGCCACTCTAGCATATTCTGGCTTGTAAATTGACACATTCAATTTTAAGTACTTGCCACGACAGTCAACTTGCGAATTTCGAAGCCAATAGACTTGCAAGTTGAGAGGCAAGTAATTTCACAGTTTTTTTTTATTTATCATAAGGAGCGAAATTCAATTTTAAATTTATATGTATATAATCTCTTTTTTCTGGCGACGTCTTCGAAATTAAAAATTGGTTGCCTAAGGGCCTGACTACATGGCGATTTTTCAATCGCCTAACGAGTACCAAATCTACTTCGACAAATCTTGAATTTAGGAAAGGTGGAAACGTGGTGTAAAGCTGTTTGAGGGCTGCTGGATTACATTTTCCTTTTTGACATCGAAAACTCTCCACTTTCATAAAATACAAATACAAAGCCGGCTACAACTACAAAAAAAAAATTCCATCTGTTTCCTATTTTTTGCGCATGATTTATTTTTTGTTTTTATTTTCCATACATTTTTATTGGAGAAATGGAGACCTCCTACTCCTATACCTATATTGAAAAATCAGGCAAAACGTAAAACAAAAAAATAAAGAGTAATCATCACCATACGATTGCAGTTGCACCAGTTTATAAACTAACTCGAGTTTCCATTCCAACTTGCTTCCATATTTTGCATCGAACATCATTAAATAAACTGAAATAAAAATCATCACTAAACAACGCACAATCTTTTGAAAGAATTTAACCCAAATAAAACTACAATTTCAAAGTTGAGGAAGTCTGAACTTGTTTGCCAATTGCCACCCAATTCAAATCACAATCCCAATAAGCAAAACGAAAAACCAAAATACTCAAAATATGTTTGCAAAATCTAAAACAAAAAGTGCTAACCTTATCTAATTTTTCCAAGACAAAGGTTTTCGAGTTTATTTGTTGGTTTTTATTTTTTTCACGGGTCGACGAAAACAATAACAAAAACTTCGATATTTTACTCGGTCTCGGATTTTGAGTCCCAGTCGCAATCCCAATCTCGACGAGCAGTGTGTTCGTTTGTGCTGTTCCATTTTCCATCAGATAGTATTTTTATATTTAAAGAATTTCTGTGACTTCTTTTCGGTTTCTGTCAGATTTTCTCAGTCGTGAATGCGAATTTCTCGGGGGCGTATACGTCGTCGTTCTATGTTCTTGAAACTTGCCTGACTGTAACAAAAAAAAAACCTTTAAAACTGCACACCTGAATCAAAATTGTAGTGTATCTATCTTTGGGTCGCTTCCCAAAGCCCATTGTAACTCCCTTTCAATAAAATTAGAACAAATGAAAAATCAGTGAATACATAATCAAGTATTGTGCTTGTTTCTCCTTTTCATCTGTGCACTTGCTAATAGATAGTTCTTCCTATTATTAGCATTAGAATAAAGTTAAGTGTGTGACATGGGTTCAAAGTCGCTCCAGCATCCGGCTTTGCGGGGTCGCCGAGGTTGCTACTTATCGCTGGCATGTTCAATCGGTTCCATTAGCATCGCGTGTGGCAGTTTACTGCAAATCCAAAACACCACCGATCGAATCTCATTGCAGCGGGGACTCTTTCTCACCTCAATGGGATTCATTTACTTTGTCTCGCTGACAGACTTTTTCAATAAGTACTTGCTCGAAACACCACAAGGGATAAAATTTCGTAAAAAGTATCGGCTTATGATGTCTGATGTCATGGAAATCACCAATAAGTAAGTAATTTTCCTATTCATTTTTGGAGACGATTGTTTTTGTTGCAATTATTTTCATATTTATTTTTAAGTGTGTGACAAGTTTGTGTAGGTACCTCGTCGAACCCGTACTTGTCCTCCTGCCTGCCCTGCTCCAATTTTTATTCTTTTGAACGAACCAAAATGGTTGCATCATCGAGAATACTTTTTGAGAGAAAGAAATAAAAATTATATCTTGTTGGCGTTTCTGTTGTTATCATAAAGTTTGTTTTGACTCTTAACTCTTGAGAACCTTAATATTGTTTGAGTCACATACGTTTTGTTTTTATTATATAAAGTCATAAATACCTACATTATGGACATAGGTTTTAGAAACCCAAAAATAATTGCTAGGAACTTGATATCACAATTAAAAAGTTTATTGGTTGGCGGCGAGATGTACGGAATCCAATTCAGAAATTTAAACATTTCATGAATGATCTTTGGATTCGAGTTTGTAGTTTTTTTCTTGGTTGGTCGTACTTATGATGTAACAGTTTTGCGGCATGGTAAGCGATTTTCCTTTTTTGAAGGTACATTTATAGTTTGGTTTGCTTTTTGAGGAAAGGTTCATTGAAACTCGGATGTAAACAAAATTGCTGTTCCTTGATTATGCAAATCTGGGTCAATGTGTCGAATGACACAGCACAAAACGATGTGTTAAATGTTTTTCAAAAAAAAAAAAAAAAAATACATGTGCTTCAATAGGCAGTTTGAAGGTGTTTATTTGGTTATGTTATACAGGTAGAACAGCTTGAACGAGTAGCAACAGAATACAAAATAAAATATTTGAAATAACATTAACTCAAAATCTATTTTCACCACTTAAACGTTTTTTTTTTCTAACCATTTGAAAACACAATGCCGGCAAACGTTGAATGGTTGCAGCCGCACCAATAATAGACGTTATTTTTTTATATTTCGGATCCGTTTGCAAATTCGAAGTGTCAAATTGAGATTACATCCTACTTCTCAGAGGAGACAATCGAAGTGTTTCACTCTGCCGCACCAAAACTCTATACATATAACTCTATACTCCCATGTACCTACATCCAACATGGTAATAGATTTGAAAAAAAAAACACGCTCGTGGAAACCGAACACGAATTCAAGCTTAAGGTTCCTTAACCTTGAAATATGAAAAATCACACTTAATGTCAGGACAAAGTTTGTACAGAAAAAAATATGCATATTATGAAGAAGTCTTACAAGTGTTGTTAAAGACGCATACCTACTTTGATTTTATTCAATACAAATCTGACAGTTAGAACATTCAAAATATAAGAAATAATGCATATCCTTCAATTTTTTTTGTCTAATACTCCGGCAAAAGTATTGTCCTATACTTGGGTTGAGATTTGAATGGATTCAAATTTTCAGAGTGAATATGGTCCACATAGTGTAGGTAGGCGCAATATTATTTAAACAAATTTCGACAAAAATAAAAAAAACTTTTTTTTTATCTAAGTCCTATTTTTTTACAGCAAAAAAAAAACACAAACAAATTACAACCTAATCATAATCATATTCATTTGATCAGAGAAGAACAAAGAAATAGAGATAATCTCTCAATAACAATATAATTAATCGATTTAATAAAGAAAATAACGTTAGAAAAAAAAAAGAATTCAACTTGTCGACAAATTAAAATCGATTCCTTCTACAAACACTCTTTTTAATGGGTACCTAGGTTAGGTACCTACACAAATAGTTAAATGTATTATTAGAAAATGGTCAGCTTCTTTTGTATTTTAAAAGATAATGGGAGAACAAAGAGCATCCAGTAGGTTTTATTTTTGTATGAATTGTGAATACAAAGAAACACATTTTCTGTTACGTAACTAATACATAAAAAAAAGGAAAATAAATCGATTTACAAAATGGAACTTGATTCAATTTGTACACATGAAAGCGATAACTGATAACAATAATTGCCGTCTAAAAATGCCAACATGCAACATGTGGAATATGTGGAACACGTCATACCTTAATGTCAAAAATAATCGCAAATTGTAAAAATAACTCCAATTTATTATTTTTTTTTATATTTTTTAGGAAATGTTGTTCTAGCTGTTGAATTTGTAGGCGAGAATTTACTTGTTTAATAAAGAAAATTTTAACATTAATTTAGAAAACAAATCCAACGAACTGCTGTTATATCAATAAATTCCTTTATATGTTTCACATAGGTACATACTTACATAGGTATTGTTAATATGTATAAGGCCCTTCCTATAGCATCCTTTAAATATCCTCTTGCGAATGGACTGCCTTGGATTCTCGAACGAACTTTCTTGCATTACGTCGACGAACGCGTATTGCTTACTAAACAAGTGGTCTCAAATAAGGAATTGTCCTATCAATGAGACAGATCTCCCCTGAAGATCCCGAAAGAGAACTGTATTCATTTCTACACAGACCGAGTCCAAAATTATAGAAAGTGTGAATGAAACACTGTATTACAACTTCTAAACTCTTCACTCCATTATTCGAAATTACTTTTGACTACAAGGTGGACATTTTAGCGGTTAAAATGGATTTATCTTGGCTATCTGTTTCTCCTGCATAAATCAAATCTTCTTAAAGTTACCTAGAATTTGTCTCCACAAGCTTTTTAACTGCTCTTAGAAATCGGTCGTCTCTTATGGAGAGAACCTAGTTTAATAGAAATCTATTTTGTTACATTATTTTAATTTGTCAATTTCTTATTATTAAGGGCTAACTATAATGAGCGGAAGCTAGTGTCAGTACCGAACGATACGCTCCCTTCCGAATTACCATGTGAACACTACCAAAATGAACTGATGTGTACGAAAGTACATAATATCTTTCAAAATAAAATAATAATAATCAATAATTTGTGAATTTCGGCTGCCATACAAGAACAAAGAAATTTCAAAAAATTAACAATTTAAAATCAACAACAAATCGAATTCCTTTTGCAGAAAAATCAATAAATTCAGTCAGCTGTAAAATTTTAGTCCGTAAAAAGGGAAGGGGAGCGCAATTTACGTCCGTAAGCAAAACTGAACGAAAATTGACGAAACGGAGCAATCCGCTATTTAGGGCACAATATATGAATTTCTTGTTCTCGCTCAGTTACGGACGGCTCCGTCCGCACCGCCGTTTATTATAGTTCTGGCTTTACTCTAAAGTTCACTGTATCATTTGTTATGCTTTTTATTAAACTGTTTCTGCCGTAGCTGTGAGGACCAGAATGAAAAGGAAACGGTCCCACACTTTCTCTGCCTTTGCCCGGCGTTGGCTAGGAAAAGAGCACTCCACTTAGGTAAAGAATTCTTAAACGGTATTGAGGAACTCTCAGAATTCAAGATCAAAGACATGATCTCATACCCAAATAACACAAATTGGCTTTAGCGCGCCCCCCTTATCTCTCCTAAAGTAAATGGCACTATGAGACAATAGGCCGTAATGTAGGGAGATTATGTATAGGATTGTACGAACGAAATATACATCCTTCACTCAGCGCACTCAGCGCTCATTGTGTCCTACACGCAAGTGGGGCAGCCATTTCAACCTACTATAAAACTTTTAGAAGCAATGTTGTTGTGATAAATATTAGTTAGTTATAGCACATAACCACATTTTTTTGTTAAAATTACTTAAAACTAACTTTTCTATGAAGATCCTGCATTGCAGATAACCTACCTAATGATTCCAAAAACACAAATGAACATTAAAATATATGAGGAATAAGGTATACACTTATATGCGTATATTTTGCTATGCAAAACACTATTTTGAATTCCTTAAAAACGGAATAATTGATTTCTTTTACATAAAATCCTGTTAGAAATATATTTTTCCAAAACCAATACATTTGCGTATGTGTACAAAAATAGAAAAAAAAATTAAATGATATCTTTGAAGAGAATCTTTCAAAGTTCTGAAGTATAAACAAATCAATTAGAAGTATTCGAATCCAATGCAAGCATCTTTGCATCTAAACGTTGGACTTTGGCTACAAAGATAAACATAAAATAGTCAGCGTCATTTCTAGCAATGCAACATCCATCGTCAACGACCCTTGGCGCTGATCCAAATGAGTCATATAAAAGAGAGACCTGGGAAGATAAAATGAATTTCACAATTTATAAAATGTATAGCGATAGAGAACTAGAATCATTCTACTGATATTGTATTATCTGAAACCTCTTACGTGTTTTACTCTCCGACTGACTTTCAAAGTACTTCATGGAATTCACGATCATTGTTCTCCAAGCATAATAAATACAAGACCTGTCCTTAATCTATCTACAACACGCAAATTATCCTCTCAAAAATAACCGACACTCCTGAACTATTTAACGAATAAAGGACATACCAAAAGAATTTCTATAGGATTAGATGACTTCATGCAATTGTGTTATTTTTTTTTTTAGCAGAGGACAGAGGAAATGTGTGTACAACGACTTTCCAAAATGTGGGAAGCACATTTGTTTGTTTACGCCAAATATGCAGTGGGATGTCAATAAAACTTATAATTTAATGTGAAACTACTTGTTTCTGATGTTCACTTGAGTGAACATTGAAACATTAGTTACGTATACGCCATACTCAACGCAATAAGTTTTAACTTTGCTTGACTAGGTTTGGGTTTGTCATGCTTAAGTTTATCGTATTTGTTAAAGGCAATTCATTGGTTGTTATGTTAGTTTTTTGTTTTGTTATGACAATGAACATATTTTGTGTCCGAATAGAAAGAAAGTTAAAAGGTGGCATAGTTATCAATCCACATCGTCATCCCTTTCGTAATATTTCAACAAATCAAAGTCCACTGTCTTATGCTCCTGACATTAGTCTGAGGTGGCATAATTAAATGTTTTTAGTTTTATGACCCGACACGCCTTAGTTAATATAATCTACGTGTTGTATTTCAATCGATGATACAATTCTAAACTAAAGTCCATTCACACACGCAATCTCACACCTTCTAAATATCCAAATTAATAAACTCATAGAAGATGTTGGAAATTTCTTGGTTTAAATAAAATCATCGCTTGAAATAAACCCACCAAAATTAGTATATCATTCATGCGATGATGTTTTTTTCAGGTTAGTTAAATTGCTTCCAATTTTGAAACGAACAAACTGAACAGAGCTGGATTAATTGTGTTAAAAGATTGAAAGTATTAATAACTCATTGAAAATAAGTGAAAGTGAAGTTTTGTTTTGTCAGCAAAAAATAAAATTTTGTTTTTTTGAATATTCACTTTTGTGTTTTTTGAATTCATCGATACATACATGTTACTTACTTACTTAAAGTGGCGCTACAGTCCCTTGTGGACTTCGGCTTCAATCAACAGCCTCCGCCAGACAGCTCGGTCCTTAGCTAGCTGTCTCCAGTTTTGCACTCAAAGTTGATTGAGATCCTCTTTCACTTGAGTGTGCCACCTGAGTCGCGGTCTTCCTCTCCTCATACGTCCCTCGGGAATAGTGTCGAAGGCTTTCCGGGCTGGAGCATTGGTGTCCATCCGCTCTAAATGACTGAGCCGTCTCTGGACCTTGACCCTTCTGGCTAGGTCCATGTTGTTGTACGACCCATAAAGTTCACTGTTATATCTTCTTCGCCATTCCCCTTCAATGCACACGGGTCCAAAGATAATCCGAAGAACTTTTCTCTCGAAACAGCCTAAGGCACTTTCAATCTTTCACCCGATTTTGTCAAGGTCCATGCTTCTGCACCATACAGCAGGACTGGGATGATGAGTGTGTTGTAGAATTTTACCTTAGTTGTTCGAGAGAGGGCTTTTTCAGTCAATTGCTTTCTTAGCCAAAATAAACAGCGATTAGTAAGAGTTATTCTTCGTCTGATCTCGGCGCAGGTGTTATTGCCCGTGTTTATAGCGGAGCCTAGGTAGACAAACTCCTCTACTACCTCGAAGTTGTATGCGTCTATTGTGACGTTCTGTCCGAGCCGTCGGTGTTGAGTGTCCTTTTCCCGAAGACAGCATATACTTCGTTTTTCCCTCATTTACCGCTCTAAACCCATTTTTGCCGCTTCTGTCTCAATTCCCACAAAGGCGCCATTGACATCACGCTATGTTCTTCCCAATATATCAATATCATCGGCGTACGCGAGAAGTTGAACAGATTTTTGGAAGATGGTACCTCTGGTGTTGACGGTGGAGTTCTGCTCTTACTTCTCAAGAATGATGTTAAAGAAATCGCACGACAGTGCATCGCCTTGTCTGAATCCTTTTTTGACGTTGAATACATGTAGTTTTTCAATTAATTTGTACATTATTGCATTTCTTTGATAAAATTTTTATGATGTTTCACAAAACTGTATGTATGTTTTCCTTGAGAGTATCAAATGTTCTGATTTTAAAGTTTCTGACTCAAAGTTGATTCTACGCAAACATGTAGGTACTAAAAGGGGTCCTTTTAAGAATCTCGAGCACACGGCACCCGTTTTTTAATTTTCTCAGAAACTAAAATTCAAATATTTTTTTTCTGTGAAAACTTAGTTGAACCTACGTATTTCGTAGGCATAAAATGATTGTTCCAATTTGGAGTCAAAACATACCGAGCATTTGCCATGCATTTCCTTATTTCACTTAATGACGCGAAATTCGTGTTAGTAGCATTTTCATTTTTCACAAATTTAATGTGATACTGGTTATCGATCCTGATGATCTAACCTTTCTTTAACAGCTAGTACCTTGTCGTGTTTTTTTTCACTACTCAGTAGCCAGCACGGCAATCACGTGCGAATAAAACGCTCCAACTCACTTTTTTATGTCAAATTCAATTTGTATGCCAATTGTTACATAAAACGTCGCAAAATGGTTGCGCCTCGGATAAATAAAATTTAGCAAATACTTCAATCTAAGAGATTAGATTTACGTATAGCAAAATAATTCTTCTAAGCGCTGTCTTCATTTCAATAATTGAAAGTTCTATCGCCTGCACAACTGTCATTTTTATTGACCTTTTTATCGACTGCAATCCAAACTGTTGGTGTTGCAAAGGAATTTTTGTGTGCGGCCACTGAGCAGTAAAAAAAACACGGCTAGTGTTGTTGTTGATTTTATCTTATGTTTCAAAGCTGATAAAAACAAATATTCAGGAAAAAACCTTTTTTTTCAATGACACACGACTATATTTGCAGGCCTTCTCATAGTGATTTGTCCCATAGGATGCAAGTGAATGATTTTAACTAAGTGAACATTGATTGTAATTTAAAATATACTGTTTATCTTAATTCTCCCAATTTTCTAACGTACCCATTAGATCCCTTAACGTCCTTCTGACTATTAAAACCACAACTACATATTTTATTTCCTTGTCTGCAATGTTTAAGTCCTATCACGCAGCAAATGCACGGTAGTTTTCCAGAACTCCTGGTCGCTCAGTCAGACAGTTACCTTTCAATTCCACTCAACCTATTTTGATTGTAAAATTGAATGGCTCGTACATTATGTACATTTATGACAAACCACACGCCAGAAAGAAGAAAGTGTTCAGTCATCGTTCTCCCGACACTCTCAATCAAACCACTTAAATATTTATAGTTTTATTTCTATTGTGATTAATGGTAGAACGAGGCGAGTTCGACGAGGACACTTACAAGGTCATTTAACGAAAATACCAGACACGCGATAATTGTACAGGTTTAGGTAGTAATTCATACAGAAAGCTTACAGCTTACACGACTATTCCTTGAACTCTCCAGCAAAAAAAAATTGCTTGTAATTAGTTTTGGTGTTTTGTTTTTTTTTTTTTTTTTTTTTTTTTTTTTTTCTACAAACTTAATTTAAACCAAAACAAATATCAGCCTTAGATATCGTAATGGAATATTTTAGTCATACAATAAAGGTAAATTAATGTGTTTATTGGGTTGCCTGAATTGAATTGACCTTTTTAAATATAGACATTGATTGTGGGACAATAAAAGCTGAGCAGTAGGATACTTGTCTCAATCAGAGTTATGCAATAAGCAATAAGCTAGTTGTTAATCTAAGTTGTTGATGATATGTGACCTATCCATGAATATCAAACACATTTAACAATGTTCATATAGCCCATGTTAACCTGAGGTCATGCCCAACTTAGGACTGATATAAAGTCACAGGCTCATTTTGGATTAAAAAGAATCCAACGATACCACCAGTCTACAAATACGCACAAAACTGACACTCCTTGTACCTATTATGGCTTCACGAAAATAACGTGCAAGCTATTCGAGCATCAAATATGGCAGTTTTGTTTGTTAAAGTATCTTTTTAGTTTAATATACGATTCGTAAGAAAAGATGATTTTTGGCCCAAACTCAATATCTTATCCACGCTGCTCTGATGCCCAAACAACATTAACATAGCGATACCAAAGTGAAAGGTCATGCGCCTTCAATAGCTGAGTCAATTGGTCCTTGTAAGTGGTTTTTCTTCCATCAGCGTATGAAATGCTGAACTGTTGTGATGGATAGCTTTAGAAATGATGTTGGTATACTGTCAAAAAAATAGGATGTTAAAAAAAAAAAACTACAGGGTCTACAAGGGCGCCCATGGCTTAGTGGTTAGGTGCGTTGGTTGCTAAGCAGAATGTCGCGGGTTCGAAACCTACTCGTGCCCATAAAGTTTTTATTTCATCTTTCACGGCTACTGCCTCTTGCGAAGGACTTACAATACTTTTAAGAGTAAATCTGTCATTAAAAAGTGCTTTTCAACTTTGCAGTTCGGAATCGGCGTTAAATTGTAGGTCCCCTCAATTCTTCACACGCACTCAGAGAATTGTTGATGAAAGTAAGCCACTTAGGCCTTGTGTTAAGTTTAAAGAGATGTTTTTCTGAAAGCTTGCATTATAAAACTGAGGTATTCCACAGGGTAGCCATTTAAGGCCCCTCATATTTTCAATTGTCTACATCACCCTCTTAAATTATAGTCACAGTTTTGGGTTCGTCTATCCCCTAATCTCAAAAAATGTTATTCACCCAAAAGCATACTTCCTACATATAGTTAAGACTAACAGTGTAAGTAGGTACCTATACTACCTGCCTTTATATGTATAAAGTTTATCAACGAACAATTCCAAATACCAGATGTTTTGTTTGTTGTTCTAAAAAAATTCCTCAATAATATTAATTGGACTTTGAAGGAACAAAAAGAAAAAAAGTTTTGTATTTATTTTCATGATAAAAGATAAAAGATAGATCACAAATATTTTCATACTGAAGTTGTCATATTCCCATCAAAACCAGCAAAAGTCGACGAATAGCAAATAACTCACTAACGCCATTATGCGTGTATCTAAGCAAAAAACAGCGTAATGAGAATTATTACTTATCACCCACTTTGCAAATAATACTACACACTGCGAGTCACTAAGATGAAGTCAGTGACGTTAAATGTTAAAAATTAAGTTAAGTTAAATTATATGTGAAAAAATATCTATCAAAAGGCCGCTTCGGGAGTTTTCTTTTGAGGATATATTAACCACTTGTTCGGACATATCGGGCGGTATATCGACCAAAACCTGAGGACTATTCGCGTCAACATGGACGTTCTCTTTTGTATAGCCCCACAGAAAAAAAATTAAAGTTGTCGAATCGTATGATTTTGTATATGGAATGACCAATTTTATCAAGAGTCGTGTTTTCAATATTCTCTGCTACATCAAAAATAGCAGAAGCTAGCAGGTACAACACAAAGTAAGGTATAAAAAACTACCTCTATTCAAGTTCTCAAGATAATAATACAATCGGTTTCCACTGTTCATGAGTGGCCCTTGCATCAATGAGACTGAATACCTCGAGTTTCGCGGTATGTGCATCACTGACCACCTCTTGTGGAACGAGCACAAATGTGCCAAAAATGCCGCAAGATATTTAGGTTTCTTAAGACGATGCAAGACATTTTTTCCCCCTTCTGATCTGGCTATCATCTACAAAACTTACATACGTAGTAAGCTTGAGTACAACTCTCACGTCTGGCTGGTGCTCCAGTGACGTACTTAAGTCTTCTGGACAGTGACAATACCATCGTTGAGTCATTTACATCTTTAGAACATCGGCGTAATGTCTCACCCTATTTTACCGTTTCTTCAATGGTATATGCTCTAGTGAAATAGCCAGTTGCATTCCTCCCCTTAAGATATTCAACCGTAATACCCGCGCCTTCAGGAATGTCCTTCAGTTCACCCTTGAGCCAAACTTCGTTCGTACTGTCATGTACAGAGAATCGTTTTTCAGCCGCACTACGCGAATTTAGAACTCTCTTTCACACTCTGTCTTCGCGAGCGCTACCAACTTGAAACCACAAAATGACTATGTCTAAGTTCATTATGCCTGTTTAAAAGACGTGAAGTGTTCATACACAGCCAAAACTCATAGGTAATCGCAATGACGTATGCTTAAAAACAAATACTGCAATGTAACGAATAGCACACAACCTTAAACCTCTACTGATCAAAACATTCAAACTCTCATAATAAAAATAATTGATTATCAATCAGCCAACTTAAATTAAACAAAACTTATAACACAAAGTTGCGTCTATTGATTTAAATTTTACTATCTGATTGGAAGTCATTAGAATCACAGAGAAACAAATTTTTCATCAGAATCTTATTCAAAAATTTCCCCGTATCAGGGTGTGCAAATATTTTCTATGTACAATAATTATTTCCCCTTGAAAATTGATAGATAGTTCTTCTTCTTGTCCACATGTACCCAGTATTTGATTTAATTAAAAACGAAGCTTTGTCGCTGTTTGCATCATGAGAAATAAAGATAATAATTTTCTATTCCAGTTGTTATTATTATGACTTTGATTCAATAGCAATGTCATGTCGTTCGTTTGTAAAAATTCTGTTTTGTTATTCTTGTTTAATGCTTGAAATTTTGAAACGAAAATAGACGTGAAGTCTTAATTTATATTTAGAAATCTTAAAAAAATATAAACAAATGATTTCATCTATTCCAGATAAATTCCATTCACGCCTAAATCGATTGTTTGTAAATAGGGAAAAGAACTTATTTGGAAGCAATGCGAACATTGCACTGACTTTGACAGACGGAATGCTTCTGAAAAGAGCAGAACTCTTCCGTTTTGAGAACAGAAGCGTCCGAAGAATGACACTTTCATCATAACCCGTTCCATTGGAGGTAGATCAATGGAAAACGACATGACACAAATTATTGATAACCTTGTATCAGTCTGTCAAATGATCAGGTTCCAAATGTCATTCCTGTCGGATGAATGTCAAAACTCTACTGTAATGAAATGCCATCTTGGGACTATCAAGATTTCTTTCCAAGGCTGTTTGTGAAATCGAAAATTCATATGTTTAAACATTCTTTTTTGTTAATTTATCGAAAATTTAATTATGTATGTATAATCCTATTTGATAAAAATAGAGATACATAATACCTGTTGGTTTTAGTGGAACGTTTGTAAATTTTATGTGCATAGATCAGTTCTTTTCCTCTTTCGAGAGTTTTGTGTTAATTTTTTTTTTTTTAACGTCAACTATATCTAATGGTTTGACAGAACCAGGACAGAACTCACAAATCTCCCGCAAGAAATGTTTGGGTGTAAAAAAACATTTTGAGCAGGAAGCACTGATATAAAATGTGTGGTATCCGGAGGGTAAAACTAAGTCAGTTTCCGATCTCCTTATTCCTTTGTCTCTGATCCCAACATGAAATAAAGCAAATCAATAAAAAAAGAAAGAGTAGAAAGAGGGAACGTCAAAAAAATGCAAGGGAATTTCTGCCCGTGCGTGTTCAGATAGATTTATTATTGTTTCATGCGCATGCGATACCAGTCATGCGCGCGTTCGTGTAAAATCGTACTTACTTTTTTGTAGCTTTGTTTTTCTGTGAGAGACTTTTACCCGCACTCTTTAAAATGTCTCTTTTGACGAATTTTAGTGCAGAAAGTACGCGAACGAAGCTAATGTGTAAATCATCCATCGCCCTGTTATTGATGAGTGGTGGTGTTAACAGAATAAATACACCGAGTTTTGCATCGAGATTCACTGGTATTAAAGTCTGAATGTCATCTTAATTCTGTTCTTGGTAGAAAAGAATTGGTTTTTGTTGCAAATCCTTTCTTTTCCCTTAAAAATTGAGAAAAGTTTCTGTAGACGGATCAAACTGTCTATATGTAAACAATAATTTGAAGCACCTAACAATCGCTATTGCTCTTAAGATGAGAAGTAATTCCCACCAAAGTTTGCCTTATTTTTCGATACCTGCTAACTGTTAAGCACTGACAGTCGCAATGTAAAGTTGGCTTGCCCATAACTTTAGAAAAGTTAACAAAATGAAGATACACTGGTTTCATATTGATATACACAAATATTTATTTGATGCGTACAACAAAAAAGAGAGAGAAAAAAAAAGAAATCAAATATGGTCACCAAGTTGAGGTGACCATTTTTCATTTCAATTTTTGATTTTTGTTTCGTTGATCAGCATCATTTTTAGTAAACATAAAACATGGCTTGTTGCTTAATTTCTTCTGATTTTTTTTTCCTTTTTAATTTTCTGAATCATCGAGGCTTTTGTCTGGGCCGTCGTCATTGATACTGTGTACCCTCAAATAATAGGGTGTACTGTCACAAGGTTCCTCCTTTGTTTTTTTCTCAGGTTCGATTCTAAACTTGTTTCATATTGTCTTACACAAATATTTATTTGATGCGTACAACAAAAGAGAGAAAAAAAAATGAAATATGGTCACCACGTTGAGGTGACCATCTTTCATTTCAATTTTTGATTTTTGTTTCGTTGATCAGCATCATTTTTAGTATACACAATACATGGCTTGTTGCTTATTTTCTTCTGATTTTTTTGTCCTCTTTTATTTTTTGAATTATCGAGGCTTTTGTCTGGGCCGTCGTCATTGATACTGTGTACCCTCAAATAATAGGGTGTACTGTCACAAGGTTTCTCCTTTGTTATATTCTCAGGTTCGATTCTAAACGATCTCATTCTTTGGTTGAAAGGTCCAGCTTTTTTCGATGTTGCAGCGGCTAGAGAAATATTGCTCTCCGGCGGACTATCATATGTATAGGAGAAAAAGTAGCTTCGAGGCTTCGACGACTTTATATTGTATTTCCTTGGACCTTCACGGTCCTCGCTTAATCTCGATTGAATTTCAAAAAGCTTTGTAAAATATGCCCGTATTTTCTTCCAACGTCCTTCATCTTCTTTGGGTTCCTCGTAATCGTTTGGAATCTTTTGAATTTTGATCTTCGGCTTCGGTTTGTGTGGCCGTATAGCAGGAACTGGGGGTCCATAGGCATCCAGTAATTTCTTAAATTCTGGATCAATCCTCTCTCCCCTTAGTTTAATGTTTTGGGTAACATTTTTTTGGACATCACATTCGTAAATCTCCTTATCCAAAATTTGCGGCAAAATATTTTTGTTATCATTAGACGATTGCTCTGCAATATTCCTATTGCCAAAGCAATGATTAAAATTCCGAGGATTAGATGCTTGGCTTGCCATGAGTCGTCTGGTAACATTATTTTGAATCTGTTGAACCGGCAAAGTGTAACATTTTTTGCCAAAATTAAATAAGGAGCTTTTAAACGGCAAGAAACTTGTTAGCATTTGCACACTGGAAATTTTTAACAATTTTTTTGTTTTTGTTTTGAAAATGAACACTAATATTTATTGTGCGTGTTCAGATAGATTTGTTATTGTTTCATGCGCATGCGATACCAGTCATGCGCGCGTTCGTGTAAAATCGTACTTACTTTTTTGTAGCTTTGTTTTTCTGTGAGAGACTTTTACCCGCACTCTTTAAAATGTCTCTTTTGACGAATTTTAGTGCAGAAAGTACGCGAACGAAGCTAATGTGTAAATCATCCATCGCCCTGTTATTGATGAGTGGTGGTGTTAACAGAATAAATACACCGAGTTTTGCATCGAGATTCACTGGTATTAAAGTCTGTTCTTGGTAGAAAAAAAATTGGTTTTTGTTGCAAATCCTTTCTTTTCCCTTGAAAATTGAGAAAAGTTTCTGTAGACGGATCAAACTGTCTATATGTAAACAATAATTTGAAGCACCTAACAATCGCTATTGCTCTTAAGATGAGAAGTAATTCCCACCAAAGTTTGCCTTATTTTTCGATACCTGCTAACTGTTAAGCACTGACAGTCGCAATGTAAAGTTGGCTTGCCCATAACTTTAGAAAAGTTAACAAAATGAAGATACACTGGTTTCATATTGATTTACACAAATATTTATTTGATGCGTACAACAAAAAAGAGAGAAAAAAAAAGAAATCAAATATGGTCACCAAGTTGAGGTGACCATTTTTCATTTCAATTTTTGATTTTTGTTTCGTTGATCAGCATCATTTTTAGTAAACATAAAACATGGCTTGTTGCTTAATTTCTTCTGATTTTTTTTTCCTTTTTAATTTTCTGAATCATCGAGGCTTTTGTCTGGGCCGTCGTCATTGATACTGTGTACCCTCAAATAATAGGATGTACTGTCACAAGGTTCCTCCTTTGTTTTTTTCTCAGGTTCGATTCTAAACTTGTTTCATATTGTCTTACACAAATATTTATTTGATGCGTACAACAAAAGAGAGAAAAAAAAATGAAATATGGTCACCACGTTGAGGTGACCATCTTTCATTTCAATTTTTGATTTTTGTTTCGTTGATCAGCATCATTTTTAGTATACACAATACATGGCTTGTTGCTTATTTTCTTCTGATTTTTTTGTCCTCTTTTATTTTTTGAATTATCGAGGCTTTTGTCTGGGCCGTCGTCATTGATACTGTGTACCCTCAAATAATAGGGTGTACTGTCACAAGGTTTCTCCTTTGTTATATTCTCAGGTTCGATTCTAAACGATCTCATTCTTTGGTTGAAAGGTCCAGCTTTTTTCGATGTTGCAGCGGCTAGAGAAATATTGCTCTCCGGCGGACTATCATATGTATAGGAGAAAAAGTAGCTTCGAGGCTTCGACGACTTTATATTGTATTTCCTTGGACCTTCACGGTCCTCGCTTAATCTCGATTGAATTTCAAAAAGCTTTGTAAAATATGCCCGTATTTTCTTCCAACGTCCTTCATCTTCTTTGGGTTCCTCGTAATCGTTTGGAATCTTTTGAATTTTGATCTTCGGCTTCGGTTTGTGTGGCCGTATAGCAGGAACTGGGGGTCCATAGGCATCCAGTAATTTCTTAAATTCTGGATCAATCCTCTCTCCCCTTAGTTTAATGTTTTGGGTAACATTTTTTTGGACATCACATTCGTAAATCTCCTTATCCAAAATTTGCGGCAAAATATTTTTGTTATCATTAGACGATTGCTCTGCAATATTCCTATTGCCAAAGCAATGATTAAAATTCCGAGGATTAGATGCTTGGCTTGCCATGAGTCGTCTGGTAACATTATTTTGAATCTGTTGAACCGGCAAAGTGTAACATTTTTTGCCAAAATTAAATAAGGAGCTTTTAAACGGCAAGAAACTTGTTAGCATTTGCACACTGGAAATTTTTAACAATTTTTTTGTTTTTGTTTTGAAAATGAACACTAATATTTATTTTCTAAATACACATATTTGATTAATCAGACAAGGTTGATGAAAGTTTTCACGAAAACAGTAAATTTCATTCAAAAATGTTATTGTGGTTGAAAATCATTATTTTCACATATTGACTGATTAGAATACAGGCTAAAATACCTGAATGATTTCTACTCGATTGCTATTGAAAAAGTTGAACATTTCTTAGAAAATGAGGGCTTAAAGGCTGAACTATAATGCAATTTTGCTCAGGCACCCTATGAGCAAACCATAATGTAATTAAGCTACTTTCGGCGTTAACTTTTTGTTCATATTTTACTATAGCGGTTTGCATTCGCTCATTGCTTAAGTGAATTTGACAGCGTAAAGAAAAGAAGTCCAATCCTACTGCTCTTGCTAACTTAAGGACATTTTCGTAAACGGAAGCTAGTCAGGACCGAACAAAACACTCCCTTCCGAATGGTTAAGTAAGCAAACTAACCCTAATGAACGGATGTGCACGGGAGTATCTTTCAAAACATCTGCTTTTCGTTTTCAATAGCAGCTTGCGAATTTTGCTGGCCATACATCGAATAAACATTTAAAAGAAATAATAACTTTAAATCCACAACAAATTGACTTCCTCTTCAGAAAAATAAATTATTTCAGTCAATTGTCAAATTTTAGTCCAGCGAATGAGAGCGCAATTTATGTCCATAAACAAAACTGAACGAAAATTGAAGAAATTAAGCAATTCGCTGTTAAATGCACAATATATGAATTTCTTGTTCTCGCTCAGTTACATATGGCGCCGCGGCGGCCGTCCGCTCCTTCAAGCAACTATAGTTGGGCCTTTTACCTTGAATATATTCTCAAAGTAAAATCTAATTATCTGAGCAAAACTTCAAAATACGAAAGAATTATTATTTTTTTTTTATTTAGATAACAATAAAATGGACGTAGTTAGACGAATACTATGGCGTCTTCGTTGAAAAAACAAAACACGGCAAAAAGTTCGGTATCATTAAATAGTGCGAAGCCTATACGAACTACAGGAACTACACGAACTACCGGAACTGCAGGAACTACCGGAACTACAGGAACTACACGAACTACAGGAACTTCGAAGACGCAAAAAAATTCAGTTCAAAATGTCAAATGTCCAGAACCAAGACCAACCTACCAGAAGTCAACTACATCTATCGCTGCAACAACCTCTAAAGCTGTTCCTCAACAAAAAATTACAGCCTTCTATCCGCGCTTTTATATGGTTCCATCAAACATTAGTGAAAAAAAAATCAAATCTGTTGAAGTACCCCCAAACAAATCAGAATTTGATACAGCGCCAGCAGTAGTGGCAAGGATTCGTGTAAATGTAACTAAAACTCCTGGATCCAAACCCAGTAACACATTATTAGGGCGTGAGGAATGCGCTGCATTAATGAGTTCAAAATCAAAACAAGATGCCACAGTTCGTCCTAAAACCAAAATTCAACGTAAATAGACCTCTTCTCATTCAATAAATACAAATAAACAAATTTGAGTTTTTTTTACTTGCGTTCCTGTACTCCATTCGCTCTTCATAATGCAGCCGGCTTAGTGATTGAACCTTGATGGCTGTCTGTATAGCTCCTACCGATCTTGTTAAATATTTGCCTCCAAATTAATTCGTCTTTTCATGTAAACTGTGACGTCACAATGGTTCGATCAAATAGCTCTGTAACCTAATTGTTATTTGAAATATTGCAACATTTGTTCATTGTTTTAGTGTTTTAGTGTTCCCTGCATTTTCCTCTTGTTTGTGCTCACTATTTTAACAACCAAATTCTTAAGCTGTGTACATCCACATTAGCCGATTTTCAAAACTCAGTTGAGTTACAGGTTAGCGCGTGTTTGTCACCGAATCGTGAGAAAATACAACAGGTGCGATCTGTATGTAAATATACTGTTACCAGTGCATTAAAGTGTGGTGCTACTATGTTTGTGTGTGCGAGTGTTATCTTACCCGAAGTATTATAAGATTGTAACTCCTGAAAAAAAGTTTTTTTAACCTATGAAGTGAGTGGTGTTTTCGTGGGCGTAGGGTCATAAGCCCATGGGTCAAAAGTCCACAAATAAATTATAGATTTTTAATCTATTAATCTACCATTGCTTAGTACCGACAGATCTTAGAGATAAAAACAAGTATATTCTTGTAAAAATGGAAACTGTATGGCAAACTAATCAGCTTTTTACACATGCCAAACTCTTTCTTGCTCTTCTTACAAATTTTGTCTTAATGAAAATCCTAACTACAGTAAAAAGTTAACACATTTAAAAGTTTCTTATACTTTATACGAATTTTATCTTATTTTTCTTTTCAGAATCGTTTCAGCAGTTCAAGCTGCCTTCTCTTGCCTAGCTGGCTTCATAGTCTGCAAATCAACGTGCAGCAAATCTTTTGTCTACGCATCTCACTTCTTCATGGAGGCATACGCCTGGTTTGGCACGGCATACTTCATGTACGACATCTGGTCCATGTACAAGGTGCACACGCAAAAAATCTCCGATAAACTTAAACTAATCAAACTAACATCGAATCCAGCATTCACACCATCGCCAACTCTCAACCATGCTACGAATGGTCTGTACGACAAACATATTGCAGCCAATGCAAGGAAATCAGCTTCATTTGCTTCGTCAGCATCGTCACCTACGGCGAGTCCAATTGATGAAACATCACCGTTATTTCATAAACGTCATCATGAAGATGAAATCTACGATTATGATGGCGAGCCGATACAGATTCCAGAAGGTGGTAATTGGGATTTTCTTAAGTATGTGATCACACACCCGGTGATGATGATTCATCACGTCTTTATTGGAACATTTGGATTGTTAGTTGTAACGGTATGTATTCTGACTTATTGAGATTTTTTTTTTTTTCTGACACAACACACGCCTCGAAAAAGCTTTTTCTTTCAAACGCATTTTCAAAGTAGTTAAACGCGCATGACAATTTTGGGCAATAGTTTAAAGGAGAACCGGCAAAAATGTATGGAAGCTGGCCTAGGAACCAATAACGACATGATGTATATCAATTGAAAGGTTTTTTTGTGTACTTTATCTTTCGTTTTGACGAGAAGTCCCAAATCACTGTGGGGAAAAGGTTATTGGACAGTTAAGTCATTCACAAAAAATAAGAGAACTTCTTTTAAATCTAAGTGCGATAACTTTTTCCACACAGTGATTTGGGACTTCTCGTCAAGACGAAAGATAAAGTACAAAAAACAACCTTTCAATTGATATACATCATGTCGTTATTGGTTCCAAGGTCAAGATGAAAACAAGAAAACACTTATAGCTTGTGAATCACTTTATTGTGCAATAACTTTTTCCACACAGTGATTTGGGACTTACTGCCATAGTTAATGTTAATGAAGGCAAAAAACCTTTCCATTGATATATATCATGTCGTTATTGGTTCCTAGGCCAAAATGCCGGTTCTCCTTTGCCTGCTTTTTGGTAAAGTCAAATATGTAATAATAAAAACTAAAAATAACAGTGGCGCTACCTGCCAACATTTGGTCGTACCAACTCGTGGACTCATGCACAACTACTTTGAATATTGTAGTTTTCTATTAGTCGGATTAGTGTTTCCGAATATTTACATTTATATGGCAGAACAGCGTTTGGTGGGTCAGCTAGTAATTTAATATAGTATTTGATACTCCTGAATATTGTTTCAATAATGTTATTGAGTTTTTAGCGATTTAAAGTTATAAATATTATATTCCTGTACTCATATTGACTGTTTTTCCTTATAACCAAGAAAACAAATCCGCTTAAACCTATTTTCAATTGCTTATAACAAATAATTGACAACAAATATAATTTACTAGCTGACCCTGCAGACTTCGTACTGCCTCAATCGATAATCGATACCCCTTTTCCACGCTACCCACTACCCTTTAAAAGCTACCCGCTTGTTCTAACCAATTCGTCTACCCATATCCGCAACCCCTTTACGACACCGCAGAGTGTGGTATTCAGATTCATATTTTTGTACTTGAAGGTACGACCGAATTGCAGTTCGTAAGCAGTCCTTGAGCCGAGTTCTAGAGTCTAATCTCTTAAGAAGATTTTCCCATTGTTTAAAATCCATTCAAAATTTGACTTTGGGTTTTCTCGTTCTTCAGGAGTTTTCAATTTTACCATTTCACAACAAATGCATTTCTAATGATTTTGAGATTTAGTCCGCTAAGCGGATTTCGCTCAAAATACGCTGACAATACGATAAGTGTTTCGCGAGATAATCGAGCCGAAAAAACGTAACACACATACGTACATACGATCATACATACACACACACAGACATCATTAAAAAAGGGTTGATTCGGAATTGGAATTGGAGATTCCCAAAATCGGCCCCATTACAATAACTTCCACTGAGTAGTTAAAAAAAAACTCCTTCCTTAAAGATTTCATATTTAAATCCGTTTGGTGGTTTGGAGTCCACATCGGACATTCAAATAAACATACATACATAATTTTTAATAATTATAGTGATTTCAAACTTATTGGATTTTTTGTTTTCAGTACATTCGTGGCGGTGGCCATTGCATTTACAGCTATATGTTTATGATGGAATTCTCAACACCTTTTGTCTCATTGCGCAGCATTCTCAGTACTCTAGGAATGAAGGACTCACGCGCATACATCGCCAATGGTCTTGTTATGCTAGGCTCATTTTTCCTATGCCGAATCGTGATGTGGCCATATGTTTTCTACAAATACAGCGAAGTTATCAATAGTTCATTTATTGACGTAAGCACCAACCATAATTTCATATTCAAAATGAACCGTTACGATTTTTGTTTTTCTTTATCGTGTAGTCAATTGCAACATTACCACGTGGATGCATCATCAGTATTCTGATTCTCTTCCTTCCACAAGTCTATTGGTTTTTCCTCATGCTCAAAGGAGCCATGAAGGTAGGTTTTAACTCAATCTAAAAAATTTCACATTTAACTATTAACAAAATTACAGGTTTTCTTACCACCAAAAAATAAATCATTTCCCATTAACAAAAAACTCAAGGAATCCAAAAACAATAATCTCTCCCCCCTGACGACAGCGAACTCGCAGCAACAGTTTTTATCTCCGCCACTTTTAAAAAACTGTAATCTGTCGAAACTATATACCACCAATAATAAGTCTACAACCCCAACAACAAACTCCACTAGAAATGACCTAACATCGGCATCAACAAATGGTAAAAATTAGTGATTGTTTCAAGTTATCTTATTTTATTATATAAATCGTTGAATAATTTTTTAAGTACCATTTTTTTAACTTAAAATTTCCTTGTTCTAAAAGTCTTAATTTAATTATTTAACTAATTATTCTTTTTTGCTTAGTTTTATAAACACAGAAATAATAAACAAAGAAAATACTTTAAAATAAACTAATCGCAGAATTATGAACAAAAGAATTACTTCATAAAAGACATGTAATCACTTAAAATGTTAAGTGACTACATTAAATTTTATAATTAATTGTATGCATTGAATTAAAAACACAAATTATAAGGGTCAAAGTAGAAAATAGATTTTACACATTTAAACAAAATGGAAATAATTTAAAAACATGTTAAACAAACTAAAATGTCAAGATCAACCACTCCTGTAATATAATAACTAAAATTCTGGATCAGGACTATTTCACAAAAGCTTTTATTTTATGAACAATCAAATCCATGGAGTAGAATCAATTTAGTTAAGATAATAATACAAAACGCAGGACCTCATGGTTCGAAAATTGTAGAAAGCACAAGTGAACAGAGGAAGAAGTCTTCAGGTTAAAAATAAATATTGCAATATTGTCCTCACCGTTTACAAATTTAGTGAATAGACTTGATGTTTTTCGTGCACTTTTTTACTGTTGTTGCCGATTTCTGTGTCAGTCCAGTTCCAACAAGGTAAAATGGCGGTTTTGGATTAATTTGGTCGAGAAAACCTAGATAAACTAGACCTTGTAGTAATTAATCTAGTTGTGAATAATGTTCAATCTTCAAGACCAAGTCATGTGTTTGAGTTAGTTCTTATTGAAAATACAAACACGTAATCAATAACACCAAACTTAAAAGCGGCTAAGGCGTAAAATCACTGCGAAATGTTATTCCATCGAACGAAATCCAGTAAGTTGTGTTCTTCCCGCAATACTTTTCAAAATTTTCATTTTCCGGTCAAAATAAAGCAGGATATGCACCCTAATAATAAAAAATGTTATTATTTGAATCTCATCTGAATTTAAAAAACAAATATAAAATAATAATTTTTTTTTTGTTAAAAACATTTGAATTTCTAATAGACCCTTTAACAAAATATATTCAAATCAAGCCATATTCAAACTAAATAAATGTTTAACAAAAGAAAAATGTATAAACGCATGCCTACAAATACCTGAAAATTCAAAGCAAACGAAAATTGTTCATAAGCACAAATCTTTGAACAAACTGAAACACAAAAACGAATTAAATAAATAATTAAAACATTACATACACCAACACATACCATGTTAAAAAAGGAAAAACAAAACGAGCTTAATGTTGCTTCAAAAACTATCAGATTCACATAAAATAATTATATACTATACAATGTTACAAAAGCATTTAAACTATGTATTTAAAACGAACAAAAACAACGGACAAAAATTACTGGAAGAATTGTATTTTATAATTTTGTTTTCACTAAAATTGATTGTATTGTTTTGTATTGTTACTCGTACTTTAGTCAACCACTAGTGTTTTTCGAGTTCTTGTGCTTTGAAAACTAGTATGATACTTGTATTTAAGTATTCATTGTGTTCTTAAGTACCGAAAGGAACTAAAATTACCAGAACATGAATTTTTAACCACCAGTGCCAGGATACTTGAGTACATACAAGTGGAAGTCCATAAACTCTGTTCAGCAAAATATGTCAGCAAATGGAACGACATCTGCTTCTCATCGTTTTGTATTTCACTTTCAAGGGGTTTACTATCATAACTTTTTTCCTGATAACACTGGTCAACAAAATTTAATTTTCCGTAGCTAAAATTTAATTTTCCAAGAAAAATTTCCGACAAGCCAAAAAGGGTGAAAAATCACCCAAAGTACGGAGGACAACATACACAGCTACAGCGAAGATGTGAAAATCTTCATAACAGCTTTATTTCTTCATGTGCCAAATGCGCCTTAGAGCCAACAAGAAAGCGGATTTGAAGTTGATCTACAAAAGCCTGTCGTCGTACGCTTTCTTACTCGACATAGGAGCCAAATTGCCATCAGTTTCCACCATATACAGATGGCATTCAGAAATACGTCTACCCACTGCAGTAAGTGACATCATAGTATAGGTGTTAACCAACAAGACAAAAGTGATGGACTCAATGAATAAGAATCGTATTTTGCAGTTTGATGAAATGGCTATAAAGAGAGAATTGGAATATAATATCAAAGACGATATTATATATGGGCTAACTGACTTCATAAAATACGGAAGGCATAATGTTAAAGCCTCTAAGGTGATGGTTTTCACACTAAGAGGACTAAACGAAAATTTGAAGCAGACAATTGCTTACGTCATCGGAAAAACAAATGGTGACATAGTTGCGAAGCTGATTGTTGACATTGTTCAAAAAGTCAACAATTGCGGCATAGAAATTGTCGAATGCTGCGACCTAGGATCCGCCAACCAAAGCGCCTACAAAATGCTAATGAAACAAAATACTGAGCCTTGGGTAGAAGTCGGAAATCGCAAGCTATTTCTTTTGTACGATTATCCACACATGTTCAAGAGTGTGCTAAACATCTTGCTCACGAACAAGATCTCCTTCGGCAATGAAGTGGTAGATTGGAAGGTACTCGAAAAGGTATTTGAAATTGATACGAAAAACCCATCCTTCTGCCTTTTGCCCAAGATTAGTAAGGAACTAGTGCGCCCCGACGGATTCCATAAGCTCTCTGTGAAAAGAGCTACGCAAATTTTCAGCGAATCGGTTACCACCGGAATAAAATGTGCAATTCTCTTAGGGGTATTCAATTCGCATGAAGAAAAAGAAACGGACGAGTCAACAGCGAATTTAGATTGAATATTTTGTTCGATAAGCTAAATACAGGATAGCTTTATTCAAGAAATCCAAACAAGAAAGTCCTGTCCAAATCAACATTAACACTGAATGACCTTATTGAAACAAACACTGGATAGAAACATGGAAGTCAACAGGCAGGCCTTCAGGGTTTCCGTATTTTCCGAACTCAGTATATTCCAATTCTCTCTTTATAGCCATTTCATCAAACACCAAAATACACTACTTATTCATTGAGTCCATCACATTTGCCTTATGGTTATGGTGGAAACTGATGGCAATTTGAATCCTATGTCAAATAAGAAGGCGTACGACGACGGGCTCTTGTAGAACCCGAAACCTTGTGTCTCATCCTTGTGGAAAAATTGTTGTTGATCAGTGTAATTGAAAAGAAACGAATCAAAATATCTGAATTTTAATGGCTTCCCAGAAACGCAGACAAATAAAATATTAAAATACTGCAATAAATATAAAATACTGCTTTTAAACAGAAAGCTCTCGATAAAATCCTACTGCATAAGTACTTTCCTACTGGAGAATTTATCTAGATTCATTGTCGTGTAACAGCCTTTCACTGAAAAATTTTGTTGTACAAAGTATAGTGACTTTTAATTCAAAACACTGCAATACCGAAACACTTGATACTTTTCATACAAACAAAACAAACTTAAAAATTAAGGCATAGCATTTCATATAGTAAACAAAAATATGATGCATGTAATTGTTGCTGTGATAAATCACGATCTATTGCATTCTTATATATATATAATATTAAATTAAAAACAAATCAAACATAAAAACAACATTACACAGTTAAGAAAATTTAATAAACCAATAATTGGTGTCATACAAAACATACAAAATCTTGCATACAAATTAAGAAAAATCCATTTCCACACTTGACCCAAAATAAAGTTGTTTTTTAAGGTATTTCTCGCATTCTATGTATTACAAGAATATTTTCAGATGAAATACAATGTACTAGATTTCTTAACCAACTGCAACTTCTGCAGTTAAAATTGACAAATCAATCTCTGAAAAAATTCGAGTGCAAGCAAGAAACGACGACTTATTTTTACAATGAATTTTTAAACTCTTATGATTTTCGTATCGTTTAACCAGGAATTTACATTTTTCACTAATAAAGAAAAATTATAAAAATATAGTATTTACTCTTACTACATTTACAAAAAATGCTTTTGTTGTTGAAAAAGACTTGAAAAGAGAAAAATTATTGTCTATAAAATCATATAAATAAAAACATAAAATATTTAAATGTATTAAATGCTGCGTGTTAAATTTTTTAAATAAACAAAATAATGTTTGATATAAAATCTCTAAATTTATTCCACTGTTTCTGATAAAAAAAAAACGACGTATATTTAGAATACTTTAATGATGTTATTGTTTGTTGTCGGTGTATTAAAAAAAAAATGATAGGCTAAGAATGTTTGTAATTAAAATGAAGAATAAAGGCTGAAGTACATTGAAACACAAAGTGTAAAAAATACGATAAAGTGAGTGTATTCGTATTGAGAACTTGGTGCACAGTGAAAGCTCGGTCATGGTCAAGCTTTTGTTCACGTTCACTTTTAAAAATGAGAGGGAGATATTCATGTATGCATTTGTAGATAATTTCCACTGTCTTGTACTTTTTGGAACTTTGTGTTCCGATGTAATCCAGCCTTAAGCTTAAAGTGAAGACGTTGAGACAGTCTAAGAAATTGTAAGGAATTAAAAATAGGATTACATTAAAACAAAAACTCGATGAGATTATTTTCACTTGGGAAAGAAGTTCTCAAAAAAGAAAACACTAACTGGAGTTCTGGTATCAAAGCTAACCAAATAAATATTTAACTAACATTAAAATTTCCATCCAAGTGAAAATAAAAATGGTCCGTAAGACTATTTGAAAAAAGGATTAAATATTGAAGAAAAGAAAAATGGTAGATATAATGGAAGCAGATCCTTAACAAAAGGCAGCTTGAACAATTTTATTGTTTGGAAAAGAAAATAATAATAACAAGTAACAACACTGTTCCCGTATGAAAATCAAGTATAAACTTTTAAAATTAAAACAAGAAGTAAGTCTATCCAAAATAAAAACAAAATATGATTTTTAAAAAAGGAAAAATAATTATTTATTTTTAAGTGTTTCAACACACTATTTAATGTTAACATAAAAACAGAAGCAAACAAAATATTTTACTGTGCGAATTTAAGAATGTTTGTGTGTGGCATTGTTTGGAAATAAAACAATTATTGCAACAAAAGTGGTTTCTATTTCTTAGTCTACAAATGGTAATGTCAACATCTATAATTTAAAACAACTTAATCCAGCTATTCCGAGACAAGTTCATTCTGCCTAACAATATCACAGTCCAAGCCCTCGGGTGTCATGGTCGGTGCAAGCAACGTTTTATGTAATAACTGTAGGTATTGCAAATCTTAGATCTAAATCTAAACTCCAAACAGTCGAAGTAGAAAACTGCTGCCTAGCGTTGTCTTGTATCACGAAGTCACTAGTTAGGACTGTTCGCAGAAAATTCCTTTTTTTCCCAAACGCCTAACCTCAAAAGTGTTTGATAATAATTTATAGTTTTAATGAGGTTAATTTTACTCAAAGTTAAAACCTGTATAATCTTTAACGTTTTCTTGCATAATTTTTCGTAATGTGCGCACCGTTAAATTTATTATATCAGGCCGATGGTCACACTAACTTGTTCCCATCAACAAAGCAGCAACAACAATCTTAAATTGTGTGGAATGTTAATGTCAAGTCGTCTCCACTCCAGCCAGCGATGCCAACGTAAGGATTTTCATGCCTTCTAGGAATTATTTTGCCAGCTAAGGCCTTAAGGCTTATTTTTTTTTTGCAAAAAGCATAATTTTTCATTACAGTTTCAAACTACTGATTTCTTTTATTTTATTAAAGCATTCTTAAGATATTAAGCCAGTAAAATTGTAAAAAGTAAATTCGCCCTCAAAAAATGAGTTTCTACCTTCAAATAGTTCGAAGGAGAATCGAGAGCTCGAACTGAATTGGGGTCGAATTAATGACCCAGGTTTTTCGTCATTTGAGTTGAGTATTGATCCAGTTGGAGTTTAGTTAAAAAGATGTTGAGATGACAACTGCTGGCCTCATGAACATCGCAGTGTTGATTGTTTTTCATTTATGAAGTTTTCCATTGGTTTTTTTCATGTTCAATGTTTCATTCTTCGTACGATTCTGTTTTCAAAACGGAAGATTTCTGCTTTTCTCAGAAGCATGCCGTCTGTCAAGGTCAGTACGTCCAATGAAAAACGACATTATGTTTTTATTTGTTAGGCCGTGTGCGAATTGAGTTAAAAAATGGTTAAAACTTGACGTTTGGTTAAAATTTGACACTTCGCATTGAATAAAATGTGTTAAAAATTAGACTAGCTGTGGAGCAGGTTAAAATATGACAGTAGTGGTTAAAAATTCATCCATTTTTAACCACAATTCATCGAATTCGGACACGGCCTTAGGCCGTGTGCGAATTGAGTTAAAAAATGGTTAAAACTTGACGTTTGGTTAAAATTTGACACTTCGCATTGAATAAAATGTGTTACAAAATAGACTAGCTGTGGAGCAGGTTAAAATATGATAGGGGTGGTTAAAAATTCATCCATTTTTAACCACAGTTCATCATAGAATATGCACTAGACTGACGAAACACGGGAGAAAAAAAATACCTTGCTTGTGTTCAAATCATTTGCAATCACTTAAACATCAGATAGTTCGTCAATGTTTTGCCAACTCCTCAACCGGGGTTTTTCAGCACAAATTACGATTCCACTCGTCGAGTCGGTTGAAGTTCATTTCAACTCAACACAGGTATACAAAGGGGTGAAGCGAGCTTGAAGCTAAACATTGCAGCTGTCTAACCAGGGAAGCTCAGATGTAAGATTTTCTCAATTGTTCTGTTTTGTCCACATCTAGTCGGTTACCTTTATGTTAAACTGAAAGTAAACCGATTTTGTATTCATTACGGTTTGTTCATTTACTTACATATGCATTCGACCTCGACGATTTTTAACTGAAGAAAAATATTTTATTTTCCACCATAAAACTCAGGAAAAGGAATTTTTTCGGCTAAAGAGGTTGGCAACGCTGACTCCAGCGTTCATTACGAAAGGGATCGCCAGTGTGCAACATATTTTAGTTTATTCGCTGAAAAAGGTAGTCTACTTCCACAACAAACAACTACTAGTCTGATTTCTGATACTTTTTCTCCTTTTTTCTTTTCACATAACAGCCGACAGCCCTTGTAATAACTTTTCTTCTCCCATTTTTTTTAGACTAAGAAACTACCCGTCCTTTTCACACATATGATTTGCCAAAAAAAAAAAGCAGCTGTTTTGTATGCCATTTTACAGATAAGAGAATCAAAAAGGAACAAACAAAAGATAGAGTATAAAATTCAAAGAAAAATGGAGAAAAAATTCCCATCTAAGAGAAACAAAAATGTAAGTTCATGAAAAAAGAGAAAAAAAACTTTGTTTTTTCCGAATTAAAAATTCTGCCCACAAAAGAAATCGACGAAATTTGTATCGTCGTTCTCACTAACTCACTTTGTCCATGTCGTTTGACTCGGTTACTCGTGTTGGTTTTCGCGCACGGATGTTTTGGAAAGAAAAAACGTGATAAAAAACCACATTGAATTTATAATTTTTCGCTCAACCGTTTGTCGACTTTTCTTGATTTTTTTTTTGACTGATAAAAACACCTTGTTTTTGAAATTTCCTAAATTGTATCATTTTCTAAGCAAGCGTGGGAAAATCATCGGAAAAAGTGTAGCTGTTTGATTTGCAAAAATTTAATTTTTCTCTGTTCTGTACGCCGAAATCGTAGAGAAAAAAAAAATTAACGTCGCTTCGAAAAGTTTTCGTGTTCATAATTTTTTGTGTGCAGTGAAGAACCAAAGTTTATTTGATTGGATTACTTTTATATAATTTATTGGATTTACTGTAGGAAGAACAAACCCAAGTAAAATGGTAAATCATGAACGCTTTTCCTAATTTTTTTCCATTGAACGTAATTTTTTTTCTCATGGGATATTTTTCTTGTTCGCTGTTGTCATTGCTTCACACACAATTCCATAGACGAGTTTTCAATTTTTCATCAGTTTGTGCAACTTCTTTGTTTTCGACCAAGTTAGGTTATGTTGTACTTTTTGGAATGCATTTCGAGATTGTTTTGATATTTTAATATTGTATTCTGTTAAATCTTTTGCAAAGAAAAACAATGAATATTTGTTAAAATTCATGAAAACAGTAAAAGAGCAAAGATGTGAAAATTTCCTTTTCCATTGACAGCGACTTGAATTGAACGACATCGACATGTGATGGAAGGGGAATTTAATGCAGAAAATAATTTCCCTTCTAGGATTGTGTGTGTGTGGTGTCTACACTGGACTACAAAACTGATCACGAAAAAAAGTAAACAAAAACAAATTCTTTTCTATTCAAATTCATGGGAATTTGATTTTGCAACTTTAATTTTAACCGCTTATATAATTTATGTTGCTAAAGTTTCTTTATAAATGGAATAAAAATTATAAAAATAAAAATGTGAGCAGATAGAAAAAAATTCTAGCACCCGGAGAACATTCAGGTTAGTGCTGTCTAGTTCAAGCCTGCGTAAGTAGCCTTGTTTGTAAAAGAGCTGTCGTTGGCCATCAATTGTGGAGTTTCTCAGTGGAAGACAGTAACCATACTTATGAAAGGAATCAACAATTTACCAACGCATTCACTTGTTCACTGTATTTAGTAGACAAGGAGTGACTCAAGCAGTTTGGCCAGCTTACATTTATATGATTTGATCAAGAATATGGCTACTGTACACTGACCAGACCTCTTCCATCTTCTGATCGAAATCCTAGTCTTGCAATGCAATTTTTTATACATTGTCGATTCGCAAGTGTCTTTAATTCTTTTTATTATATTTATACCTTGTAACTTACTCATTTGGGCCTTATAATCTTATAAAGGTGAAGGCTTCACCCAACAAGCGTATCCATCCACTCGTTAAGCCTATCTGTAGTGCGCCTTTTCATACAGATGAAACCTTGCATCAAGCGGAGTGCGCTTACTCAACACATGACTTCCATTGCTTTCTAAGCGAGAAGAAACAGTGATTGGCAAAGATGTCAGCACAGTTGTGGTCTGAATTTATATCAGAGCTTTAGTACTTCAAGTCCGGGAGTCCAATATCTGTCGAACAGTTATTGGAAGCGCGGGTATTACGGTTGAATTGTTTAAGGGGTGGAATGCAACTGGCTATTTCGCTAGAGCAATTACCGTAGAAGTAACGGTAAATGAATAGCGAATGGGTACAGACATATCTACACCCTTATTACTTTTTTTTTTTTTAAATTAAAAAAAGTAATAATCTTTTGCATCTTAATAATAATTGATTTTTTGTTTGTTTTAAAAATGCCCGACACTCTTACAAACAATAATTTTCTGTCAAGTCATTATATTTATACTTCACTCTGCTCCAAGAGAATACCAATCTAAAAGGTCTATTTAAATCACTAACTGTCATACCTTCTACTCTTCCAGGCGCAATATATTGTTTACGTTAATTCTATTCGTGCTGTTTTTAACTTCATTCGATATCTTTTTATGGACAAATTGTAAACAACACAAATATTAAATTACTTGCGCTTGAACAAGTTAGCTGTTATTACAGTTAATCATATTATGATTGGATTCTTGTATATCTTAAGTTGGCGCACGCAAACAAATGAAACAAAAACGTTATCTCTGGCTATTCAGTGTTGGGTCTTGGGTACGACAAAATGTAAGCATGTCGTGGATCAAGTTGCTTATGCGTCATCAACGGGAGCAGAATGACGAAAGTTTTCGTTAGCTAATTTCATAAAAAAAAAAATGAAAACGGAAGCATTTCTTACTTTTATTTGCAACTTCACTAAGCCATAACCTTACTTATATTTGAAAGCAGCATCGACCCCCAAACATCAAAGGACGATACACCGAGCGTATGGAGCGTAGGAGGACAAAAGATTTTCGGTTTCGCCGTAGCTTTTCGATCTTGAGCGTTACTCAAAATTCGTGTTTTTTTTTTTTACTAAAGTATTACCTATGAAATTTATGAATATGGTACCAGCTTTAACTAGAATTGCTCCACAGAGTTAACTGTTTAATCAGAAAATGTATGTAAAATAAAGTGTTGCGCTAGATCTTTAAGAGCCAAGGCTTAAGTGGCTTAGACTCTTCAACAATTCTCTGAGTGCGTGTGAAAAATTGAGGGACCTACATTTTATCGTCGATTCCGAATGCCAATACTTACTTACTTAAGGTGGCGCTACAGTCCGTTGTGGACTTGGGCCTCAATCAACAGTCTCCGCAAGCCAGCTCGGTCCTTAGGCTTTCCGGGCCGGAGCATTAGTGTGCATCCGCTCTAAATGACCGAGCCATGTCTGGGTGCATGTCGTTGTACAACCCGTAAAGTTCGTTGTTATATAGTCTTCGCCATTCCATTGGGTGTCCTTCCTCGAAGCAGCATATACTTCGTTTTTCCCTTATTTACCGCTAAACCCATTTTGCCGCTTCTGTCTCAATTCTCACAAAGGCGCCATTGACATCACGCTATGTTCTTCCTATTATATCAATATCATCGGCGTACGCGAGAAGTTGAACAGATTTTTGGAAGATAGTGCTTCTGGTGTTGACGGTGGAGTTCTGCACTATCTTCTAAAGGACGATGTTAAAGAAATCGCACGACAGTGAATCCTTTTTTGACGCCGAAAGATTCCGTAAGCTCGTTGCCAATCTTGATGGAGCAGCGTGAGTTCTCCATCGTCATTTTGCACAAGCGAACGAGCTTGGAAGGGATGCGAAAACTAGACATATGTAGCTTTTTACAGTTCGTCTCTGTAGATGCTGTCATACGCGGCCTTAAAATCGTTGAAAAGGTGGTGGGTATCGATTTGGAGTTCATAGGTCTTTTCCAGGATTGATAAGGACCAATCAGATTGTTGACGACAGGCTTCAGACGTTCACATATTACGGCAAAGAGGATCTTGTAGGCGATGTTAAGTAGACTTATTCCTCTGTAGTTGGGGCAGTTTAGATGATCTCCCTTTTTCATGATCGGGCAAACAATGCTGAGCTTCCATTCATCGGGCATGCATTCCTCTGACCATATCTTACAGATGATTCGGTGCATGCTCCTATCTAGCTCGTCGCCTGCTGCTTTGAACAACTCAGCAGCTAGTCCATCTGCTCCAGCGGCTTTGTTGGATTTCAGCCGTGATATTGCGGTTTTCACTTCTTCTAGGTCGGGTTCACGGAATTGTTGGCTATCATCGTATCCGATGAAAGGCTTCTGTCTGACGGCGGTGTTTTGTTCGTCGTCGGCGTTCTACATTCTACAGAAGTGGTCTTTCCAAATCCCAGATACGTTCCAATTTATAAATACAAATATGTACGCCTTTGCGCAAGCAAATGTTTCATCAAAATCTCTGTTTCTCCATTGCTCATAAATGTTTAAACAAAAGTAGTACCCATGTACTACATACATTATTTACAGTATACATGTCATTCATATTAACAATACCTGGTAATTATGTACGTAATTATATCCCCAACATATTTCAAACCAAATATTTGTATCAGATGGTCTGGAGTTTCCCTCAGACCCTCACTATCCGAATTTCCCTCCATATTATGCAGGGATTATTATATATATAATACATAAGGTACGCCGTATTGCCAAAGATCCGAAATTGTAACCTTCTTGTCTTAGTGGGAATAAATTATATTATTATAATTGTTCAAATTAAATTTTCTCTACCCCTAAATATGATTAGATCGCAATGCTCGCAAGTCCCAAAAAGCCACCGTAGCCCAAAAAATAATCCCAAATTATCCATCAAACACATGTGCAAGAAACCCTCAATGTGTGTCCACGTTCATGTCCAAATGATTGCGTAAAACCCCTACCCCATCACAAATTCAAGTTTTCCGTCATGCGCACTGTAGCCCTCTAACTCTCCCAAAAACACAACCCCTAAACAAGAACCGAGATATAGGTAGGCTTTCGGAAGCCAAGGGTTGTTTTCCCAAATAGACTAAAGAGAAGGCAAAAAATAAAAAGAAATGTCCCAAAGATAGAAAAAAAAATATGTTAAATATTTACCCCATATTTGAATTTATACAAAAGTCTCTTATATTCTGTTTGGAATGTTTTGAGTTTAGTAGCGAATAATAGAATCAAAAGGAAGGAATAAAAAAAAAAATCAACAAACACAAATAAAAACAAAAATAAAAATAAAAACCAAAACAAAACACCGGAACGGAACCGGACATTCGAGACAGAGAGTGTCAAGCGATTGATTGTCAGTCGGTTGCATGGCTGTCAGTGGGTGGGATTCTAGGGTGGATTTGTGACCTTTTTTCTGTTGTTTGTTTTGCTTGCTTTTTTCGTGATTTTTGATTTTTTTTTTTTTTTTGTTTTTGTTTTTACATTCGAATGGGAGAAGATGGAAGTTTAGAAGTGTCCCGGATGGAGAGACGCACATAAATCACAAGGTGTGCTCAATCATGATGATGTATGGTCGTTTTGCAATTGAATTTATTATTGGTTAGTGTATCTAGGTATAGGATGCGTGATAAGGACGACCGACGAAAATGATTGAAAATTGAATCAGAGATTTTGTGAATATGAATTTCCTTAGATTTTGGGTGTGGCTGCGAGACTACTTATACGTCAACGACGACGACAACGACGATGAAATATGATGTTAGTGAATATTAACCAAGACGCCACGAAACGAGGCGCGCGGTGCGGCGCGGTGGCAACAGCGGAAGGTAATACATATAATTGCAAAGGCTTATTTGTGTGCCTTATTATTGATTTTCAAACGTCTTGGTTGTGTTCGTCCTTATGGTCGTCGTCTTCATCGCCATCGTCTTCATTTTCACCTCTCGCTCGCTCGACCAAAATTTAGCCATTTCCAACGGTTTAATATAATTTAACAACACCAAGGACAACGCTTGTCTATGTGTGTTTGGGAGCACTTTAAGACTTCCTTCTGCTTCAAGTTTTGCCCGAACACAATCCTTTTCGATCCTGCCCAGGCAAAGAACTATGCCCAATTGCCCACCCACCCAATCATTTATTTATCTCAATCGAATGCACTTGTGCTCGACGAAGCTTAAACTACCCATCACATTTATATGGACAGAGATATAACTTAAATATTATCCTTTTGGGTGATTCTGTTCTGATTATACAAGCGTCGCTGCTACCGCGCACCGCGCCGCCCGCGTTTCGATTGTAGCAATTTCGGATTGCGATTTGGTAATTCAGGCCAACAGCAGCATAACGAAGGAATAAACCAACGAAACGCAACGCACCGGACGTACGCGGAAGGGGGCAGGCGAACAACAGACACGGACATGAACCAGGGACACCCCGAAAATGGCAAGCAATAGAACATGTTGAGTGTAACGGTGTACAACAAAACGAACGAGCACAACAGCAGCAGCGAGCAAAAGCAGCAGCGCGTACAACAGAATTTTGTGTCAGGATGTTGGTGCTGCTTCTTCTACTCTATACCGTTTTCATTCCATTTTCCGTGTATGTACTTAGATATAAACGAGCTATACACGAGGTATAAAGGAATCGAGAATTGGTTATCCTTTGCTGAACATCAGTCCACGCCACGGAAAGGGTTCATTTTTAGTTGAAGAGAATAGAACGTGTGGTGAAGACGTGTTCTTGGCACTAATAATAATTCTTCCATATACCATTTAACTCAAAATTAAGGATTTTTTTGCGATTTTTTTTCATGTGTACGTTTTTGACTTGTCCTTTAACCAGGAAGAGGCTTTAAACTATCTAAAAATTTTAAATTTTATTTTCTGTCAAGAAAAAGAAAAAGAAAAGTGTTATATACCAAAAGTTAATCCAGTGTAAGTGAGTGAGTTAAAATTATTTTGGAAAACTGAAAACTGAATTTTCTTTTGACGTTTTATTGATTTTCTAGGATGGGTAGGATGTGTCGATTACGTTGTTGTTGTTCGTGTTCCTTGTTCTTTATGGTGATGATAATGGTGTAAGATGAAAGATGCCATACATCCACTTGGAATTAAAATAAATGTTTATTCCGATGTGGAATTATGGAATTTTGAGTTAAGTTTGTCGTTGATTTTGTAAAAGGGGTTGAACATTTGAAGAGTGTGTAGATTTGGATTTTCTAGAAAGGGAAGAAGTAAATTGACAATTTTGGTCGATTTCGGAGCTGAGTTCAACGGGAGAGTTCATTTTAATATGGTTTGCACAAATTTTCATTTAAGGACTTTAAAAAAAGTTCGTCAAACTGAACAAAGGCAAGTGAAACGAAATTCTAAACTGTAAAACTGGTCCCAGAAAGTTTTTCAATATAACAACCAAATTGTTTAAAAACTTGAAACATTTTGAATTGGAAGTGGGACTAAACATTTATTGATTTATAGTTGAACAAAAGAGAAATAGCAATCCATCGAATGCGAATGGAGTTATATATATTTTTTTCTTTTTCAAGAATCGAATTTTGGGTAAATGTTCTAATACCTACGGCTTGACTTTACTTGGAAGAATATGCTTTAATTAATTTGTTTTTCACCATTACGAATGCCATTCTGTACAACACCGCCTGTTCAAAAAAAAAAAAAAAATAGGTTCCTCAATGGTGTCAATTTTCAAGATCGGTGTGATAGATCATTCAAAGATTGATTTAAGTAGAGAACAAAAACTGGTGGTGTTTTTCAAAATGGTTTAGATCGTTTTGTCTTTTTTTCTTAAATTTTGTTGTTCCGGCTTATCGATAGCCGTGTTTTTCACTACTCAGTAGCGATCACAGCAAATTTCCCTCTTCAAATAACAACAATTTGGATTGCAGTCGATAAAAAGGCCAGTAAAAAATGACACCTGTGCCGGCGATAGAACCAAGGCTATTATATTATTATTGATCAATTGTCTTTTACTTCTTATCTAATAAATTGTTTCGCTGACGATAGTACCCTTAGCTTCTCGTATTCGTTTCCAGATTCACATCAATACTCTTCGGATGTGGAACTGCAAAGGCAAAATGTGATACGCTCATTAAACTCTAACTCTAACAGCATTATTCAATGCGGAATTAAAAACCGTGTAGAGTTTAATGCTTCGAAAACTGAATACTGTCTTGTATCGTTGAAACGAGATATACCCCCCTTAATGCGGTCCATGGGGCAATTGCATCAATAAGACCGAACATCTCGGTATGTGCATCACTGTTCACCTCTTGTGGACCGAGCACATACGCGATGTCGCCAAAAATGCCGCAAGATGTTTGGGTTTCTTAAGACGGTGCAATGAATGTTTCTCCTCGTCTGATCTGGCTATTATCTATAAGACTTATATCCGTCCAAAGCTTGAGTACAATTCACATCTTGGTGATAGAGAGATCATCTTGTTCTACCGCTACTTTTACGGTAATTGGTCTAGTGAAATAGCCAGTTGCATTCCTCCCCTCAAACAATTCCCTCGTAATACTCGCGCTTCTAGGAATGCTCATCAGTTTACCCTCGAGCCCAACTTCGGACGTACTCTCAAGTATAGGGAATCATTTTTTAGCCGTACTATGCGAATGTGGAACTCTCTTCCACACTCTGTCTTTCCCAGTCATTACAATTAAGAATTTTACACCAACGTACACCGACACCTCCTTTCAAACCACTCCCCTTCTTCCTAATGCACTCACTGTGTCTCTGGCTTAAAAAGGGTATAAAAATCCCTTGAGTGGTTGCAAATTATAAAAAATAAGAGCTGGAATTAAACGTACATTTTTGTAGTTTTCTAAAAATCTTACGAGCGGGTTTCTCCAACCAACATCGACTTCTTCTTTGGTGCACACAGGGTTCAGAACGTGTTTTACAGGTTAGGTTGTCTTCATTGTTTTTCGGTATACGAAATCAAAAAGATTTTTGAAGTAAATAAATTGCATTTTTTTAGGTCTTCTATCTTTGTATCGTATTTCCCCCTCTTAATCTTTCTGAAACTAGCATTATTTTATATTCCTCTGAATTCTCAAAGAATCCATTGTTTAACATTAATTTTGTTTGCATTTTAATTTCAGACAACTTTAAAGAAAGCAATCGACTTTGGTGACGATGACGTTGACGATTCGTCTGGTTCAGATTTCGATGATGACGATGACCCAGATAAAATAGAAGTACCAGGTAAGTGAGTCTGTGTATGTTGAATAAATTTCACAACCCTTTTTGTGGAGTTATTCGAAAAGGTCGAATCAAAAATTTTTATTTCATATGTTTATTTCCTGCGTCCGTCCGTCGTCGGTCGCGTTCGGTAGTCCGTTCACCAGCCCAAGTTCCAACCCTTTTCTTCGGATAGAGAATGAGGAATAAATTAGCATATATATTTTGCTTCAAAGCAGATCGCTATCAAAATCAGGGATTCACCTCACATCGTGCTGGTGGTCGGTCCACACCTTGCAGTAAATATAGCTCTAACCCTTTCGTGCGTCGTCGGTCAGACTACCGACCGACTTGAATGGTCGGTCGAATTTTCGAATATATCTATCCTTTGGTTGCCAGTAGTTCTGGGAAATCGATGGTTATGTTGATGATGAATCCCTTAGATTCTACATAGGTACAAGTATGTATACAGTCATGTGAGTTGTGCGTGTGTTTTGCTTAGTGCACGCATTCGCTTGACTCGCTTTTGGCTTGTTGTGGGGTTGGAATATCGAGCAAAGCTATTGGTATATTCGCTGGGGAAGAATCATTTGCCTCTGCAGGCTCTCGGTAATTGCGACGAGCGACGACCTTCTCGAAAGCGCACTGCAGTAAGGGAAATAGTGCCTTTTGTACCAGTCACTTGCCACGTATCGCCTTCAAACCGAACTCATCTATATATTCAATGATGGGTGGATAAGAAGGCGAACAAGAGGATGTGTGTATATTGAATAAATGTACATATAAAATAATATGATTGCTGTTGTTTTGGCAGCAGAAGCTTAAGGACATGCCGATATCCGAATGACAATTTTCGCCTAGAACGCACACTACACATCAATGGCGAATGGAATTCTATAGAATGTTCCTCTAAGAGGCGAACCAAAACCCAAGTGAACCAAATAGCAGAGAGGTTCGATGCGTTTGATTAAGTCCGAGGTTTTTGGAGTTTGTTTGTTTTTTCAGTGGTTTCCTTGATTGCTGTTTTCCGAGGAATATCTCTATATGTGTGTTAATAGCAAACAGAGATATTCCAGGAGCGGATAAACTGCTTTTTGGCTTGCCTTACTTAAACCGTGTCATGCCGTTCAGTGCGCCATTATTGCATTGGACACACGTAGTCAAGTCAAGGAAGCAGCTTTGAGGTTAGAGAGTGGTGATAATGGTCAAATGAATTTGAATTGTAATTGATGACGGCTTTTTCCGAGAAAGCCATTTAATTTGGAAGTATGTATTGATTTTAAGAGGCGATACTATGGCAGGTTGGAATCTCTTTGGAAAGTCTGTTTTAAAGACAAGTAGGAGTTAAATGTTGACATAGATATAGAATGTTCTCTTTAGTGTTGTTGCCAGCGAGTTCGAAGATTGTACTTTCGACGTATATCAAGTCTTCCGAAAGTATGGCTTTTAGTTTATATATCATGTGTTTTTGATGATTGACTGCATTTTTTGGTAAATTTAGCCCTAAGCGTCTCAATATCTTAAAAGATTATAAAGGTATTTCCAACCATTGAGATATTTCAAAAACCTTATATTATCGACTTGAAGTACAATCACAACATGGAGCTCGGTTTCGTTTATATAGTCAACGTGGGTACGTTTGCAGCGGTCGATCGTTGAAACCATTTTTCGATGACTTGGCCACACATTCGGTCGTTATTGTGCGTTCAATGTTGGCTCCGACCTTTTCCGACGTCGTCGGCATGTTGGCATAAGGAGTTAACGTAATCCTAAAGGAAATAGTCTAGAGGCGTTAAATCGCAAAATACAACATACGAATGTGTATAGACTCAAGATTTTGCACTAAACGTGTTATTGCTTGACGTCTTATAGCGACTACGTTCGAAAGTTCGTTAACTTTAGCTAAAGTTGCATTGGTAGAAATTTTGCATATTTATTAGACATTGCTCTTGCTCGTTCGTATAAATTATGATGAAAAATTTTGAATTTACTGAATAATTGGACAATGACAGTTCGATGATCAGTAAAAGGCTGTGTTCACAAATTGAATTCAACGTTGTCAAGTCCCTATTGGAAAACACGATATTCAGCCCTATCGAGGTATTTTTCGGAGCGGACAATTTTCCGCAACGCAAATATGGTCGGAGCTTAAATTTGTATTCGAGCTAATTGTCATCGGACAAAAATATGGCAACCAAAATTGTTCAGTTCTGCGGACAAATCGGAAATCAAACTATCAAAAATTAAGGAAAATAAAGCTAGTCATCACACCACATTGTTACTCATCGTACGTCATATCGGAAAAAATTCCGAATCGTAAGTCGGAAGAATACCTCGAAGCTTGTTCGAAACGTACGAAATCGGACAAAATTCCGCTCCGAAAAATACCTCGATAGGGCAGATTAACAAGAAAGATCCGTTCGATCTTAAATTCATTATAAATTCTCATTGAATCGAAGTGTCAGAGCTTCAGCTGTCAAAAAACATGTCTCCATTCGCTTCAAAGTTTTATCGGATACTAAAAACCCACATGAACCTTGTTATGTTTTGAAAAATAAATCGTGCACTTTTTTGTAAATGTATGGGTAGAACGAAGGCAAATATCGTTTATGAGTTCCCCTTAATGCACATCATCAATGCCCTCTGGTTAACTACCGAGTCTATAAGCTTCATTAAATACGAAAGACAGCTACATACATATGTTTGATTTCTAAAGAAACAGATGGCCTAAACTGATGCTGTGCCTAAAGAATAGCGAGCTTTACATTTAGTGTCCAAAAGCTGCACTTTAAGAGTTCTGAATCCATTACATGTATTTTTTAATAATTTTTAAAATATCAAAAAAAAAAATCAATATTGCTTCAGTTTTCAAAACGTTTAGCCCAGCGAACAATCACCCTTATCATAGGCCCCGACGTAATAGATTCGTACTTCGAACACCGAAAATAAATATCGTAGATCCCGTCGTAATGAAATTATTTGCTACGAAATTCGGAGTTCGTGAAATTGATTATCACTAGCCCCGAACGAGTAAGTTTGATAGATCTGCAAATCAAGGATTCGATGATGTTGGAAATGGTGATTATAATTTGTTCGTATTCGTAGCGGAGCTTTACGTTCTGAATTTTGCTACGAGAAACTCTGTGTATTAAATGTACGGAAAATTAATTAGTTATTTTGTTTCAAAGTATTTTGACAATAATTTACTGCATTTTCGCTTCTCCCAAGCCCGTCATGGGCAGATGAGATCCTACAACCAAATCTATTTGCCTACACAAAAATGACCGCAGCTGCAACAGCAGCTAACAGTTTTGGGTAAATAAATCAAAGATAAATTTAACATGTTCACCACCAACACACGCACCTTCATCGTATATACAAAATGATATTTTGGTTAATTCAATAATTCCCTCTAGTATTTCGCATTTAAATTTTTAACAAATGATTAACCTCTGTTATTTCTCCAAAAGGTTTCCTCGTTGTTTATACATCGCAAGTCTTAAGTGTATACATAGAGATACCGATGCCGAAAACCTTGTCGGTCTTCCAACCAGATAGACACAAATAATAATATCTCTAAGCTTGCTTCATGTCATTTGCATTTCATCCCGAAATTAGTGGATTGGTTGAATTACAGAGGTGGGGTCCAATTTGCCATACCTCTGGCCGGCCTGCACACTAATCAAATAATAACATTTCAATGGACATTAATTATTTAGCCAAATTTCGTCGGATGTTGCAATTTCCCTCTTCTCGAAATATCTTATTTTACTTTGATTTCAACTTAAATTCTGGGGATTCTTGTTGGGCTTAGGTTGCTCTTTAGCAGCCAGCATCAGAGGGAGAGAGAGCGAAAAACAAATCGATGAAATAATCAAATACTCAATCTAAATCACAAACAATCTTCAACCACACTCATCCCACCCTAAGCGTCTGGCAAATCAAAAACCGACTTAAGACGATGAAGCAGCACATAGCACATGCCCCCAAGTCGCTCATCTTCCAAAATAAACTTAGGAATATGTCAAGAGGAAGACAACCATTCATGGTGGTTTCACATTAATTTGATTAGGCATTTTAATCGAAATTATATCGAAACACCTATAGAACATGCGAAATTCGTTTCGAAAATTGTATGTGAGACATTTAGATCAAGTGCCTGGCCCTCATCTCCTCAAATGCAACTCCTGTATATCCTTGTGTCGGCTGTCTGAACAGTGTGTTTGACCAACAGACGACATATCCGTTTGTTTATCCTTGTCCAGAGCAATCACAATCGCATCCCATGTCAAATGGAATTCAATAGATAGCATCATCATCGTCGGTCGTCGGTCGTCACGATCATCGTTGTCATATTTCTAAAATTATATTCATGGCAATTTTGATTGGAGTTCAGCTCTTTCCACCTACTCAATTGGTCATCCTCGTCGCGTCACCCGCTTTGGCGTTTAAGTCGAGCAGTCGTCTATTTCTAACTAAAATGTCTATGTACTGGAGATCCAAAGAAAGTGCCAGTAGCAATAACAGTGCCAGATGCAACGCACAAGCCTGCCCGCCTCCATTTCACACGATATTTCTATCTAGTTGTTTATTTATTAATGTTCGAGCTTGCAGTTATACATGTGTTTGAATCTACAAGGATTTTGAGTTCATTTATGTGCATACGAGATATAGAAGAGCGGTCACTAAATGTACATGATGACTATTGGCATGTTTTAGAATGTGGAATTGTGATGTTTTCTCAAGTTTGGGCCTTCCGTTCCAAGGCGGCATCAAAATCGATGTTTCCTCTCGTTGAAATTTGACGGACGACCGACGCTACGCACGACGAAGCACACGAACAATGGACACACTGCATTAAGGCTAAAATATTTATGACAATTTCAAACAAACATATTTTCGAATTTTGCTGTTAAAATATGTATAGTTTAAGTATATGCATATAAACCCGATAAGAGAGGAATATCTTTGTTTGGTTAGTTGATAGGACGGAAGCTCTATATTCACAAGAAGTTTTTGTATGGCTAAATATAGTTTGATGTAGGGAATTCTATTGAGGGTGTTGAAGCTGCTTATTTGCCGAAAAACGTAATCAGCGATTGGTAAAAGTTTATGGTGGATAGGTCCATCTTGTCCTTATCAGTTTTGGCTTAGAAGAATATTTATAATTTATTGTGGAGACATTTTTCAGGTGTAATTACTTTGCCGAGTTGATTCAAATAAAGAGCTATATAGCCATGTACATAACTAGAGAGTACACAATAATGACACACTGGGTGTATACGTACTTTATTTTGATACATTTTATCTTCAACTCCATGTACCAACTCATCAAAGATTCTTACTGAATATAACTTTTCTACAGCTATAATCGTAGCCCCTTAAAAGCGAGCTCTTTTTGTGAATGATACTAAAGGTTAGGTTAGGTTAAAGTGGCTGCGGATACAGAATCCGCACGCTTAGGCCAAAAGAAAAGGCCCATTGTGATATCACATTAATCTAGAGAATTACTTCTTACTAGTCGAACCATTTTGAGCTTTTTATAAAGCGAAGAAGATATTTGATATCCTTATTAGCTAGTTCACTGAGATTAACATAAAAGTAGTTATCCCAGATGAAGTTTGCGTCTTAATGAAAGGGCAGGGCATGTGCAGAGAAGGTGAAAGATTGTTTCCTCTTCTTTCTCGTCCATACAGCTCCTGCAGAAATCATTTGACGCTACACCAAGTCCCGTAAGGACACCTATTAGGGGGCTAATATGTAATCTACTTTGAGATAACAAGTCCTTAGAGCGCTTCAGGTCAAGTGACGGCCATATGAGCTTAGTGGCTGCGCACGTAGGTAAACTGTACCACCTAGCCCGTTATCGTTAAGGCTGTTTCTTTTAGCAAAAGTTTGCATGTATCAATCGGTGTACCTATCTTTTCCCTCTCAGGTGAGATAGGTATCGGCTCTACAATTTCCCGTGATGTCTCTGTGGCCCGGCACCCAGCAGAGGTGAATATTAAATTGCTGCGCCACCTCCATAAGAGATGATCGAGGGCCGTTTGAGAGTTGGTTGAGACACCGTCGAGAGATTTAATAGCAGCCTGACTAACTAAAACGTTTACATAAAATAGCACTTTAAATCATAATTTGCTTAGAATCGGTGTTTATACATTTCTTTGTTCACACAACAAGCATACAATGTATACAATCACTTAATCACCAAATTCTTAAATTATATTAAATAAAAAAAGGCGCGAAATACCTGCCAAACGAATTTACTAAACACATTGCCTTCCGCATGGTTATTTCTTTTATCTAAAATTAAACAGCTCCGCGTTTACATATTCCTCTCGGAGTCCCTCTTTTTCTAACAAGCAATAAAACAAACAAAAAATACAACGGTTACCTCATGTCTCATTCAAGAGACCATCTCGGTTGCAATAGATAGATTTTCAATGTCATTGACAAATTTAAATATTTCACAGTGGCGGGCGGCACGCGGCGCGCGTGTTTGTTTTTTTTTTATAGTTTTAATAAAAGTTTTGTTTTTAAAACTAAACTTTTAACATGACTATCTACTTGAAAATGTGCAGTTTACAAAAATTAAGTTTTCACATTTTTTGACGTTCAATGTTTTACAAAAGAGGGGCCGGACAATTTTATGGCTAAGTTGCATGGAATAAACCAACTATCACTACAAGAGTGCTTTAACTGGAAAGGAGCAGTCAACAGTCAGTACTTGTTTTTTTAACTTGCAGTGAATTGAATAAAGTCAATTCAATTTAAGGCAATTGACATCTTATAAGTCTTTTTTACTAAAATGTATTGAGTCAATACTATTACAGCCTTATTTACATATAAACGAGTTTTAGAGGCAGAATAAAGTTATTCGGACCTTAACGCCTTTAATACTGAAAACCTTATTTATATATAAAAAATAAACGAGTTATATGGTCGGAATAAGCTAAAACTGTTTTATAAGGGCATTAATCCGGTATAGTATCTAAATGTCAATTTGAAAAAAAAAAGCGTCAAATAAATGTTTTGTCAAATTTTCAAAGGTCTGGCAGGAGCATTTGCATCCAAAAGGGCCATTAATGTTAAACCTTCAGCACGTACATGGTTCATTAAACGATTTGGAAACATTTTTCTTCTTCATACTTACTTTTGCTGATATCAATATTAACATTGTCCTATCAAAAAAAAGCTACATTTTCCGCTTCACTTAATTAATTTTACGAAAAAATGAAAGGCAGTGTCAAGTTTGTAAATTTATTTGGTACTTGCTGACCCCGCAGACTAAACAGCCCTAAACAGTTTTACCCCGCTAACACACTATTCCTACCCGCTATCCGCTACCCTAAACTACCTTACCACTCTTTACCTGTTACCCCGTTATCCGCTATCCCTCTACCCGCCAACAACTACTTCTACTCGCTTACCGCTTCCCCGTTACCCACTACCCAGTCTCGCTACCCGTCAAACTGCTACCCGCTACATCTAACTGACTAATTGTGAACCAAACTCGAGTGCAATTTGTTTATTTTTTTAAACCTTGTGTTAGATAATTCAATTTTTAGTAAGGATCCCTAATTTTTTTGAAATGAAAATAGCCTATGCCACTTGGGAATAGTGTAATAGTGCCAACGGTGAAAGAATTTTTTAAATCGGTCCAGTAGTTTCGGAGCCTATTCATTTCAAACAAACAAACAAAAAATCAAACCTTTTCTCTTTATAATAGTAGTATAGATAATTAAGTTGTCAACACAAATAAAAATATTTTTGGAATCGTAACTCGGTTACCAGATTCAAATAATAGAGGACCAAACCATTTTTTCGTCTATCATTTTATACAAGTTACCAAGGAAAGTTGGGAAATCAGGCGATTCTAAACCATTTGAAATGTTCTGAAAGCAAATAAATGAGTTCCTGATCAAAACCTTATAAAACTGAGTGCTGCAAAAATATTCGCTTTCAATATCTTTCAATAGAATACTTGTAAGCGCTTATTTTGATGTTTTCGAAGAAAATTGTGAGTAATATCAATTTGAAATCGCGGGAAAATGCAATCATTAAAAGCCGAGTGCGTAAAACTGTCCTGGGCTGTCGTAATTCTTATTAATTTGCGTGAACACCATTACTTTACTTCCGTTTTGGAACGTTACTCTAGACTCGCCGCCGCTACCAAATGAAAGAATTGAAATGATAAGGTTATCCTTATCAGTATCACCATAGAAGAGAACTAAAGAGACAATAAAACAGGGAACAAATTTTAATCAATATGAGCTCTACGTAGCTTCTTCAGACATATCTTTTTTTATAATAGTATTAGTATCTATACCAAAATATGTGCCATACTTTGAAGCAATTTCGTCTTCTCTTCTTGTGGACCAGCTCTCTTATTTTTTATTGTTCTTTTTTATATTCTAAAATTTAAATTTCATGAATACTCTATAACTCTACTCATTTTATAGAGAGAATAAAAAATTGACATAAAACATTTGCTCTCACAAAATGAGCGTAACACTAACAGTGTTTCTGTTTCTGTTTACATTTAACGAAATACGAATATTATGGAATATCTCAAAAGCAGTACTGCGCCATGCCTTTTTGCAATTAAAAATTGAGTTTTTTCTACTCTTTCTCTTTATCATTGGATTTTCACAAGATATGTAAATGAATTGGAGTCCATGAAGCAGGAAAAACGAAAAAAAAAGAATAAAGAGAATCAAATAAAATATGGAGCTACTAAATACAATAATGAAATGTACCGGCATGGTTGCCTGTGAGTCACCCAAACAAAAAATTAACACGTGGTCCGTGGTCGATCTGGTTTAGTTTGGTCAAAATCATCATCTATCAGATTTTTTTTTTTTTGTAAATGTGATTGCACGTTTTTGTTCCGCACAGGCAACGGACTTTCAAAATATTTGCTAGAATGTTGTTGGTTGACCATGTGGTGAATGGTGATGATAAGTGGAGCATAATGAAGGTGGACTTGAACTTGGAACGATTTTAAGCAGAAAAATGTCAGTGACAGAAATAATAGAGAGAGGACACTATATTTTTTTTTAAGTTAAATGAGAGAGGGCTGCCTTTACTTAATTGCATTATTGAAATTGAAATTAGAAAAACACCATTCCAGGGCATCCACGTGTTTGCTAGTTACGAGTATACCTATCTATAAGATATAGGGTGAATGAATTGAATTCTCGAAAAATTAAGGTCAACGCATGTGCCTTGTAGCTGTATATGTATATGGATATATTTTTTTAATTGGAATATCAAACATATAGTATGTTCTGTTGTATGAGCGTGTAGAGATACGTAGCGCGATAAATTGACTCCGGAAGAAATCACTTGTATTGTGTTTTGTGAATTGTTTTGAAGTTTCAAAAATGACATGGTTGAAGTTTATAAACAAACGATAGTTTCTTATTAACTTTTAGGAACTCTAAAACTCAAATTGTGCGCAAGCCGGATAGCAGGATAGCAATCGATGTTGATATCAACTTGAGGATCTTATCCTTAAATTTTGATTTTAATTGTCTTCATTAGAGTTTTTCTCAACTGCCAAAAAAGTTTGACCATTAAACATTCAAAGTTCTGTCAGATCTTGTGTTTTTTCTGTATTAAGTAAAACACTTATTTTTTAATTAAACAAATATTAAAGTTATCATATAAGTGAAGAGAAAATTGTGAAGACTTGAGCTTTGACAGTATGGATAGAGTAAGAAAAGAAAAAGTTTGAAAATCTAACGGACTGTGAACACAATCATTTTTTGTGTTTATTTTTAAGAGTTTATACTCTTTTCCAAGAGATATTTCTATGATTGGTGGGTCTTCGAACACAAAAGAAAATTCCTGTATCGTCTTTTTGGCCTTCCTAGAGAATACTTTTTGCCGAGGAGGCTATAATATTATTTCAGCAACATGTGCTTTATTATGAACATGAAGAGGTATCTGTCTTCTTTTTTTCTTCTTGATTCAGAATTTCATCGCGTAGTTGTTTTTACATTCTCCAAAAGCAAAAAAAAAAAAACATCAACTTTTATGAATTTCCCAATGGATACCTACAACTTTCAAAATCAAAACCCTGAATTGAAAGTTACGTACGTGAAAAAAAAACAATCCTCAGCTTGACTTAACATTTTACAATTCAACTCTAGAGTTTGTCAACTGCAAAGATTCACAAGTTGAAAAAAGTGAAGAAAACTGCTCAAAATCAATTGTTTATGCCTATAAATCTTTTTCGCTAGCTTCCAACTTTTCTGACGCATTCATATTAAAAATTTCCCCAAGTTGTCCCTTAATTATAATTTACAACGGAACTGCTGTCTTGCGACGAAGGTTTTTAAGTAAAAGAACAGGTTTTTTAACAGTTCTATTTATAGTTATTCCACCAGTCGAATTCATTTATTTCATTACAAAATTAAATCTAGTTTTCAACTTTTACCTTTCTATTTATGCTTATAATTTCGTTTCTGGATCTTCAGGTTCAAGGTTGTAGTAATCCAAAATCATAAACGAAACTACAAATGCAGACTTCAGTGATCCATGAAAGCGTGTTTCAAAAAATACTGGCTCATTTTTTAACATTTTCGAGTAATTAAGGTATCGAATAAGGAAACTTAAAATGAGCCTTAAAATGTTTGGCAAATTTTAGTAAATTGGTAACTATGACTTGAATTTAGGCCAACTATTTCACTCATTGAAATAAGCTAAGAGATGTGAGAATATTGATTTTTGTCTTTTGTTTTATCTCATAATAAATTGAAGATATTTTGCTCACTGAGTTTGAGGAGTATATTTCTAGATAGATACATAAATAGAAAAAATAATAACTGAGAGTGAAAGTGATCTGTACATCAACATGTACATGTGTACTTGAATGTAGGTGTAGCGGTGTATGTAAGGACTTCATACAAACATAATGGTTTGATAAGGCTATCAATAATAGCCAGGTAGCGTAAAGAATGTCGAATGTCAAAAACAGTCCTTCTATCGGCTGGACAGATTGACCTTTAAATTTGGCTCTGATGAATTTTTTTTCGATTTAATACTACTTTTGTAGTGTCCTTAGCTTAGTGCTTAGGTGCGTTGGCTGCTAAGCAGAACGTTGTGGGTTTGAGTCCTACTCGTGCTCATATTTTTTACTTCATATTTCACGGGCACTGCCTCTTGCGAAGCACTGACAAAACTTTCAAGAGTATCATCAGTCATGAAAAAAGTGCTTCTCAACTTTGCCGTTTGGAATCGGCGTTAAATTGTAGGTCCCCTCAATTCTTCACACGCACCTAGAGAATTGTGGATGAGAGTAAGCCACTTCGGCCTTGGCTTTTTAAGAGCTGTCGCGCCACTCTATTTCTATTTAATATTTGTGATTTCTACGGTATTAAATCAAAAATGGTTAGAACAATTTCGATCAAATGAATAGCTTTGCGAGGAGCGAATATAAACGGTACCGCCATTGTTGGGAAACCTCGTTCTCAAGGAACTAATTGTAACTATCTGAAAAACGATTAAGAAACAAGTTTTTTGTTCATACAAAGTTCATTCTCTGTACATCTTAATTTGTTTCCCAAAATTGTTTGTTTCCCCAAATTGAGCAACAGATTTCTTCTGTAATTTTGATACTTAACAAAATTCTTCTTTATCACAAATACTTTCTTATTGTTCTGTTAACAAAACAATAACGATTGGTTCTTTTTTCATATTTCAGGTGGTGGTCGCGATCTCCAAACAGCTGTTACATACGCAAAAAACAGCTCGCAAAACAACAAGAACTCTCTGCTGCTATCGTCGGCAACATCAGCAAATCTCAACTCAGCAACAACTTCATCAGCAACATCAGCCGCAGCAAAAACAATGGCGCAAAGTACCAATGCAAGTTCAAAAATGAACACAGGTAAATTACACCCGGCACAGCAAATGCAAGTGCAGCAAAAATCACAATCACAACAACTGCTACAGCAACAACAACAACAAAAACTTCCACCGCTATCACAACTTCAGGCAGGGATAAGTCCATCTGCATCTGGGTTTGATGCTTTAAAGCAGCAACAATCAGTTTCGCAAAGTAGGTTAATTTTACTCAATTTAAAGAAAACAGAGTTGCCAAGTCCATATGTCCCCCTAGCATGAAATAGAAAAAAAAATCTGACTACACACTTTCATTTTTTGATTTTCTTTACACTCCTCGAAACGCCTATTTAATATTTACTTTTAACAAACAAACTTATGAAAAATTGTTGCCTGGTTCAATGTCCGTAACAGATTCGAAATTTTGTAACACTTGATTTCTGATTCGAATTTAAATTCAATCTGGCTTGAACCAGTTCGCTTTCCTTTCTAACATCTATGATTTCCCTTATGAAATATCAATTGTTTATTAGCTGGCATGTCATTCCTTGGTGGTGGAGGACTTTTGGGTAGCGCAAACGCTGCCGGCGGAAGTAGTAGCACCGGGTTGAGTATGAATAATTCGGCCCAATTGATGAACATGGCATATGGCAGCGGGCTGCCAGCTTATTATCAAAACAATTCGATGGCGTCTTTATTGGCGCAGAGTAAGTCAAGTAATGTTGGATAAGTTGCAGATTAAAGTTTGCAACTTTTCAATTTTGTTTCATTCATTAAATTTTCTTAGGTCGTGTGTGTTTTTTTTTTTTTTTTTTAGTAGAACATTATTTGTTTTTTTTTTTTTTTTTATTGCTCTTAAAAAATAATTTTACTCGTAGCTTTGTTTGGCATTTTTGTTTCTTTTTTTTTTGTACCACAGTATTCCAACAATTAAGTTAGAAAATTCTTTCTTGTCGCTCTATACAAATCGATATGAGGCAGTGATAAGTTTGTGTGTGACCCTACAAATGGGACAATATCAAATAGCAGTTAAAAAAAATGGATCGATATTCTGGTTTTTCTGTTTCAGGGCTTGAATTTAACTGTAGACTTTAGGGTCGTTCTGCTATTCTCATATTGATATCTGAAAATCATTAACGTCTGGAAGTTCAATATTGTCAAAGCAATTGCATTTGAACGATGGCTAAATAAGTTCGTCTGAACATAAATTTAAACGTACATTCTTTTTGGTACAAAATTCTGTAAGAACTTCTCAAACATTTTACGACGGATATATATGAATAACAAACGCAAATGTCAACATTCTAGTACTATAATTTTTACTCACAACTAGGTTAAGCTTAGTTAAAATTGTGAAATTCTATTAAAGCTTAAACAGTATGCTTCAGCATTGCCTTAAGAGCATGAAACTTTGGTTGGGCATAAAACGTAAGCTTTACCTCTAGGGATTTCTAAAAAATATCGATATATCGAACGATATTTAATTTTTGGATATATCGATATAAAAATCCGAGTATCTATCGAAAAGGTATAAAAATTCGATATTCTTTATGATTAAAAATATCTTTAAGAGGAAAACTAAACACTACACTCAATTAGTGTACGTAAATAAATGTGAGATCATGAAACATGAATTATTTGAAAACACAAAGGTACAATTTCCTCTCTCGCATCATTCACAACATGCAAGTATCAGTTCATAGCTCACAAAATTTTCAGCTTGTACGCAAAATGCAAATTCAATTTGACAGCTTCGTTTCCTATATTTAGGCGTTTTTATTTTTTACAACTGAACAGAGCCTGACCTGCCAAACTCAAAATTGTGTTTCTTTTTCGTTAAGAGTGTTCAGAGCATCAAAGTTCTGTTACATTTTTTCGTTCAGAGCACTGATTCTGAGTATTCAGAACCGACGCTTCAAACTCGGAAATTACTTCGTTGTGGTTCAGACATGAAAAAAATTATGGTAATTATGTGATTCGCTGCAGTTTCATTTCGACATCCCTGCATTTTTAACCAAAATGTGGTAAATTTCTTAGAATTTTAAATTTTCAAAAATCTACACGGTTTAAAAACCAAATGGTAAAATCAAGTAATAGTTTGGGCCAACAAGGCCCATCATTCTATAGTTTCTAAATTTTCTTAAGGCCATCACTTAACACATCTGGTAGTATGAGTGTGCCAAGTTGGATTAGAGTTCAATTGCAAGCGAGGCGAGGACAGTGAGGCCAGCGAGTTGTTTAAAAACAATAAAAGTTGCCATATCTGAGCTGTAAATGGATAGGAAAAGATACCAAAAAGAAATGTTCCTTAAGAAAGTATTGAAATTAGTGACTCATTTTAATGATTTTTTTTTTCTTATTTAGCTTTATCAAGCGTTTGTTTTTTTGTTCATCTTTTTTTTCTTTTTTAATTTTAAGGCCTTCATAGGTATGCATAGGTATAATCAATGGGTTTTTCTTCATGACAGAAGTTCGAAACAAATTTTTCTTGGCTGATACTTTCTTAGATCGTCAAAAGCATATTTTAATATATTTTAGTTTTCTTTTTTATTTCTTTGAAAAGCTGAAAAAAGCAGGTAAACAATCTTATCTTTGTTGGGTTATTATTGCTTGAATTTTTTGTTTGCTTCATCGTTCATTATTTTGCTTCTTTTCTCAAATACTTGATAAATTCGTATGGACAATTTTTAATTAAATTTTTTTTTGTAGTGGGCATGGCTGGCTTTGGCAATTTGCTTGCCCCATCGACAGCCACATCAGCATCAAGACCGCAACCGGTAACTCCGCAGGCAATGGCTCAGGATCCAATGTCACGTATTAACCAATACGTTTTGCAAAACATCCAAGCTCTGCTTGCGGCCAATCCGAGTTTTCTAACAAGTGGAATTCCCAATAAGCTATTATCTCAAATGTGGATGCAAGCTCCAATGAAAGTGAGTACTCCCTTCTTTCAGTTAAAAAAAAAAAAAAAAACTACAAATCACTTGGTTCTTCATTAGGTTAATCAAGTTGCCGAAGAAGAAGAAGCTGACTACGAAGAAATGGGTGTAGCCGAAACCTATGCCGAGTACTGGCCCGCTAAATGTAAGAATCTTTTGAACCTTAGAAAGAAGTACAACTAAAGTATGTAATTGTAAATTCTTTTTCAGTGAAATTGGGCAAAAAACATCCAGATCCAGTTGTGGAAACAGCTTCGCTATCATCCGTAGAGCCGTGTGATGTATATTACAAACTATCCATTCCACAGGAGACCATACAAAGTGGTCAACTGAGTGCATTGCAATTAGAATCCATAACTTATGCGTCTCAGGCCCATGATCATCTCTTGAACGATGGCAGTCGGGCTGGGTTTTTAATCGGTGAGTTGCCTTCTTCTCTTGCATATAAAGAACAATTCTGACTCATGGCTCTGTTGTTATTCCTAAGGTGATGGTGCTGGTGTGGGAAAAGGTCGAACCATTGCTGGAATAATATTTGAAAACTACCAAAAGGGCCGCAAGAAGGCTCTCTGGATCTCAGTTTCAAATGACCTGAAATATGATGCAGAACGTGATCTTTCCGATATTGGGGCTGGCAAAATTGATGTCCATGCATTGAATAAGGTAACTTTTCGACCATGTTAAAGTGAATTCCTTAATTGATAGAAAAAAATTGCCTTGCAGTTCAAGTACGCCAAAATCTCCTCGGATGTCAACAACAATTGCAAACGCGGAGTCATATTCAGCACTTATTCAGCACTCATAGGGGAATCGAATAACAAGACTGGCAAATACAGGTCCCGGCTAAAGCAACTGCTTCAGTGGTGTGGCGACGATTTTGATGGGTTAATCGTCTTTGACGAGTGTCATAAGGCAAAGAATCTGTGCCCCGTAGGGTCTGGCAAGCCAACTAAAACTGGGTCGACTGTTTTGGAGTTGCAGAATAAATTGCCAAATGCTCGGGTTGTATATGCATCAGCAACAGGTGCATCGGAGCCAAAGAATATGGCTTACATGGTGCGCTTGGGTATTTGGGGCCAGGGTACGGCCTTCCCGACATTCAATGACTTTATCATGGCTGTGGAAAAGAGGTGATTCTTAGCTTTCGACTGAAAATAAAATGTAACTTTGTTTGCAATTTACAGAGGAATCGGGGCAATGGAAATTGTGGCTATGGACATGAAGCTTCGAGGAATGTACATCGCCCGACAACTGAGTTTCCATGGAGTAACTTTCAAAATCGAAGAGGTACCGCTCTCCAGTGAATTCCGAAAGGTCTATGATGATTCTGTTGAACTGGTAAGAACACATTTGTCTTCCCATTTAAGTTAATTCAATTCATTGACAATTTTTTCACTTCGAAGTGGGTTGAAGCCATGCAAAAATTCACCGAAGCCGCCGAACTGATCGATGCCGAGAGTCGCATGAAGAAAACAATGTGGGGTCAGTTCTGGTCATCGCATCAGCGTTTCTTCAAGTATCTTTGCATCGCCGCTAAAGTGAATCATGCGGTTCAAGTGGCACGTGAGGCTATCAAGTATGGCAAGTGTGTTGTAATTGGTTTACAATCAACGGGAGAAGCCCGAACGCTGGAACAATTGGAGAGAGAAGAAGGTGAACTGAGTGATTTTGTGTCAACAGCAAAGTGAGTTCTCCCAAATTGCAGTAAATGCATCTTTCTTATATAATGTACTTTTAAAAGGGGTGTATTCCAATCGCTGGTGGAAAAACATTTCCCAGCTCCTGATCGGAATCGGATCAATCGTATTCTCGGACTAGGATCGAACAAGAAGACCATCCAATCGATCATTGAGGAGAGCAAGAAAGAGACAGCTGTAGCAGCATCGACTTCAAAGCGAAAATCCAGTGCCCGGGTGGCAGCTGGCAAAGCAGCAGCAAAGAAAGCCCGACGACGTTCATCGAGTGGCGATGAATTCGACCAGAATTCCGATGATTCTGACTTCAAGTTGATGTCGGCATCGGAATCAGAAGACTCCGACCACGGATCGGATAGCGGTCAGAGTAGTGACTTCAATCCATTTTATTCAGGCAGTGACAGCGATGCTGATCCTTGGGTCAACTCGCGCAAAAAGAAGAAGCCCAAAGAGAAGTCAACCACATCTGCGGTAGCAAAGAAGAAACCAACTTCCACCCAAGACAAAATCCAAGAGCTACTGCAGAAGAAGCAAGAACAGAAAGACACCGTAACCAAAGTCGGGGTGAATGGCATCAAAATGAATTACGGTCCCCCACCGAAGGATGCAATCGAGAGGGCCTGTAGCATGAAGGAGGAATTGCTGCGAAAGATCGATCGACTAGGCGATAAACTTCCCCCAAACACACTGGATCAATTGATCGATGAGCTTGGCGGGCCGGAAAATGTTGCCGAGATGACTGGTCGTAAGGGGCGCGTTGTCCAATCGGACGATGGTTCAATTCAGTATGAATCCCGATCGGAACAGGATGTTCCTCTGGAAACTCTGAATCTTACTGAAAAACAACGCTTCATGGACGGCGAGAAGGATGTGGCTATAATCTCGGAAGCCGCTTCCAGTGGTATTTCCCTGCAAAGCGATCGGCGAGTTCGCAATCAACGCCGACGTGTGCACATCACATTGGAGCTACCTTGGTCGGCCGATCGAGCAATCCAGCAGTTTGGTCGAACACATCGTTCGAATCAGGTCAATGCCCCCGAGTACATATTCTTGATCTCAGACTTGGCCGGGGAGAGAAGATTCGCCTCGACTGTAGCCAAACGTTTGGAATCCCTTGGAGCTTTGACTCATGGTGATAGACGTGCAACTGAAACTAGGGATCTGTCACAGTTCAATATTGACAACAAGTACGGACGCACAGCACTGGAAACTGTCATGAAGACAATTATGGGCTATGAGTCTCCCCTCGTCCCACCGCCCACCGACTATAAGGGAGACTTTTTCAAGGATATCGCCGGTGCACTTGTTGGAGTGGGAATTATTGTGAATAGTGAGACGAATCCGGGCGTCCTGAGTCTGGACAAGGATTACAATAACATATCGAAGTTCTTGAATAGGATCCTGGGAATGCCCGTTGAATTGCAGAATCGATTGTTCAAGTACTTTACTGACACACTGAATGCTATTATTAGCCAAGCTAAGAAAGGCGGACGTTTTGATTTGGGTATTTTGGGTAAGTCGTCTTTTTTTCCACGCAATTTCATATGTTTTAAGAGTTTTGTTCTTTTAATAGATTTGGGAGCAGCTGGCGAGAATGTAACCCGAGTTAAGCTGTTGAAATTCATCCGCAAGCATGCCACCGGAACCGCCCCAACCGAATTGCATACCGTTCGTGTGGAACGTGGAATGATCTGGCAGGAGGCTCTCGACAAGTGAGTAACGTATTGTGAACGAACAATCCAAAAAGCGTTTGTGTGGAATTATTCTTTTGGGAACATAATTTCTAATCTTTCTTCCCCTACAACCCGTCCCCACCCATTTCAATCTATTACAGATATGCTGATCTTATAAGTGAGAAAGAAGGCTTCTATTTGTCTCATCAGTTGCGAAACAACAAACGAACAGCGATCCTCGCAGTCGAAATTGAGTCCATCACGCCACAGCAGCAACAGAAGAAAAAAGGCGACTCAAAACCAAGCAAGAAGGATATCATGTTGCAGGTTTATCGTCCCAACACTGGTTTGCAAGTTCGACCAGAATCTCTGGCCGAAATCGAGAAGAAGTACAAGAAGGCCAGCGTCGAAGAAGCCGAGACCCACTGGACACAGCAATATGACGCCTCGGTTCATACCTGTTCACATGCCTATTGGAATGGAAATTGTAGAAATATAAGCTTGGGCCAGGAGTGTGAGGTATATTTTTGTTTGTTTGTTTTTTGTTGTTGATGTGGTCATTAAATTTTTCTTTCTGTAGGTTGGCCTCCGACAACGTCTCTACACAGTCTTGGCTGGTTCGGTACTTTCGGTATGGTCACGCGTTGAGCAAATACTATCAATGCGCGGTTCGGTCAACAACAAGATGCAAGTTATCCGATTGAAAACCACCGAAGGAGATAAAATCGTCGGAACGCTTATACCAAAATCCTGCTCTGAATATCTCGTCCAAGACTTAAAGTCGGACGCTGAAAAGGTGGAGGAGACAACCTTTCAAAAGGCTTAAACAGGAGTAATAAAATATGGAGATCATCTTTTTTCCTATTAGTTTTCTTAATTTGTTAAAAAAAAAATACACACACACAAAAAAAACTGGACATAATTTATTTATGTTATTTTTAATTTCTTGATATCGCTTAATTTAACTTGTAGTTAGGTTACATCCTAAACTGAATGTGATTTTTTTATATTAAAGAATATAAAAACCTTTTTTTTTAATATTATTTTTTTCCAACAAACAAACCATAAAAAAAACACCAAGAGTAAACAACTGTTGCTTCTCTTTTTTTTCTAATTGCAACAAGTAATGATTTTAATTTTTTTTTCTTTATTTACTTTTTATACTAAGTATATACATACAACAGAAGTAATTAATGCAACAAATCTATATATATATAAAATATTGAAGAAAAAATATGTATTATTATCTAAATCTTAACTATTGATTAGAATTGGAAAATTTAATTTTTTTTTTTTAAATGCTAATTATTATTTAAAGAATTAAATAAATAAATTTAAAGAAGAAGCAGATTAAGTTGTAAATGACTTAAAATTGATGAGTTTTCTTTTTTTATTCATTTGCAATAACAAACTTGTAATGAGTTTTGTCTTCAATGTTTCTCACTCCTTGTGTAATGGGACGGGACCGCAATTTATTTTGGACAAATATTCATGTAGTCCGGTGAAAACAATGTTTGCGTAAAAATGCTGTCTGGTTAAAACTGTCAATTGTCTAGCGCCATCTAGACGATCAAATGTTGTCTAGCAACTAGTGCCACAAATCGGCAATACTACACTACCTTGAAGAGGATTTTCGAAATTAATGGTATACATACTTGGTAAAACTCCTGGGCGCCTGGTATTTATTTAACCAGCAAATTTCCTAATTTTGGCTCCTAAAAGACATTATTTTTTTACACAAATAAGCAGATATAAATTCCAAAATATATAGTCGCTTTAAGGCGCAAGAACAAGTTCCTTTCCTCAAACAAAAGAAAATTTGCTGGTAAAACACCAGGCGACCAGGAGTTTTAGCAGGTCTCCCAATAAGTTCTAAAATTTTTAGCAGGTACCATCCAATCTGGCGCCAATTTACCACTCATGTACACACACATGGACCACTTTAAATTTCCCCTACTTCCAGTTCCAGTCATATACAATTAAAAATAAAAGTGTGGACGTGTTAGAGTAGACGTGTTGGAGTAATTGTTAGAATGAGAATTTGAGCAGAAACGTCTAAAAAAATTACAGGGTTCAACTTTTGTCTTTACTTTCTTTATTGTTTTCCGATTCTAAACATAATATGGTATAGAAAATCAAGACACCCAGTTTCAATATTCTGGTTTTATAAATAAAATACCCCAATTTTTGAGCTTTTGAAGCTTCCTCGCTTGTACTTCTGAAAAATAAAAACAACATTTATAGTAAACACGTTACAAATATTGCACTAAGAAATTGTTTATTTAAGAAATCAGATATTAAAGAGTTCATAACATTAACACAATAATATGTTATCTGATCAGCTTTAAGAAAAAAAAACGGAAAATATTGCTTAAAAGTAAGAGTGAGATACACAATGAACTGGAAAGCGAATTTGGAATTATAGTGAAGATCATTATTTTGCTTTCTCAGTCGTTGTTTTGAGTAGAATAAATCTTGGCTCCTTTTGTTTTTCTTTCGTTCATCGAAATTCGAAGACAAAAGAAAAAGAGGAAAGACAATTCCAGCCATAGATCACTCTTTGCTGGCAAACACCAAAACAGTATATGAGTATACTTTCGTCACACTCTCACTTGGAGTGACAAATATTCCTGTCTTGTTCTGTAACACAAAAGAATACATGAGGAAGAAAAAAGCGCCTGTCCACTTGACAGGTTGGCTGCCTGCTGATTTTTATGTTTGCCTGGTTGTTATTGAAAAAAATTCTTTGTGTGAGGAGAGTGCGGCAGAAGGAAAGCGGTTAAATTTTGAGGAAAAAATCAAAAAAGGCATCCAAGTGACTTCTATTTTGAGATAAACGTCAAACATTTGTAAAGGACGGGATTACATACATTTTGCTTTGTTTTCTTTTTTTCACGTACTACACACGTGCTACTTTTGCCTGGTATTTCATGGAAATCCATGACCCGATGCAATCGATCCTGCTTTCACAGAAATATTTGCAGAAAACGATTAAAATACTGTATGTGAATTAATATAAGTAAATAAGTTGAGGTGACAAGGACAACTCATCACATCACGGAAAAAAACGTCCCAAAGCGAGGAAAAAAAAACAAAATACACCATAAAAGTTATCGTCAGTCAGCAGAAGAACCAATTTTGGCTCTTAAAAGACTGCAATTTTTTTTTTTCAAATAAGGTTAAAAAAATACGCAGAAAATTAAATTAGCCTCCAAGGCGCAAGAACACCTTTTTCGCTGACAAAATAAAAAATTTCTGATAAAACACCAGGTGAACATGAAAATTAGCAGGCATACATGTTGCTGATCTTCTTTTTTCTTGTAATTTCCCGCCATTTCCGTAAGAGGGGAAATTGAGTCATTTTGTCTGAAAGAGAACGATGGGTATTGATGGGAGAGAGGGACATCCGAAAGGATTTCTTCTTTCTCAAGCTTACCTTTGTTTCGTTTTCTTCTTTCATTCTCATACATTCGAGGTATGATTTCGGAATATTGTGGACGGGTGAGCTACCTACATTTTTTCATGGGCGCCTGGTATTTTAATTTTTTTTTTTTTTGTTCGCTAGTGGTCAGACTTTTTAACTAACATCGTGTTCATGAAGCACGACGATTCCCCGACAAAGATAGATTATGGCATGGATATGTATATATGTAAATATTTCGTGTAGAGTCAAGCAGCAATCAGTACATCTAAACACAAAAAAACAAGGAATTACCATGTAACTAAAAAAAAAAACATTAACTGGATTAATTTTCGAGTGTTGCTCTCGCTTCACCTGTTCTTGTTTCCCTCTTGGAAAAAGAAAAGGAAAAAGGATAACTAGCTGGTAAGGATAAGGACAGAAATAAAGTAACAAAGCTGAACTGTTTGTGGGGCAAATTTATTTAATTCAACTTCTTAAATTTTCTTCAGAAAAAAATGTGTTCAAACTAAATAAATTAAACGGTAAATGAAAGTTGAAGTGAAAATCAATGAAGTTAATATGATTTTTGATGGCCTGCTGTCTGTAAAAACCTTCCTTTTAAATATTTTTTTTTTAAGCAATGTTTTCTCACTTCTTTCAGATTGAAGCCACTAAGCATAGAAAGAATCATCAAATGATTGGTTCCAATTAATCGGCATGCAGTGTAATATGGAAGATGGCAAACAGATATGCCGGCCGCCATGCCACCGCGCGTCGTCTGAACTGTAAGTAAAAAAAATAATTTCGTTGAAACGACCGGTCAGAAGTGGTGATTTCCATAGGTAGAATATTCTGTGCAGTACACTAGGGCGTATACTCAGTTTTTTTTATCTATTTCATTATAGAACATTTATCGTTTTATGAGCGGTCTTGAATGACTTTATTGTAGTTATCGCCTTATGTAAGGATTTTTTTCCAGTACACCGTTTAGGGCTTATAGAAGCGTTATTTCAGTTATTCTATGTGCCTCACACGGTTTTACAATCTAGCGTTAATTTTCTGGAGATATTGCAGTTCGTTTTAAACAATGCCTTTTGCCTAACGTAAATGGTTCGCTGAGATTTTTTTGTTCAATTTCCCTCAACCCTTGCAAATTTCATATATAAAAAGCGGCTAGTTTCCCAAGACTTATTAAACACGAAAACTTCCTACTTCTGTCATGTGGTCCATAAGCCATCGAGTAGCAATCAATAAAACATACAACAAGAAATTAACAAATATAAAAATAAATTTAGGTCGTGTGGTGCGAATTGGATGAATTGTCGTTAAAAATGAACGAATTTTTAACCACTACTGTCATATTTTAACCTGCCCCGCAGCTTGTCTAATTCTTAACACATTTTATTCAATGCGAATTTAACGAAACGTTAATATTTAACCACTTTTTAACCCAATTCGCGCACAACCTTAATACAAAAAAAAAATAAGTCAAATATCCTTAAAACAGGGTATGTCATTTTATTCTATTAAATATATAATTTGACACTTACATGTCATCTGGCCCATTAGCTCAGTTGGTTAGAGCGTCGTGCTAATAACGCGAAGGTCGTGGGTTCGATCCCCCCATGGGCCAAATGTTTTTTTTCTTAAGTATGGCCAGTCTGCCAAAAATACATTCGAATAAATTAAAATTTGTTTGGCCAAGTAACTCAGCTTCAGTGTTACCACATGGCCTCTATAGATTCAAAATGGACTCGTTTTTTCTTTCTTGACTCCGGGACTCGTTTTTATCACGTTTGACTCGTTTTTATGCAGACACAAATAGGTAGAATTACTAAGAATTTTATATTTTGAAAGAATAATCACATGTTTAAATCGTCTATTTCTTGTCCTAAACGCTTGTATTTCGAACATTAAACCCAAACAATTAATTTTTCGTATGTTACAAATTAAAAAGAAAGATTTCTGAAAGAATTTAAGTTTTTTCTTAACGTGGCTTACACTTGCCTCCGTTTGTACCTAACTTCTATTGATTGATAGGATGGGTGATTTCAAAGAGCCATCAGAAAATTTACAAATTACTGAAAATTATGGAACCATTGACTGCAAAACATCGCCTGAAAAGAACTTAAAGAAACCTGAAATATCCAAACGAAACAACAGCCGTTTGTTGCTTCTGGTCCAAATAATTATAAATTCTTTTAGGAAAATTCCATTTAATTTATTTATTGAAAATGTATTCAACTCATTTTTGCAATTTCCAACATGCACCACTTCTTGTTCGAATAACATCAACAATTTATAAAACATTAAAAGCATCAAACAACACTTAAAACTAACTGTTTCTTTTTCAACTCAATAAAAAATGTTATCACCTCATACAAAAAAAAAAAAAAAAACACATTTTTCAGATACGAAACATTTCCTAAGCTTAGCATAGCTTGGTGCGTGTACAAAGAATTGCAAATCTCTTCTTTGTAATTTTTTTTTATGTTTGCAATAAAAATAAACTTTTTCATTCAAGTTTCTTATAAAGAATCTCCAGTTTAATGTGCGGTGATTCCACTGGCAGAATCGGTTCTCCACATTCGTCTGTGTACTTGGCATAGTAGACTTCATGCAGCGTCTCGAAACCACAAGATTTGATTATTTTCTGGGAGAAAATTCCAGTTGCATCTGCTTTAAGGACCTTTTAATAGAAGCACACATATTTAAAAATGATATGCGAAAGTAATTTTATTTTTAAAGCACAAAGTCGTACCTTAAATCCACAAAAATGGGCTTGGGCAATACTTCGTTTCACCAATTCCTTAGCAATACCCTGTCCGCGGAATTTCGAATCGACGGACAAAATTCTCAAATCGAACAATCGATCGACTTGGAACTTTTCGAATAAATCAAACTTCAGATTTTCACTGTAAATTAAGTTGAAAATTTTTTGAAAACTCTCATCGTCAATCAGGTTGATTTTTCTCTGAGAGATTTCCATATCACCTGGTCTTAAGATACCATTCAGTACAACCCCAGCGATCTGAAAAAAATAATAATGAATTATTATGAGAAAGCTGTGAGAAAAATAGTTGTTTTGGAAAGAAGAATCATACCTCATCTTCCTCGGATACCGCCATTAGACTTAAGCCGTCGCGAAGAGTTGCATAGCTGAGTTCTTCGAGTTCATGATGGCCCTCACCTTTCTTACACAAACCAGCGGCCTTATTGAGCGGTTCATCAGCAAAAAAATTATCACGTAAATGTCTGATAACCTCAGCAAAACGTTCCTCAGGGATGCATTTGTACTCCATGGTGATATCTGTAAGTATTGCCATAAAACAAATATTTTTTTTTGAGCTAACAGAATTTCAATTTGATGGCTCTAAGACTTGACAGACGTTTGAGGTCAGGTCAAAATATTGCTTTATGATAAATAAATGTGCTATTATTAAGAACTAGCAGATGCCGTCGACTTTGTTCGCCTCTCCCTCGTCCTTGTCTTGTGCATCATGCGCTAGTGTTAATTTTGTTGCGACTTGCGGGATGTCGTACCCGAGTGTGCAGTTTTACTGTAGCCTTTCAGAGTTCCCATAGTTTAAGAAGGAGCAAGAGGTTGTACAATTTTACCAGATTCCCTTACTTTTGCCGATATCAAATTTGCGAAGAATGTTTTCCCAATTTCTCCTGCTTTCCATTTGAGAAAACTTTTCTGGCCTTCATCCCCCAGATATTTTCGGTTGGGTTAAGGTCAGGACTATAGGGAGACCATGGAAAACACTGAGTATACAGCTCGCATTGTGCGCAACAGGAGCAATACAAATGAATCCAAATTCGTTGGCCATTTGGCAAACCAAAGGAAAGCCTCCCCATAAACACTGCCTCTCCCAGAGTTGTGACTCATTTTTATTTACTGCTTTTTTGTCCCTTCAATAATGCCAATAAAAGCTAAAACTGTCGGGTCCATCCAAACTAATTTTCGTTCATCATTAAAAAATAACGGATTCCCACTCCCTCGTCCACGCCATATTATGATCTCTTAAAAACCTAAATCGTGCTTCTTTCTGATGAATTTGTAACTGCAATATCTGTCCAACATACAACTTATTCTACTCTAGCTTCGTGAGAAATCATATTCTTTTTACGGTGGGTCAATAAGTTTGGTCGAACAGATCTTGTAGCATCGATAGACTAGATAAGCCCTGTTCCTTGTGTGTCGCTATAATTGCCCTCTCTTCCATGGTTTTCCGCGAGGAATTGCTTAATCATAAATTATTTTCCATTCGAAAACCCATTTTGAAATTCTCCAGTTGTCCATTTAAAAATCAATGCACTTTGCCGCCTCTTCCAGAGGATTTCCAATTTTTTCGACAGAAACCACCACGGAAAACAACCGTATTAACCATGAAAATTTCACAAATATCTGTTGGGTCATTTCGGAGTCCATTGGATATTTATAAAAGAAGATTTCTCATTTCACAAATATACAGAAAATAACAATCATACGCCGCAGTGTACCGGAAAACGTTTATTTTACTTCAACTGGTCATTGATCTATTTTCTTCTAAACAATTAAGTGAAACCTTGAATTGAATGAGTTGTTTATAAATGCAAGAATACAAATATACTCCTACCTACTTTGCAACTTTTACTTTGAATGTTTATTTTTCAGAGAACCATACCAAACAAAACTGTCTCCATGTCAATAAATTTCAATTAAATGACCAATTCAACACTATAGCATCTGTAAAGTTTGCTGTTTGCTTTTTTGTTTTTCCTAAACGCATTACTTGCAATCACTTGCTGTCTCCTTAAATCTTCACCATAAATTCAATAAATTAATTTTGTGACACCTATAGTTGAAAGCGATCAAGAACAAACCCCATGCCGCCACAAATACATTACCAACACTCATAACAATAAAATTGTTACTACGATTGTACGCCCTCTGTCGCCAATTTAATTACAACATGTAAACAAATTAATATCATTTTTGCCATGTGGATATCTTTCATCGTGTACCAGTTCCTACTAAAGTCAGTTCCATTCTTCTGGCTGAAGTACTTAGTGGCTAATGCATAGCAATGGTTCACCCACAAGCATTATTGTGTAATTTACGCTCCCGCTCAAAGTGTCAACTGAGCGCTGAACGAAAAACTATCTTCTACCCTTAGAAAGCGAAAAAAAAATACAACATTACTGCATCGGAATAGGAATAGGATGCAATTCCGAAACAAGCTATAAAATATCCAATTATGAATCTGTCACAATCGGCGGCGATGGAATCAATTAATCCAAACCCTGGTAGAGCAGGCAATCGGTGGTGGTGTGCGACGGCTACGTGATGATTGGACGATAAACGAGTGTGCTAAAACTTATGACAGCTTCCACTTTCGAGCAAAAAAAAAAAAAACCGAAAGTTTTTCCCCCAAAACCGGAAGGTCATCAGCCACCGCCATTAATATTGTTTGTGTGCCAATACTCTTCATTTCTCCCTCTTATGTTTATTCTAACTGGGAGGTTGGGTTGTTTGTGTTTACACTTCGAATGAGTGGAAATGACATCTTCATTTAGAAGAGCTCTCGAATGTCATCATAACCACAATGATGGATAGTAAATAATGACGGCTGGGCTTTGGTGCTAGCTACCCTCTGCCACCATGTTTCAAACAAAAGCACAAAACATTTAGCGTCGTCGTCGGTCGGTCGCCGTGTGCGTGAAAGCTTTTTTTTTAAATGTTGTTGTACAAAATGTAGAAAGATGGCTTGAGATGGGAGAAGACGTCACCCTTTATATTCATTTTAGTCCTAAACGTCGCGTATAGTGATATAGACAATTTTATTATGCTTTGGAATTTTGTTTTCACTTTTCCTCGAAGAATGAGTGAGAAGCGCATTAGAGACCTGCGAGTCGGAGTCCTCGGAACTCGGTCGGATTTCTATTCCTATATTTGCTTGGTGTTGGCTCGTTTCGTCTCTGCAAATCGGGTTAGAGATGAAGTTGTTGTTGTTCCGATTGATAGTGAAATTGAGCATTGCCAGTGGGCTTAGAGGGAAGTAGAAAGGAATCACACACAAAAAAAAGTGAGGACTTAAAAGGTTTTTCTTTTTGTCATCGTAGATTTTATATATATGTATGTATTTTATTGTGTAAGAGAGGAAGCCTGGAGACGATGAGGAAGCAAGTTAATAATGATTCCTGCTCGAATGATAGTATAGAGCCATAGTATGAAAGTTGTTGTGAAAAAAAGAGATTCAAGTGATGACTATGGTGATGTTGACAATGGTTTCTTGAATTAAGAAATGCCTATCATTTTTCACAAGAATGTCTGTAGGTATGTATGTCTATGAACGTACATACTCTGTCTATTTCCTTAAGGTTTTTTTTAGTCCTAAATGCTTTCAAATACGATTAAAGAGAACGAAAGTATTATAGTAACAATGAAAATTGCTCATTTGCGATGAAAAACTAACCGATTGTAAATTCTTTTGACATGGTTGATTAGATTTGGCTTCTTTATTAATGGAGTTTGAAATTTTTGTTAAAGCAAATATTTCGTGTGTCCATTTGCGAGGAAAAAAGGATAATCCAGCAGAATTTCAAAACCCATTTAATAAAAATTAGGCAAAGAGTGTGGAATTTGGCTTTCTTACTTTGAATGGAAATTGTCCGATCTCTAGGACTAAAGCCGATGAAGGTATTCAGTATGGACAAGTATTTTTTCGAACTCATGCTTTAGCGAGAGTCTTAAAGCACCATTCACATGAGCACGACCAACGAACGACGATTGAATGAAGGAAAGTGATTTTAGATACGTTTGGAGCCGTATTTCCTTACAAATTGTCAACAAAACGATAAAAATGAAGTTAATGTTTGATTTGTGATGCATAAATTAAATTTTTAATCTCAAATGTTAATAAATTTGAGAAAACAAATTTATTCGTCGCGAAAAGAATTGTAGTTGATACGAACTGCCAAACTCTATTCGCGTTCCACATCATCCACACTCCCAACGAATAAAATTTTCGCGCGCGTCTAACCTAAAATATTGTTCTTGCCTTGTGTTTTGGTTGTTCATTCGCGACGAATTAAAAACTCTCATGTGAAAGAAGTGTCAAAATCGACGAATTTTCGTTCATTCGTTGGTCGTCGTTCGTGCTCATGTGAATAGTGCTTAACACCCCATCTATTATTCCAAAAAGGTGCCCAACAGATGAATTTAACGTCATCCTGGACCTTCTTCCGATTGACCTCTTTATAAAATATCAGGTGTCCTGCAGTATCTTGAGACTCAAACAAATAGGCTGGAAAACCAGATCATACGTGCACTTCAACCAAACAAGCCTGATACCATCAGACATCCTATCAGCAACCACCGTTTACTGCATCAATGCCCTAAACACCTCAAAGAAGTTTAGAGTCTTGCACCCGTCAAGAATCAACTGGGAGAAAGTCGATGTGACGAAAGACTTCGATACAACTATCTTCACGGATGATGCGGTGCCAGGTGTCTTCTGTTGCGAATCTCTTAAGATTTCAAAATCCTATAGACTTCCCGATTTTGCCAGTGTATTCCAGGCAGAATTATTAGCGATAAGGGAAGCTTGTATAGCCCTTAAAGATATCCGACAGAACCAAAATGTAGCTATACTAACAGACAGACAGGAAGCTATTTAAGCCATTGATTCAGCTTAATCATCCTCTAAACTGGTCCAGCAATGCAGAGAGGCCCTTAAGGAACTTGATATGAGCGTCTCACTAATCTGGATACCGGGTCATAGGGGCTATGAGGGAAATGAGAAAGCAGACGAGCTAGCTAGGCAAGGATCAGCCCTTCATAGCTCACTGGCAATGAAAGTATATGCTCCTCTTGGAGTTGTGAAGGGCTATATCCTGACCAAATACACATCAGAAGCTAATCATAGGTGGAAAAGTTTAACGAGTTGCGTTATATCTAGGAAAATCTGGCCCGCCTATAACAAACCAAAATCAATCAATTTAATTTCCAAACCAAGGCATGACATAGCCAGGATTGTTGCTACCTGCACAGGGCATTGGCCTATATAGGAAGCATGCAAATGGTCACATAACTCTTCTGCGTAGCGTAAGACAGACAAAAAAACGTCCCACACTTTCTTTGCCATTGTCCGGCCTTGGCTAGGAAAAGAGCACTCTACTTAAAGATTTCTTCAACGGTATTGAGGAACCTCAATCAAGATCAAAGGTTGCTCTCCAGCTCGCCTCACCCCTCCCTTTTATCTCTCCTCACTAAATGACACTATGAGTTAATAGGCCGTATATATAGGATTGGAACATACATCATCCATAACCCATATTTAAATCTAGTTAGAATCTCACGAGGTATGGTATCAAAACGGCGCACTCAGCGCTAATTGTGTCCTACGCGTAAGTAGGACAGCCATTTCTACCTATACCTATACCTATTCCAAAAAGGTATTTTTTATGTTTGTTACTTGCTTTAAATTGAATTTTTGTTTTCTTTGAAAAGACTTTTAAAAGTCTGATAAAAATGTGCAACAAATACAAATGCTTGTATCTTTCGTTTTCTCTCGTGACCCTTAACTTGAACGATTTAAATTAAATTTGAACGTCTACGATTTAAGCCTGACTATATTTCGAGTGTGAAAATTGTATTTTGTTAACTAACGTGAAATTGAATGTCAAGGCTTATTATAAATTATAATTAGGTATTCCAAGTGAAATGGACTTAATGACTTTTACTATGAAAAAAATAGCGGAACAGAGTACCGAATGTAAAATTTCTTATTTTATGTCGTTCTGCACTTTAGCTTAACAAATTGTTCAAACCGTTATTTCATCTTGCTGTTATTTTCTATGCAATTTCTTTAACATCGTTCTTGAGAAGATAGTGCAAAACTCCACCGTCAACACCAGAGGTACTATCTTCCAAAAATCTGTTCAACGTACGCCGATAATGGGAAGAAGACAGCGTGATGTCAATGGCGCCTTTGTGAGAATTGAGACAGAAGCGGCAAAAACGGGTTTAGCGGTAAATGAGGGAAAAACGAAGTATATGCTGTCTTCGACGAAGGACACCCAACACCAACACCGATACGGCATGGACAGAACGTCACAATAGACGCGTACAACTTCGAGGTAGTAGAGGAGTTTGTCGGCAAAAACACCAGCGCCGAGATTAGACGAAGAATAACTCTTGGTAATCGCTGTTTCTTTGGGCTAAGAAAACAATTGAGTGGAAAAGCCCTCTCTCGAGCAACTAAGGTAAAATTGTACAACACACTCATCATCCCAGTCCTGCTGTATGGTGCGGAAGCATGGACCGTGACAAAATCGGATGAAAATGCCTTAGGGTGTTTCGAGAGAAAAGTTCTTCGGGTCATCTTTGGCCCCGTGTGCATTGAAGGGGAATGACGAAGAAGATATAACAGCGAACTTTATACGGGTTGTACAACGACATGGACCTAGTCAGAAGGGTCAATGTCCAGAGACTCAGATGGCTCGGTCATTTAGAGCGGATGGCCGGAAAGCCTTCGACACTACTCTCGAGGGACGTAGGACAAGAGGAAGACGGCGACTCAGGTGGCGCACTCAAGTGGAAGAGGACCTCAATCAACTTGGAGACAGCTAGCTAGGGACCGAGTAGGCTGGCGGAGACTGTTGATTGAGTCCCAAGTCCACAACGGATTGTAGCTACCTTAAGTAAATAAGTGTTTTTTTCTATACCCCAGAGTTGTTTACTTCTCACAGACGTTCACATAACCTCAAAAAGTCTTTTACCAAAAAAAAAAAAAACAAAAATGATGCTCATTCATCTAGGAGCAAACAGAAAAATACAAACATCTATTTTAATTCCAAAACATTAAACAAACATCTTTCAGACTGGGAGGCGACACCAAAAATATGAAGTTTTTATGTATGTTACATACAATATATGCATGTGTGTATGTGTCAAACTAAACCTAAAATGTGTGCAAATCCATTGTACCCAGCCTCATTGGAGCTTTATTTTGTATAGTTTTCAGTCGAATCACATTCAGAATGATTCTTTTACATCTATAGTGTCTTTCTGTTATATTTCGTTTGTCTCCGTGAATTTGGTTTCTTCCCCTTTTTCTATCATTACCTTTCTTCTGTGTCAAGGTTAAACATATAAGTTTAAAATAATTGCATTTAAGCTAAAGTACCTTTGTTTGTTTGAGGAAAAGTCGAAGATGTCAATACTTTGAAAATTTAAACAATCGTTTGCGGGAATAAACTTCGATATATTCAGTTAACCTCAATAGCAGATAATTAAAAATATCGTAAATCATTATGTGATTTTATGTGTGGATACATGTGTATTGTATATCGTAAAAGAAAGTAGTTTTCTCTTCAATATGACCGTGGCAGTAAAATAGAGAAGGAATAAATAGGTACATCGATTTCAAGTTTTAGAAAAACTCATAAAAAACATATCAGCAAAAATGAGCGTTAATTTCTTTTTTCAAAAGCGTAAGACAGGATGAATTTTGATTGATTAAACCAATAAATTATTTCGCTGACGATAGTACCCTTAGCTTCTCATGTTCGTTTCCAGATTCACATCCCTCCTCTTTGGATGTGGAACTGCAACGGCAAAATATGATAAGCTTGTTAAACTCTGACTTAAACAGCATTGTACAATGGGGAATTAAAAACCGTGTAGAGTTTAATGCTTCGAAAACTGAATGCTGTCTTGTATCGTTGAAGCGAATAATACCCCCTTACCACTGTTCATGAGTGGCACTTGCATCAATGAGACCGACCATCTCGAGATTCTCGGTATGTGCATCACGGAACACCTATTGTGGACCGAGCACATCGGCGATGTCACCAAAAATGCCGCAAGATGTTTGGGTTTCTTAAGACGGTGCAAGAAATTTGTCTCCCCGTCTGATCTGGCTATTATCTATAAAACCTATATCCGGCCAAAACTTGAGTACAATTCCCATCTTCGGGCTGGTGCTCTAGCAACTTACCTAAGCCTCGTGGATGAAATACAAAAAAGAGCTACAAGAATGATTGGTGATAGAGAGATCACTGACGCTTTCACTCCGTTAGACCACCGTCGTAACTTGCGTGTTTCTCCTTGTTCTATCGCTACTTTTACGGTAATTGCTCTAGTGAAATAGCCAGTTGCATTCCTCCCCTCAAAAAATTCGTCCTCAATACTCGCACTTCTAGGAATGACCATCATTTTACCCTTGAGCCCAACTTCGGACGTACTCTCAAGTATAGGGAATCATTCTTTAGCCGTTCTACGCGAATGCAGAACTCTCTTCAACTCTCTGTCTTTCCAACCCCTTCTCTTCTTCCTAACTCTCACTCACTGTGTCACTAACATAAAAAGGAACTTCAATTTCAAGAAGGGCTTAAAATTGGGCAAATGTTTCATTTACTGTGAAAATCTTCACTCCCGTTAAAAAGTATTGTTGCCATTCAAGCCTTGTCTTCTTTTCATATCTGTTCATTCCACGACTCAAGAAGTGGGGTTTAGAATATATTTTATCAAACTTCATTAAGACTTATTTATTTATTTTTTTTTAAAGGCCCACAATCAAATTTTGTTAACTATTCCATATTAATAGGTAACAACCGGCAAAAGTTTTACTTTGATGGGCCATAAAAAATGATTGGTTTGAACTGCCTTGACATGGATATATATTTAAAGTTGTTTTTATTAAGCACTTAGCAGTCGATAAAATCTTGTAATGCAACTTTCCGCATTCAAACTAACTTAAAATCCAATAAGCGAAGAACTTTACTTAAGTACAAGTTCTAACTTCATTGACTATGATAGAAAGTATGTATATATGTAATATACAAACTATAGAGAACTGTATGACTGACAATTCATGTCTTAAAATAAAACTGTAGAACTGACGTTATTTTCACATATATGTACATCTACTCGTAGAGACACCTTTTCATTTTAAGTTGGATCACTCTTCTTAATAAGATTTATATTGGCATCAGTATATGTTAATCCTTTCGAGATATATTTTTGTGTACTGATTTAATTCTTAGAACTTCGATATAACTGTCGAAATTTATCGAAGGAGTGTAAGGTCCTTTTGACTATATGCATATCTTCAAAACCACGTTAATTATCAAAACTAATTGCGATGACTTAAACTTTAAACAACATTCGATTCATTCTTCTATTGAGTTCAAATGATACCAAGGCCAAACAAATCATACCGTTAGGATATATCCTTATTCCAAATGTCACTGCTTTTGATTTACACTCTTTCACACTCAACGTGCGTTGTCAAAGTCGGATTTTTAATTAATTTAACTTTATTTTATGAGAAAAAGAATATAATTGCTTTTACTTTTTTTCCTGTTCTTCTTTTCTCCTTTATCCTTTTTTGCTTTCAAGATCAAAATAGGACTCAGCCTCTTTTTTTCTAAAGAACGTTCTGCTCTACGCGAAGATTGAATTTTAACTGAGCACGGAGACAAAACCATCATTAAATAGTGTAGTATACGATAGAAATCATTTGAAAACGAGAAGATTCTCAGATATACAATCCAGTCCAGCGACAGCCAGCGAGGGAGAGAATAAACAAGAGCTTTTTTGGCATCTATTAAATCATAGGTCGGGAACACACCCCCTTTTTTTTATCTCAATTTCAATATCAAACTGTTGCATAAAGTTATTGTTTTGCTTTTTTTCTTCTAAGTGTTTGTCCGTGTGCGGTGTGCGTGTGTGTGTTTTAAGAGCAGCTTTGAAAGCTTTCCTTCTTCCTCTTTAAGTAGAATTCGCCTATCATCATATCCATACCACCCTTATGTTCATACTCCTACTCCTCATGCCACCCTGGTACTTAGGATGGCTACTGTACAGCCTCCAAGCTAAATCGAATGTTCGCTTAAGTGAATCTTTAAGGTACGATGAAGTAGCATCATAACTTAAACAATATTTAACATTGCTGAAGTTTGACTGGCAGAAATGCCAAAACCAAGGGCTGTATCTGGAAGGGCTTAGAACCCTCTGCAGTTTTGAGTAGAATATTTAAAGGGACAGAATTGTTGAAAATTCATCAGTTAGGCGAAACCCGTCTAGAAAAATTGACAGACTACGCCCATGGGTAGGTAAATATGTCATGAAGCATCTTCGTCCTTTTTAACTAGACATGATTCTGATGGTGTTATTAAGATTGCTTCAAGGGTAGAGAGACTGAAAGTTTAATGTATTACATTAAAGCTTGTTTGATGAACCATAGACATACACATGATTGAAGAAGATGCTAAGGGGATGCAAATTGGATGCTCGTTTGCATTGTATACGTGCTAAGAGGAATTACCACGTTAAAGTGCATTTGCAATTACAGGTACGTTGTAAAGCTCCTTCATCTATTAAGATGCATTTAGTATGTAGAAGTTGGTATACGTACTCGTATGTTTAAACTGAAAAGGCTTCCACTGAGAATCCTTTTAAGTCGATAGGATGATAAGATTTCCATATCATATTGCAATTAGGTTCAATGGGACTTTGAGTGATGTTTACTTGGGATATGCCTCCCCCGTTCTTATGCAGAATAACTGACTTGGAGCATTTCCTCTCCACATCACAGCAGAGTTAAAAAAATGATGGTTGATATAGCATGATCCATTTTTTTCAGGTACCTACTCATACTCTTGGGCCAGTCTTCTATAGCATTTCTAGACACTCCGCCAGATGACGCAATGGTATTTAAAATTCCTTATATTTCAACACGTATACAATGCAAACGAGCATCCAATTTGCATCCTCCTAGCATCTTCTAAGACCATGTGTGTATCTATAATTCAATAAGCAAGCTTTAATTGAAATTTGAAAATAAAAGTGATTCATAGCTTGCATTACTTTCAACGAATTCTTGCTAAAATGTATAACGACTTACTGCTAGGCAAAAGATTTCAAAAACCAGAACCCAACCAGGTGCTCAAAGACACCCATTCCCTTAGGCCTTTAACAATTTAACATAAATGAAAACCAAAAGTGTGTCTTAACATAACCATAGTTTCTGACACATCTTGAACAAGTGGCCCATTAGCTCAGTTGGTTAGAGCGTCGTGCTAATAACGCGAAGGTCGTGGGTTCGATCCCCCCATGGGCCAGTAGTTTTTTTTTTTTTTCATCTGGATTTACGGACATGACTTGCCGTATGTATGTATATAGAGTTTAGTCCTAAGAACTGAATCCCAGATTTAGTCAAGTAGAGTTATAATTAAATCTATGAATCTACTTCGCTCGAGATATATGCTTAATCAATTTCGTTAATTTGTGGTTAGTTGAAACAGATTCAGTCCTCGCATTACAAAAACACCAATTTAAAAAAAAAATGCTTTGAGAAACGACCTCAAGCTCACTGGCAAACCAAGTGGTTTCGATGAGTTTCGTACATAAAAGGTGTGTTTTATTATCCCTTTATTGGGGTTGGGGGTAATTTTTTTTACACAAAAAAACAAAATGTCAATCAAACATTTTCAGGTAAAATTCCAGGTGACCAGTAGTTCTAGCAGGTATACCAAATATTTCGTAAAATACAGTAGCGTCAAGCGCCTAAAAAGCTTCCATTTTCTTAAAATAAGATCGACATAAAAGTGCCACATTTGACCACTAGATGGCACTTGTATTGCCAAGGAGCTATGTTCGCTAAAGATAGCGAACAATCAACTAGAAATTTTATTTTTTCGGTAGCAAGGTGCCTCGGAAAAGAATCTTCAAAGGTTGTAAGATTCAGTTGCTGTGCTTTCAGTAAGTATCCTTAAAATTTTAAATAAATTCCGCTTGATTCATTTTCGACATATTACATGAATTTCATATCTTTTTTTGCTGGAAAGCGTTTGCACAACATTTCAACAAAATTAAAAAGCAAATGTATTTTGTCTGTGTCTTAGCATTTTACTTTATTTCCTTCAGATTTATTTTTACGGGAAATGAATTTATCCTGATTCATTCCTCTTAATTTATGAACTCGGGGCTCTTTAGCCATCCAAGCCTTCATTTTTGCATGACTTCGTTTCCATTTGCACGATGGATAAATGGTTTCAGTTTTCAGTTGCCTTTGTCTTTATTTTTGCCTACTGTGCAAACTTCTCCGGTTCGATACTGCTTCCATTCTGGAAATGGTTTATGCGGGCTTCTTTGAAAGTCCTAAAGAAGAAGTGATTCCACTCGTTTGCCGTCCGCGTCAGCAATTCAAACCATATCGCTTCGGTCATCTCACCTGGAACGTTGTAGATTTGGTTACGTGGGGTCATGAAAACTCTTCGCCTCAATTCTTCCGCAATCGTCTGGAAAGCTGAATGAAAGCTTGTTGCATGCTCATCTAGAAACAAAAGTTAAATTACAGGGAATAGAATAATAATTCACCACAATTACCAGGAAACTCGGGAATTCGAAAAGAATTTACTATTTTCTCTGCATCTGTAGACGACTGTGCCTTTTGTTCATCTGTCTCGCCGAGAAACACCTTCAATTTGGTTTCTGCAAAGCAAAACCTTACCATCTTGTCCAGCATTTTCTTCTCTGCGTCTAGGAAGTCGTGTCGCTTGGCTCGATTCTTTAAGAACAACACGTTGGGATAGTAGTCCTCGAGAAATGGCTTCGTATCTTGGTTGGGTTTGGTCATTTCAGCCATTTGCAGCAACCGAACAAGACTCATGTCGAAACTATCATTCTGAACAACCACCACCAAATGGCAAACGGACAAGAATATAATGAGATTATGCAGGTCATCCATTTCGTTTATTAGCTCATCTTTTTTGTAGGAATTGCACAGAACTGGCGGACTATCAAGAAGGATCATTCTGTCTTTGGTGATGTACATGTGGATACTTTCGGTGCGAGGCCAGGCGGCTCCTTTATTCGGCTTGATCTTGATCGGAAAGATGCTCTCCTGGTCCTTGAAAATGGACTTGAAAGTATCGTCATTGATTTCATCAACAGCCAAGATGTTCATGATTGTTGACTTGCCAACGCCCTGTCTTCCTATAACGCCTACTACGAGAAAGTCTTTATTATTTTTCAGAAGGAATTTCGATGCATTGAAGTTTATTTGCGACGTCGAAGAGATGACGGTTGCTGGGCGAGTCATAATCGGAGTTGGTTCAGCTATTGGAGGATCTGATGCTGCTTCTTTTTGTTGGATTTGATTTGACGGACTTTGAGAGTTTGTTTGGCCACTGGTTGCGTAAGATGACGAAGTCACAGAAGCAGCACCGCCACCCTCAACTGTGATAGAATCTTTGGTGACGATGATTGTTTTCTGGAGGACCAAATTGGCAGGAATGGTTGCATTATTCCTGGAAGCGTTTCGATCGGGGTCGCGCTTGGCTAAAATTACTGTGCGCTTTTCTTCTGGCTAAAAGAAATGAATTGTAGCTATTAGGCTCTTAGAATGGAAACGTAAGTATCTACTTTTGGTTTTCTATAACGTTTCCTTCGGTTTTCCGACATAATTTTTATTAAAATTATAAATTAATTATCACGAATACCAGACACCAGAGGTAAGTTCAACAAATAAAATACATCTTTTGCTTTCAGGCTATGAGCTATGACAGCTGAGGCAAATGTAAACAAAATCTTGTCCACGTTCAATAAATTTCATATTTTCAGTTAATTTGTTTGGCATTTACATTGAAATAAATACACGGTACGACTTCTGTGCTTTATTTCTTTCTCTGGAACTTTACAGGACAAGCAGATATGATGTCATCTACCGGAAACCAAATAGAACTGCCAAAAATCATAGTTGGAAAAGCACTTGGTGAAAATAGCACTTTGATAAAAAATATAATTTGCCATGAATGCTGTTTGGTGAAAATTGTCCTTTGGTAAAATATCACAGTAAAAAAGCGCAATCCGAAGAAAGCTGGCACGCTGGAAGCAATTTTTATTCATCGTCAAAAATTAATAGATTTGATAACTTATATCAGTGGACATAAAGTATTTATGTTATTTCTTTAATTCTAATCCTCCGAATCAAATTTTTCCATGAAATACCAGGCAAAGTAGTTGGTTCTGGTTCGTATTAAAATTTCAAATTGAATTTTGTCTCAATTTTGTTTTATTGCCTTCTCTCCTTCATCAAACTTGGACAATTTCAATAACAACCAGGCAAACATAAAAATCAGCAGGCAGCCAACCTGTCAAGTAGACAGGCGGTTTTTTCTTCCTCATGTATTGTATTCTTTTGTGTTACAGAACAAGACAGCAATATTTGTCACTCCAAGTGAGAGTGTGACAAAAATATACTGTTTTGTTGTTTGCCAGCAAAGAGTGATCTATGACTGGAATTGTCTTTACTCTTTTTCTTTTGTCTTCGAATTTCGATGAACGAAAGAAAACAAAACGAGCCAAGATTATATTCTACTCAAAACAACGACTGAGAAAGAACAATAATGATCTTCACTATTGTGTATCCCACTCTTACTTTTAAGCAATATTTTCCATCATAAACTTGTTTATTTTTTTCTTTTGTTTAAGCTGATGTCACGTATAAATGCTACGAACTTTTTAATATCTAATTTTTTAAATACGAAAATTCTTAATTTAATATATTTTGTTATACGTATAAATATTGTTTTTATTTTTCAGAATTTCAAGAAAGAAAGCGTCAAAAGATCGAAATTTGGAGACTATTGCGGAAAAGTGGAAAATATTAATTTATAAGAACTAGACTATTGAAATCGGTTGGTTACAAATTAATATATGTTTATGTATGTTTAGAATCTGAAATAAATAATAAAGGAAATAAAAAAAGTTGAATTATATATATTTTTTTACTCGTTTCTACTCACATTCAAACAATTGCTCCACTAACTAACACGGCTACACTTTTATATTGAAAATTTTAAGAAACTGAAAGTGGAAGTAGGAAAATTGGCGCCAAATTGGATCATGTGCCTTACGCCTGCTATGATTTTCGAAATTACTGGGTATACTTGCTAAAACTCCTGGTCACCTGGTGTTTAACCAGCAAATTTCCTATTTTTGGCTCCTAAAAGACATCATTTTTTTAACACCAATAAGCAGAAATAAATTCCAAAATAAAATATAGTCGCCTCTAGGCGCAAGAACAAGTTTTTTCCTCACAACAAACAGAAAATTTGCTGGTTAAACACCAGGCGAGCAGGAGTTTTAGCAGGTCTCCCAATAAGTTCGAAAATTCATAGCAGACACGATCCAATCTGGCGCCAATTTACCACTCACACACACACATGCACCACTTTAAATTTCCCCTACTTCCAGTTCCAGTCATGTGCAATTTCCAATGAGTATAAAAGTGTGGTCGTGTTAGTGGAGTAATTGTTTAAATGAGAATTTGAGCAGAAACGCGTAAAAAATTTACAAAGTTCAACTGTTGTTTTTACTTTCTTTATTTTTTTTCGATTCTAAACATAATATGGTATAGAAAATCAAGCCATACCCAGTTTCAATATTCTGGTCTTATAAATAAAATATCTCACTTTTCCACAGGAGTCCCCAATTTTTGATCTTTTGAAGCTTCCTTTCTTGTACTTCTGAAAAATAATAAAAACAACATTTATAGTAAACACGTTAAAAATATTAAACTAAGAAATTGTTTATTTAAGAAATCAGATATTAAAAGAGTTCATAACATTAATAAATACAGTAATATGTAATCTGATCAGCTTTAAGAAAAAACAAAACAAGTTTATGGTGGAAAATATTGCTTAAAAGTAAGATTGAGATACACAATGAACTGGAAAGCGAATTTGGAATTATAGTGAAGATCATTATTGTGCTTTCTCAGTCGTTGTTTTGAGTAGAATAAATCTTGGCTCCTTTTGTTTTTCTTTCGTTCATCGAAATTCGAAAACAAAAGAAAAAGAGGAAAGACAATTCCAGTCATAGATCACTCTTTGCTGGCAAACAACAAAACAGTATATTTTTGTCGCACTCTCACTTGGAGTGACAAATATTCCTGTCTTGTTCTGTAACACAAAAGAATACAATACATGAGGAAGAAAAAAGTGCCTTTCAACTTGACAGATTGGCTGCCTGCTGATTTTTATGTTTGCCTGGTTGTTATTGAAATCGTCAAGGAAAATACTTGGTGGATGGAGTAGAATGCGGCAGAAGGAAATGAAAGCGGGTAAATTGTGAGGACAAAATTCAATTCGAATACGAATTAGCTTCAAAAATAGAAAAAAAACAACCAAGTGACTTCTATTTTGAGATTAACGTCAAAAATTTATAAAGGAAGCGATTACACGTGCAACTTTTGCCTGGTATTTCATGGAAATCTGTGATCCGATCCAATCGGTCCTGCTTTCACAGAAGTTTTTGCGAAAAAGGATTAAAATACTGTAAGTATGTGTATTAATATAAGTTATAAAGTGTATTCCTTTTCTATAATAAAAAAAATGCTTTCAAAAACTCTTCGGACTTTTTTTTTGTGGAATATCGAATTTCGATATTTTCCTCTTTGAGGATGACATGGACAACTCATCACATTACGGAAAAAAAAACATCCCAAAGCGAGGAAAACAAAACAAAATAGTATTTATGTTTGTCACTTTCTTTCTCACACTCACAATAGAAATAAAAACGTAAAAAAAGACAGAGGGAAAATGAATTTAAAAAGAATGAAGAAAATGGCGCGAAAAATATTCTCTACTTGGCAGACATATGGCTACCAGCTGTTTTTTATGTACATCTGTTAATTTTTTATGTACACCCGTTAATTTATTTTTATACTTCTATGAAAATTGCATGGCTTGAATTGCAGACTTTTATGAATATCTCGAATATGCATTTTCTTAAAGTAAAGATCAGCACCATCAAGTTATCGTAGTTATCGTCAGTCAGCAGAAGAACCAATTTTGGCTCTTTAAAGACTGCAATGTTTTTTTTTTCAAAGTAAGGTTAAAAATATGCAGAAAATTAAATTAGCCTTCAAGGCGCAAAAACCACTTTTTCGCTAACACAAAATAAAAATTTCTGGTAAAACACCAGGTGAACATGAAATTTAGCAGGCATGCCTGTTGCTGATCGTGTTTTTTCTTGTAGTTTCCCGCCATTTCCGTAAGAGGGGAAATTGAGTCATTTTGTCTGAAAGAGAACGAACTACCAAAGGTATTGATGGGAGAGAGGGATCTCAGAAAGGATTTCTTCTTTCTCAAGCTTACCTTCTACCTTTTTCTTTCTTGTAATTTGTTCAATGCATGAAAGTGATGACATCGGAAACAAGCTTACCTTTTTTCTTTCTTTCTTTGATCGATTTATTGTTTCGTTTTCTTCTTTCAATATCATACATTCGAGATATGATTTCGGAATATTGTGGACGGGTGAGCTACCTACATTTCTAATGGGCGACTGGTTTTTTTTCATTCAGTGATCAGTCAGACTTTTTTTACTAACGTCGCGTCGTGGTCATATGCACGACGACTCCCCGACAAAAACTTACTATGACATGGGCATGTATATAAATATTTATTGTAGTCAAGCAGCAATTAATTAATTCTCGAGTGTTGCTCTCGCTCCTTGTTGCAATCTTGCAAAAAGAAAAGAAAAAGGATAACTAGCTGATAAGGAAAGGACAGGACAGAAATAAAGTAACAGCTGAACTGCCTGTGGGGCAAATTTATTTTGATTCAACTTCTTAAATTTTCTTCAGAAAAAATGTCTTGAAATAAAATAAAATAAATGGTAAATGGAAGGTTAATTGAAAATCAATGCAGTTAATCTGATTTCTGATGGCCGACTGTCTGTAAAAATCTTCCTTTTAAATATTTTTTTTTAAGCAATGTTTTCTCACTTCTTTCAGATGGGAGCCACTAATCTGGAAAATAAAAACAACATTTAAATGTATAACACAATATATTAAAATAAGAATTTTTTGATTTTAAAAATCAGACATTAAAAAAAAATTAAAAAAAAGTAAAATAAAAAAAGAAAAAAAGCAAAATGTACGTTATCCCTTCTTTTATAAATGTTTGACGTTAATTTCAAAATAGAAGTCATTTGGTTGCTTTTTTTCTATTTTTGAAGCTAATTCGTATCCGAATTGAATTTTTTCCTCAAAATTTACCCGCTTTCATTCCCTTCTGCCGCACTCTACTCCATCCACCAAGACGATTTCAATAACAACCAGGCAAACATAAAAATCAGCAGGCAGCAAACCTGTCAAGAAGACAGGCGCTTTTTTTTCTTCTTTATGTATTGTATTCTTTTGTAGTTTACAGAACAAGACAGGAATATTTGTCACTCCAAGTGAGAGTGCGACAAAAATATACTGTTTTGTTGTTTGCCAGCAAAGAGTGATCTATGACTGGAATTGTCTTTCCTCTTTTTCTTTTGTCTTCGAATTTCGATGAACGAAAGAAAAACAAAAGGAGCCAAGATTTATTCTACTCAAAACAACGACTGAGAAAGCACAATAATGATCTTCACTATAATTCCAAATTCGCTTTCCAGTTCATTGTGTATCTCACTCTTACTTTTAAGCAATATTTTCCGTCATAAACTTGTTTTGTTTTGTTTTTTCTTAAAGCTGATCAGATAACATATTATTGTATTTATTAATGTTATGAACTCTTTTAATATCTGATTTCTTAAATAAACAATTTCTTAGTTTAATATTTTTAACGTGTTTACTATAAATGTTGTTTTTATTATTTTTCAGAAGTACAAGAAAGGAAGCTTCAAAAGATCAAAAATTGGGGTATTTTATTTATAAGACCAGAATATTGAAACTGGGTGGCTTGATTTTCTATACCATATTATATTTAGAATCGGAAAAAATAAAGAAAGTAAAACAAAAGTTGAACCTTGTAAATTTTTTTACGCGTTTCTGCTCAAATTCTCATTTAAACAATTACTCCACTAACAGGTCTACACTTTTATACTAATTGGAAATTGCATATGACTGGAACTGGAAGTAGGGGAAATTTAAAGTGGTCCATCTGTGTGAGTGAGTGGTAAATTGGCGCCAAATTGGATGGTACCTGCTATACATTTTCGAACTTATTGGGAGACCTGCTAAAACTCCTGCTCGCCTGGTGTTTAACCAGCAAATTTTCTGTTTGTTGTGAGGAAAAAACTTGTTCTTGCGCCCAAAGGCGGCTATATTTTATTTTGGAATTTATTTGTGTTTAAAAAAAGATGTCTTTTAGGAGCCAAAATTAGGGCCCATGAACGCCTTGAGACAACTTTTATTTTTGAAATTATTTCTGGAGGGTGCTGATCTTTTGTAGTTCAGGTTTATCCTAAAAACATATTCGGAAATTTCTGCATTTTTCTAAAATGCAATTTCACAAATTGGAAGCAATTTTTTTTTTATTGTCGAATGTTATTAGATGTGATAACTTATATTAATGCACACACAGTATTTATTTAATTTCTATAATTTTAATCCATTTTTGCAAAAATTCCTGTGAAAGCATGATGGATGAGATCGGATCAAATATTTCTATGAAATAGCAGGCAAATTAGTTCTTTCTGGTTCGTATTAAAATTTCAAATTGAATTTTGATTCAATTTTTTTTTATTTGAACTTTGACAGTTTCAATAACAACCAGGCAAACGTAAAAATCAGCAGGCAGCAAACCTGTCAAGTAGACAGGCGCTTTTTTCTTCTTTATGTATTGTATTCTTTTGTAAAATGTTATACAGAACAGGACAGGAATATTTGTCACTCTAAGTGAGAGTGCGACGATAGTATACTGTTTTGTTGTTTGCCAGCAAAGAGTGCTCAAATTCTCACTCAAACAATTACTCCACTAACACGACCACACTTTTATACTCATTGGAAATTGCACATGACTGGAACTGGAAGTAGGGGAAATTTAAAGTGGTGCATGTGTGTGTGTGTGAGTGGTAAATTGGCGCCAGATTGGATCGTGTCTGCTATGAATTTTCGAACTTATTGGGAGACCTGCTAAAACTCCTGCTCGCCTGGTGTTTAACCAGCAAATTTTCTGTTTGTTGTGAGGAAAAAACTTGTTCTTGCGCCTAGAGGCGACTATATTTTATTTTGGAATTTATTTCTGCTTATTGGTGTTAAAAAAAATGATGTCTTTAGGAGAAATTTGCTGGTTAACACCAGGTGACCAGAGTTGACCAGTAATTTCGAAAATCATAGCAGGCGTAAGGCACATGATCCAATTTGGCGCCAATTTTCCTACTTCCACTTTCAGTTTCTTAAAATTTTCAATATAAAAGTGTAGCCGTGTTAGTTAGTGGAGCAATTGTTTGAATGTGAGTAGAAACGAGTTAAAAAATATATATATTCAACTTTTTTTTATTTCCTTTATTATTTATTTCAGATTCTAAACATACATAAACATATATTAATTTGTAACCACCCGATTTCAATAGTCTAGTTCTTATAAATTAATATTTTCCACTTTTCCGCAATAGTCTCCAAATTTCGATCTTTTGACGCTTTCTTTCTTGAAATTCTGAAAAATAAAAACAATATTTATACGTATAACAAAATATATTAAATTAAGAATTTTCTTATTTTAAAAATTAGGTATTAAAAAGTTCGTAGCATTTATACGTGACATCAGCTTAAACAAAAGAAAAAATTAACAAGTTTATGATGGAAAATATTGCTTAAAAGTAAGAGTGAGATACACAATAGTGAAGATCCATTATTGTTCTTTCTCAGTCGTTGTTTTCAGTCGTTTTGTTTTCTTTCGTTCATCGAAATTCGAAGACAAAAGAAAAAGAGGAAAGACAATTCCAGTGTCCAGTCATAGATCACTCTGCTGACAAACAACACAACAGTATACTTTCGTCACACTCACTTGGAGTGACAAATATTCCTGTCTTGTTCTGTTACACAAAAGAATACAATACATGAGGAAGAAAAAAGCGCCTGTCCACTTGACAGGTTGGCTGCCTGCTGATTTTTATGTTTGCCTGGTTGTTATTGAAATTGTCCAAGTCTGATGAAGGAGAGAAGGCAATAAACAAAAATTGAGACAAAATTCAATTTGAAATTTTAATACGAACCAGAACCAACTACTTTGCCTGGTATTTCATTAAAATATTTGATTCTGAGGATTAGAATTAAAGAGATTACATAAATACTGTATGTGCATTGATATAAGTTGTCAAATCTATTAATTTTTGACGATGAATAAAATTGCTTCTAGCTATTCTTCGGACTGCGCTTTTTTACTGTGATATTTTACCAAAGGACAATTTTCACCAAACAGCATTCATGGCAAATTATATTTTTTATCAAAGTGCTATTTTCACCAAGTGCTTTTCCACTATGATTTTGCAGTTCTCTTGTTCCGGTAGATGACATCATATCTGCTTGTCCTGTAAAGTTCCAGAGAAAGAATTAAAGCGCAGAAGTCGTACCGTGTTTTTATTTCAATGTAAATGAACAAATTATCTGAAAATATGAAATTTATTGAACGTGGACAAGATTTTGTTTACATTTGCCTCAGCTGTCATAGCTCATAGCCTGAAAGCAAAAGATGTATTTTATTTGTTGAACTTACCTCTGGTGTCTGGGGCCCTATTCTTGAATCAAAAAAATAAAATATCGCATACATTATCGTATGCGAGATCATTAATAGTATTCTTGAACGCCTATCGAACGCTGTCAAACGTCTCGTATACGAAAATTATCGAACGCTTCATCTCGAGTGGTCAGAGCCACTCGAGATGGAATTTCGTATACGAAAATTATGCGATAATATTGAATTTGAAAAGTTTTTCCTAGTTTGTGGCTGAAATTGTTTAACAAAATTTTATCGAGGATTTCAAAAAATTTAAAAATGGTTGGTAAAGAAATTATTTTTTCTACCAACAGTAAATATGAAATTTCAAGACCCAAGAATTGAAGCATATCACCATGAAACCGCACAATGGAAACCAAAAACATAAAACGATTGCAATCACAAATACACAGACTACGCATACATTCTTTTTGGGCACTAAAAATTCCCGATGTTAATCCAAGGTAAGTTAGTAGAATTCCTATGCAACCGATAATTAGGGTTTTTTTGCAGGAGTTGAAAGAAGTTAATGAAAAGAAACAAGAATCCCACATGGAACTTAACAATAGAATTGGCCAAGAAAAGAAACTAAAAAAAAATAAATAAATAGAGTGGCGCAACAGCTCTTGAAGAGCCAAGGCCTAAGTGGCTTACTATCATCAACAATTCTCTGGGTGCGTGTGAAGAATTGAGGGGACCTACAATTTTACGCCGATTTCGAACGGCAAAGTTGAGAAGCACTTTTTCATGACAGATGATACTCTTGGAAGTTTTGTCAGTTCTTCGCAAGAGGCAGTGTCCGTGAAAGATGAAATAAAAACTTTGGGCCCGAGTAGGATTCGAACCCACGAAGTTCGGCTTAGCAGCCAACGCACCTAACCACTAAGCTACGGACACTACAAGAAAAGAAACTAAGCCATGTTATATAAGAGTCAAGAGGTTAAGTAAGTGACCTTGACCTTAAGCATGAGAGTAAAAATAGTTTGCATTGTATTATGCTAATGTCATTTACTTCTCTAAAAATGATGCTTATTTGATTTCCGCTTCCTTTTTTTTTTTAAATACATTCAATAAAATATTGTAAGAACATATTCGAGTTTTTGGACGGTTCTTAATTCTACAAAATAATATCTTCATTCAACGGTTGAATTATTTGTTCTTTATCCGACGACTCGATTTGATTTTGCTCAAAACGTTTTAGGCTTGTTGAATTTCAGTGCATCGAACATTCCCTGCCTTCTTAGCCTTCGCATTTTTAACTTCATCCGGATGATGTTCTTTGGAGAGTTTTCTATATTCGGCCGTTATTTCAGCTTTGCTAAGCAAATATATATGTATATAAAATATTATATATGGATCATAAAATATCGAATGATAAATTAAATTATCGCTGCCAAATTCAGTGTCAATGTCAACTGAATTGAAAACACAAATAAGCATAGTGTCTTCTTTTTTTTTGCCCTTAAGTGGGAGGGAGAGAAATGGACTCTTTATTTTGACTACGCGTTGCCATCTCGTATATGAAATTCATCGCATGCTCAAAGTCGTATACGAGTCAATTTGGTTCAAGAATACCACTCTGCTTCCGCATACGAGATTCAGTATGCGATAATTTTCGTATGCGGTAATTTTCGCATGGTTTCAAGAATAGGGCCCCTGGTATTCGTGATAATTAATTTATAATTTTAATAAAAATTATGTCGGAAAACCGAAGGAAACGTTATAGAAAACCAAAAGTAGATACTTACGTTTCCATTCTAAGAGCCTAATAGCTACAATTCATTTCTTTTAGCCAGAAGAAAAGCGCACAGTAATTTTAGCCAAGCGCGACCCCGATCGAAACGCTTCCAGGAATAATGAGGAGCATCAACAACAACCAATTCAACCGAAAATCTTACTCAAAGCTAAAGATCCAACAGACTCTGGCGACTCGCAGAATGCAACCATTCCTGCCAATTTGGTCCTCCAGAAAACAATCATCGTCACCAAAGATTCTATCACAGTTGAGGGTGGCGGTGCTGCTTCTGTGACTTCGTCATCTTACGCAACCAGTGGCCAAACAAACTCTCAAAGTCCGTCAAATCAAATCCAACAAAAAGAAGCAGCATCAGATCCTCCAATAGCTGAACCAACTCCGATTATGACTCGCCCAGCAACCGTCATCTCTTCGACGTCGCAAATAAACTTCAATGCATCGAAATTCCTTCTGAAAAATAATAAAGACTTTCTCGTAGTAGGCGTTATAGGAAGACAGGGCGTTGGCAAGTCAACAATCATGAACATCTTGGCTGTTGATGAAATCAATGACGATACTTTCAAGTCCATTTTCAAGGACCAGGAGAGCATCTTTCCGATCAAGATCAAGCCGAATAAAGGAGCCGCCTGGCCTCGCACCGAAAGTATCCACATGTACATCACCAAAGACAGAATGATCCTTCTTGATAGTCCGCCAGTTCTGTGCAATTCCTACAAAAAAGATGAGCTAATAAACGAAATGGATGACCTGCATAATCTCATTATATTCTTGTCCGTTTGCCATTTGGTGGTGGTTGTTCAGAATGATAGTTTCGACATGAGTCTTGTTCGGTTGCTGCAAATGGCTGAAATGACCAAACCCAACCAAGATACGAAGCCATTTCTCGAGGACTACTATCCCAACGTGTTGTTCTTAAAGAATCGAGCCAAGCGACACGACTTCCTAGACGCAGAGAAGAAAATGCTGGACAAGATGGTAAGGTTTTGCTTTGCAGAAACCAAATTGAAGGTGTTTCTCGGCGAGACAGATGAACAAAAGGCACAGTCGTCTACAGATGCAGAGAAAATAGTAAATTCTTTTCGAATTCCCGAGTTGCCTGGTAATTGTGGTGAATTATTATTCCATTCCCCTGTAATTTAACTTTTGTTTCTAGATGAGCATGCAACAAGCTTTCATTCAGCTTTCCAGACGATTGCGGAAGAATTGAGGCGAAGAGTTTTCATGACCCCACGTAACCAAATCTACAACGTTCCAGGTGAGATGACCGAAGCGATATGGTTTGAATTGCTGACGCGGACGGCAAACGAGTGGAATCACTTCTTCTTTAGGACTTTCAAAGAAGCCCGCATAAACCATTTCCAGAATGGAAGCAGTATCGAACCGGAGAAGTTTGCACAGTAGGCAAAAATAAAGACAAAGGCAACTGAAAACTGAAACCATTTATCCATCGTGCAAATGGAAACGAAGTCATGCAAAAATGAAGGCTTGGATGGCTAAAGAGCCCCGAGTTCATAAATTAAGAGGAATGAATCAGGAAAAATTCATATACCGTAAAGATAAATCTGAAGGAAATAAAGTAAAATGCGCAAGACAAACAAAATACATTTGCTTTTTAATTTTGTTGAAATGTTAAGTTTCAGAAATGTTCAAATGCTTTCCAGCAAAAAAAGATATGAAATTCATGTATTATATGTCGAAAATGAATCAAGCGGAATTTATTTAAAATTTTAAGGAGCAACTGAATCTTACAACCTTTGAAGATTTTTTTCCGAGGCAACTTGCTACCGAAAAAATAAAATTTCTAGTTTCAATTGTTCGCTATCTTTAGCGAACATAGCTCCTTGGCAATACAAGTGCCATCTAGTGGTCAAATATGGCACTTTTATGTCGATCTTGCTTTAAGAAAATGGAAGCTTTTTAGGCGCTTGACGCTACTGTATTTTACGAAATATTTGGTATACCTGCTAGAACTACTGGTCACCTGGAATTTTACCTGAAAAATGTTTGATTGACATTTTGTTTTTTTGTGTAAAAAAAATTACCCCTAACCCCGATAAAGGGATCATAAAACACGCCTTTTATGTACACACTCATCGAAACCACTTGGTTTGCCAGTGAGCTTAAGGTCGTTTCGCAAAATATTTTGTTAAAATTGTTGGAATTGTAATGCGAATGGACTCTGTTTCAACTAAAAATATCATGGATATGAATATAGAAGAAAATGATTCCAAAACCCATCGAATGACATCAATAGAAATGTCTGTTCGAAATCTATTCATCAAAATCGATAACAAGTTTCTTGAAGGCCTGATAGTCGAGATATTCGTTAACATTTTCTTGCAATTTTAAATCGTACTCCCGCTAGATGGCCTTTGTCGCGAAGTTGTTTGAAATCAGTAGTTGCAAATTTGATCGTCTTGATGGCGCTAGGAGAACCAAATGACAAATCTCTCTATGATTTTTGGCAGTTTTGTTTTAATTTTAATAAAAATTATGTCTGAAAATTGAAGAAACTACTAAGATTCATGATAGTTGAGCAAAATTTATTTCGCAAAATCTTAGTTTTAAGGCAGATGAAAACACAGTCGATTCTGTGATGGGTCTCAATATTGAGTGGTTTAACGGAGGGTTGACGGTTGAGGATCTGTCCGTTCAAGGATAAGTAGAAATAGCATATAAAATGTCACGGTTAAATAATTTGTGCATCCAAAAAAAAAAAAAAAAACCGACCTGAATATACAGATCTATGGTAGCCCTAGCCCGTCGTCATAGATTAGGAATTATTCTTTCTTTTTTTTTTTAATGAATTTATTCAATGAATTCATATTTCTTTCAATTTTTTATATCATTATATTTACATGATTCGCTCTTATACTTTTATTTTACATATCATTTCTTCGGTTTTTTCGTGTAATTTTACGTTAGATTTGTGTTTTCTATAACCTAGTTTTATTACTTTAAATTTTTAATTGTTGTTTTTTTTTTTTTAATATTAAATTTAATAACAAACTTCATTTTTATTATAATATGGCGATGAAGGGTTTTTTTTGAATAACTACTGTTACTACAAATGAGTTTATTTTAATTTTTTGCTTTTTTTTCCTATATAATAAAAAATATTAATTTTTTTTGTTTTGTAAAATTATTTTCCAGTCTCTTAGAATTTAAATTAAAAAATTTAAGAATACATACATTCAGTGATAAAACAATATATATAATATGTTATATAAATTTAGTATATTTGAATATACCAAAAATTTAGCCAGAAATTTGGAATTCACGCAAAGATTTGTTAAAAGATTTTTATGTTAAGACAAAATGTTAAACATAGGTTATATTGTTTTTAAGGCTGGATTTGAGAGTTTGACATTTGTTCCAGGCGCGTTAATTAACATTTTTGATTTCAATGTGGTAGATGAGAAATATTCATGCAGAGCCCATATCATTGGTGTTTTATTTGTAATTAAGGTCGTATACGATTATTTTAAGTTGGAAACTTGCTAAGTTTAAAAAGAAAATCGTAGACTTTGCAACGAAAAGTACAAAAAACTAGTTTTGTAAAAAAACGATAAATATGGACCTTGATTTTTAGAGCATCTAATTTCATCTCTAAGAAATGACAGTCAGAAGTCAGAACTGTCAACGTTTAAAAGCTCTTTCTCTCCCTCTACCAATTCTCTTTTTCTTTTTTTTTCTCTATAGCTGACAAAACTCTTAACTCTGAAATTCTTAAATTTTATATAAGCGTTTGTTTTAATTTAATTCATGTTTTACTTATCTAGAAATTGTGTTGTCAAGTTTTATCAAAAAGAATTTCGTCACTATGCGTGTCTGCGTCCTCTTCATCATCATTGGGTCTTTAACAAATATACATTTAAACTTTAAAGGCTAAAATTGTTTTTCTGTCTCTTACTTAAAACCTATTTATTAATGTATGTTTTTAATTAATTTATTTAATTTCTATTTTTTTGCTTTAATAATATTTTGTTTTCATAATTTATTTTATATTTTTTTTTTCATATATAAATCGACTAAAACTCTTAAATATTACAAAATTCAACATCACTAACAACAGTTCATGTTATTTTTCTTGCTTTTATAAAGTTTTTCATATTTTTTTGTTTATTTTTTTTGTTGAGAAATGTTTTTCCTACAATAAAAGTAAAATTGTGTATTTCTACTGTTTTTGTTTTGTTCTTGTAATTCTTAGGTTATTTGGTATATGTCTGCGTAAATTACAATTAAAAATATGCAATTATTCGTTTGTTTTAGGGTATTTTTTTTAATTTGTTTTTTTTTTTTTCTTTTTCATACCACTTTTATTTCTTTTCTAATTCATTAATTTTAATTTTTTAATTATTTTATTTTTTTAAAGATTTTGAGTTAAATATATCTAATATATTTAATAATGTTATATACTTTTCATGGAAAGTGACAAAAATAAATCGACAACCAATTTGCCAAGTAAAATTATTTTGTTTGTTAGAATTGTTTTCGTCTTTATTTTTGTTGATTTACTTTTTGTTTTGTTTGGAGATGTTAACGATTTTTTAATTATTAATTTTAATTCATAAATTTTTGCGACCGAAATTTGTGACATAATGGAGTTTGATAGACAATTTGTGTTTTTTTTTTTTTTTCAAATAAAAATGTAAGAAAAAAGTGCAAATTGTCCTCAATTTTTTGTTTTTGTTATAATAAAATTAAAATTCGTGTAAACAATATGCGAAACATGTTTTTCAAAGTTTTGTGGGTTTTGTCAAGCAGCTAGCATTGGCTACGTTCAATCACCTATCGGATGGGCTATCAGAGATACCCGGATCGGGGATATAATTTTGGACGAGACAGATACCTGAATCCAGATTGCAGTCAAAACGTCTATGAAAAAAAAACAAAACAAATCAAGCGCTTGAGTACAAGAAATTGTTTACGGCCGTGAATCCGTTGGCAAACTTCTTCCGAGTCATCTAAATTAGAACAAGTATTGTTAAAAATCAGATCGATAGTCATCTGCTTATATTTCTTTCAATTTTCTTTTAATTTGGAAGCTGATGAAATTCCGCGCCAGACAAGTCAAGGCAAAAAAATATGTTGATCAGCTGAGCACTCGGATACCCCAGGTTTACCAAGAATTCTCAGATACCTTCGGATTTTTTTTTTTTTTTTGACAGTAAACGGTTCATGTATTTGCTATTTTTTACCATCGTAAACAACAACAAAAAGCTATTCGATACCTTGTTGGTTACGTGATTGAACGTAGAATCAGCTATCAATACTTAAAATGTGAAAATGGCAATGACATTTCAATGAATGCAATCCGTAATAGATTGGGTTCTGCGATTAATAAGGGCAAAGAATGGGCAAGTGTTTTTCTTTTCAAATATGGAAAGAAAAGTATGAAAAGTCTTCTCAGAATTGCTAGTTATGTCTGTAAAGTAAATATATACGCCATTAATATGTGAGCAGGTAGGTTCAACCTGACTGGTTAAAGGAAGAACTGGCTTAATCAGTCACATAAAGTGTCATCCCTTACGTGATTGCTGATGCCTGGGACGACTATTTAAAACAAGACTTTGTCCAAGGAAATGTATACTTTAATTACGGCTAACGAGTCTGTTGAAAAATGGCGCTTCATTTCAAACAAGATTAAAGCTATCTGTCAAAAGAAATAGTACTAGATCAGCAAGAGCTAGAGCCAGGACCTTTGTATATATATTTGGGGAGTAGTCTCAAGATGGCAAACGATGGTGGCGCGATCTGAAGACCATTCACAGAATCAGTTTTTTTTATTGTAGCTGCGGCTACCTGCTTGGTTTGAAGACCAAGCAGATAACCAATCATGATAGTATGTACTGGTTGTTCCATATAGAAAAGCCAGGGCAGCTTAACCTAATTGTCATGATTTATAATAAACTTTGAGAGGCCTTGATTTTAGCTTAACTCTAATCCCTCTATTATCTGAAACATGTCTCGCATTGTAAAATTGAGTTCATTGTAGCTTTCATTTAAAAGCCTAATTAAAAATATTCAACTTAAAATTCAAACTTTATCAACAAAATTAAATAAAATTTAGTTTTTGAGTGGTTATGTCTTTGTACATGTTTTTAATTTTTGGCAGTAAAAAATTGTTGTTTTCGTTTTGTTAAGTTTTATAATTGAGGCGAGAAGAAAGAATTTCTTAAATGCATTGGAATGTTATTTTAATTTATTTTTATTTTTTTATCAATAATGTATATTTTTGTTTGATAATAATTTGAATTGTGTTTATGTATTTTTTTAGTTTTATTTCTACCTATGTATACCTTGATTTCTATGTAAATTAATTGAGCTAATTTTATTTGTTTTTTTTTTCTTAATTTTTTTTTCTATGAAAACTTGTCTTTTGTTTTATTTTATATCGTTGCTGTTCTGTACATTGGAACAATATAAGAAGTCGTTCTAATTGTTGTCTCTTCTGAAGGCCCGTTTACTCATACACAAATTTTGGGATCGTTCGAAAAATGTTCTGTCATATTCAAATAATTCTTCGATCGTTTAATCTCGGTGTCTGGTAACCCTTTAAATTGTCAACATCATACATTTTCGTTTTCGGAAATTATTTCTGGGAAATATTGACGTCAATATAATTTTCATTTGCTAAAATAAGGGATCTTGTCAAATGCATATTTTGGAGACTAAACACGGGACAAACGGAAGTTCAGTATAAATCATGTATTTGGACAGGAAATTTATTTGCTGAACTCTGGCAATAGCTATTGTTGTCATTCTTTTAAATTACGGGGTTTGCACAGTTAATTTTTCCTTAAGTAAACGAGCCTTAATTTTGCTAAAGAAGAGGACAAAATTCTTTAATTTTACATATCTATTTGTTTTTGATTTTATTTGTTTTAAGGGTTTCTGCTTGCTTTGAATTTTCAAATGGAGGTACTGTTCAGAAATTTGTTAGGATACCAGGTTGTGCATGGAAAACCTTCACGTGAAAAATTAAAAAATAAAACACGAAGGGAAAAGAGGGGAAAGAACTTTAAAATGAATATAACTTCAACACTTGTGTCCAATTATTTTTCATGGTATTTAAAATTCTGTTTCAGTTTGCTAATAACAAAATTCAACCAATAATCGTCCACAAAATATGAATTATGAATACGAGTTGTCGAGTTGTAAATTTCCCTACTTAGAGCATTCAAGCAAGAATGTGGGATATTTAAGAGGCTGACATAATCAGTCCTATCGTCGTATTCGATCGCAACAAAATTCTATCCGATTTTCTACGAAATATACGAATTTGATATCGTCCTAAGGGTTCCGATTGTTATATCGTACATACCTCAGAAAAAGAAATTAAAATTTGCGTTGAAATGTCAAACTGAGAGTAACGCATTACGATTTCATGCGGCGAAAAGCAAAAATTCAACTAACGCTTGCGATGCAAAGCGATTATTTTGTTTTATGCGTCTTCGATTGGTCCGCCAGCTTAATTGTGTCGGAATACGTGCGGAACGACATGCGTTATAAAACGTCAATATTTTCTTTACGAAACGGATACCATGAACAAAATAATGTTACGATCGGGACTTTTCTACGATCGTAAGTTTCTCCGAACGGATACGACGATAGAGCTGGATATGTTAGCCTATAAAAGTAAAATTCCCACGAATTACAACGCAAATATGGGATTTTGTAAAGGAATTCGATCACAGAGGATTTTCCGATGAATTTCATATACATATATGTACTATTTTGTTAATCTACTGCATTAGTGTTATAATCTGTTTTAATTACCTTTGAAAACTCTGTACGTGTTGTATTTGTATTTAATGTATATTTGTGTGGTTTTGTTTGATTTTAGTTTCACTTCACTTAATCTTATTTCGTTTCGTTTCGCTTCACTTTGTTTCTGTTTTGTTTTATAAATATATATTTTTTCGGTTTATTGACGTCACAAAAATTTATTTCCCTTCGAATTAATAATAAAAAATCCTTAGCAACATCTTATCTCTTATCGTTTATCCTGTTTCCTGATATACTAAAAGTGTATTTGCTGTTGTTGTTAAGATGATGACGGTGTTGTTGTTGTTGTTGTTGGTGGTGGTGTATTTTTCTTTTGTTAAACAAAAAAATTGTGTCTTTTTTATTATTACCTCTGCCGCCTACTTTCGGAACGAGTAGGAGGAAATTTTTATGACGTCTCTAAAAATCATACTTTGAACGTCTTCTCTCTGCGATGCTGTCTCTGGCCACCGCCATTTGATGTTAAATTACCATTACTAGCATGGTGCTGCTGGAGAATTTGTTGACTTTGTTTAATTGTTGCAGCAACATTGGAACGATGATGTTGCTGTTGTTGTTTCAACAGACGCACCTCATAATCACGAGCATCGGCAACGTCGAAGGTCGCCGAACGCTGTGTTTTTGATGGATAACAATCGTACTCGTGATCGTCACAACTAGGATAACTGGTTGGCGGGGCATGGTACGATAAGGAACGTTTACTAGACTTTGGATGTTGCCGATGCTGCTGATGCGATTGCTGTTGATTTGAAGAAGACGACGTCGAATGGTGATGGGATTGATGGTGCTGTGCTGCGGCTGGTGGAGCAGACGTGGTCGACGATTTTCCAGTTGCTGGACATCGTCGTGCTACATCAACGCCACCGCCGCAGCAGGCACACTCCTACAATTCCGTTACAGAATAGAGATCGTTGTTGGCATGGGAGCCGCCACGTTTAAGAGATCGATAGTAGGCATTTTGTTGCTGTTGCTGGTGTTGCGGATCGTAATGGCTTTTGCTATTACTATTTTGGTGATGATAGCCGGAAGAGGAAGAGTTTCCATGATGAGATGAGACCGTGGAGATAACGTTCGAGGCCTGACGGTGTGATGATGAAGATTGTTGCTGATATTGCGGCGGATAGTGTTGCTCTTGTTGTTGCTGATGTTTGGACGAGCTGGTCTTATACTGCTCCATGTACGACATTCCCGAGGAAGATTTGTTGGAGTTTTCTAAGCTGTCGCCGCGTCGTGGTCGTTCCGGTGCATGAGCAATATTTTGTCCGCCACGATCATAGCCGAAGGTGCTATGGGTCGATGGGTGCTGCTGCTGCTGTTGTTGTTGTTGCTGCTGCTGCTGTTGTCGAAGGCTTGATGATTTTGGAGGCAGGGCTTGTGGATTTGCATTGGAATGTCGTGACGATGAAGAACGGTCTTCTTTATGGCGGTTCTTTGGTGGCAGGGTCGGTGGAATTATTTTGGCATTTTGTTGCGGTTGTTGATGATTTTGCAGCGAATAGGATTGAGAGCTGTTGAGCAGCTCGGAACTGCGAGCGTTCGAAATTTGGAGTTTTTGTGAAGTGGGACGTTGCAGTGAGCGGTATGAATTGAGATTTGCAGCACAGAGTGGCTGCTGAGAGATTTTCGTTGAATGTTGTGGGTGATGTTGAGGGATATCGGGCAGCGGCTGGTTGACAATTGAATTTTGTTGTTTCATTTGTTGTCGGGAGTTGGGTTGTTGTTGGACTTGTTGCGACTGTTGGTGTTGTTGTTGTTGATGTTGGGGCTGCTGTTGTTGCTGATTTTGCTGTTGTTGTTGCATCATGGAGGTAGCATTTTGACTTGGCTGGCTAGGTGGTGGGGGCCGGTAGGACACGGATTCAATGCTATAAACCGATGGCAGTGGTTGCTGTTGCTGCTGCAGTTCTAATTGTTGCTGCTGTTGTTGTTGCTGTTGCTGCAATTCTAATTGTTGCTGTTGTTGTTGCTGTTGATTATGATACTGTTGCAATTGCTGTTGACGTTCGATTTCTTTTTTTGCCGCTGCAGCAGCAATCGAACTGCCAACACCGGTCGTGCCTGGAATGTCTGTGAATGTGTTCGTTGTTGGAGTTTTCTTGTACGGTGGTATGCAATCGGGTTGATTGCAATAATCCTTGGAAACAGTTGCAATGCTTGGTGTTTTAGCGCTTCGCAAATTTGGACTGGGACTCGTTACACCTTTCAGCGAACCACCATATCGGCCAACGTGTCGCAATGTTGCACATTTGTTGGCCGTTGCCGCTGCCACAATATTCAAATTATTATTCCCACGTACCGCTTTCGGTCCAATACTGATGTACTTCGGATCGAATCGATTGAAACTATTATTGGTTACATCGCGGGGATCTTTGGTGTCGCCATTTTCGTCTAGTTTATTGGTGCTGCCGCCAAAAACGTCAGTTGTCTTGCAGATTGTATGAGCAGTTGATGTATTTGATTTGATGGATGATGCTGATGAACGAGGTAATGTTGCTGATGCGAAGATGTTTTTCATTGACGAACTGCTGCCTGCATTTAAGTTGCAGGCAAGCGATTCTCAGTAAAAGTCATTCGATTCGAGTGTTTTACATTGTTTGCTGAGAGTGGCATATTTGCCGTTATTTGGGCCGGCTAGATATGCCGATTGTTGAGATGGTAACCGACCCAGGGTGTGGTGGCCGCTCCTATGAATGTATGGAAAAATATTTTGTTACAAAAAGTTATATGCAATGCGATATAGAAATGAAAGTTGATCTGTTCATTAAAAATCACTCCTATTAACCTGATTTATATTTCATGCTCCTGTTGTTTAAAGATATAAAAGACTTAAGTATGGATGGTCATTGTGCATAAGAAAGTACGCCATAAGTTGGCCTTCGTTGAAATTGTTTTAAAACCCTTCCGAAAATTACGAAAATGCAGACTGACTCTTTAAACCCGCCGTAAAGGCAATATGTGTCATCTTCACCAAGCAGTAGGTAAGTTATTCAAACTCTGGTGGAATATTTATGTGTTAAGTTAAAAAGCGACGCATCCATGGTTAGCCATACTTTGGGAAGTGATTCTTGGTCATATTTTTTTAAAAAATTGTTTTAAAGTGAAGTCCGAATTTGAACTTTGACATCCTCTGATCTAAACTTATTTCGTTCAGTTCATTTGAAAATCTTATTCTAGTTTCTAACTTCCTTATACTACTTTACTTACAAACAAGTCAGACTTTTTGTATTGCTTTTTACAAACTGTTCCTTAAATACTGAAAATATATTTACATTTTTATGGACAAGTTCACAACCGCACAGGCACACACACACGCTAGAAAATATAATTACATAATAATAAACAAACAAAATAATAATAAATTATAAAGGGTTTTCCAATAAGAGGTGTTATTTTGAATAGCCCGCTATTTCGGTAGTTGTCACTTTTGAAGCTGTCATTTTTTGACCTTTGACAAGTAGAAACTACGCCATTAATAAAAATGAAACCATACACGCTTCAACAACGCTTCAACAACGCGGGGCCATTGGACCTTACTTTTTCGAAAATGAGGCTGGAGCAACGGTTACTGTCAATGGATAGCGCTATCGAGAGATGATGAATGATTTTTTATGGCCAGAATTGGATGGTATTGATCTGGACAACGTTCACTTTCAACAAGACGGTGCTACGCACCACACAAGCAATGAAGCCATTGATCTTTTATGGGAAAAGTTTCTCGAAGAGGGCAGCCACTTTGCGATTTGGTTATGGAAAATTTCATGAAAAGGATATGGTCCTGTAAGCGTGGTCGTGGCGGCCATTTGGCTGACGTTGTGTTCCATTATTAACGGCATACCTTCCTCTTTATAATGAAAAAAATATCCGATCATTTATCTCAAAAAATGCCATTTCTCTTTGAATATCAAAATAACACCTCTAATTGGAAAACCCTATATTAAGAGGAGTGTCGCGAGAGCAAAAAGTCTAATAAATGATTGATTCTACTCACAGTACACAGAATACAAGGTGTTATATTGCGCATCTCTCAGAGACCAAGATGACAGAAGTGAGAAAAGGCACAAAAAGAAATGCCGATAAGACAACAAAAATTTTTGTTGTATTTTGACATTTGGTCTCTGAAATTTGACATATGCGCGAAAGGCACAAAAAGAAATGCCGATAACACAACAACAATTTTTGTTGTATTTTGACGTTTAGGTCTCTGAAATGTGACATATGCGCGAGCTTTGGGGGAAGAAAATCGGGAATATAATACCTTGTATTCTGTGTACTGTGGATTCTACTAACAAACAAAAATCGTTTGAGCCATTTTCGGGGAAATAGCTTCACTTCAAGACTTGTATTATAAGCAGAACATGTTTAAAGGATGGCTTGTAAATGGAAACAAGAATACCATTGAAAACACACTCTTTTCAACATTTGTGATAAAAGACAAACAGAGAGTTGGCTTTGAGCAAGCCGACAAAGCGAAAAAGGGATTTCAGAATCTTGACAGTTGATAGCGGTTAAATCTGTCAGTTTTACAAGACAACCATAGCTTACAACAATATTTCCGAATGATAAAATCATTTGTCTGTTCCGCTCGCTTCAGCGAGGCCTATTTCTGGATTGTCCGTGAGCAGAGATCCAAGCACGTGAAATGCACCCCAGCATAGCCATTGTTCGGTGTTGATTTTTGGACTTAGTCTCTACTGTTCGTCTTCGTCTATTCATTCAAACAAAACTGTCGTGGAGTGTTATAAACGGAGTGTGTTAAACCTTCACACAATATTCAACAACCTGATTCTAATCGCCATCAGAGCAATACAACAGCCAGAGAGTCGAAAGAAACTTTCTCTCCAAACCGACAGGAAAAAACAACAATCATTCATATTCTACTACATTCGCATATATGTACCTCGATAAAACAAGAGCTAAAAAAACAAAAACAATCCAAGACAGCAAAACTCAAACCAGAACGAATGAGACGATAAATATTTAAGAGTAACGATAAAATATTTTCCTAAATAAATAATTTTCAACTGATAAACATTACTCATACATTTTTTACATTCTAAAACACACTATCTAGCTTTAAAAATGAACTGTTGCTGTACACTCGGGCGTATACTTAATATTTGCACTAAACAACATCAATCACAATATTGCGCAGCATGGAGATCTATACAAATGAAATAAATACAAAAAAACAGCACTCAAACCATAATAAAATGAGTCAATAACTTGATGAACAGTAAAAAAAGTGAAATAAAATTAAGAGTGCATTTTTTTTTGTGTCGAACTAGATTAAATGCAAATTGAGAATATTTCGTTGTGTTTGCATCAAATTCCTTGTTAGTTTGTGTGCTTGTCGAATCGATGAAAAAATTAATAATTACAAACTCAACCGAATATTAATAAATAAATAAATTAAAAAAAGAATAAATAAAAATACAAGCCATGCCTTGTGCCATGCACCACAACATCATAACCGGGCGGCGGTGATGAGTTGCCATCACCACCACCTCCAACAACAACAACAGTGTTAGGAGGAGGGCTAGTAGCTGTAGTTGTGTATGCCAACCCTGATCTCAATCCTGCGGTTCCGTTTCGATGGTGATGTCCAATGCCTCCACTGCCGCCGCCGCCACCAGCTCCGCCACCTAGGCCACCACTTGAACTCAAAGTGCCACTGTGAGCTTGTTGATGGTGCAACAATGTACGATTTATGGTCCCAGTGCCAGGTGGTAGGGTGGGTGATATTGTTGCATTTGGCGCCGATGATATTGGAAAGAGTGGCGTTGTTTCTGATTTATCAGCTTCCATGGGTGGTCTAAATATCGGAGAAATAAAGAAATTTAGAAACTTTTCGGATTTGGATTGATGGTAAGGAATTAATGACCTCTTCGTAAGATAGATCCAGGCGTGCGAATCCGCATAGACAAGAATTGTGAGCAGAAATGATGTCAATAAGCCAGCAACCATCATTAGACTGAGACCCAGGAGTCCTCCGCCACACAAGCCTCTAAGGGCGTCTCCATAATGTTTGTCTATGAATCGACGATCCAGCGTCGCCGACAAAACACTCAGATTGCGTTTAGTTTCTTCCAAATCGTTGTCCATTCGTTCGAGTGTGTTGCGGATGTCGATGCGTGGGGAGACATCTTGGCTCATCCTGGAGATAGGAAAGAGAAACGTAATTATTTTGTCTAGTGATTAAGTGATATTCAATTCAAACCTTGATACTAGGTAAACGGATTCTCTAGCACGCTCGACCAAATCACGGGACTCGTTCAAACGAAGAATAAAACGATTTCGCAGGGTACCGCAGTTGAGGAAGTAGACGTAGGGGCTTCGCTGAAATTGTAAAATTAAAGAAAAAAAAAATGTTTCAAATGTGTTTACAAGGAGGATATTCTTGTGGAAAGGAAGTCGGAGCTGTTAAAAGGTCAAGTGTTAACTGCGATACTATACTCAGATTCAGCTGCTAAAGCAAGAAACTCCGGATTCTCTTATAAAACTATGAACATTTATTTTGAAGCTTCTCAGTGAGATGACATTTCTGTCATTCTTTGTGTTAAGAAGCTGCCATTGAAGTTCTTGAAAAAAGAACAAATTAATTACCAAATCTGCATCCTCAATCCGTATTTTCCAAAAACCCCATTTTCACCTCAAAATCTCCTCACTAATCCCATTTTTAACATCAATTTAAAATTTTATCTCATATATCACTTTGCCGCTTCTCAACGGTCCACTTCGGGAACTCTGACGAAAACTTAAATTTATTAGTCTCCATGGTTTTATGTCATCTTTTGGGCTCGGCTACGACCATACCAGCTATATAGCAATGATATCTATCATGCACCTCTGGCAGCGATGGCTGTTCTCAAAAGCGCCGCGTTGCACATTATAATCCCTTAAATGGAAATTAATTTCATAAATCGATAGTTTACCATCCTCCCGTGACATACATTCAGTTTATCCTGCCCTCTTCTGGCACCATGCATCGCAATGGAGAGGAATAGCAGGTCTTACTTGTATTTTACTTGGTATTATATTTATTTTTTTTTTGCTCTGTTCATCTGCTCAGTTCGTTGGATGAGGGGGTTCGTTCACATAGCAGCACAGCAGAGTTTAGCTCCAGGTCGTTGGTACATGATGATCCATGGAATTGGATAAGCAAGCAACCCATTCGGAAGGGAGTTTAATTCTCTGAGCACACATCCATTCGATATACACACTCATGCACATGCGATTGATATTTGCAATTGCACTTGAAAGATGGGAGCAAAAGGGGTGGATGATAGTTAAAAAAAAATATGCATAGAAAAAAATTGACGGCACATCTTCCGTTTGTAGAGTCCTATTCGCATCGCAGGCTTCAGGCACTGAGTTACACTGCCGCTTCCGTCTGTACATTATTGCAAACCGATAACCTCAAGAGCATGTAATAAATTTCCCAAAACGAAACGGGAATGAAAACGACGACGACGACGGACTCTGACCTCAGGTTTTTTTTTGCTCTTTAAAATAAGAACGGCGCGGCGCTCCAATCAAAAATTATATTGAAGACAGTGGTAAATTGTTTTTTTTGGGGAAGGAAAAGGAATATTGTGAGGGAAAGCTTACCATTCCAACTTGACGGCACATGAATTCGTGCGGTCGCATACAAAAGTCACCAGCTGCTACCGAAGATGCCAAATAAATACCGGATAACAGCCAGCAAATTATTATACAAAATAAACCGGAAACACTGAAGAATATTAAAGCACATCGTGAACGTCTCGCTACACCTATAACTAAGATTGTGCACAAAAGTAGCAGCAGTGTTAGAAAACCAAGTGTTGCTGGCCAACGTATTGACTCGTAGAATTCACCCAACTGCAAAGCAAATAATTTAAAGGGTTAACAATGTTGTAAACAATGTGTATTCGTTCTTATACAACTTACACTCAAAACACCTTTTAGAGAGGTATCATTTTCGGTTCCTTTCGTTTTCATAAAATATAGAACCATGTTATCTAAGCTGGTAACGGCTCGAGAGGTATTATCGCGCACCAAACGACATGTGTCCAATAGAATTGTAACCGCTGTTTGATTGTATTTGGATTTGTCAATTTGCTCTTCCAGATTGTAGCTTTGGACTTTTGTCTCAAGATTGATTTTAATGGATTCAGTCTGAAAAGAAAAAAAAAAAAACATAAAAACAAAAATTAAACTAAGCAAAAACATTAACAACTTTCGATTCATAATTTCTAAAATTTGTTCATCATTAAGAAAGCACCCTATCTTCTTCTTCGTTAATTTCCCTAACCGGGTGACACATTCATACTTTCAGATTATTTATGAATTTAGCTGTCACTGAAGATCTTTGATTGAAAGTGACTTTTTCAGTTTTAATAAAAAAACATTTCTTTCGATTCAAGATTGACAAGACGAAACAACGTTTTTCGGGTCAGCTAGTTTTACGTATACAAATCTTTCAAAGTTATGGATAGTGTTACGCACGTGCTAGTTTTTCAGCAGAACAAAAACTGACGCAAGCGTCAAATAAGAGCAGACATGTCAAATAATGATTTTGTTGACAAGTGAATTCAATATTATGTCAGTATGAGGAATAAGACACAAATTTGGAATGTGATATTGGCTCGCACAAGTATAAAAACAAAACCTTAAAGCTTTTATGCGACCAAATTATACTTGCACTTTACAACTGTCATACTGCATAAAACCACTCTTGTCACATCAAAACGAAATCCACACAAAGTTGAAATTGTGAAAGATTATGACATAATTGCCAGATAACCCACCTGCAAGAAGGAGCCGAAGTTTGTCAAAGTTGCCGCGCGCCGCCGCCGGCATCGTCGTCGTGTCGGTCGGTCGAACGTCGAACGATTTTTAACACTTTAACCATTCTTAATGGTCTCTTGCTTCTGGTGTCCTTGTGAATACCTACGTCAGAGTGGCATTAAAAAAATATGAGCTATTGTCTTTTTTGTTTCCTTCGGTTTGTCTTGGCTTCTTTGGGTTGGTGGAGTAGGTACACCATTTAGGGGACTTTCTTCTCCTTTTATATTGTAAGCGGATATACATGAGCTTATTATAAAATTCTAATAGTTCTCCATCCGCCATTTTTTTTTTAATTCTCGCTTATCATTTGAGTAACTCAGCAGGACATACACAACACACAGGCGACGTATTAAGTCTTAGCAGACAATGCGACTAGAATGCATAAGAGGTAGGTAGGTACGTGAGGTGGTCTGATAATGGACGGGAGACAACGACCGAGCAATTTGAAGCTGATAAAGGGCTAGATGGGGGTGGCCTTTGAAAATAATGACGGCAATTTGCTATATTTCATTAGGGGATAAGGGATAACAAACGTTTATACACGTCTGACTGACTCAAACTGTGCGAGTGACATTGTGTTGTGTTTGTGTTGCATTTTGTGACGACCGACGACCGACTACCGAATGCAATGTGCACCTCTTCAAATGCCAGTCACGTAAGTTCTATGCAAGTATGAGTGGTGGTTTGAATATTATGGAGCTAATTCGTTAAAGGACTAAAACTGTCAGTTGCGTCGTCGTCGTCGGTTGTGGGTGCTTGGTTTTAGGAGAGTCTTTCTAGGAGGACAACCAGATCAGACTAGACCCACCTGCCAGCACCACCCCCAAAAACTTTCAAGGGTTTTTGTTAGCAATTTTAATGATGAATGAGTTTTACTATTTGTGTCTTTGTGAATGTGTGCGTATGTGTTTGTTTCTGTACTTAAATGCACTTTGACGAGAATTTATTAAAAGGAATTTAAAGTAGCTGTAATGGAATTCAATTCAAGCTTCTCTTCTGGGAACTCGTTTCATACAATTCGGAAGGAATGGGGTTCATTCTCCAACCATATTTATATTTGTATGTATTTCTTGAATGATAATAATTTATCTTGCGTTTTCTTTTCGAAGAAATTCACGAAGGAAGACTGACGCGATGCGACGTTGATGAAGACGAAAACGACAAACTCTTAGATTTTAATTTGAAATAAGAAATCTTTTCAAAATGCTAAGTGAGACCAAGTTTTTCAGCGTGGCCTTATTGCTCCTTTTTTAACGGTTTATAAGTCTCTTCTGCTTTTAATCGTTCTTTATTTCGCTCGTTTATTATTCAAAAGTCAAATCTTGGAACGGAGTCGTTGTTTTAAAGTTTGATGCGAACTTATGAAACTTATTAAATTGAAGCTCTTGAATTATCCTCAGAAAATGCACATATAGTTGAATGGGACATACTCGCATTGGTGCAAATTACTCCGGCATGGCTTTAAGCTACCAAAAGAGTTCAACTGTCAAGCGACCCATAGGTCTAGGATGACAGATCGTTCCTAAGTACATCGTCCTTTTTATTCTCTTATATAGCCCTGCTGTCTCTATAGGGTACGTGTTTTTATTACTTCAACTTTACCAAGATAAATTTGAATTAATTTTCTTAAATTTTTGTCTACTTTCCAACTTCCAATTCTTGAGAAAGAAATTCAAACCATAACCACAAAAAAAAACCTGTTTCAAAAGAGGAAAGACAGAAAAGTATGCATTTTGATGTCCATCAGGTTTAATTTCAAAGAGTCCTGATAAAACTTTAGCCTTAACTTTTATGGAGAAACTCTTACAATGGAGTAGAATAGGCTATTTGTGAATGTAAATCTATAGGTGGGTAGAGTTATCTTTTGCAGATTGGATGGAGAACGTGAATAACTCGACTGTAAAAATAATATTTACGAATTCAGATTTAAATGATTTTTTTTTTTCATATTTAATATTAATGTGGAAAAGTTTGTGAACAATAGAAAACCTACATCATCGCTAGGCACTGTGAATGTTGCCTATATAATCGCCAACACTTTAGTTCTATTACATCAAATCTATTTATTTAACTGTCTCCCTAGTCTTCTCTTCTAGATTTTTGAGTAGACGAAAGGAGTCGCCAATAGTAAAAAGACTCTAGCAATAAAAGGAAGGGAGCAGAATTCAATCAACCCCATCTATGTTCCGGCGAACTAGACGAATACGAATTTTTGTTTTCTTTACAGCTGAGATTTGAAAAGGAAGGGCAATTTATGCTGTAAGTGGCGGTAACGAAGTAAAATTGCATTGCCATTTTATGAGAGAAAAAAGAGAGAAATTGTGAAGTATGGACGATTCTGTTTTGTAGCTGAAACACTTTGAAGCGGGCTATTAAAAAAGAAATGTTCAGTTTAATAATGTCTCAATCAGAGTGGGTTTTTTCTTTTAAAAAATTTTTAGCCCTCGTTTTTTATTCCTTGACTATCAAATCTGTCGCAATCAGTTCGGCTGTGAAATGTAACAGACCCCCCCGTTAAGCCGGGAGGGGTAATTTTCTGAAAATGAATTTTGTAAAAAATATTAAAATCACGGCTTCGTTTACACACCGTGCTATACCTAGGGCTTCACGATACGATGCGATACCGATATTTTTCGTTTGTATCGGTATCGTATCGAATAAGAAATTATTTTAGCGTATCGTATCAATATCGGCGATAATTTTAACACAAATGTATCGTATCGTTATCGACTTCGATACGATACCGATACGATACTCGATAAAATATCGAAATTTAAAAAAATGTACATTACTATATAGCGAGACAAAAAGTGAAACACAAGCGAATAAATATTAATTTAATTTAACTATAGACTGTCCGAACCAGTGACTCTTGACGCACCCTCAATTTTAAATCGATATTTGTTGAAATTCCACAAGCCCATAACCGTTCTGAGAAAAAATATAGAACGGTGTAACTTTTCGCGTTATCCGGTGTTCTAGTTTTGGCGTGATACTCCATACCCCCTCAAGACTTTATTTATAGGTAAACATATATATATATGATTATAGATGAAGACAACCTGTCAACCACTTATTATCTGAAACGTTAATCAACCGGCAACTGACATCTCTCGGAAACAAATGTCGAGTTTTGTTCCAGTTTCGATGTTCATCGGGTTCTTACAATAGGCGATCGACAACGAAACCGCGAGACAACGCGTAAAAAAGCGATCAAATATGTGTATTACTGCAAGTAAACTACTTTTCGTAAATGCTATTGACAGCAAATTCGAACTTTGCGCACGCAGCGTCGAAAATCTTTAAGTCGATATCGATATATTCGATAATTATCGGTCAGTGTTTATGGGCTATACGATAATATCGACAATTTTATAAATATGTTTATCGTATCGATATCGGTATCGCAGGTGTTGGATATCGTGTCGATTATCGTATCGACTTTGTAGTGTCCGTAGCTTAGTGGTTAGGTGAGTTGGCTGCTAAGCAGAACGTCGTGGGTTCGAATCCTACTCGGGCCCAAAGTTTTTATTTCATCTTTCACGGACACTGCCTCTTGCGAAGAACTGACAAAACTTCCAAGAGTATCATCTGTCATGAAAAAGTGCTTCTCAACTTTGCCGTTCGGAATCGGCGTAAAATTGTAGGTCCCCTCAATTCTTCACACGCACCTAGAGAATTGTTGATGAGAGTAAGCCACTTAGGCCTTGGCTCTTCAAGAGCTGTCGCGCCACCCAATTTAATAAAATCGTATCGACTTTTGATACGATACGATACGATACCGATATTTTTATCGAATATCGTGAAGCCCTAGCTATACCTTTTTGGAAAGCCCAGAAGTTCTTCTCCCGGTTTTCCTTGTCTCAACTCAACCTACATGCTCTAGCGTACATATTTTTGTATTGTTTTTGTTAAACAGATTGAAACAAAAAATTCAGTAAAATGTTTATGACAAACTGGGTTTACAAAATCTTAAATATAATAAAGAAATTTGTGTAAGTGTTTGCAAAATAATAAAAACCAGCTCACAAATGTGTTACATGTTCTCCATAACAAGGCCTATATTGATTGCTTTTATGGTTCAAGTCCTGTTGAAATGTTGACAGTAAAAATTTATCAAAAAAAAAGCTTTTATTGAATCCTAGAATTCTGTAAATCCGAACCGTCATACTTTTGTTCCAAAGCTCGCGTATATTTTTTGCTTTATTACACCCAATACGAATGTCCTTGTACATGTTGTGTTCATAATTACGAGAGGTGATTTAAATTCAAGTTCTCGCCTACTCCTAGAAGTGTTGCTCTGTGTAAATGTTTGTTAAGAAAACAATATATGAACGAATAAAGAACAAAGCACACAAACACCTTGAATAATATCATGCCAAGGGAGAAGGTCATAAACAATATAGAGATCCACAAATACGCTTTGTAGAGAAAAAAGCTAAGCTTTTCCGAAATGGAAAAAGAGTGAACTTAATTAGAATTTAGCATGCTGCCAATTAAACGGTCAATATTTTTTTTTTATTCTCGTTTGCAGAGCATTGAATCATTAAAAACCTCTTTGGAAAAGTTCCTGCCAAAGGATGTTCTCAAAAAACAAAAATGGGAGAAGTGAATATTTAATAGAAAATATAAGGAGAGGGGCTAGGAGAGAAAAGTTATTTTATAACTCGTTAAAATATGAATGATGACCTCATTACAGGGAAGGAGTGTCTTTTTTTTCGAATGAAATATGATTTTTTGGTTATTTTTAATTATTATTCAAGAAAGGAGGAAAGGGTCAAGAGGGGGACGGGGGCAGTGGTGTAGGCAGACTAATATAAAATGATATATGAAATTTTGGATCATATAGGCTTTAAGTTGAGCCACATTTTGATTGATGGAAGTTACACTACACTGAGAGAAAATTTGTCGCTGAATTTGTAAACGAGTGCAAATACATTTTTAAAATTTGACCAGAGCCCGGGGTGAGGTGAAGGAGTATAAAAGTGTTTTTAGTGCGGGCGTTAGGAAAAGTAGGATAGATGGAGAGGGCTTAGGATAAGGTGTCGGTTAACATTGGTCTTGCGTTCTTGAACATTCCAACGACTGGGCAACACAGAGTGTAGAAGAGAGTTCCACATTCGCGTAGTATGGCTAAAGAATGATTCCCTAAACATGACTGTACGTCCGAAGTTGCCCTCGAAGGTGAACTGATGGGCATTGCTAGAGGCGCGGGTTTAGTATAAAATGAAGAGTTTTTCTTCTCTATAGTATTTCCTGGCAACGGCGAACTTTACGGGTTGTACAACGACATGGGCCTAGCCAGAAGGGTCAAGGTCCAGAGACTCAGATGGCTCGGTCATTTAGAGCGGATGCTCCGGCCCGGAAAGCCTTCGACACTATTCGCGAGGGACGTAGGAGGAGAGGAAGACCTCGACTCAGGTGGCGTACTCAAGTGGAAGAGGACCTCAATCAACTTGGAGTGCAAAACTGGAGACGACTAGCTAAGGACCGAGCTAGCTGGCGAAGTCCACAACGGACTGTAGCCCCACCTTAAACAAACAAACATAGTTTTGCCTGGCAGTTAAAAAATAACTAAATGTTGCCCAGACTTAATTTTTATCAGTGTACCAGTGACCAGGACAACTTAAATATTATAATGTCCTCATGGATCAAGTTGAATACAACATTAAGCAAGCAACCAAAAGCATTTAAGGTGCCGTCACAAATTGATTTTTATTGCTAGCCAGTTAATTAAGTGGAACGGATGCGTGAAGGTTTGTTATGGTTTTCTATTTTTACACGAAAACCAAAAATAGGTATTTCAAGGCTTTGATGGTGGCCTTTATCACAATCAATCCAATTACCTATGGATTTCTAAATTTGGATTCTCGTTGACATTTTTTTAAACACATGAATTGGTCTTCTCTCTAGCTTTGAGATTTTGAGAAATGCATCATAAAAAAGGATCGACCTGTCTGTCTTTAAGTTCTCTTAGAGACACACTCAATTAAAACTACATACAAAAAACTCGCCTTAAGCAAAGGTTGGCAATCAGACGGCAAACGTTAATGAAGCTTCCACTTTTTCATGACTATTTCAGTTTGAATGATGAGACAATCTTAAGGATAGGAGGAAAAGCTATTCAGAAAGTTCAAACAATCCCAGAAGTCAAATGAACCAAACAACACTGAATGTTTTTGCTGCAGTTTGTTCAGTTTAAACTTTTGAAGTCATTATCCTGTTTCTCTGTATGGACTGCTATGGAATTTCATGAATTTCTAAGTTTCCCAAGAGCAATATCAAAGACCAACAGCGGAAGATATTCACTTTTTGTAGCTAATTTCAACTTCAAATGGACTTTATCAAAACCAAAGACAAAGAAATGAGAGCAAAAACACAAAAATAAGCAAACAGGATATCATAATTCACACAAACAGGTAAACCAGCTCGACTAAAGAGTGAACTATGACACCCTACGTCGCCGAACTTAAGGTAAATCTCTTCTCTTTAACGGAATATGTGCCACCATTTCTTTTGTCCCTCATGTGTATCGCCTTCTGTGTGTGTATTTTGTATGGATTTCTCTATACCATCAAAAAACATCATCCTCATCCGAGCGGGCTCGCCATTGAGTGCATATAATATCTAGAGGAGGACACTTTCCTTCCTCGTTTATAGAAAACGATCGTCCTCATTTCTTGTACTTATATTTCTAAGTTGGAATTCCAGAGACTAAAAGGAAGAGAAAAAAAATCAATTCCTTGCATTTCTATATTATGTAGGTGCCACTAGTATGTTTTCTGGTCTACATGAATGGAATGAAATGGAGAGGCTAGGCAAATGGAATTTAAGTTTGTGGTTTCTTCCTGCTTTCTTTCTTTCAAAAAAAAAAAGAAAATAATCAAAATAAAGAGAAGAATAAAGAACTTAACTCCAAACTGTATTTAATGTTTGCTAAGGCCATCGTCATCGCGTCGATGTTCACCCATAACCCATATAAATGTTGTTTGGTACAGGGATATGGTTTTTTTCTTCATTAATCTGAAGAGGAATCTTCCTGCAGGCGTGGCTGGGGCCTCAGTGCCTGGTGATGAGGATGATGATGATGAGGTTGGAATGGGTGTATGCGAAACGTTTAGTTTTTAAATTAAAATAGTAAGAAAAGTTATTAGACTCGCTGCAGTTTGTATCAGCAGTCAACACAGTGGTACGATAATAAACAAAAATCTCTTTTTCGTTTGAAGATGAAGAAAAAAGAACTCAGTTCTATAGACAATTTTAATTTAATATGAAAACTCATAAGAAAATCGATGAGGTATAGAGTTTAAGTTTCTCGCTTCCACCTTTAACACTCTTTCCTTATTCCTAATGTAACATTGTTTCAAATTTTCTGAATTTCTATCAAAATTAAGTCGCCCTTGACTCGAAGCAGGATCGATGCTCTGACATCTCACCTAAAACATGTTGATTATGTGGAAGACGTATGCCTGCTCTCACATGTAGGAATATAGATCTCAACGATTTGATAACAGGGGTAAAGAGACAAGCAGAAATCGTGGGGCTCCGGCAAAAACAAAGATGATCAACTTCGGAATCCAGTATTTCTCAACAACTGGTAGAGTTAATACAGATCTTTCAATAACATGGAAGTATCATCTGTACTGAGGGTGTACTGGATCAGGAACTTATTGAACATATTATTACGGTAGCAGTGGATCGGGCAAGTAAGTAAGTAAGTGCATCGGGGACACGCTTCAACGGAGCGAGGACGCTCACTTTAAAGGGAAGAAAAGCGAGGACGGACCCGACTTGTTGTAGGCTTTTCACACAAAATCTTTTGAGTCAAAATTGTTCCGGTTTTAATTTATGGGATGAAGTCGTCTAGGAGTTTGGAACACAATGATAACCATATCAAAAATTACGTGATGCCTTCCCAAGAATGAAAAGACTTACCTGTGAAATATTAATTAAAAAAACCCAGAATCTGAACATTTTCATTCAGCTCATTAAGATTAACAAAGTACGGAAATACATTTCTCAAAGTACAATGCACAGAATTCCTCCCCTCCCCTTTTGCATTTCGTGGGGTGCCGAAAGAATAATGTTGCAGCAATGATGATTTTATGTTGTAAACTCCTTTTTCTTAATTTCTCTCTTTTAAAAACTCATTCTAGCGTTGCAATTAAACCCCCAAAAGTTTATCCTCGACGAGAACAAGCTGAGACCGACACACATCATAACCAGACAAGTACACTATACAAGAGAGTATTGATTCCATTCAACGATCAAAATGAGCAGGCAGGCGAGTGGCAAGAAGCCGGCTCATTAACTCCCGATGGAGTTTTTCCTGAGCAAAGGATTTCGTTTTATTTCTTTTTTCTTTTTTAAATTAAGCTCTTTCCAGCAATACTTGCTTAATTCTTTCTTTTTAAAAGTCAATGTCCTTTTCCGTTCGTTCGGGCAGGGCAGGGGAAGGAGAATTATTTGCCGAACAGAAAACAAGCCCAGCCAGCAAGAGCAAAAGGTGATGATATTGATTCGGTGTCATAGCCATAAGCAATGGCAGGTCCTTTTGGGTAAATTTTTAATTTACCAACATGATGATGGCGTGTCGGGCGGGACTCATAGGACACGATATCGTCCTTTCTTATATCGATTTCAATTAATACCCTTTTTTCATGTTGTTGCGGCACTGGTTGGTCGCGTTTGGTGTCGTCTAGTCTCGTCATCTTCTAACGATGACGGGTTTGTACCTACTCTTTTTTCATTTGACATTTTAATAATGAATGCGCTTGGCGAACCTATTGAATGGGCAGAAGAGTATAAAGGTAAGCTAGTACAACTTCCATTAAGTCAACTAAGCCGTTAAAGCCGTCGTAATTTCCTGTGAATAAAAAAAACATAGTACGTATATAATTACTTTTAATATAATATTATTTTTTTTCTATTTCCGAAGCCGCTGTAGCTACTGAAGTATACGGTTTTTCTCTCTGAAAGTTGGACAGCAGGTGCGTACGTTTATATCCCACACTGGGGTAAACTTTCGGACATATCCCCCAACAGGATTTTGCACAGCCTGAGTTCAAATAAAAAAAGAACTACGTCGATACGCACAAGTTTTTTTTTTACGGCAGCGGCTATCGGCAAATACAGGGACGTAACTGAGTTTCTAATACACAGGAAACCCACATGGAGAAAGCCAAGCTTGCACTCTATTTGTGTAGTAGGGTTCTTGGTTGAAATTGGAGACCTTATAATAAACTCATGTACACCGCCTTGTCAGGCCTTTCCTAAGGCCTATGACAGCTTGGTTTTGTGGAATGATTCGATGATCTGTGATAATCCGTGATGGTGCTATCACACGCTGTTATCACTTTTTTCGTTGATAGCAAGCAGCAGTGAGGATTCAATTTGAAAGCGCTAAACAAAGTATTTTAAATGCAATGTTTTGCTACCTTGTTGACGCAACCAATCACAAATTTTGCAGTAAGAAGAAATGTCAGGCTCCAAAACTAAAGAACAGGAATTGTACCTTGAGTTTATTAAAATTTGCTATCGAGGAGTGATTTTTTGATTGCGATGACTGGTAAAATGCCAGTTAAATTACATAAACGAGAAAACTGCAATTCCGGATCCCAAAATATATTGAATAAGGAGTAAACATCCACACAAAACCAGGGAATATACGCAGAATTTCACACCCTCTTGAAAACTGTGTTGTACAAAGTACATGCGAAGTAGAACATCAGCTTGATTAAATCACTCTCCATGTTTAATTGACGTCTGTCACTGTCATTATAGATTTCCTATCATTTCGAGTCGAGCCAAGTTCTGTTTGATTTCGATAACAAAGAACAGATCGATGATGCTTTGACGATGACGTCAACGAAGTCAAAGTTCGTTTACGTTCCCTCAGATTAGATTTTCTTTTGACTTTTGATGAATCTTATTTCTCCAAGGATATAATCTTCAATATACCAAAGCAAACACACACATGTGTTTGTAGATAAATAAAAATTGCAAAATACTTCCAACAATGTTGAAATACAAAGTTTAGCAAAATCTTTATCGTCCTATCGTAGTCGAGGACGACCGACGACGTTCTTGTTTCTTTTTTTTTTTTTTTTGTATTGCTTTTTCGACTTGCTCCTGGCACTTGGAAAAAGTGGGGTAGACCGGAAGTCTTTCGTTTAGATTGGCACACTCTACAGTCGAAAAGAAAAAGAGAATTTTCAAGGAGGATTAGATTCGTTGTTTGGTTTGTCGCACCTTGTTTTTTTTTTTTTCTCTTTAAGGTTGGTCGGTCTTTATTGAAGTTGCATAGAAAAACATGCAAGTTTTCTTTTCGTAAATTGGTGAAAACGAAACATAACAGACAGGACAGACAGGAGGATATTTCAAAAACTTTAAACTTTTCCCACATTCTTTTTTTTTTTGTTTTTGGAATATTTCTGTTGTTCTTCGTCAGTCGATGAAGACGACAATGATATTTTAGGGCGAAGCAATGCATCAAAAGTACAAGCTTCTTATAACACAAAAGCCAGATTTAAGCTTACTTTTTTTTTTTTTAAAGAAAAGTCCTTGGGTGTGTCGACATCAATGATATTATTGGTTATTGTTGTTGGGTTGAAAGTTTATAGAGAGCTTGTATGGGGTTAAATATATTTTGAAATGGGTGTGTACGGTATAGATAGATAAGGACTCATGAAGGCTCTTTAAAATGCAAGACAGGATTTTCGTTTCGTTCGCTAAAATGTGTATATAAAGTATTTTTACTCATGTGTCTTGGCAAAGCAGAAACGACGACAAAAAATGAAAGAGTTACCAAACATTTATGGCAGCTTGTGTTGTTACTTTGAAAGTATTCAGGTTTTGAAAGTTTTCCAAGGGACATATTTTATTGAGGTATTGACTTCTATAAGATTCTTTTTTTTTTTGCTACAATGGACACTTCATAATCAATTCTGAGATTGTAAACAAAAGCGAGAAGTGTTCTCTCTTGGATAACCCTAAATATCTGGGATTTGTTTGTGGTGGGCGAGGGCTCGTTGCAGCAAGTACAAGATTCCCATATTTCGGGCATACAAATGTCAAATCCAACTGACTTTCAAAATGCGACTCGGCCAAAGTATTACTGCGGATATCACGATCGAGGACAACCTACTGGCGCTGAAATCAAACAAAGAATCAATATCGAAGTAACATAGAGCGTTGTCATCACAATGTTGTTAAGATCCATGTGTCTCTGCATCAAACCTGAAATCCATAATGGTATGGCCTTATAGACTATGCCCATCAAGTTAGCACTACCACTTTAGAATTTTCAAAAAGTAATTATGCAATTAATTGTCGTGAATTTGTCGTAAATTTGTCGTGAAACAAAAAAATTTGTCGCGTACTTATTTTAAAAGTTAGCCCCTGGTAGTGCTAACTTGATGCGAAAGTTAGCACTACCACCCCAGATTAGCTTAACCGGACATCCAAATCGAAAACTAAGTGCGCAGATAACTGTCGGGTTTTTGTCGCTGAAAAGAAGCGAATGAAAAAAATTCCTTTGTGCAATCACAAAATATTACCACAATTTAGGGAAATTTTTCTAAATTTTCAATTTTTCCAACTTCATGCTCAACACTTCAATAAATTTTGTTATAATACAATAAATATCGACAAGATAAGTCAAAATATTGATTAAAAAAATTTGTCGCGCCCTTAGTTTATGAATATGGGATGATTTTCGAAAATTTCCTAACCTAGCACTACCATATAAATTTTTTTCCCTTAATACTTTTTTGAAACAAATGTGATGCCAACATTTGTCGTAAGACGCCTTCTTACCAGAAATGCCATAAACAATTTTGTCGCGCCTTTAGCTAATCTCGGGTCAATTCGCATCAAGTTAGCACTACCAGGGGTCATTTAAAAAAAAAAAAATCCAAAATTCCAAATTAATTTTTGGATTTTTTTTGATTCGCTTCTTACCATCGACAAAATCACGACAATTATCTGCATACTTAGTTTTCGGTTTGGATGTCCAGTTTGGCTAATCTGGGGTGGTAGTGCTAACTTTCGCATCAAGTTAGCACTACCAGGGGCTAACTTTTAAAATAAGTACGCGACAAATTTTTTTGTTTGACGACAAATTCACGACAATTAATTGCATAATTACTTTTTGAAAATTCTAAAGTGGTAGTGCTAACTTGATGGCATGTCTAGAGCTAGAGCTATTGTCAAACGGGTCTTTCTTCCTACTCGAACGAGAAATACGATAATAATAGAGTGGCGCGACAGCTCTTGAAGAGCCAAGGCCTAAGTGGCTTAATCTCATCAACAGTTCTCTACGTGCGTATGAAGAATTGAGGGGACCTACAATTTAACGCCGGTTCCGAACGGTAAAGTTGAGAAGCACTTTTTCATGACAGATGATGCTCCTGGAAGTTTTGTCAGTTCTTTGAAAGAGGCAATGCCCGTGAAAGATGAAATAAAAACTATGGGCACGAGTAGGATTCGAACCCACGAGCAGGACGTCGCACCAACCACTAAGCTACGGACACTGCTTCAGGAAATAGCTTAATGTTAATTGTTTGACATAATCTCTGAAAAGATAACGACTTCATTTCAAGTAAAGCTAATCTGATTTTATCAGAACGCTTTGACCATTTTTACTAATTTTAGAATTTCCATAGACGCAAAAACGACATAATTTTGTCTAAGAGGCCTGATCCATTTATAGCAAATTTGTATGTCAATAAACTGTTCAACCAACTTTCCGCCCTGCCCGAGATTTTTTTTTTAACAGCCATAAAGCAAAACCTAAAAATGGATAAGCCATAAAACATGCCATGAACAGAACATTTACACCGAAACACCGACAAAAAAGAAACACAACCTTCTTGCCGCATTATTATAAATCTAAGCCAGAAACGAGATTGATATTCTCACTCTATATCCGTTGCTTTTGAGTGCACCATTTTGTTTAATATTTTACAATGTAAAAGTAAATAATTTATTAAGATTGTAACTTAGGATCATATCACGTAGTGGCACTTTTATATTCTAAATTCTACCCCTGACGGTCATTTAAACTTAAGAGGGTCAGAGGAACAGTGCATGGGGATAGAAAGAGAGAAAGAGTGCAGTTGCCTTAAAACTAAATTGTGGCTCTTTGGCACGTGCTTCTTTCGGACTGACAAGAAAGTATATCTAAACTCGTGTTTCCCGTTTTCATACATACTTGACAACTATTATGGATGAAAGTCAAAATTCTTCAAGACTCCGATTCGGAGAGAAAAAGAGAAAAAGAGAAAAGGTACCTACATTTATTATGTGTGACCTCAGTGCGATGTGAGATGACCGGCATCCTCACATGTAACACAATGCTCATTTGGGTCACTAGAACTGAAAGGAAAGTGTCAGGCAGTAATTCCAAATGACCGTAATACTCCACTACGACCATTTTATAAAGTAGAAAATCACACGGGAGAAGAGCGAGAGGGAGCGCAAAGAACAAGTTCAGCAGAATGGCATACTTTTAGGCTCAAAATGTACAGATACTGTGTGTGTGTGTGTACTATACTGGTACAGGCTGGCTTTATCATCGTTTTTTCCTCATCGTGCGGAGTTGTGTGAAAAATTATTTATCGGATGTTTCCTCATTTGAATTTTTGTTTTTGTTTTCAGTCTGCTTTGTTCTTGAAATTGTATCTCTCTGGTCGTTTTAAATCGAAACATGGAAGAGATGATGTAACGAGGAAAAAAACACGGATACACTAATTGGTCAATTTGTAAGCCTCTCGTTGCATACTTTTAGACAAAAAACAAACTGTGATAGGTAGAGAGAGAGAGAGAGAGAAAGAGAGGTAGTAAGGCAAAAAACAGGATAGACAAATTGGAAATATAGTCCTAAATTGATGAATAGAATAAGTTATTTGCAAACTAACTAAGGCTAAAGTTACACCAGATAGGATGTTTTGAAAGGAGGGACCGATGGGGAAACAAATAATAACAATTTCACCCGGACACACACCCCGTACGGTAGTGAATGGATAATATAATTTATTTAAAAAGTTACTTTTGCCTTTTTGAAGCTTTTTCAAACATTATAGAGTTGTGTTTTAAAATTATTCAGGTCATGTTGACATTATAGAAGAGCTTCAAAAGTGGAAAAAATAGCTTTGTAAATTCCAGCTAATGAGTATAGGAAAGGGACATTTTTGTTTTGGATGTTGGTGTGGTAATTAAAGTTGTAAGATAAAATTGTTTGTATGAGTGAACGATATGGGTAAGGAGGACCACACCCGAAACAACAGCATGTGTGTGTTGATTAAAGCAAATTTATATTTTGACTAGGGCTGATTTATTTTTGACTTGGCCTAGAGGCAACGTTGTTGATTTTTTTTTTAAACTGATGGGCATAAGGTCATTTTTACAAGATGAATGATCGAGGTTTTGATTTTTGACAAGTCTTTTAAAAAAAACTAAGCATTTCTTTGGAAATTCAAATTAGTTTTGATATTGTTCACCTATTCGTTTAACGTTTATTGATCCAAGTCTTCCTATCTTTAAACAAATATGGCCAATATGAAAATATGAAACGGTCAAAAGGCTTGATTTCCCTGAGGAGACAAAATTTAAGCTCTACTATTGGAGTCATAACAGGACACTGCCATGCTTTAAGGCTAGGGCTTCTGTAGAAGCTGCATGGACGAAGAGGAAGAGGAAATAGTCCAACACCTTTTGTGTACACATGCGACGCTCTCCAATAGAATACATAACTATGTATCTCGGAAATCCCTTCTTCGATAATACCAGTGAACTGGCAACGATCGATAACTTCATTAAAAGTACAAAATGGTTTGTAAGTTCATTACTCTCTCATGAGTAACTTCTTTAGTGGTATCACAATGGACCCTTGAGGTCTAAGTGAGTTAGTAACATCTAGACAGTCACTCCAACTTAACCTAACCTAACTTCCTATCTTTAAAAAATTTCACTCGGATTATAGGCGTTTTGCAAACTTGCAAAAAAAACAAGAAGACGTTTTTGCACGAGGGCAACTTATACATAGTGAAATACAAAGTTTGTTAAAAAATTACCTGTTTTTTCAAATTTCCAACAAGCCCTTCGACTTGTTTACCGGAACTGAAGGCTTGCAACAAGCCATTATGGAAATCATCGTTTCCATATAAACCTGCAAATGAAAAGTCAAAATTTATTAGTCAGTCAATTTCTGAAAACAATCGACAAAGACTCGTTTTCGTTAAAGTTAAGAAGAACAAACAAAACTGTTTTCTAAACTTTTTGGAAGTGATTAAGGTTTGTCAACTAGTATTTCTTTATGAAACAAAAACTTACAAAATTGAAAAAAAAGACTTGAAAACCGAAGTCAATGACTTGACAGAAAAAAAAAAAACAATCGACAGAAGTTCATAAATCAAAAGTAAAAAAGAACTAACAAACAAGGAGAAAAAAGAGTTGCCAAACTATCAAAACGTGAAACTTTTACGAACTTTGATTTTTAAATTCAAGTTTTGAATTGAAACTCACCTAAGCCAATAGCTGCACAACACATCAATGTGATGATAACCAGTGTGCAGTTTTGACATCTTTGCGTGCTTGGTTTCCTTGGCTTTCGATCACAGCATCTTGTCAATAAATACAGCAGTAAGCCAAATAATGATAAAATAAGTAATGCGGCGGGTATGGACGCCAATATTCCCAAACTCTGTAAATAGAACAAAACAAATAATTTAGTTATATTTTGCATTCAACAAAAAGTTTTTCTCTATTTAAACAAAAAAGAAGAAAAAAACAATAAAAATAAATACAGCATAAAAGTTTGTCCATCGAAATTGAACAAACAACAACGACCTCTGTTGGAATTTATATGCAAAATCCATGAGAACTCGTACTCAACCCAAACTACGTGTGAAAAACTACACAAAATCCTTAACGAAAAACTAACTGGACGGATTCGACTCGACTTGACTGTGCATATATTTGCCTTAGGAAAAAAAGGGAGAGAGCGCGTTTTTTTTTTTATTCCAGCATACAATTAGGAGAGTTTAAAAGGGTTCGTTTTGAGTTTCCTGGATCAGTTTGGACCGGGACCGGTACACTGAACTGGAAAACTCTTTCGGGCGGATAGAGGAACAAAAAAGGACGAACAAAAAATAGAAGAAACTTTCTTTTTGGTCCAGACTCCTGTAGTGACCGTTTGATGTAGCAAAGGTTTGTTTGAATTGCATATTTTTCTGCTGCCCTCGTCACACAGATACAGATACAGATACAGACACAGACACAGTCAGCAGCAGAAGGAGCAGAGCACCGATTGCCATCAGTTGTTTCCGTTTTGGATATCGTACGTCCCGTGTCGTATTCACTAGTCAGTAACATGCTGTACTTGGGGCGGAGGTTTTGTTTTTGCTGGCTTTGCTTTTAAAACTGAAAATGGGTGTTTGTTGTATCCTTATGTTTGGTTTTATAAATCGACCTGGGCTGAAGTTCGATGGACTGATTCATTTATTTCAACATACGGACTGTGCAAAATGCAGATAGTCTGAGTTGTTGACTCGTCATATTCTAAACAATACGTTTGGTTATTTTTCACTATTTTTTTTTTAATACGAAATAGCCCTTCCTCCTTTAAGTCGTAGAATTTATTTTATTTAAGAACAACAATACCAGTGAAACTGATTCAATTGAAATTTAAATGTGCTCCTTCATGTCTAAAGTTTTTTGTTAGAGAAAAAAATCGCCGCTTTGCCGGAAGGGGTTTTATTCTCGAGATTGAGGAATAAAATACACACCTTAACATTTGCAGTAAGTAAATTTACCTTGAACGAAATTATTCCCCTTTAATCACATGATCGAATTATCTGTTTTATGTTGATTTAATTTTGGTTTGATATTCATTTTTCAATACAAAAAAAAAACTGATTTTGATCTTAAGGCCGTGTGCGTGGTTAAAAATTCATCCATTTTTAACCACAATTCATCCAATTCGCACACGGCCTAAATGTTAAAAATTTAAAGCACTGTAACTGAAAAAACTATTCACTCTGGAACTCGTGGTCACAAATGAACGCGCCATTTTATATTTATCAGATTTGACAGATGTTCATTATCCATTGATCTCAATGTTCATTGTACACATACAGATAGCGGTAGCACTTCGTACAAGTCGAGTTGATCCTCAAATTTTGAGAAAGAAGATATTAAAGGACTCGCTTTTTTTCTCTGAGCTCCTATGTAAGACAACAACAATTTTTCAGAGAGAGAAAGGGAGTCCTTTAATATCTCCTTTCTCAAAATTTGAGGTAACATGTTTTAGGCTAACTTCCGTCCTCTATTATATTATCTCTATGATTGTACAGCGGTTGTTTTTAAAGGGTGCATTCACACTCGATGTCGGAAATGTAAAAAGTAATGAAATGCAATTTCTAAAATTATTACGAGCTACATGTACATATAATCAAGGGTCAAAATATGTCATTGATTCCTGTTTGAAAGTTGGCCGGGGGTGGTAAAACTCTTGTTAAGGTTTTTCATAGCTTTTTCATGTGGACCATCAATACGGCCGTAATGTTAGGTATGAAGGTTGTGAATAAAATAAATTTGGCTGAATGCAAAATGGTAGTCGTTTGTCATTGCAACTTGTAACCAAACCAAGTAAAATATAAACACATTTATATGCTACAGCAGATTTTAAACTTGACCAAGACCTATTTATGGACATCGTTGAATTCTCTTTGTGTGATTTTTAAGAACACATCCTTGCGCCTTTTTAAACCGAAAAAAGTCAAAGTCCATTTACCAATACCTTACCAAAGTGAAATAAAAAGTTAAAAATTCCCCCGAACATACCCATACATACATTAACTCAAGAATATAATCAGCAACAATAACAACAACGTCGACGACCGACTATGAAATGACGCCACGATGCGACGATGTCAAAAAGTGTGGGCATAATAATATACACAATACACAATGTTAAGAACAGTCCAAATGGGATCATGCCCATGTCCTTTTAACCTACAAACACACCGAAGCGTAGGAAGGTAGCTTATGCACGAAAACACAGTGCACAATAAAAACACAAAATAAAAATATTATTTTTGCCCTCGATTATATTTGCATGTTTTTTTTTTCTCTCTATCTCTCTCTAATTTCTTTGTTGCATTTTTAACAGAGATGTTAAAGAGGGATTTTGTCCATTTCATCAAGTAAAACGAATTAATCAAAAAAACTATGTAAAATTAAATAACAAATTGGAAAGGAAAACACAATTATTTCCAATGAACCGGAAAGACGTTGGGGGTAATCAGGGTTGGTTTGGAGGACGGTTCACTGCGAGTTAGGTGTTTATTGTTTTTTAATGTTTGGTATATTTTAATACCATACAGTGTGCAAAACTTAATTTATGGGAATGAGTTCTTTAGGGTCAGCTTAATTATTAGAAAGCTTCAAGCAATCAATAAATCAATGTTTCTTAATGCATAAATGTGCCCAATCATGTTTAGAGTAAGTGTGTTTACACTGGACTTTTTTTTTTTTTTTTTTGAACAATACAATGATTGAAGAAAGAAATACGTAGACGTAACCTAGATTTCAGATTCAGTGACCGAAAAGCTCAATCGGTTTGTCCTCTCTTTCGCTCAGAATTTGATGTTGATACAATAATTGAACATGTCAAAACCACTGCCTGAATTTGTTTTCAATCTATACCTAATTATAATGATTCCAAACTCTACTGTAATGTAACAAAACTAATTTCACCTAAACAAAATACCGACCCTATGTTTGTTCTTAGAGTTTATTGAAATTTATTCCCCTGATTTAAATCTCATTTATCATGTCTGTACGAGTGCATTGGATATGTCAATTGATATCGATTTGACTGGAAAATTAAGTATTTAACAAACAGTCTTTACACCTTTAGACAACTTTGAAAATTCCTTTTGATTTGATTTCAAACGCATTCGTGAAAAAAAAAAATCAAAAACAACATGATTTTAACTCCGATAGACACAAAATTCGTTCATGGCGTATGAAAACAACACCTGAACATTATTTGAATAGAATAAAAAAGTAGTCGACAATGTATCATGCGCAATAATTCAATTGAATCAAATTCAATTTGCATTTATTTCAATTAAAAGCTGGACAGATAATCCATGAAGCATCCTAGACCATTGGCAAATGTGACTCAAAAAAACACCCCTTTCCCCCAAACATTCCGCAAACACAGAATTGCGCCAATGGTTCTTCTAATGTTATGTCAAAAAGTTGAAGCCATAATTTGCTTTAATGGAGTCAAAATAATTAACCGTTCACTTGATTTGATTACACTTGAAAGTTGGATGAGTGCATTCATCAATTAGACTAAATGTTTATGTTTAGCAAATAGCAGAAGCGATCCCACATGCGACGACGACGACTATGAGTATGACATTTGGAATAGTTCGGGATAAAATGTTGCCCCACTGCCGTAAAAAGAAAATAGCTCAGGAGTATGAGCCATTTTTCTTCTACAACAAAAAAAAAAAAAAACTCTAACGCTCACAGCAATATGAAACTCAACCTTTCGAACTACAATCCATCAGCCAAGACACAAATATCATTGTCATTGACATTTTCCATTTAAATGCTGCCAATTGAGTAGAGCGAGCAAAAATTGATTTGCTCAAGAGATCATTTTGACACAGATAAAAAAGTGGATGGCGTTTTAAAATGTTTTGATTCATAGTCCTTGACAGTGCAGGATTAGGAAGAGATTGTATACCAATTGCCAATCTCTAACTTATGCAACAATTGCAATGTGCCCAGAGAAGTAAAAATGAAATTGCCGGCCCTATAGTTATGGAGATTAAAGTACTCTGTTACAACTCATAACAGATCTATGCATGTCATACCGAATGCCATACCTGGTTGGTCGCTCTCTCTCCTTACTACAGCGGTTTTAGTATACGGTTTCTAAATGACAGTTCTGGAATTTCAATATTATTTTAGAATACCGTGAATGAATGAATGGTATTTGTAAACTCTCAGCTATTCCAAAGCTCTTAGAGAGCTTGGTCAAATCCAAAATTGAATCTCTGGTAAACAGTTGTCTTTCTGAATCACAACATGGATTTATTTCTGGCCGTTCAACTGTGACGAATTTGGCTGTTTTTTCGTCATTTGTTGTAAATACTCTAGAAAATAAAAGTCAAGTTGACACAGTTTATACCGACTTCAGTAAAGCATTCGACACTGTAAGCCATAGAATTCTTGTCCAAAAACTAAAATGCTTTGGTTTTCATTCAAAACTGCTTGACTGGATATCTTCCTATCTTGTCAATAGAACTCTGCGGGTCTCAATTGATGGCAAGTTTTCTAGAGTTATAGAATGCACGTCAGGAGTTCCTCAAGGAAGCCATTTAGGTCCATTGCTATTCAATGTTTATATAAATGACATCGTTAATGTGATTCGCAATTGTAATTGTCTACTTTATGCGGACGATCTCAAATTATTTTTAAAAATAAATGACACTGATGATTGCAATGATCTTCAAGCTGATCTGAATCGAATTCATGACTGGTGTTCCAAAAATGAACTTAAACTTAATACAAGAAAGTGTTTTACTATATCGTTCTCTAAGTCAGCCTCTGTAATTCAATACAATTATAATCTCGATAAGAACGATATTCAGAGTGTTAATAAAATTAAGGACCTCGGAGTTGTGTTTGATTCTTCTTTTTCGCTAAAGTCTCATATTGATTTTATTTCTCTAAAGGCTAATTCACTTATGGGATTTATTAAAAGAAACACTAAGGATTTTACTGATCCTTATGTATTATTAATACTTTATAATTCATTAGTAAGATCTGTTATTGAGTATGCATCAGTGATTTGGAATCCGTTTTATAAAAACGAAATCGATAGAATTGAAAAAATTCAAAGACGATACACTAGGTACATATTTTACAAAATGCGATGGGATTTTTACCCAAGCTACAAAGCAAGATGTCAGCTACTTGGATTGACGTCGTTAGAAACACGTAGAAAAGAAAATAGAAGCATCAAATGTTCCACAGATTTCCCATTATCAAACATAATTATTGAAAAATTGCTTTAGGCGTTCCTTGCGGTCTTTGGTCGAGGATTAATGAATTTTTAATCATCAAGTGCGGGGAATTTCTTGCTGAACTTGATGAAATATAACATTTTACATCATCATCATTCGAGCAAGTACACATCTGACACAACAAAATAAAAAAAAAAAAAAAACATCCTATATGCCAAAATAGGTAAATGAAAATTCGCTTCAAATGTCAACGGTGAATTGCGGTGTGATGACTGTTGCATGGAAATGGACGCATTCCCTACATCCTTCAAACGGAAGTGAAATTCAAATTATTACATCTGACTGCACGCATATTGTATGTGTGATTGATTCAGAACGAAAGTGCTGCCCCCTTGCTTTCTGTCAACCTGTTAACCACATATTTATAGCGAACCGGTCAAAGGCAACACAAATGTCAAATGTCGTAGTCATGCGAGATGCTCGAATTGTGCGATTGTGTAATTTACACAATACACCGTGGCCACGAACTGTCGGAAGCAATTTGGATAAATGTGATTTTGTTGTTCAGAACTGTTGCTGTATTACTCACATACATTATCCGAATTCGGGTGTTTCAAGAGGAACAGAGACAGAAGAAGGGTCATTTAAGGCTGATGCTAATTTAGTTATTTCAAAATTGAAGTTCAATTCCATTTCATTTGGCTTGGCTAAAGGGAACGCTATGAATTTCTTTTATGAATGCTCATCAACCGAATTATGACTCAATGTTTATTCATTCAAGAGGAAAGAGAACGTGTAATTGTAATAAGGTCGAGACAGAGAGATTTTTAAATTGGTCAATTTTCTGCTTTGAATTGATAGTCAAAAGTGATGATGCATTCAATGGACTTAAAGGGATAATTGTCTCGTCTTGATTTACTGAGAAAGAAAACAAGAACTATAGCATTTGATGAGAATAAATTAACCTTGGGACTACTTTTAAATTAAATAATAATTTAATATGAAAAAAAAGGAAGTTATAGACTTAGGAATACTCGGTGAGGAATATGAAACAAGCAGCTTGTTCAACGGTTCTCGAAGATTTTTTTGCAGAGTTAATTTAAAAGGGTTCACTTTAAATACCGAAAAATGTTCGTACAGTTTCGAACAAACAAAGAAAGTATTGGTGCCCATATACAGCCCTGTAGGACTCCATGTTTAAATTCATTTCTAGTTCCATTGATTGAAGTTCAAAAACCGACGCCAGCAAGAAGAGAACGAAAATTAACATTTCCGCTTCAATATTGATCCGGAAATGACACAAACTCAATAGAAATTTAAAGCATACATTGTAATGTCAATTGCTTTTATTGCCTTCGCATACCGCCGCACCGGTCTTCACTGATGACTGAAACCACTTTCTGTTGTTCGATTGTAACATTTGACACCTTGGACCTAGTTGATAATTACAACAAAAGTAAGAACCTCTTTTTAAAGAAGTTTTTAAAAAAAATTGTTGCTGGTGCTTGCTGCCTTAAGCAACCCAGTCACGTCTTTTTAATAAAAATTATGGCCAGCGGTTAATTTCTTTGATTCGATCACTGAAAGGCAAGCGATGAATTATGATTTATGACAAATATGTCGAAATGCGAATCATTTTTGGACAAATGTCATAAGGAAGCTATTTTAATTTTCTTTTGATTGGCAGTGTGAAAAAGAAGTTAAGTAAGTTGTGATTCGGATAAGTCTACAAGCTTTTGAAAAATGCAAGTTTACATTCATTAATGATTTTTCTGAACACGAGCTCGTAATCTTGCAAGAGCAAACATCTTCAAACAACCAAATTCATAAAACTCATTTTACAATTATATTCTTCTGCCAAGAACCACGATGTTACAGTTTAAAACGACAGCAGTACAATTACCTACTTTCCAATCGATAGGTATACCCTTTCTCCTCATTCTCCTACAAGAACAACGACTCGTGTAAACTTACAGGGATCGGTGGGATAGTCTGCATTCATGATTTCTCATTTCTTTCTTCCCAAGTTCGACGACTTTCGAAAGAGCCGCCACCGCACACAAGAACCACCACCGCTATTCAATGCTATTATCCATGCTATCAAAGAACAAAACCAAAAAGCAGACGGAAAAACAAAGACGAAGAAGACGAGTGAAATAAGAAACAAAAAAAAAACATTTCTTTCATCAGGCAAACAATAGCAATTCCGAGCACAGTCAGTCAGTGGTGGCAGTGGCACGCAGCATAGCTCAGCTATATTCTCATATAAAGAGTCACTGCGCGCTCCCCGTTCTCACCAAATGGAACTTTTCGTCCGATGAACCGAAAAAACGATGATGCGATGATGCATGCAACGTATAAAAAAATAAAAAAAAAAATAACATTTTCTTAAGCCGTCGTCGTCGTAAATGCAACAATTTTAGTTTTTCGCACGTGAAACGTGACTTACGGGATTTCTTCTCATTTCTTTTAACAATCGCAACGAAAAAATAAAGAACTTCAAAGAACACCATAAAAAAGGAAATGATTACAAAAATATTCCTTATGATTTCATTCTTGATTGAACGGGAAGGAGTAAGCATACCCTATTTATAAATCCCCTGCCGCCCACAGCAAACCATAAGTTATTCCCGCATACAGTAGGTACATTTTAATCTACTTGACATATTTGTGTGTTAAACAACCTGCAAATATGCAATGTGCAATGGTTTTCTTTTTACTAAGAACGAAGCTCTATCGTTCGACATTATTATGGCCTTTTATGGGTCTATAAATAAACGCAAAAAGGTGTGTCGAATCGGAATCGGAGTCGGAGAGTGGGTTGTTATTGCATATGTCAAAAGTCTCACTGTGTCAGTGACCTGTAAGGTTGGAAATTTATTATGCTGACTACAATTAACATGACTTCTTGCATTCGAAATGTTTGTTTCTGTTAAGTTTAGTCACAATAACAGCGATTTGTGAATGTAGAATTTTAAAACTGTCAATCAGAAACAGAATGTGTTAATGTCACTACTGTGCAATTCATACAACATTAACAGTAACACAGTTGTAAATGAGTCACACCGCGAGACTTATTGATTGTGACTTTTGCTATTGTGGATCAATTTACAGAGCTTGCTTCAATTGGTATGAACCACGAATCTGAAGTTTTTAAGAATTGCCCAACTATCAATCAAAAAAACAATACCATTGCTAAACCGTCCTTGGATTTATTCTTTTTTGCTTCAAAGTTAAGTTTCAATAACTCACCGTTTTATTATTTTTGAAAACTGTCTATTCTGAATTAGTCACATATCGATGCCAAATCTTCTCAGTCTATTGTCACCATAGCAGTCTCTTGTTGTTATAAAAGTGTCAAATTTTCAAATCCATAGATACTTAGTTCGATGAAAATCATTAGTCACCGAGCTCGACTGTTGTGAATGAGTCAAACAATTAAGTACATTCACAATAATAGTTATTAGTTGCTTGAAAACCAACAATAAAATATTGTGGATGCCGCAGCCAAACATTTTCTTATAGTCATTTTTGGCTTAAATATTGTAAGCTAGTCAGAAAAGATTTCAGGTGCAGTCAAGTGAAGAAATGTCGATCAGAATTTCTTGACCATTGTGAATGAGAACTTAGACAAATTCCAACCAATTTGATGTCATTTCACTTCTTCTGTCATAATTTTAAAACTTTAGACGACTCCTCATGCTTGGATCTCGATATTCCAGAATCCAACCCAGTCTGGGGGTAAAATATAGAAATTCATTATCAACGAGAAACGTCAATTATTTCTTTGCTGTTCTTTCTTAAAATCAAAGTCAATAGATTATCTAGATTCCTGATCAGCCTGACACACTTCCATATGCTACTTCAAACCAGCTTCAATCCACGTACACAATAAAAAGAACAGCCAACAACCTTATTAAATAGGAAATGTTCCAAATCCAATAAAATTACGTTAATTAAATAATCTTAACCTCAATAGCCAGGCTAGTTTGACTCCATATTAAAAAATAAGAAAAAGAATTTGCTTCGTTGGCAAATTGTGTTTTATGTTCCTTTTTCAGAGGAGAGCACTTGCTCCCTCTAATCTTCTAGCGATGATGATGATGATGACGATTACGATTACGTTTACGACGACCTAGTCCTAAGGCATAGAGACTTGGTCTAATTTCGCTATTTTTTCACAAACCTTAAAAAAAACTGAATGATTATCTTCCAGCTATGCCAACACACTTTCCATAAAGTCCAACAGCACACTTCAGGCAACTCTGTTGTGCAACAACACTAATCCACAAAATAGTAGGAGCAAAAAAAAAACATAGAGAAAGAGAGAGTGTAATTTCGGTGTAATCTTCTTCTTCGTCGTGTCGCCGTGCTCTGCTCGGCCTCCCTCGAATGCACCTTTCTGAAGATTGATGGTTGTGGGACACGGCTTTAGGCGCGATAAAGGGAAGGAATGTGGACGACTCGTCGTTGCGACTTCAAATCCACTTTAATGCTATTAGATTGCAAAATTGCGGTTAGAGGGAGATGGGAGTTAGTGTAAGTGCGGTTTTTAGCTCACGAAGAAACTGGTATTACAATTTTGTTACATGTAGTGAGGGGTGGATTTGACATGATGAAGAGACAAGTAGGACATAATAGAATTGGTTTTTGATTGGGTCTTGACAGTGTCATTGCGCCTGATTGATGATTGGCCGATCGATCCGGTTCTGCTTATTTTGTGCAACAAGCCCATTATGGCAAAAAAGTACAATAGTTGCTTATCTCGAGATGATTTGGCTATTTTGAAATTAATGGCGTTATTGCAACGGGTATGTTCGTGCTGTTGCACGACCGACGTGAGACGCACTGACGTTATTCTCGTCGATATCAAAAACAAATTGTGAAAATATTGAATCGGAAACTATCGATTAAAATTTTATTGTTTTACATTACAGCAAATATGAGTTAATTGGTAAATATGGATATACTTCAATCTCTTTAGTTTAATAATCGAATTGTCAAAAATAGGTCAAGCAGGGGAAAGCAACGAATAGTTATTACTTTATTTAACGGACAGCTCACACGTCATTCTCTAGTAACGTCAAGTAATAGAACTGTCTGAATTTGTGCTTCGAATGTTCACAGGAGAAAAAAAATGAAAATTCTTGTGAAATCTGGCATTAAAATTCCTTTTAAAAAATGCCTTCAAATATTTTTTTTTTGAAACAGAAAACAATCAAACGCGAAGGCCGCCATCTGTAATGTAAACATAAAATTAAATCTACTACCATCTTTGGTTGAACAAAGTGCATGCAAACAAAAAAATGTTTCTGTTTATTTACTGGATTCCTCTGAAATTTGTGTCGAGTCGATACAACATTTCCGAAATAGAATAAACGATTAGACATTTGATGGAAGACAAGAAAAAATAAGCGAAGCTAAAGCTGAGAAAAGACTTTTGACAAGCAGAGCTAAACGATCGTTGAATAAGACGTGCGTCAGAAAAAAGTTTGTTTATGAAGTTACAATTTTTGATAGAACACAATTGTTTGAAAGAGTAATGAATTTAAGACACCTTTCTTTATAATATCAAAACGCAGTGCGGCTAATTCAATTGGTATCGAAGATGGTCTATTAGGAAATCGTGAAGACGAGAGTTGGACATCTTAAAGAAGACATAATGACGGCGTTACGGCGATGGATTACCAATTTTAAATGACGGTTTGTTGCATCCTTAACAGAAAATACAAACACAACGTGTCCAGGGTTCCTTGAAGAAAGCAATGGATAAGGTGTCTGTAGATTTGGCTTCGAATATTAATATGGTGGCACGAGAGGTCCAAAGAATTAAGAAATCAACACTTCCTGAGTACCTACGTGTTAGAATTTGAAGTTTGAACACCTAAATTTTATGCCGATTCCGAGCCGCTGTGTTAAGAAACACTTTTCTGCCACAAATGGTTTTTAATGAAACTTTGTCAGTTCTTCGTAAGAGGCAGTACGCATGAAAAATGCGATGAAATCATTCTTTAAGAACGAATACGATTCCAGCCAACACCTTCTTTATAACTGACAAAAGCTCGTAAGTCATAACTCGTAACCATTACGCTACGGGTAGCGCACTACTTAAGCATTTCGAAATAGTAAATCACCCTTTCTAGTCGTATCCCCACTTAACCCAAGGAACGTGCATTTTTCTTACTTACTTATGGTGGAGCTACAGTCCAGGTCGGACCAGGCCTCACCCAACAAACCTTCCAGTTTCGCACGCCAAGTTGGTTCAGGTCCTCTACCACCTGTGTGCTCCACCTGAGTCGCGGTCTTCCACATCTTGCATTATTTTCCATTCGCTCAACATGACCCTACCATCTAAGTCGTTGGACCTTAACTTTTCTGGCTAGGTGAGTGTCGCTGTACAGCTCGTACAGTTCTTGGTTGAATCTTCGTCTCCATTCTCCATTAACGCAGATAGGACCAAAAATCACTAAAAGAATTTTTCTCTCAAAGCAGTCCAAAGCGTTTTTATCAGATGTTGTCATGGTCCATGTCTCTGAACCATACATGAGGACCGGGATGATGAGAGCTTTCTAGAGTGTCGTTTTAGTTGCTCGGGACCGTACTTCTCAATTGCCTTCTAATCCAAAGAGCAGCGATTGGCAAGAGTGATTATTCGTTTGATTTCAGCGCTGGTGGTTGATAGCGGATCCCAGGTAGACAAAGTCCTTAACTACTTCGAAATTAAATCTGTCCAGATTGACGTTTGCTCCAAGACGTCGATGTTGGTAGTCTATTCTTGTCGACAGCATTCACTTGGTCTTGCCCTCGTTAACCGCTAGACCCTTCTTCCTGGCCTCCGTCTCAAGACTCACAAACGCTCCACTGGCATCACGCTGTGTTCTTCCAATCATGTCAATGCCGTCTGCGTATTCTAGTAGCTGGACGGACTTTTGAAAGATTGTGCCTCTGGTGTTGACGTTGGAGCATTGCACAATCTTTTCGAAAATGACGTTTAAGAAATCGCTCGACAACGCATCGCCTTGTCTAAAACCTTTTTTTGACATCAAAAGCGCCCGTTAGGTTTCTTCCGATTATGATGGAACAGCGTGAGTTTTCCATTGTCATCTTACACAGACGGGCGAGTTTCTCTGGGATGCCAAAACTAGACATTGCTCTACATAATTGGTATCTATAAACGCTGTTATACGCGGCCTTGAGATCGATGAAGAGGTATGGTATAGGTATCGATTTGAAGTTCCTAGGTCTCTCCAAGATCTGCTGTAGGGTGAATAATTGAACATGCATTTTAAGCAACGAATTAATAGCATGTTGACCTTGCTTCCACGGTGTACATGTCGGTATTACTATCAACTTATAAAAGAGACAAAGTATTGTTTTGTTTACAAGGAAAAAAAAGAGCAACCTTAAAACTTCATCACGCCATGCCATTTAACGACCGTTCGGTCGTGTCGCTGCTTACAACCCCTCACTAGCTATGCTCTTCAATATTTTTACAATTAATTTTGTATAATCTAAAAGCCGAATTACCAAAACATTTTAATCGTCATGGGAGAATCATTTCAATTCCCAACATAATATGATTATCATCGTCACGAACAAAAACAATAAACCACAAAGAAACCCAGCCGCCAGATGATATTTCTACATCATAAGCGAATTCCAACAGCCGCACAGGAATTATCAATGTTCTGTGAGTTTCTGTTTGTTTTGTTTTGCTTTTGCATTTTTTGCATTGTTTAGTTAGAAACAAAATTTGTGTGTTCCCTTGAAATAATAAAAATTTAATATCAACGGAAACCACCATCATCATCAACCACATCAAGTTTCCGATTCATTTATCAGAGGAGATAATATTTCGCGCCGCTCGCCGTTCTGCCAGCTAACCGGCCCACCAACTAAATGCCCGTATCTTTACACCACTTTGATGTGAGTGCTTCATGGAGCTGCCATAACAATTTGGAATGAACAAAACAAAAAAAAAGGAACACATTCCAGTGATTTAATTAAAAAACAAGGAAGAGAGGGCTAAACGGCAACGGCAACGGCAGTGGCGGCGGGCGATTTGCCATTGTGAACGGTACAGTCGTCAATCAGTCTAACTAAAACAAATACGTCGAATGGGAATTTATTGAACAGTGTCGCTCTGAGTTGAGATAGGAGCACTTAATCAAGTAGGGCGCTGAGTTTGACAATTCGATGTTTTATGAAATGACAGTTTGGAAACTGAATGCATTCAACACTTCTGACAAATGAAGTGACAGTTGATTTGTTTAAGGTGAATACAAAAGTGGGGAATATGATGTTTAATAGAAAACTTGGCAGAATCGGCCCCAATCCAGCTCTGTTCAAACGTAAAAAAAAATCTAGCCTCTATGAACTACGAACTGCTCTCTTGTCCGTTCGTGTTTCGTTCATGTTCCCGTTCATTTTTAATACACACGAATAGGATCTTTTTGATTTTTTGTCCTAATGTCAAATAAACAATAGCAATCTAAATGAAAATTAAATTAAGGCAGCCAATTTAGATATCAGTATTGTTGTACAACAACGTTGACCAGTGATGGGCATGAGTATTGCGCGGTTTGAATATTATGCGTTTGACAAGTTGCTGAAGCCTAAACCTTTTGAATGACTGACATATAGATATGACGTGAGTGAAAATTACAAACGGTCGTGTGTTCGTGTGAAATTTGCTGTAGCTCAGAGTTGTTGGTTGTCTATAGTATTTATTACAAGTGATCTAATTAAAGATGAATTGATTCAATTAGAAGATTGGAAAATTGATAGTGACATGGTTTTTGGTTGAATATGATGTGTTCGATTTAGGTAGATATTATATGATACTAATTAGGGCTCAACCTTTGCAAATGTCTGATTTTCTCTAGTTTATTTCCTCATCGAGTATTCTTCACTGCCAACATGACTCTTCACACTTATCAAAACCAATGCTCAAACGCGAATCCAATCTAATATCTCTTGTTTTATTTCGGCTGCTGGTTGCAAGATAGGAAATACATTCTCCTTTATAGATCCTCATTCAGATTAATACTTCAATTGCTCACGATAGCAATATTTCCCAAAACAACATATCGTAACCATCATCATCGCCAAGTCCTAGAAGACATCCACCCAAACCCGTATTTTTTTGATGGAATATCTTTTCAATTGAGATAAATAGCAAACGGTGTGCAAGCAACGATTTCAGGCATCAAAAATCAAGCACCCAGCTGTGTGGATGACTAGCAACAACCATCTGCTACTTTGACCCAATAATTTCCACATCCGAAACAGCAACAACAAACATAAAAACGAGAAACGAACGAACGAAAACAAAAAAAAAAAAACTTGTAGTTACACTTCTGGACCACTTTAAGAGCAAAGAGCCTACTAGGTAATGCTTGGCAAAGGCAAACATGCATACACTTTACACCAGGCATAGATTCGAAACTCAAAGATTGAGTTTGGCCCACTCGATAGCGGCAACTAGGCGCCCTGTTCCCCGAATTAAAAAAAAATTGTAGTGGTATACTTTTTTTTCCGTACAGATTGAGAGAGTTGGGTTTCTGGAGCACAGTGGGAAGAAGTCGCTCCTTCGATTCTAAAAACGCCCTAACCGTTTTTAAACCGAAGACCTCACGAAGCGATACACAATGAAACAAGAATGGTGGCGTCGCGTCGTGCGTCCGTCGTCTTCATTTTCATCGTCATCGACAAGCGAACAACAACCATTCGGTCGACGACGCCGAACGATTGATGTGGGAGGAAGCAGCATGCATGCTATGCAAATCTTCTTGTTAATTTGAATTTTTATTTTCTTAATTTTTTTGTTCGATTTTGAAAGATGCGGGTCGAATGAATAATTCACCTCTTAGCTTATGTTGTGCTGTATTCGAGCGACTATTGCCCAATGAAGACTCTTACAAGCGGGAAATATGAACTTTTGATATGTTGATTTGTTCGCAGCGGCTGCGGCGGCGATGTGCGGTGCGCGTGCCTGGTGTGAGGTGAAATCGATGATTTTTTTTTTCTGTATAATAAAGAAGTGTATTTTGCCTACGCATAATAATATAATAATAATTGTCAAATGGCGGAAAAACAAGCTGTTGTGCTCCACAGAAACACACACACAGCGGAAGTGTTAATTTATGGGAAATCAATTTGCTGCATCACGTTTGAATAAAATGTTTGGGTGTTGGGTAGACCGGAAGTTGATAGAAATGGAGAAACAGAAAGAGAAAATAAAGTTTTGAGTGAATGATTTTTGTTGTGTTTTGAAGATTGGGCAGACAATGAACTGTCAAGAAAAGGGTGAAATAAAGAAAGTAATGGGAGGTGTCAATGACAATCTTTGAAGGAATGTATGTGCGTTGTGATTTTTAATGTGGAAGTTTACATGAAGAAATATTTCAGAAGAGCATTGAATTTGCTCGTAGACAATTGAGTACATTCTAGAGTCTTAGGCCATCGTATGTTTTGATGTATATTTTAATTGCAAGAACTATTATGTAAGGCTTAGCTGATATCAGTGAACAGTGATACTCCAAAGTCTAAAGTAAGACCAATTTTTCGAACACTGTTCTCAATTCCGTTGCAACAATTTAAACTTAATCCCCATAAAAATACTTGATACAAATCTAACCTACAGACATGTTCGAAGTACCCTCAAACATATAAACAAGCAATTGTGAATTGCAATTTAAGAAAAACCCCTCTTCAAATCCCGAAACGAATTGAAGTTTATCTCTTAAAATCTTAAGCTTACACGAAGAAGAACGAGAAGAAAAGTGGTCTTCATTTGGAAAAAAAAACAACAAATCTACCACACCCAATTCAATTCTCCTCGAACCGAACCACCACCATCAACAACAACCAAGACCAAGACCACGACAAGACTCTCTATCGTCCATCTATCCATTTGTTTTTACAATAATCGCAAAAAAAAAATATTTAATTCACCATCACTCCATCTCAATCTTTGGGTTCCGGTCAATGACTGTGTGGAGTCCTCTAAACGGCAGGACACAGGAGACCAACTCTGCTGCTTCTCAGTAGCGCAACGGGATGAACCAACTATTCTATATAATTTGTAGGATTTTATTAAATATTTAATCCTGTTGGAGGATTCGATGCAATTTTCCTCAAGGATTATGGATGTAATGCTCAAAGAAAAAAAAAAAATGAAAAATATGGAAATCTGGGTCACACCGCAAAATGTAGGTAAAGCCCGAGAGTTTTCTCATTTTTTTTTTTTTTGTTACTTTAGTTCCCATTGTCATTTACATCAATCCAATTTAATTGGTTCTACTTCTGTGTTCCTCTTCGTCCAGAGTTTCAGTGCATGAAAATAGACAGTCAAGCACACTATATCCATATCCGACCAATGTTGGCAGTGAATTTCAGAAATGCGACTAATTTCATTTTGGTTTCGGTCGGGATTTGTTTGATGTTTGGTTTTTCTATTCTCATTGGTTAGGGTAAAGTTTTTTGTCATTGGAATCAATGAACCGGGTTCGGCATTTAGTGAGGCATGACATGTCCTAAGACCGCACACATAGAAAATGCGATTCGCGCCAATTATATTTGGTCAATAGCTTCGTATCGATGGTTTTTCAAATTTTGGCCACTTAGCAAATTAGTTTTGTCATGCGATAGGTCTTTACACCAAAATGGCTGGATCAAGCAGTACCCTTGTTGCCTGACCTTAGTGGAGATCATTATTCCTTTTACTGCCACGACACAAAGGTTGGTTCTTCCTTAAAAGGAATTGAAATTAAAACGAGAACTATGTTGAGAAAAACGTACGTCACGCCATCTTCCAGTCTTTTTAGGAACTGTACATCTATTTCTTTCAAGGTCTTCTTCAAAAAGAGGTAGATCTTGTTTTAAGGATCTCTTCTTCGTTTTTCTGTCACGTCAAACAAGTTCATTCAATAGCAGTAATCGTTTAAACAGTGAACTGAAAAATGTCCTTGTTGCAAAATTTACCTATCACAATCTCGAGAGCATTGTTCGGGACTGTTAAAAAAATTCATAATTCAACTAAATCACAAAATAATTTCACTCGCCGAAGTTCAGTGTTGAAGAAAACACGTTCCACGACATGACAAGGTTCGTTGGCTTTAAAATAATTGGGACCACGTAAGGTATTCGTCTACCTATCTAATCTATACACAAAAAGTAGTCTCTTCTTGCTCACGGTTGTTGTCTAAATTGTGATGTACATAGTTGGTATAACTTTTAACGTGTGTGGGCAGGTATAATGTGCTTGGTGTACCAGTATGTTTTTCAGGGACGGATTTGACTGTTGCAAATGGCAGGGAACCCAATATATTTTCTGGACCGTTGTTTTAGAAGGAGGTTTTTAGGAGGAGTAGGAGCTTTTGAGCTCCTCAATCGTATAAATCAAAGACCAGAGCTCAAAGTAGAATTTCCAGTATAGGTATTTAAAAAACAGCGTGCTTAAAAAAGTTTCTGTTTCCTTAAACTGCGCCTTCCTTGTTATTGTTATACAGTAAAAAAGAATCTAGCTAAGTCCACCCCTGTTTGTTTTTTATGGCTCTACGGACATCTCCATCTCTACTTCACATGCCGACATAGGAACAATTAAAAAAATAAAACTTGGCTGATTATAATTCACGTCCACGCGGATATGGTCATAGACTCAAGCAGTCTAGGTCCATTGCATATCGTCGAACAACTCTTCAGCACCTCGTCGACTAGACCAGACACAAACACAGGTGAGTGACTTTTTTTTCTCCACCTTACAAGCTTCGCTGCTCCGAGTCTCAAGTGTTCACGATTTTATTGCCCAGTCGTTCTTTTGTCCTTGATGGAACTTGCAACCAACCATCGTCATCATCATTCAAAGGTAACAACAGAATCACAACCAGTCATCTTAGCATATATGAACACATACCTTCACTAGGTACGCACTTTTGCTGAATGTTGTTGTTTTTGTTGGCCAATTTGCATTGCATCCTTCTTTATATATGTTCACTCCATTAGGAATTATAATGACAGCCGAATGCCAAACGGAAAGAGAGAAATCATTTGCATATGGAAGTGGCTTCTGCTTCTTCTTCCCACTGCATCGAGTCGTCTTCGACTATAGATAAAACTTGGGACTAAAGTGCTTCGTACTGGTACCTTGTTGATGTTCAGTTTTATTTAAATGCAAAATAGAATCTGCATCATCTCAGCTCCCAAATGGAATACGTGAGTGAATATTCCTGATGATCATAATGACTATCACAAAAAAAGAGAGAATAAAATTGAAAATAAGAAAGTTTTGCTTCAATTTCGAGATGACGACGCTCGGGTTAGTTTTTCTATTTGTTCACGAAAGTTTGTTTTTAGAAATTCAAATAGTCTTCTCTGAGCTGTGATGTTAGAGCATCAGTGGGAACTGGGAACACTTGCAGATGTAACTGGCCACATTCTTGGTCATTTGGGAATCGGATATTAAAAAAAGCAATGCATCATTTATGATGTTTTTTGTGGATTGAAAAAAAAAAGTTTGGATTTTTGCTAACGAAGGATAGTTTCAAGTCCAAAACTATATTTTGAAAAAAAGTTCATCTTGTGGAGGTTGTGAAAAAAGGACCAACAATTTTGGGAAGTATTGATATAAAAATAAAGTATATATAGAGTGGCGTGACAGCTCTTGAAGAGCCAAGGCCTAAGTGGCTTACTCTCATCAACAATTCTCTGGGCCAACGCACTTAACCACTAGGCTATGGACAGCTACGGTATTGATATACCTTTGGAATTCAATGGTTAGTCTCTATATTGATAATTGTTTAAAAGTTTAATAGAATTTAGAAGTGGTGATGAGGTGGCGAGTTTAAAAAATCTAGTTGCGTATCTTATTGATGAGAGAGCGCAAAAACGATGAATATTCTTAGTAACCCAGGGCGTCGAATTCCAAAGATGATAACTTTCGATTTGACAGATGCAATCAATACGAAATGGCCATCAACCTACTGGCATTAATATCAACAGCAATGCTCATAGCATAGACTTAAACCATGTCTTCTTGACTCTTGTGATCCAATGACATAATTTTTGCAATTTTTTTGTTTTGTTTTTTTTTTTTTTAATTAAACGCGATGTAGCTATTCCAGCATAACAGTCATTTTCTTGTTAATTGTTCCGAACAACAATACCACACCGAAGAATCTCTTTGATTCATCTTGTTTGCTTTCGAGCCAGCCCTCAACTCTTTGACATTCATGTTCTCATTATAAATACGCTCACATAGGTACCTTCACTGTTACTGTAGTTTTTTTTTTTATTTTAACCTAACGACCCACATCGCCCCTTTGAGTATGCAATCTGGCATCCTAGATCCCAGAGCTAGAGCCTCAAGCTCCAACCGGCTTTATAGTTATTTGGTTACAAGCCGCGTAAAAGGGTTGACATGCCAAACTCCTATCCAATTTTGTTGCAAAGAAAAAAAATCTGTTCACCTCATACTTTCAGCCCTCTTGCATACAGATACACAATTGCTTTGAGTTATTTTCTTATCCACCGGTGTGTGTGCACTGTACACAAAAAGAAACAAAAAAAAAAACGGCTATTAACTTACTGTTTCAATGTTTAAAGTGATAATAAAGGGTGTCGAACTTCAATACGGTCAGAACAAAAAAAAAAGTGTTGAGTGATTTGACAGCTATGCTGTGTAGCATATAGTATAGAGGATAGTCTATCAGTTCTGACGATATGCACAGCCCATACAACAATGTTGCGGCAACAACGGTCTGCGTCAATTTTACTCTGTGAATTTTACGATGGGGATGGACCCAGGATGCATTTTCGTTTGTCACACCTAGAATGAAAGTTGAAAAAAGGCTACGATTGACACTTTTTCGGCGTTTAAGACCTTAAATGGTTTTTGTTGTTTTACTTTTTCTGATTTATAAATTCTTAAAGGAAACAACAGGGCTAGTACGAGACCCATCACAAAAGAGATGAAGACTTTGAGGTTTATCTGATGTTTGGATTATCTTTGGGAGATCTTTGAGCACTATCACGATAAGAATCCCTTAAGCAACTTTAGGTACATTAACTAAATCGTCTTAAGTGCTTCACTTTTCGAAAAAAAAGAAGCTACAAGCCAGCTGAAATAGAATTTTGAATTTTCACTCAGCAAGCCCATGCGACCGTACCGTGCATTTAACTTCTCTCTGTAAACTGCCTATTATGAACGTTCAACTCTGACCCACCCAGCACCCCAGCTAATTAAAAAAGGACATCATTGGCAAATAGCCCTTTGACTCTGGTCAAGTGGCACTTTTGTGGCTGCAGAAAATCATCCACACAAACACATGTATCTAAGCTTTTTTTGTTGTTGTTTTTGTGATATTTATACTTCATCTAAAGGACACGCAAATGGCACTTTTAGTAGATGCGGTTTCACTGAAGAATTTGAGAAAGGAGACATGAAGGGCAACGTCGAGGTGGATTATTAGATACATAGAAGTGACCACTTCTCCATTTTGAAATGTTTTAATTAGTTGAAGTGAAAATTGTTGTGGGGGAAGCACGTCTTCAATACTTTCTATTTAAATGACAGTTAAAATCATGCCTTCACGAAGGGATCCATTTTCTTTTTTGACATTGTTCAATAAATCCAATGGCCGTCTGTCCTGCAACTCTTCTTTACAATAAGAAATGAAAAAATAACAGTTCCCAATTCATTGCCAAATAACCAAGACGACGAATGAATGACGACGGCGGCAGTGTACGTATACTATTGACATTTCTCTTTGCATACAGAAATTTGAGAGGACGTTTTCTACTTATTTGAATTCCACGACAATTCCTTGTCGTGAAAAAAGAAAGGAAATCATTATAGATTGCGTCGAATCGATCCAGCCGGCCAATTCGAGTAGAAGTGAAATAAAAAAAAGTTGTCATTGCCATTCTTCTTCGCGTGACTTGTTTTCTATTGTCTAGAAGAGTGTCTTTGAGATGACAATAAAAAGCAAAAGGAGAGAAAAGAAGAAAGAACAAATCGCAGAAATTCAGCTCAAGACATTGGCATTGGGTGATTTGAAATTTTTTTTATCACAAATCGATTCTTTTCTCTTGTGTGTGACTTTGACACGCAGTGATTTCTTTTTTACAACAAATTTCCGGACAAGGAGTTTCTTTCACGAATTTAATCTCATTTGAATTTTTTTTTTTTTCTTAAATGTAAAATTAATTCAAAGGCACCTTTTCTGTCGTAAAAAGAAGAAAAAGCAACAGCGAGGAACTCCTTCGAAAGGATTATCTCAAAAGGATTTTTGTTTGTATTTGAAGGAGACAGATTATTCCCTAGTGGATGTCAATGGTATGGCGTGTCGTGTTTTCGGACGTTGAAAAAGAATTTTTGAATAAGATTCAATAGTGATGGTGATGATTTCGCTAGTGGATTGCATTTTTTTTTTAGAGTCGTGGGAAATAAATATTTAAAAGTTCTTTTTCGGAGAGTTGATGGTCTTTTTGGTGAAATTATGAGGGAAGACACATTACCGTACCTATCATGTTTCAATAGGGGAGGTAAGCCCTGTTATCGAAAAGTTAAGGATCCTTTGACAGACCAGAAAGCTGGCGAATAATTTTCATATGCAGATCACGTTTCACTGACTGCGCGTAATCTGAAGAAAATGGCTTCTTATCTGGTTGTCGTGCTTCACAGGACGTGATTCCTTGCATGAAAACTCGTATGTATATGAGTTTTGACTAATGAAACGTTTCTAGAAGTATGAACTGAAGTTTTTGAAAGGTTGAAACTGAGTTGAGTGCGAGTCAATACTCTCGAAGTTTGAACATGAAATTTTAGAGTTGATGCAAAATTTGAAAAGTTCAATTTTAAAGACGAAGATGTTGTCTCATATTGAACGGAGCCGAGGGGGTGTACTTTTTGTCTCTGGGAAATGTTGCTACCCATGCCTTAGGTAAGTATTTAACTTTTAAGCAAACCACTGTTGTCAGTGGTGAATTTGTATTCGCAAGCAACGTAAGACAACTGGCAAGCCAGTCAAAAAACCTCGTTAATCGAGAGATAGATGGAGACGCATTTTGATGATTCGGCGTCTATTGGTATTTGTAAATTCTTCCCATAAATAAAAATGAAACTATAATTAAGTTCAACATCCATTCGCTTTTCAAATGTCAAGTCCGGACAAACATATTACAACCTGTTCTCATATTCTCAAGGAACTGTTGCAAACTACCTTAAATCTTAAATACATCGATTACCGGTTTGAAAAGCTCATTTTATTATTCGTGTGTCGTACTCTGTTATTTCTTGGATATTCGTTGACCTTCCATACCTGCTGTCACAAACGATTGATAAGCTTTAATTGAATTTATAAAATGACTCTTAACGAACGCATGATTAGAATACATAAAGCACCTGCTCCATGAGCCATGATTGGCCCAACGATATCGTGATTAGCTTCTATTATTCCAAAGCATAACAATTAAGTTTTCCAATCAATTTTCAATCTAAGTAAAATATAATTTTATGGGTTTCCGAGATTCGTTGTGAAATTGAAGTGATAAGGTTAGTAAGAATGAGGACTCCTTTTTTTGTAGCAGTAAGTTGACTGAATTGTAACGCACTAATTTATGTTGATTTTTTTTCATTTTGCTTGTTAATTTTTCGCCCGAGGCAGTCAGTTCACCTGAAAATTGAAACTAGGTATGTATGTTCTGCCTTTTAAAGCTCAAAACTACAACGATCTTTTGTCTGTTTTCTTTTCCAAAAAAGTGAAATTCACTTACTCAGTTCTCTACATATTCGATGTAGAGGTAAAGTTCAGACCCTTAAAAGGATTATTTTTTTCGATACACATTATGGAACACGTCTCCCTTGAATTAACATAATTCATTACCCTTTTGCAGTATTTTTAACATGCGGAGTCTTAAAACTCAACTCGTTAAAATTCCAAAAGGCGCCAACCAAAAACTGAGCAAAATTTAATTACCTTCCACCGTTTATACGAAATGTAAGTCAACGACAAAAGCAAAAAAATAAAAAGAAAACCGGCAAAAAAAGCACACATCAAATTTGCATATTCAGCTTCACTTTTCGTTTTTTTAACGGTTACTCATGACAAGAATAAGGCCAGGCCAATGAAGACAAAAAAACACAATAATAACTGCATATAGCACACTTGCTCGCAAATCTGTGTGCATGTACCTATATTTGGAAGAGGTGAAGAAACTTGAATAAAAAGTAAAAGTCAACAAAACAAATAACCTGAAATGGACGACACCACCATTCTTGCGACCTTCTATGGGCAAAATTGTCCAACAAATAAAAAGTGTGCAACGAGGAATGGGGTGAGGTTATCGATAGTGAATTTTAATCAGAATTCTTAATGGAAGCTTTTTCGATTTATTGATTTATCATCAAAATTAGGCATCTCTCAATTTGAATTATTCCAAGTATAAATTCGACTTTCTGAACTATTTTGTCTGCCTAACCGTTAAAATTCTGAAAGTAAAAGTGACAATCAGCTCCCTTAAAAATAATTTCAAAGAAGAATGGGAAATGTACCCTTTTGACCCTCTGTAGCTCCTGAATTATACGGCCCTGCCCCTCTGAAAGTTGGACAGCAGATGCGTACGTTCATATCCCACAGTAGGGTATGCAAAGGGTAAATTCAACCGAAAAAACAACTATGCTGAAATAAAATTCTACTTTACAAACTTCAATAGTATTGACTCAATGAATTTAAGTCTAAAAGACTAAAAGTCAATTGACTTAAAGTAAATTGACTGCAGTCAAAAGACTTATTGACTCAAACCACACTCGCTTGAGTTAATTGACTTTTTAGTTAGTCATTTGAAAAGTACTGCAGTTGATTAACTTCAAGTTAAAAAATTAAGTACTGGCTATTGACTGCTCCTTTCCAGTTAAAGTACTTTTGTAAGTTAAGTTACAGCGACTTTACTGGCTGTATTACCAAATAACTGCAGTCTTTTAAATCTCTGACGACGATGATGTTGTGAGAAGTTTCAAGTCTCTCAAGAATTAATTCTCAAGGCGACATCAAATGGATCCTAGGGTCTTAGTGTGCAGTTTTTTTTTTTTAGCACAATAACTCTAACCTAAAGATGATACACAAAAATAAAAAAAATATGTATCTAAGTATGTTTCGGGTCCGGAATTGGAAACAAAAAACATCAGACAAAGGTTATTGACAAGTGAATGCTTCTATAAAATTTAACAAACCACTATTATGGCACACATTTTCAAGTTCTTCCACCCACTCAACATCAAGACAAAGCAACGATCAACGCAAAGAATTTAACAGTGCAATTTAATATGCCAAAGTCGTCTCATGTAAATATATTCTCTCTAGTCATCGTCTGCCAACATATCGTCCGCCAACTCGTTACCGACTGTGATATTAAATGTGACCCTGCACACGAGATTTGTTAGCTTTTCATTTTGCGGTTCCTCTTTGCTGTCTGCCCAACTAAAAATCACAAAGTTGAAAAAAGTTCTTTAACGCGTCAATGACAAACACTACTTAAAACCATTGTTACGATGCACATTCATATATTTAGAAAAAAAAAATGTATTTATAAAATAATCCGCTTACACTTAGAAAACATTTACCCCTAATAATGTTCGCTTGCACCAGCAGTGTAATAAGTTGCACACATGGTAATTGCTTAAGTAGCTATTGTTGGTGGTATATTGGCTTTGGTTGCCTAACAGTCAACTCCCTAAAAGCTTGTGTTGGATTTTTTTATTAAAATCGTATGGTGATTTCTAGTCAGATCTTCCGCAGGTGCCTACTGCGAACTCTTCGAAAGGATCCTCAATGCGTGCCCAAAGTACATCTTACGTAATAATCATCTTGGCGATTCAACGCAAATTGACTGACTGATATTGACATAAACCAACTGCGTGGTGTTTCCCGTTCCATGCGCAGAAAAAAATAATAATATGCAAGAAATACGTCTCATGGGGAATAGTCGCCTTGTTCTCATTCGTTCGGAAGATTCCGAAGAAAATCGAGCTTGGTAGACTCCGTTGAGCATAGACCCTGGCTTATATGACCCGGAAAGTTCTTTGCGATACAAATCGTGGTAGAAGCCACGCCCAGTACGCTTTGTAATGCCATACTGGATGGTATCGACATCGAGCAACGAAGAACTTACTCAAGGAGATTTAGACAATAACTTCATCATCCAGGCTGACTATCACGATGCACGAATGAGGCAATAAAATATTTGCTAATGTTAAAAACTAAAATAACGTCTTTTCGGTTTCTTATTTGAGAGAGATTCGACTGTAATTACTAGTTTTATCGCTTTACAGCTGCTGTGACTAGTCTTTGACAATTATTATGATCGGCTTGTCTCCCAACAGCCTATTTGGTGTACGGCTGGAGGCGAGGTGGGTGGGCTGGGACTTATTTTGGGGGTGGGATTCGGGTTGATGCTGGCTCGGGGTGGGGGGGTTCGGGTCGGATGGTACATTTTGTTGTTATTTATTTATTATTGTTTTTTTTAGTGGTTCGGGTTGTTATGGGGGTTTGGGTATTATGTGTTGTTGTGGGGGGACGAAAGTGCAGGAAGGTGACATGAGGTGGGTGGGGGTGGGGGGGGATTGGGGGGGGGACGGGAGTTGGGGGCGGTTGGGGGGGGGGGGGGGAGGGGGGGGAGGGGGGGTGCTGGGTTCCAGAGGGGTGGGGGGGCGAGGTGTGGTAAGGGGACGATGCGATGTGGTTTGGGGTGGTTGTGGAGGGGGGAGGGGGAGGAGGGGGTTTGGTTAGATGGGTTAGTTAACGGTTTTTGTTTTGTTTTGTGTGTTTTTATTAGCCACGTAGGTTGGGGTGTTGGGGGTGGGGGAGGGTGCGGGTTTTATTTTTTTTTTTTCCTTTTTTGTGAAATTAAATGAAAGATAAATGAGATATTTCAGAGAGTCTAATGTCTAAGTACTTGAAATGAGAGAAATGGAAGAAGAATTTGAATTGAGAGGAAATGCTTAGCTGAGTTATTGCAGTCGAGAAGTTGTTTTATTAATAGAAAGTCAATGGCAGGGGGGTTTGGAAGTGATGTTGAGGATGGAGGGAAGGGAGTTGGTAAACTTTTGAAAGTCAGAAAGTAGTTTTTTTTTTTATTTCATTATTTTCAATTAGATATTTTTTGTTTGGTTTCTATTATTGGATTCAAAAGGTTTTAGGTTATTTGTTCTTTAGTTTTTGAAAACCAGAATAAGATGATAAAGTTGATGTAAATTGTTTGGAACGAACCTTTCAGGAATTTATTATAAAGGTGACCTAAATTTGTAGTTTTGCGTTTTCTTTTGGGTAAAGATATTGTTTTATAATTCTCTTATCATTTATTTTATTTTTAATGTTTGCTATCAGAGAAAGGAGAAGGAGGTTTTAGTAAATTTTTGTTTTTTTGTCTGATAACTGCGTTATTTTTGTGCACAAAATATTTAATGCAATAACAGGACGACCAAGTGATAAAACACATACTTATTTTGGTTTTTTTTTTGACAAAGAATTAACACAAACAATGTCATTGTTCGTGTAATTGCAAACTCGAAGAACATATCGAAAGTTTTAGTTGATAAAAATTTTTAATGAACAAATTTCGACACTTCTCCGAACGGAACTGGAAGCAAGAGATTAAATTGGTTTTTGTGCCCTTAGCTATCGAAATGGGGTCATCGTCTGATACATCTCAAAATCTGCTCAGAACTAATCGAAAATATTGTAAGCTGAGTTCATTGGAGTTTATTTTGGAATAAACCAGGTTGCAAAATCCAAAGCGAGTTGTGTCTTCCTCTTGAACATGAAACAAACCATTTTGGAATATGATGGAATAAGAGATACTGGACCATAGGGGCTCTGAGGGAAATGATAAGGCAGATGAGCTAGCTAGGCAAGGATCAGCCCTTTACAACACTGGCAGAGAGAGTAGGTATATGCTCCCCTTGGAGTTGTGGGCTATATCCTGACCAAATACACGTCAGAAGCAAATCATAGGTGAAATAGTTGCATTATATCTATAGGAAAATCTGGCACGCCTATAACAAACCAAAATCAATCAATTTAATTTCCAAACCAAGGCATGACATAGCTAGGATCGTCACTACCTTCACAGGGCATTGACCTGTAGGGGAACATACAGCGAAATTGAGTATACCACATAACTCTTATCAGCCGGAACAGTAAGAACCAGGACGAAAAAGAAACAGTTCCACACTTTCTATGCCATTGTCCGGCCTTGGCTAGGAAAAGAGCAAGTAGAGGTAAAGATTTCTTCAAAGGTATTGAGGAACTCTCAGAATTCAAGATCAAAGATTTGACTTGAAGTGGCTTTAGCTCCCCTCCCCCCTTATTCCTCCCTCATTAAATGGCAATATGAGATAATAGGCCGTAGGGTAGGAGAATAACACAACATCATGAAGGGTTTTTCAATAGGGACGCTACAAAAGTAGACCGATAGGGACAGCAAACGACGCCATATTTTTTCCCGTTCTCTTGACATTTCTCTTCAGTAACGATCCAACAACGAGTCGAAATTATTAAAATTTACAACCGAAATTCGGAGTCAGTGGTCAACACTTTAAGAGCGCTACGTACAATTTATGGTCGTCATAATCGTCCTGCCAGATCAACAATTGAGCGTCTAGTGGAAAAATTTGAATCCACAGGCTCAGCACAAAATGTTCCCGTGCCAGTGAGACAAAGAAGTGCCCGTAGTGTCGAGAATATTGCTGCCGCTAGTGCATCAATTGCGGAAGACTCAGAACCAGTCTCTCACACGTCGTCGTGACGTCGTTGTAGCGAATTTCGCGAAAAGATCTTGGCCTACATCCTTACAAGATAAAATTGACGCAAGAACTGAAGCCGCTTGATCACCAGAAGCGTCGTATGTTCGTGAATTGGGCTGAGCAACAACTTGAAAATGATCCGGATTTTCATCGAAAAATCATCTTCAGCGATGAGGCGCATTTCTGGCTGGATGGCTTCGTCAATAAGCAAAATATGCGTTATTGGTCAGGCAGCAATCCGCATGTGCTTCACGAGGCACCATTACATCTCGAAAAAATCACTGTTTGGTGCGGTTTACATGCTGGTGGTGTCATTGGGCCGTACTTCTTCCGTGATGATCAAGACCGGCACGTTACTGTGAATGGGAATCGCTACCGCTCAATGCTAACCGATTATTTTTGGAATGAATTGGATGATACGGACTTTGAAGATATTTGTTTTTCACAGGACGGTGCCACATGTCACACAGCGGGCCAAACAATCGAATTATTGAGAACGAAGTTCGATGAATTGGCCGCCTCGTTCATGCGATTTAACGCCGTTAGACTATTTTCTGTGGGGCTACGTCAAATCTATGGTTTATGCCAACAAGCCAGCGACGCACGATTGATGAACTTCGTACGAATATCGAACGTGAAATTGCAGCAGCATCGGCTGATTTATGCTTGAAAACCGTCGAAAATTGGGTTCAGCGTCTGGACTTCTACAAGCGTGCCCGTGGTGGCCATGCAAAAGAAGTCGAGTTTCGAACATAATGTTATCCAAAACCGTTTTTGTTTTATTTAAGAAAACTTTTGTAGCGTCCCTATTGAAAAACCCTTATATAGGATTGAACGTGCGGACTATACATCATCCATAACCCATTTTTAAAACTATTTAGAATGTCACGAGGTATGGCATCAAAACGGCGCACTCAGTGCCCAGCGCGTAAGTAGTTTGTTCTCACAGGCGACCCAGTTGTGCATTTTATTCGTGTTTCAACCAGCTTATACAAATCTCGATCATCATTAATTCATTTCGAATTTTTGCCATCAAACCAATTCAATCCGCCAATTAGTAAATCGTTCATCGAATTTTTCCATCGACAAAAACACACCTCAACGATCTTATCCTACATTTTTCTTTTACAGATTCACTCAACCGACTGCAAATTAACACACAAACAAAAAAAAAGCTCACGAAAGTAAGAAAAAGTAGAACTTCTTGAAATTATTTCAATTCAACAGCAATTACATAAATTTCTTCCTTTATATCCTAATTTAGAATTTTCCATTTTCTCCTTCCACCCAACTCCCGCCCGTTAGCAATAAGAACGGGAATGGGAACAAATTTTATCCAATTAATTCACGCCTTCCCAAGTAATCATTAAACCAACAGTTATAAAAACTCCCTTCCCCGCAAACACCCCCGCCACCAGCAAAACTCCTCTTTCCTCGCATCACAAAATCAATGAATCTTTGAAAATTTTAATAAGTTTTTTTTTATGCACACTCTACTTCATTCGCAATTTCAATCGATAACGTAATAAAAAAAAAACTCAAGAAAGTCATTCGGGGTATATCCTTATTCCTTACAAACGGAATGGTGCAGATTCGCTCTCAAACACATCCTCTGCCAACACTGCTTCTCAAAGTACACATCAGGGAATTGAGTAAATTATTCTTTTCGATTTTTTTCTTCCTTTCTTCTTTTTTTACCACAGAGTTGGTGAATTTTTGTAACTTTTTATAACTTCAGGGAAAGATGGAAAATTATTGTACGTTTCGTTCTGTCTTCTGGATTTCCTTCGCGCTCTTGCTATGCTATTTTTATTTTTGAGTTTGAGTTAAGCGAAAGATATAAAAACGGGAATTTGAACTTTGAATTCGTGAAGATGTCATTTCTTTTCCTTTTTGCTGAATGCACTAACTTGATTTGGAAGGAATAAAAAGTCTTCATGGAAAAGAAAAAATAACGTGACATAACTTTTAAGAGTTGTCAATTTCCAAAGAGAAAAGAAGAAAAGTTATAGCCAGTCAGGGGCTACCGCGACCCCATCTCTGATTGAAAATTCGTTCAAATATAAACATAAAAATTCACGACGACCGATGATTAAATTTCAAAGTGTTAAATGTCACCCTGTTGATACAGTAGGTTGCCATACAGGTACTCGATTTATCTCTCAAACACTCGTTGACAGATCACCTTGTCATATTGCTCAGTCGCTGATTGCAAGACAATATCAACAAAGTGTCTGTGTGTGTCCATTTATGGAATTAACTTGTATGTGACACTGGCAAACAAGATGGATGCTGTTCAATGATAAATTCAAAAATACCATCTGTCATTTAATTTGACACTGACTTGTTGAGTGAGTTCAATTTGCTTCAAAACTCATTTAGACAGATGTAAAAGATGAATAAAAGTAAAGAACAGAGGAGAATGAAAACAGTTTTACATTTTTTCTGTGGTTGAGTTGATTTTAATTTATGCAGAACGTCAACTGCGGCTAGAAGTTAATACAATTTCAGGAAGATGAGTAAGAGTTTTTTTATGGGACTACCTTCTGGTTGAAATGTTCTGTAAATCAATTGGTTGCAAGAGAAGAAAAACGAGGACGAAAGAAACATATTCTGTTCTCTCTCATGCATCTAAGCACTGAGTATATCAATTTATAGTCTTTTTTCATGATAGACAAAAATACGTGCACTAGGTCAGTAGTCATTACAATACTTCGACAGTGGAAAAAAGAAAACTAGGATAACTTCACTTTGAATACAGAAGTGGACGTGCTCTGAGCAATTTAGGAATGATAGCACTGATCGAGTTAAAACCCTTTAGTCGAGTGTAAGAACGCGTGAAAGAAACTCATCAATTATACACTTTTCGGGCGGGTCCTACTTCACCAACGGTTTTCTGTAAGATATTTAAGGTCACACCCTGTGAAGCAGCATCTAGAACAAAACACAGTTGTATTATTTTCAAATTGCTTTCAATTCAAATGCATCTCAATCCCACTTCTGAGTTTGTAACCATAGAGCAACACAATTCCTTTTGTTCTCTCTGATCGAAACCTTGTCCGATTTTCATTATTTTGTTTCAAAGAACTTTTTATATTCCTCATCTCCAGAGTGTCCCTCGATTTTCATTCTTATCTATGCGATGGAAAATGTCTAACATACTTTCAAAAAAAAAATTAAACTAAATGACAGGCTGCTCAAATCGAAATCGTGACAGCTTAAAAACCACAAAAAATTAGGTCAGTTTCTAATGTTCAAAGGTCAGTAGTAAACAATACTTTCACAAGATAAATAAAAAAAATCTTGGAAAAACACAAAATGAGTAGAGTAACGCTGAATCAGTTTCACGATGGACATTTGCCATCGGGAATTTCAATCTCGAAAGCTATTTCTTCTCTTTTTCTAAACACATTTTTTTGTTTGTGTGTTTTGTTACTTCATCCGGCACACGACCTGTACCTTCAAGTATATTTTTTTTCTCGGGTCATTGTTCTTCGGCACGACTGTATGACAACAACTACAACAACGATGATACTGGTGCAGTAACACCAACCGACTCTGATGATTTTTGTATAAAATGTAGACTTTTGCAACAACATCAAAATACACCTTAGCTGATGATGAAGGGTTTCTCTACTCCAGATTTAACGTCAGTTTGTGATGGTGATGGTTCCCGTCAAAGATCTCGTTTACTTTCATATATACTTATACTTAAGGCTTAAACTCTTCTACGAACTCACAAATTTAACTGCCGCTAGGAAAATATTTGTGTTAATTACTCTCTACACACCCAGATACGTATTTTTTTTTAGGTTAGCAGGGAATGCAAGTAGATCAGTTCAATGCGGACGAATGTGAATAGAAGTTCATAATAAAAGTACAAAAACACTATCAGGACATCGGCAGAAAACAGAAAACGTCAATGATGTTTTCTTGTTTATATTTTTTCCCTATTTTTTTTTTTTTTGAAAATCATGAAACTATGTCAAACCGGGTTATTGTTTATTTTTTTTTTTCTAATGGAAGAAGACATAAAATAATGACTTTCTATCTCCTTTAAAAGTCTGAATCATGTAGTCGATACGCCAAGTGAATTCTAGTTGTGTTTCTTTGACATAGTAGAAATGGTGGACACAAAACAAGGGAAACAAAATTTAGTCTCTATGTCTTGCGATTTGTTTATTGATTATGGCATCTAATGGAACTTATGGCAATACAATGTTGTCATGTTTTTAAGCGCTTTTTGAACTGAACTTGTGACCTTTTTCTGATGCATTAAGCATTCTGTATCTGTCTGTTTCCCTTTTAAAAACTGATGTCGTTTTCAATTTTTTAAGAGATCTCATTCGATTTTTTTTTGTCAAATGTAGAATGTAATCGATAAAAATAGTGTTTCTGGTGTTCAATGATTTAAGTAGGCACTTTATATCTTCCAAGTGTGCTCCCTGAAAATTCAAGAATTCTTGCTATATTCACTTCACTATGTTTGCTCCTTTCTGTTCCTTCAAACTACGCATATCGAAATCATTTCCAAAAACAATTCACAAAGGAGTTGCTATGCTAGTGCGCATCAATTCTTTTGTTCTCTTCAGAATTAACATAAATGGTGTGATGTGATCAAGAATCTAAGGGATCTTTGAATAGGAACTAGAGATCTTCTCTAAACAAAACGCCGCACTCTATGACCGATACCGGAAACATGCTCTTTTCAATTAGATACGAATAGAAAAAGAGGAAGGAGTACTTGCTGAACAACAAAATAAAAAAACACTCTGAACGCACAATTAACAGATGAAAACGATTGCTTCTTCTTATTTATGATATTTTACGGCGTAGCCCACTTGTAAAAGAAGTTTATGCGTTTCTGAGATAAGGGCTTTTTGTAGAGTGACGGAACATCTGTCAATAGCCCGAGTGCGTAGCGAAATTATTGTCAACTTTTCGAGCTCAACAACTGCCACAAAAACAACAATAAGAACGAAACAACTCCTTCTATTTTTTTTCAAGAACCCTCCTAACAGAGATGTATAGACTTTTTACACAACCTTCGTTTGTTCATTCATTCTCTTTTATTGAAAATGAATGAATTTTTAAAGTCGATTGATTCGGATAATCGAAGAACCATTGACGCAGAAGGATCCAAACGAAAATAAAGGAAAAAAGGAAATGAAGACAGGCCAAGCAGCACAAGACCGTCTGAAAGGAAACATCACTATCTGATCCGTTTGCTCGGAGGAAAAAAAAATGGTGTGTACAAACGAATTCAAACTTTTACTGCCACAATGTTTGAAGTCGAGTGAATAAGCAAAATAAAATTAATGGAAACAAAACTATTGGACTCGATTCGTTTTTGAACGTCTACCGTGTCGACGTGAATGGTCGTTCGAAGCTTTCAATTTGGTTGCAAATAGATGAAATGTGTTTTCCTCTATTGAGTAATAATAACCATAAGAAAAATCCTTTTAGAAACTGAATCCATTCACTATTCAGTGGTAATGAATTGGCAGAAGCGTTTTTGATGGGTTTTTCAATTTTACTTTTTCATTTTGCAGCTTGTGGTAGTAACCACAATTCTTAATTGAAGTGTTCTAAAAAGTAGCACTTGAAGGTATCATTTCAGAAGTGGGTCCATAGCTCGTGGTGGAAGGAAATCTTTTTATTGCAGATACAGATCTTCCTGTAGGTACGGAAGTTTCTTCTAAATGGTGAAAATTGCCGACAACGGCAAGTGATCAACAGGACAGTACAGTCCGACAAAGTGAATTTACTTCAAAAACTACAACCATTAACCAATGCCATCATTATAAAGTTTCTTCATTTCTTTCTTGATAGAAGTTTACAGCCATATTGCCAAACAACATATGTGGTAAGTTGACTGTCATCTGTGGTTTTACAACGAGTGTAAAATGGGCTTCGCTCATTGCAACAATGTACGGTCACAACAATCGTTATACCAAGAGGACTATTCGCAGTTGGTGCTGGTGTTATCTTTACATATTTCTTTGAGAACGATGTTGATCAGGTCTCAGCGCAAGTGCTATATGCCAGTGGTTAAGATTACTAACTTACTTTGGACTGCATTGAATAATATAAACATCAACGTCATGTTCATTGGACATTCTGTACGAAGCATTTGAAGGCATAGTCATATTACGGTAAAGTGATGTGTACCGGCAACCAAGGTCAGGATCATTACTTTCTCTTGCAGAACTGTGGGAATGGATCGCATGCCATCGAGTTCATATTGATGTATGTCCTTGTTATGAAGAATTGAATTTGACATTTCGATTTTCGGAATATTGGAATTTTTCTTTGATTCAGCTAATCTCAATCTCAATATTTGATCGGTAAGATGAAACTAGTAAAGCATTCTAAAGTTGCTGTAACTAAAACAACAAATAAAAGATCAAAACGTCTTTTTAGCGATGCTTCGCGGTTTAATAGAACTCGAGCAAAAGAACACAATTTTGTTGATTGTCATTGTTCCACTTAAGCTGTAAATCCAAAATTAAAAAGGTTCAAGAGGCTTGTGCCCACTCTAACAAAATTCTTAATTGCCAAACTTGTAATTTATACAAAACTCAATTTACCATAAATGTCACCTCAAATAGATTCATCTTAAGAAAAACACACACACACACATGAAGTGTGTACAAGTTAGAAAGAGTAAAGACACACGACAACATTAGGATAACTGATACACCCACCAGTTTTCTCATAAAGTCGTCGACTATGACGACCGATGACGCGACATTGTTGTCGTATTCGTCTTCAAGCCCTGACAAAGAAACACAGATTTCAGAAAGATTATCACACCTACACTCGTTTCGCTTTCTCTTCATCTGGCTATTTATGGCACATAACATCGATTGGACAAGTTCTTCGACGACATGAACCAGACAAGACACAAGAGTCATCGCCAGGTGGAAGAGTGTAAGTAGGTCTTTAAAAAAAAATATAATAACAATACCAAAACCAGGTAGGCGTGTGATGTCGCATCTATTATAAGAGAAGATTGTAATAGGCACTTTTCGGTTGGAATGTTTGGTTCAGGGCGTGATAATGCAATTTCTTAGCTATTTTGAATACATACTTACTTTTGGAACAGATAAGAAGATTGGGTGCATTTTAACATTGAACGGTTCCTTGAAAACCTTGAAAAAAGTTTGTAGGGATTCAGCATTTGACAAAAGCAACTTAAGTCAAACTAAACGTCCTAGCAGCGAATTACATATTTTTTAAAAAAAAGTTCCAAATGCTTCTTAAAAGTTTATTTGAAGATTGGACCCTTCTTCGTAAATATCAATAATTCTAACTGTCTATTCAAAGCTTAAACAGCTCCTTAAAGTCTTACAGATCTCGGAATTATTTATTGATTAACTTCCTTTTCTGACTTTCATTCCGTTCTACTACTTGCTTCGTTTTCCGTTCAAAAGAACACCAAAAATAATAGAAAAAGAAAAACATGACAGCTTACTCGCGAAAATAAAAGTGGTTCACGAAGGCGTTTACACCAAATGCACATTTTTTTTTATTCGTGTTGCTAGGTAGGTATGTCACTGTTGTGTATACAGAAAATAAAGGAAGAAAAAAATTTGCGGCAACAAAATGCAGAGGACTTCATATTCTTTGGCAGAGGCAGCCGGAGAAAAGAAATATAAGGACTAGTTCCCAAGGAAGACGATCAAGACGCGATGAACGAAAACACGGCCGACGCCTCCGACTAGGAGCACTGGGAAAAAAAGTGGAAAGATGGAAATAAGATTATTCATCATCATTGAAGAGAAGAGGATGAAAACATAATTTCACACACGAGGCAGCGGCACAAACAGCACAGAACACAGTCACCGGCACTGGTTGGCATCATATATTTTGTTTGACTTCTACCTTCGATACCGCTGCTGCCTGCTATTACTGCCGCTGCTACTTCAGAACTAGCAGGTGGATGGTGGAAGGAAATTTCGAGTTTAAATTTCATGATGATAGAAATTTCTTGTATTTCCGGTTCCTCTTTCAGAGAAGCCGTCAGAAAGAAAATAAATATAAAATATGAACAAAACGGAAGTTGGTAAGCAAAACATATATTTACAGCTTTGTGGTTATGTAGAGTAAAGTTGTGTATTGTAGCAGGCGATAAGCACCTTAGATGCTCCAAGAACACCCATAAGAATTATACGCTCGAAGTGTTTTTAGTATTCAAGTTGTTTCAGCTGCTGCACCAGATGCAGGACTGCTAAAGATACGACTTTTCTTCTTCATTTTCCTCCCTCCCCTTCGATAGCTCTAAGAAAACTTCATGTACTAAATGGAATGTATGCAAGTGGCAGAAAAAGCAAATATTTAATTCCTTATTAGTTGATCAATATTATGCTAAAAGTTTTTGATGGAGAAACTTTCTGAAGTCAAAGGATAAATTGAATGGAAGGAATTGAGTGCACTCGATAGTTCTGTTGTCAAGATTTTGAAGCTTTTTGATGTATTTGTCAAGATGTGTTTTTTTTTTTTAGAATTGCAATATCGATGGAGTGTTGTTTCGGGGTGTCGATTTGAAAAAATAACTGTAAATTTATAGGTTTATACATTGGAGTAGACTTTAAGCCCATTGCGGAATTTACTTGACACTGACAGCTGCTCCCAGTCGAAGATTTGACATGCAATCGTTGAACGAAATGAGCCGGTAGAAGCTTGAACTATGTATTGAAAGTTATAGCAAAAATAGAAACCTGTACCCAACTTGATGTGGTCAGAGTCGTCAGTCGACATTTTCTCTTCGGAATGTGTGCACTCTTATATTAACTATGACGTTGTTGATTTGTTTGACGAATCGACCATCCCAAGATACAAAATGACTAAAAAGAATTAGAAATTATAGCAAAAATAAAAAATGAACAAACATCAATACAAAATCTTATCGCTATCCCTGTTCCCAAGAGTCACTGCAACTATAACGATTAACAAAAACTTCCCAGCCGTTTTGGACTGATTTAACCATGTGTGTGCAGACAAGAGCGAACTATCAAGATCAACAAATCATGTAGCCTAACTGCCTAACAAATATTCCTAATATACAGACAAAAACCTAAAAAAAAAAAATACTTTAGGTTTGGAGTGCATGTCGCAATTTTCCTTTTTTTTATTTCCTAAACGGACGGATCCAACTAAAAGTATCTAGAACAAAAAGTAAACAATTAACCGATAAGAAATCGCAGCTCGACTCTTTCATCCACCGGTTTTGTTTTCTCACTCGAAGAAAATAAGAACTATTCGACCGGCAAGCCAAAAAAAAACACCAAAAACCAACCCATGACACATAAAAGACACCAACCGTAGCAAACGATCATGAGCACGAAGGACAGGAACAGGGCAGCAGACAACAGGGACAGGCAACAAAATGACGACAACGACACAGCAGTGAAAAAAAACAATGTTTTTTTGACTTTTAAAATATTTTTAGTTGAGTCGAGTCGAGAGATAACAAAATAATTTCTTATGTCCGGATAAAGTGTATCTCTGGCTGTCTATATGCTAAGATACTCAAGAAAAGTCGCTGTGTCTGTCGGTTTTTTAACGGCGAAATGCCGAAGTTTCGTTTGTTCGTTGGCTCAGTAGTTTGACAGGACAGTTCTGACTAACTTGACAGTCGCAGAGGGCGAAACAAATATCGAAAAACCAATCCGAGAAAAAAGACTGACTAAACAACTGCAGAGCTGTGATGTGAGATACGCAAGCAAAAATGTGTGCGTTGATTGAAGTTAGCATTTCTCACATACTTTGTATGATGGGAATTTTTTTTGATTGGAAATTTCAAAGGAAACTAATGAGTAACATTGATATACATAAAGTACAAGGAATTCATTCATTCACTGGGTCTGTGGAACCAGGGGCTTGTGAGTAATTTATCGATTTTCGAAACTGAATCGGATGGGTTTCTGCTGATGAATAACATTTAAGGGCTTATATTTTAGAGCGTGTTATTGAAATCCCCGAAATACATATTTTGGTCATACGTAAACATATACGTTGTTCGAAAGATCCAAAGCTCTGTTTTTCATTTTGACCTACCAACATTTTCAAAGATACAGTAGTCCATTTTAATTTGGTTTCTTGTTTATCAATCGACATATGTATATCCAAATTGTTGTTTTTTTTCCTTCAACATGTTGATTCCAATTCCAACACTTTATTCTTTTTCCCCGAATTTAATTACGTTTCCTGAATATTCATCACTTCTCCCTATGAGTGCGTAAATCACAATTTGATTGCCTCTTATAAATGAACCTTTCTCCTCCATAGTAGAGCTCTCAAGAGTGTGTTTCCAGTGTGTTATCAATTTATGCCTGCCACATGCACTATTATTGAGGGCTTTAAGGGACGAACTTCCCTGCATTTAACTATGACTATTGCTCCGACACACGTGATGAAACTCACTTTTAGTGAAATGGTCACCGCTTTTGGTTGGCACATTTTTTTTTCTTTATCGGAGTTTTTTTTTTCTCGTAAATGAAATGGTAGCGAGACACGCAAATGTGTATCAACTGAAATTCTTTCGAATTCCTCATGAAATTCCCTGGTGAAAGAAGGATTTTGTTCGGGAAGGAGAAAAGATACACTCCGAATTGACTGATTGACCAGTCGCTGATTTAAAAAAATTTAAAATTGCTTAACACTCACTTATAAACACACATAGAAATATCTTGTAAACGTGTTTGTGACTGATCTGATGTGATGATTGTGCCTGAACCGATTTTGAAAGAAAATCGGTAAGGATTTTCGATTCTTGGACCAGATAGACGTAGTTTCCGTAGCTCGGTGCGGTCTAACACTAAATTCTTACCAGGGGTTAGCAAGTGAGTCTTCCATAAGGCCATAAAATACCAGTTTTTATCTTTTGCAAAGTTTTTGAGGAGTAAAACTCTTAATTTTTGAAGTGTTGATAAATTTTGGACTGGCCGAAAGCGCGTGCGGTGTTTAAATCCCAAACGTTTTGTCCTCCTTTGAATGTCAATACGTTTTATTTTAGAGTTTCAAGAACTGTGATGGGGATTTGCAGGTATTTTATTCTTCAACAGTTTCATTTTTTGAGCTTTTATCACAGCTTGAAACACAAAAATCAAACTTTTTCGTTTCCTTAATTGCATATAATGTGCAAATTTAAGTCCCCATGTAAATCCCCATACTAATTCCAATCAAATGACACCGAATTTACAGACCTATCCCTATGCACACGCTTTCAACTCTAACCACAAGTGCCCTACAGTCATGTCGGTTCGTCAGCATTTTGAACTCTCAAGTCCTTTTTTCCGCGTGTCATTTCCAGGAATTCAACTCACGGGAAACCCTAGTTATTTCATGCATTCTAATTTGCATTAATTTGCCATCTTATATAGCTGCCGCTACTGCCGGAAAAGGTGCTCTGGCGATTCCGGAACACTTGATAGGGGTTTTTCTTGTATTTCTCACTGGACTTAAGAGTCTTTTTTTCTTTAAACAGACGAGCTTTTTTACGTAGAGAAGAAGCCGGTGTGAGTGTTTGTAAATCGACATTTATTTATTTTTGAGAACCCAGTGGCCAGTATCCACCTTACACCCTGCGTTACTGTGCTCATTGCAATATTAATACTTACTTCAAAAACTCATATTATCCCACTTAACCTCCCAGGAATATAGAACAAAATATTGCATATTATTTACAATATAAGTGAGGCAAGTAATAAGGAAAACTCTCGACCCCACCCCTCCTCAAGTCTCATGTTTCAAACTATAATCTCTGCTACAACGAGGACGACCGTCAACGACGACGCCGCGATAGGCGATGGGAAGGAGGAGTGCACGTTTGCATTGAATATCGGTATCAATTTCATATGTCAAAAAAGGCTTCCGCAGCAGCTACGAGCTCCTGTTCTGGTGCACCCCCTCATTGGATTGAGGTCGAGGAATAAATTTTTAATTTTCAATGCTTACTTACACCTACTTTTCTCTGAAAATTGGAGGGCACCGTGAACCGCGTTAAAAATGAAATCAGCCTACATAAAAAAAGACACCAAAATTTCCCGTACACATCGCATGTAGCTCAAATAAAAAAATATTAAACGAGAATATAAATACGTATATATGAATGTATTGAGGTCAACCATGTAAAAATGAGGATACCCTTGATAGCGTTGCCGCACCGCGAACAATGAGGACAACCGTTGAGTGTCAAGACGAACGACGACGAGGACGATAATGATTATTATGGTTATGGGTGTGGTGATTCCATCCCATATATAACCTATCTAATCTCTGTCGAGTATCTCTCGGCAGCGTGTAGTGTAGTTAGTCCTTGACGTCCTTTATACCTTTCCCTATATAGCCGCATCAGCTTTTGTAACTCATTAACAATAATCGCCGCACGTTAAACAAAGCAACGTATCTATCTGCGTATAAAAATTGGATTCTTGAGATTCACTTTTGTTTTTTAATTTTCTGCTGACGAGAAACAAATGCCGCAAATGCTTTTTTTTTGTTTTGTTGGTGGTGAAAGTGGGTTGGGTTCCTTCAGATAGATGTAGGACAATGGCAAGGATGATGCTGATGATGGTGATGGTTGTTGCGATAGTGACGATAATGACGTTGCCAACAATCAGATTTGATGCACTTACGTCACATGTTCCTTCTTGTATTCAATGCCCGGCGTTTTGAGTTTTGGGCTGTATACATACTCGGCTCGAGTGCACATGTGTTTGTTGGCTTGTTTTACGGTAAAATTTGCTGACCTTACTCAAAATATTGTATCGAGTGAGTTTGACGATGAACGAGAGAGAAAACATGGGTTTATTTGACGGTAATAATTTTTCTCTGTCTGTTTCTGTATAAAATTTCGCGTCATGAAATTTTCTATGAGCGCAGTAAGGTTTGTTCGTGTGCGGTTTGCGTGATTGTCTCTGTGTTAAGTAAAGATTGAAGAAGAGAGATAATGAAGCGTTATCTATTATGTCCTTGTCTTTATGCGGTAAGTGGGAAGATCTTGAATTTCTTGCAGTTGGGAGGTAATTGTTGGTTTAACTCAATGACATACTTAAGCTACAGAAGATCGAAGATAATTTTTCATGGCTTTCGATAAAATGTTAACCAGAAGAGGAAATATTATGAATTTCATCTGATAGAAAAAATTGGAATGATATTTCAAAGACAAGGAAGTTAACAAATTACAAATTGATTTTCCTCACTTGAATTTGTCTATTGGTTTATTCATTTTCATTTTTTGGGTTATTCGCATTTTTGTGTTAGTTTTGCAAAGGTTTTGCTCATTGTTAAGTCAATAGAACAATGAAATAGATAAAATTGGTTACGCTTTGAACTGTTTTCTTTGAAAAGACCGATTTTCCACTAGCTCTGCAATGTTCTTTTACTGTTAATGCAAGAGAGAAATGACTTTTTTGACAAATGAGTACGTTCTTTGTTCCGAAAGCCCTGAAATGACGAAAATCCTATTCAGAGAGCATTCCAACCGCAGAGATCCAATTATCTTGTTTTTATTTAATTACATTAAATTCCCCCATGCTGTACTGCAAGAGACAAATCTATTGGTTGCCAAAAAATTAATGTCAAAAACAAAAAAAACACATCTTCAAAATTGCATTCGCCGAGTCGAACAAACAAGTAGGGAGGTACTTTGCCAAGATGCAATCCCAAATCAAAAGTTTAATTTAAACTTCAACAAAAGCGAACAACGAAATTAAACATAAACAAGAAAAGATTGAGAAATCTTAAGTTGAGAGGACCTGCACTAACTTGTCTCTGCCGAGAAACCCAATTTTCGCAAAAACCTTCAAGCGGCGCAAAGCGCCATATTTAATCTTTTGTAAATCTAATAAAATATCATCGTGCTGGGCTCAAAATGAGAACAACCAAACCCCAAAAAAAAGAGACCATTAGAATCAGAATCATCACAAGGTTCGCAACAAGAACAAGCAGAAGCACAACACAAAAAATATAAAGCTGCCTGGAGATGATTCATTTAAACAAGGAGCATCAACTTCTAGCTTGCTGGGTCGGTCGGTTTGAATAATGGCATTCTGTCATAGTAGTGCAGCGCAAGGACCCACGGGAGAAACAAAAGATATTTATATCCCAACAGCAGCCAAACCCACCCTCACACAATATCTAGTAACTTTTCTTCTGTCTTTCTTGTAGACAGAGAGGGATAGAGACAGAGGGCACAAATGAAACAACAACCGAAAATAAAATAATCCCGAAATGAAACGAGAATAAAAATAAATAAACAGGACCCTAAACTAAACTGTCATCGGTTAGAATTCTCCTCGGTTTTCCCATTTCGAATGTCTGTTTCCTAATTCGTCTTCTCGTAAGTCTTTGAACTATTCTTATTGTGTGCCTGTGTGTGTGTAGGAAATTTTGTCTTCTTTCGTCGACCTGCCTGTGTTAGTGTGAGTGTGTCACTTTTTGCAATGCCTGCAAAACAAATTTATGTCTTGAAGGCAGATGTTTGGCATTTGTTTCGGGAATTTCCTCGGAGACAACCAGCGTCACAGTCACACCATGTAACAGGACAGGATTGGCTGGCGCACAGCAGCGCACAGATTTTTGATTGCTCCTTTCGTTTGACACGGTTTCTTTTTATTATAATATTCTGTCATATTTGGATTTGTAAATCACTATTTATGTCATTCCGCTGCTCCGAGTGAATCATAATGCCACCAGATGTCATGTCAGATTGTTAACAGCGCCAAAGTCACAAAGGAGAACCTTTCCTGAATATAAATAATCAGGGGGTGTTAGTGTTCTTTCAAATTAAAACAAAACAAAATAACGAAAGAAAAACAGATGGGCGGATATATGTGTCAAATGTGTATCAACAGACATTCACATTGTCATTTTGACAAATAGAAACTCGATTGTAATCGATATCGATGATTAATTTTGGTATCGCACCGAAATTTAATACCACGGCCTGGTCGACAGCGTGTAAAATTGAGCTTGTTTGACTTTTCTAGAGTCTGACTGTGTGTGTACATATCTTGTTATCGAAGCGCTTAATTTACAATTTTATGCTCGTTTTTATCAAGAGGCTTATCGGTGCGATCGATATCGATAGCAACGCTTGAATGATTCATGGTTTTTAGAAACGGTTGAAATTGTACCAAGTCTTGTTTTCTTTCTTTTATCCTACCTCGATCTTTTATTTTCTTTCATTGAAACTACCTCTTGAGGAGCACAAACAGAACTTCAAGCCAATTTGTTGCGGTTAAAGAGTTTCTCAATTAAGCTGTTTAGAATCGACACATGATTGCCGATGTCCTCAAAAATTGTTGAACAATTTTAGCAACCTATTTGTTGGCCATCGAAATAGTGGCAGCAAGTGAATATACGTTTTTAGAAAAGAAGTTTCGGCTAGAATGAAGCACCCTAGGCGCCAACTGTACATAAATTCGTGTAAAAAGTTCAAATTGACTTTGCTACTGACAACTCTGTTTCCTAATTTGGGTCTAATAGCAGCTGGCATTAGAACACGATTTTGGGCGGATTTTCATCCCCACCGGCGACTGTATTAACCAACAAAATGGCTGTATCTAGGGCTCGGAAATTGAACAAATTGGTGTGAAGAAGTCAATCCCTTCATAAAGTGTGAGAGTCTGGATTTTGGTTGCTTCTTTGGCTTTTTATTTAAAATAAGACTGGAAATTAAGTTTTGGTGTACAGTAGGCGTTGTCAAAGCCATTCAAACAGACTTTTCCTCATACTTTAACTGACAGCAGGAAAACATCCACCTTCTCGACAGTTATCGATTTCGATACCTTTTAACATAGGAAAACTTTCATTCCACCTATTTTCAGTTTCTTGTCAAACTTAAGAAGTTCTGTTTTGCTCGATATTCCCAAGACTAAAATTTCAACAAAATGACAAAACTAATACATCCAACAACTGCTGAGGATGATAATACAAAAAAAAAAAAAAAAAATAAAATAACAACAAGAACCCACGAGCACCATGTGTACGCCAGATTCACTCTGCGCCTCAGGGAGAATAAATGCATTCGAGAAGCAGAGTTGTTCATCTTTTCTTTGTAACGGTTTATGGTCATTGAATGTCATTTAAGTGTGTGCACCCGCCACCGAACCGAAACCCATTACAATGCAATATTTTTATGAATTCAGACGAACAAGAAGAAGAGAAATAAAGTTTCTTGTTAAAAATGTTTGAAGTTGGAAACAACAAAATAAAGTAGATTCCTTAGGTAAGAAACCCTTTCTTTCGGTTTGTGTGTTTCCGGTTTGCCTGTCGGTTTCATTCGATCACTTATGGCACGTCGGTCGTCGATTTATTTTCAATTTTTTTCTTAAAAGAAGTGATAACAATATCGGTGATGACAGAGAAAACGTTCGGTGAAACTATCTTTTGGAATGGAATGAGTGGGTTGAACGAATCGGCACATACCGACTAAAGAACTGATTTTCTTTTAAATGAGATGTTCGTTTCATTTAAGCGGATTTGACGCCTTCTTAATCTCTGTTGAATGGAATTCAGTCGAGGACACACAAAACGCAGCAGGCACAACAAGATGACAAAAAGAAAAGCAATCAATATTAAGACTCATGACAACTAGAGTGGGGTGTGTGTATTATCAAGGACACTAGCTGTTTGGTGAATGCATTTTGCATCATTATGAAAAACACTCTGTTTTTTTTTACGAAAGAGAAGTCGAAGGGGATATAGAAGAAGAAGTGACGGAGTTGCTCACTTAGGATGATGCTTATTTTCGGATCTTCATCGCGTTGTAGGTATTTCTTTTTTGTATTATTTTTTTTAAGTAAATTAAAAAGAAATGATGGACGAAATGGATTCCAACGAAGCACGAGTTTTTTTTTATTTGAAACAAGCTCAAGGTCGTCTTTATTGAAATCCAGTTGAGAAATTTGAAGCTTAAAAGCAAAGAACCCCCTTAAGAATTAGGATTTTCACTCAAAACGATCCAGTTGTTGGTGCTCTTGTCCATTTTTCATTTTAAATTTGTATTGGTTTTTTGTAAGGTACCTTAATTCGTACATTTCCTCCCAGTTATACAAATGTTCATGTCCTTTTTTGACATTTTGACACATTAGCATTCGTCTTTGTTCCCACCACATGGTGAGTTTTTTTTTCTTGTACATCTTTTTCCGTTTCTCTTTTAAGCATCTTCCACTGCCACCCCAGCAATTAAGTACGTCACGGAATCAAAAAAAAAAAAAAAAAACAACGATGTCTATATTGTTTTGCACAGCATCAGCATCTTCGTACTCTTGTCTCTAGTGTCGCCGTCGCCGCATGAACTCCCCAACAAAAGAAGGAAGACAGAAAAAAGAAAACTCTCACATTGTCACAACATTTCGCAGTTGCGTATAAAAGTTTGAAAGAAAAACACTATGGAGAGTCATTGTCATCGAGTTGAGTGAAGTACCAACTGGAACTGGAGACCGAGTGAGATTTGAAAATCAAAGATTTGGCTATGGCATGCTGTGTTGATTGTATCCATCGATAAAATTGACATTAAATTCGGGTTAATTGTGACATTATTTTTCTCATTGAGTTTGATTTTGACTAGCTTTTCGTATGGAAAGTTGAGAATTCAAAACGTCTGTCACTTTTTCTATAGACAATAGTTGTTTACTCAACATCAAGACTAATTCATGGCTCTAATGTCAATGGAATCTTCATCATAATTTTGCAATTACCTCATAAATTATGAACGACTACCGATGTCTACTGAACAAGGTGTACCTAATGGTTGTTAATGCTAATTTTCTTTTTAAATTAAGCTAAAGTGTAAACATCAAGTAGAGGGTGAGCCAAATTAAACATCGGTACACATATAAACATTGTATAAATTTATGACTAATTTTTCTTCTCAGTTTGCACGGAATTTAAAACTTGTTCGAGTTAGAGATCGAAGGAGCTAGGTCCGTTATTATAAGGTATGACAAAAGAGCGAATTCGCACGTTTTCCCTACCGTTTATGTTGAGTTAATATCAAGACTATCAAGAAAGCACACTTAAATGTGATTAAAGAGGCACTATCTTGGATCAAAGAAAACGTTATATCTTGCAAGGATATACGTATCATCTCGGACAGCCAAGCCGCTCTAAAACCTCTCGAGTTTGTCTCCACAAACTTTCCACGACTGTCGATCACCTCTGAATGAGGTGACGGAACAGTTTAACATTCACCTCATTTGGATGCCGGGCCACAGAGATATCCCGGGAAATTGTAAAGCCGATGCGCTCGCCAAAAACGGAACACTTCTGCCTACCGTTAGACTAAGACATAACATAGGAACACCACTTGCTACATGCAAATATATTCTCAAACAATAGCTCTAGAATCAACAAATGCTAGATTGTCATAGGGTACCACCTGCTTAGCAACCAAGCAAATATGGCCAGGCATAGACGATAGACCTGAAACGGGCAAAAGGCTTGTTTTCCTCATAGGTAGACATGCTTTGAAGCTAGGGGTCTACGCAAACGACTTGTGTTTGGAGGAGGAAGAGGAAACAGTCCAACACCTTCTGTGTACATGTCCGGCTCTCTCCAATAGAAGGCATAACTATCTCGGTAATCCTTTCTTCAATAATACCAGTGAACTGGCAACGATCGACACAAAATGTCCCTCTATAGCTACCAGATGACCCGATGAACGAAAAACATAATTTCTTTCTAGGACATTATTTTGGTCAACAGGCCTTAGTTTCATTTTGGACATGAGCCGAATACGAACTGACACCTTCTTTGTCCTATTGTTTCTTCAATAAAAACATCCAAGGGGTTTTTGATACCTCAATCAATCAATCTTCCAAGTAGTAATGACAGTTGACAGCGAAAGACAGAGCGTGGTAAGGAGTACAACTTTCGTGTCTTGACAGTGCGATCGGAGGGTCTTTTATGTATTATTTCAGATGCAAATATTACGGTTGAATATCTTTAAAGTTGTCCCGAATAAATTGATCCAGCTGTGCCGCATAACGCTTAACAATACGCAGTGCAGTGTGCAAGCGGGTAACATCTCATCCGAGCTATTCCAAAATTGCAAAGGGTTTAGACAAGGAGATGCGTTGTCATGTGACTTCTTCAACATAGTCCTGGAGCAGATAGTGCGCGAGGCAGGTGTGAGCACGGAAAACAGTATCTTCAACAAGTCCACCCAGCTCCTAGGCTATGCGGACGACATTGACATCATCGGTCGATCCAAGAGAGTTGTGCTTGAGGCCTTCACAGCGACTGAAGAACAGTTGAAACTCGCTGGTCTTGAAGTGAATGAGGACAAAACAAAGTACATGCTATCAACAAACAAAGCAACATCTGTCCACCACCGTCACTGTTGGTAGCAGCAATTTCGAGGTAGTTAAGGAGTTCACCTACCTTGGAACAAACATCAATCCCACAAATGACACCTTAGTGGAGATCCGAAGAAGAATTACTCTAGCAAACCGCTGCTGCTTCGGGTTGGCCAAACAACTGGGTTCAAAACTCCTCACTCGAAAGACAAAGTGTCTGCTGTACAAAACTTTGATTTTACCAGTCCTACTCTATGGCGCCGAGTGCTGGACGATAAGTAAAAAAAGGGGAATTGATACTGGGCTCTTTCGAGAGAAAAATTCTTCGACGGATTTTCGGTCCCGTATGCGACGATGGTGAATGGAGAAGAAAGTTCAACCGAGAACTGTATGAACTGTACCAAGATGTGGATGTAGTCCAGAAGGCCAAGAAAAGACGACTACATTGGCTCGGCCACATCGAGCGAATGGACGACAACGCTCCAGCTAAGAAAGTCTTCTCATCCAGCCCCCAGGTTCGAGACGACAAGGATGACCGAAGGACCAAGTGACTGCGGATGCCAGAGCGCTTGGTTTCGGCGACTGGAGAGTGCATGATGAAAGGCTGCAGTATCTCAGGCTGAGATCCTTCATGGATTGTGAGCCGGATAAGTAAGTATCTTTAAAGTCGAAGGCAAATAGCTATGCATCTAATAGCAATGTTGCCGCCCCCTTCCTGTTATAAGTTCAAGGCTGAAGACAAATTTTTTCCATCGCCTTAGAAACACCTTTCACCGTTTTTGACGACTAGCGGTTGTGCTTGTAATTGTTTAGTGATACATATACCAAGATTTTCGAGATTAACAATATCTCGGTAAGGCTTTAACTACAAAAGACAGTATTAATCTGTCAAAACATTAAATTCAACACGTACCTTATTCTCCAATTGAGTAGAGATTTTTAAAGCTGCGAGCTCAACCCTATCATATTTCTCTACAAAAAGATGTTTCATCCAATGTTCCGTGAGATAAATCGTCAGACCACTAGGCGACTAATTTCGTAGCCGTAGTAAGAGAGTAGAGTTTTGAAATAGTTCTTAAGCTAATTTTAATAGGCTTGACAACTTGAGCGTGTAGCCAGAGTCGTGCACTCCACATCGAGAGTTAAAATCCCTTTAGCGGCGAAGCCAACACTTCTTCCTAATAGCATCTTAGCTTCTCACATTGAATGCTATTCAAAATCAAGTTTAGAGTGCAAAAAATCGCGCGATTTTTTCACTATAAACTTGATTGTGAAAGCTGATAGTGCAAATTCAGTAAACCCAAATGTAATAAGTCGGGAACAAAAATTTCCCACCACCGAGCACTGGATGAAAGGTAATGAAAGTGAAGGACAAACAAAAAAAAAACATTTTTTGTTGTTCATTTTCCGTGATTGTATTTCGGTGAAAAGCGCGAACTTTAAAAATTGTTTAAAAATATAAATACAGTAAAATTTGTTTCAAAAAATTGTTGTCTGCTTAGTTTAAATATGTATTAATTGAATAACACAGTTTGCATATCTCTTTTTGGGCAATTTTTGTAGAAATAAGAAAAATAAAAAGGCCCAAATCGGAAAATTAAAAACAATTTTTTAATCAATTTCCCGGGGTTTCCTCGCCGTAATATTTTAAATCTATTCTATTGAGATGCCTACCTCACTGTAAAAAAAAAAATCAAGTTTTTAGGGGGGTTTCCGTAAAATGTGTTAGAAATTAGACTAGCTGCGGAGTAGGTTAAAATATGACAGTAGTGGTTAAAAATTCATCCATTTTTGACCACAATTCATTCAATTCGCACACAGCCTAAGATTAATCCCTCGAATTTCTGTACTGACCTACCTTCCAAATTTAATGATCTTTTATATCGATGATAAATTACATGCTCCTTTTTCTTAATAATTCAAGTGCCTACGACCGGTGGAAAATGAAAACACCATATTTACAAAATGAGTGAGATTTTCACCAAATTTAAGGTACACGCACACACACTAGGAGAATGAAACTTCAAAACGGAATACTTTAAGGAACCAAAAAAAGAATAAAGGATACAACTAAAGGGAAAAGCAAATACAGCAAACAACTTGAATAGGTACACCTTAAAAAAAACATCCCCCCAAAAGGAGCTCCACAGCAGCGCTCCTGCTCCATAACACGGAGACGACGAAAGATGACATGACGATAATGATGATTATAAAACCAACTCCACTCGTTAAAAGGTAAAAAAAAAAAAAAAAGAGAAAAAATGACAAAGTTTAAGTTGGAGCTGTGCTGTTTTGCTATTTGACTTTGTCTTTTTCGTCATTTTTTCTCAAACAGTTGTATTCTTGTGTTCTACTCACCTCCAGATAAATATCGCTGTCCGGATTGAAGGTGTCATTAACCCGGCGAAATGTGTAATTCACATGCGGAATCGCATGCAAAATTCGCACAAGGATACTGGGCTGGTCCATGCTGCTACTCGTTCTGATGCTGCTGCTAAAATCGTCGCTATTTGCTCCCTCAGCAGCTCTTGCTGACGTCATAAAATGTGAAGTTTATCCTTTATCCCCCGAGCTGCCTGCTCGTCACTCGTTCTCCAAGTGTGTGTTGAAGGTTGTTGGGGATGGCGATGGCGATGATGTTGAGTCGATGATGATTATACCTATTTGGAGTTTTTTCTGTTGTGGTTTCTCACTTCACCCACTGCTCGAGGTGGTGGGTGGCTCCGTTTTTTTTTTCGTTTCGTTTAGACTTTTTTTTTATAAAGCCACACCACTATAATTAGACACAGGAGACAACGCACGGCACGGAAAACACAACACGAAAACGAACAGAAAAAAATCACAGATTCGCCCGGACACAAGAGGGTGGGGTGCTAAGTGCTCCCGGTTTTTCTTGTATAATTTTTTTTCTTCTTCTCCTTTTACACCACACTATTCGTCGTCCTTGTTATAAATACATAATATAGAAGTATGTATTTATATAACACTCACTTTCACTTCACACAGGGGGTAAATGGTGTAGCCTGGATGTTTTTCGCATTTTATCACACTTTAGCGACCCCATCAATCGGAAAAATCACAAAATTTACCGAAACACTTTTCCAATCTGGAATTTTTTGATATATTTTTAAGCTGAACTTCCTTTTCTTTATTTAAGCACCACACAATCGAATTGAAGCATATCGCGCAATGGGAAAAGGACAACGATGGAGAGACGAGAGAACCGACGACGGCAAAAGTTGCGATACAAATTCGATTTGAACGAACAAAATAAAAGGAAAACACAAATCTCTCATTTCATCCCCTTATTTTGGGGGATATACTCCGATTTTGGTATACGTTTTTTTTTTTTTTGTAAATAAATAGAACTGTCTCGTTCACTCAGGCCGTCAATAGTGGTGGGTGAGAGTGAAGCGAACACATGAAGCTGGCATTGGTGTCACAAAGGAGCACATTTTGATTTTATTTTACATACTTTCATCTTTTTTTATCTCTAAATTCGTTCGAAACGCGCACGCACAAACAGGAAAAAAACACACCGAAAATGATATATTTTCACTAAACAATCAATTTATATTTGATGGGATTCACACATGAAAGAGAAAATGTTGAAATTTTCACTCAGAAATAATTGTTTATTTTTCCTTCCTTCGAAATCACTACCGCACTCCAATTTATCCGAAAACACAACAAGCAACGACCGATGATGAGAAACTACTAAATGAAAAGTACTAAAAAGAAAAACTCAAAGGAGTTTGTTCATTCCAATTTTCCATTGGTGTCTTTTTTTCTTTCATTTAAATTCCAGCGGGAAAAAGAGTTGAGAAAGAATAGTCAACTATAAAAAATACCCGGTGACTAGAATGAGATGAAGATGATGTTTGGTCTTCAGTTATAGGAGCGAGTGAGAAAATGGAGTTATGATGTTTTGAGTTGAAAATTAGGTCGATTCGATAGTGGTGAATTGTTGAGAATTTGACGTGAGTAAGGTAAGTTGTTGTCGTGTTCAAAATACAGATGGCGAAAAGAGCAATACAAAGAATTGATACGCGCTCAAACATCAAAATCTCATGTAGTCACATGTCTCATTTGTTATTTGGCTGTGTGTTGTGCGTTTAATAAATAAGTGGAGTGTGAATTATAGCAAAATGTTTAGTTTTTATGTTTTTGGATCGAATGTTAGGAAACAGAAACAAGCAAAAATGAAAACACATTTTGTTTCTCAGTTGCAAAACTTTTAAAGCTTTTCCCTTATGAAATTAATGGTTCAAATATCTGATATATCGGACTCTGCAAGGACACAAACCATTGAAACTACAAATCAACAGGAAACAAGTTGTGAAAATGCGCCAGAAGATGTCGTGGAACACTTTAGTTTTCGATATTAGACTTACGAAATTTCCATTTTCAAAAATGAGTTAAAACAATTTTTTAAGAACGCTTGTTTATTTAACAACCTCAGTCGTTCATAGTCAATGATTTAAAAATCAAACTAAAAGGAATCTTATATTTCCGGATAAGCAGATCCAATCAAATTCTTGCCACGATATCTCCACGAATACGTTTGAATGTTGAACTTGTTGCCGCCCAACGAGACTGGACACAATTTATCTTGTCTCAACTCAAAACAAACTGTGTACAATGCCAATTCCAATTCGGGACTTGTTCCAACAAACAATGTGTTTACAGGCTTGTTGAGACCGTTGTGGGTAAAACGAGTCTTGAGAATTTTTCCCTTCTACAAAATATAGACAGTTTAAGAAAAAAAAAGTATCCAAAGGCGAGAGACAACTTACATTTCCCAAATCCAATTCCTTGAGATATCCCTTGTAGTCCAAACGACCGGCTTTCTCCTCTTCATTAAAGTAAACCCAATTATGTAGTCCGATGATTGTGCCATTTTTGACTTCGTTGACGAAAACATGCTCGAACCCAGAGCTGCCGATTTTGCCTTGTCCTCGGGAATACAGAGTGAACCAAAGAGATTTTACGAGGTCTCGGTGGGTTTTCGGATCCGGCGAGACGATTCCTAAATCAAACAAAAATCTATAGTCATATCTAGTAACAGAAGACATTTTGATCTAACCTTTGCTTTGAAGGAACTGCATTGCCTGTCGCATGACATTACTGGCCATGACCGCATCGACAAAGTCGTTTTCCTCTTTCCTCTCGATTGGGGTGACATACTCGTTGATTGTTGTGTCGACTTCGTAGTTGTTGAAGAGATCCCTCATTTTGGCAATGGTTGCTGGTTGGAGAGCTTTGTCCTCAACTTGTAGAAGCCTTGAAAAAAAAGAAGCTTAAAGCCTTGTGAATAAATGAAAATGTTCGTCCTCTCACGGTTGAGGAGCCTCATCAGTGCTATCAATCGACCGTGTCTTTCCCTGGACGTTGACAGTGATGTGACTCAATTGAGAGTTTGTTTCTTTGGTGTAGAGTGTTTCCGTTAACTGTTGAATCTCATCGTCTGTGGCTAAGGGTTTTTGTGTGGTGGACAAACCGGGTTTCACAGTTGTTGTGCTGTCTGGAACCTGAGGAACGAAAGACACACGATTGCCGGTCGGAGCTGGAGGTTGCTTACCCCAGGCTGAGGGAGACGTTGGTGTAGGAGCAGGAGATGCTCCGGGAGAAGAAGGTCTAGCGGGCAGTGCTGGGAAATCTTCCTTAACCGACGGCCTTCGTGGTGATGGAAGTGCTGGGAAGTCTTCCTTGACTGTTGTTGGTTTGCGGGTTGTAGTTGGCGAGGATGGAATCGGAGCCACATTCTTTTTAGGATCTACAATGTCAGACATGCTCTCAGGTCGAGCTAAAGGAGCTTGTGGGTTGACTGACGTTGATTTTAATGTCGTTGTTGTTGTTGTTGTCGACGGAGACGGTGCGGCAATTGATGCCGGTGTTGGACTAGCTGGGGGTGTTACCATAGGAGCTAGGGGCACCTTAGAGCCAGCTGAATGGATTCCTCTCGGAGGTGGTGTTGGACCGTAGCTTAAACTCAAACCAGACGGCTGTTGGTTTGGTTTGGGATAATGATTTGGTCCCATGTTTGGGTTCACCAAAGGATTGAATGGAGTTGGTGGAACTCTGTTAGGAGGCTGTCGAGCTGGGGTTGGTTTAGCAGCTGGCACATTTCTAGGAGTCGTTGTTGTTGTGGTGGTCGTTGTCGTGGTAGTTGAACCTCCTTTTCCGAAGAGACGACTAAAGAAACCGGGTTTCTTCGTGGTAGGCTCTTCGACGCCAGCTTCTTGACAATCTGGAGAAACTCAATTGAGTGAGCAAAGCAACACAAACAAATCGAAATAAAATTTCTTACTTGCTAATTCGCTATGCAAAAGCAACAAAACGACCGAAATCGTTAAAATTAATGGAAATCTCATCTCGAATCTTTTAATATTCGCGATATTCACCGAAGAGCAAAGAGGTTAAGTTAATCAAAAAATAAGAAAATTAAAATTTATATGAGCACCGAACATGCGTCGTCGTCGTCGTCGTCTTGAAGCCTCGTGATACGATCAAGTTGAGATTCAGAGTCTAACTGAAATCATTGTCTTGTCTTGGAGCAGTTGTTGTCTCTCATAAACTTGAACCAGTTTTCGGTCACATTCATTCAGCCAACAGTGTTGTCTATCTCTCACTGAACAGTGATCACTGTCTCTGGCTACAAATTCAGACTCAGACAGAGAAATGAGACAATAAACGATTAAGTGTGTGACCACTGGAAGGTATTATGTAGTCATGTTTCATAAGCTCGAAGCAATACTTGAGTTTCGAGTGCGGGTGACTCAATGGTTATGTTCTCTTTTTCTTTTTCGAAGCACAATAAGCCCACGAAGTAATTGACTGATGACGACTACAAATAGATAAACAAAAATTGGGCAGCCGTAAAATATGCGATTTACATTATCAGTGTATCAAGCGAGAGAAAAAACGACTTGTCTTCTTGACATGAGGATTTGTATTTTCTAAAGGGTCAGCATTGGCTTTCAAAAAATTGCAGTGAACGAAAGTAGCCCGAAAAGCTTATAATTGACACAATCATAATTCTGATTCCTCTATTGAGTGAACCTACGTTTCTATCGATCTCGATCTATGGATCTATCGTCTTATTCGTTAAGGCCTAAATGCCTAGTCTAAGTCACTTAAACACGTATGTAACCCAGCTAAGACTCGGGATCCCAACGCATTATCAAGTGCTTTACGAAGCAACCAGAAGTGGTTCTCATGCTTCACTCTCTTCAATTCCGTTCGGACATAGCTGTACTGAACCTATGGCAAGGAGCTTTGTTCCGAATTCTGTTCACGTTCTATGTTTCGACTGCAAAACAACCGCCGATCCAGGGTTCTGAATTGGTAGATTTGCGGAACAACCAATCTGACCTGTATCAGACCACATCTTCCTTTCAAAATGATTAGCTCGGATAGACCGCCAAAAAACCAAATTATTCCTTGGAGTCATAGCTTTGGTAATGTGACCTAGAACTCGTTTTATGACGGAATTGTCAATTCTTATCAGAGCCCTGTTGTGGAGAACCTCGTCAACATAGTGCCGAAAACTCCGCTTGTCGAACACCCAAATCTTATCCATTTCAAAAGGTTCTCCGTACTGGAAAACCATCGGTATAAATAAAAGTCTATAAAAAAACACGTATACGCCCGAGTGTACATTTTCATTGCATCCGTAATAGATGTATGTTTGTTTGTTTGTTTGTAAGACTCATTAACGGCCCAAGAGATATTTTCGACATTTTCATCGTAAATACAGTTGCATTCAGGGATGGTTCCTGTGGAAAAAAAAATTGGTGAAGCTGATTTGAACTTGTATAGTCCGCGACTATTGACTACCAGTTCAAGTTTCTCAAGAGATAAGAACAAAAATCATATCCACAAGGTTGAGTTTTCAAATCACTGAGCATTGAATGATGTATTGAGATGATTTTTCTCAATGAGGTGCCTCTGAAAACTCTTCGATAAAAGCATTTAATATGAACTTTTCTAACTCTCCTATGAGGCTTCTAGTTTTCCTTGAATCTGACAATGACAAGCTACGTCGGTTAAGACTTTAAAGTTTCAACTAATTTCAACATTTCTCTACTCTCACTCACATCAATCTCCTCACTTGTTTCGGCAAGGCATTATTCGGATTGCGAAGAGGTTTTAACGAGTTCATTCTCACTAAGAAGGATTTCAGATATTGTTTTATCGATACACAATTTTTGGGAGGGAAGCACTCGCAGCATATATGGGCCCTTTGAAAAAGAAGCAAGGCAAGGCCAGAGAGGATAAGGATCTATCCGAATTGATTGAAGATCCTTTTCTTTCAAAAATCTTAAACAAAACATGTTCCCGTGTGAGCTTTTGATATTCAATCATCGGTCTAGTATTTGTATACTGTTTAGTCCAGCAGTCGATGATTGATGAATCAACCCAACTTCAAAACAAAAAAATTGTAGTGAACAAAAAAATTCCACATACCTTTATAAAAAGCGTATGTTGTGGTCTTGAAAGTCGAAAAAAAAAATGAATCGAAAGAGTGCCAAAACAATCAACCAAGGTAAATATCATTTCAGTTTCTCACAGAACTCATGTACAGTACCTACTTACACATGTACATAGTCCAAGAATCTTATTATCATGTTTATGAGTCAAGAGGTCAAATTGTTTTTGCACGTTATCATATTGTGTGTGTAATTGATGATGTAATTGTTGTTGTAGAGTTGCTTAATCTGAAGATTGCTGTCATATTTTTGAATGTGAAGTGAGGGCCGGTGACAATGTTTTTCTAGTTGAGTACGAATATTTGTAGAAGGCATCACAATTAGTGTTCGTTACAAATGTATAACTAGAATGTAATTTCTTCTTAAAAGAAAATTAATTTTGTAGAGGCATTTTTTTAAAGGAGAACAGTTTATTCACCTCACAATGAATGATGCATACACGAAAGCCTATATCTCTCTAAGGAGAAGAAGTCTTGATTTCAATTTTATCAACCACTGATCCACAATTGTTTATTTAAAAAAAAAAAAAACTGATACCCGCTGCACATTTTTTTGTTTCTAATATCAAACATTAACTAGGCCGTCTGTGACTATAGCACATACTAGCAGTTGCCCGCGACTTCGCCCGCCTCTATCTCATCCACCGGCCAGAGGTGCGTTTTCGACTTGTGCATCATGCCCGCATGGAAATTTTGTTGCGAAATTATTTTAAAACAGTGGATTCTCTATAAATCGAAGTTGTTCTTAGCTCGAAACCTTTATACATGCATAATTCTTCCCGTTTTAGCTACACTTTTCACTGATGCTTTGCTCTAATTATTCGTAACTTACGTTTCCCACTGATTCCTTTTGTTATATCTATAGCCTTAGTCCTTCCATGATTAAACTATTCAACACAAAAAGAATTGTTCGATTTGATTAAGTAGTTTCTGAGATCAGCACGTTCAAGCAAACAACAGAAGCCTTAGGTTAGGTTAGGTTGGAGTGGTTGTCTGGATGTAATTGACTCACTTAGACCTCAAGGGTCCATTGTGATACCACTACCTACAGACCTTTTGACCGTTTCAGGTCTATGCTTGGCCATATTTGTTTGGTTGCTAGGCAGGGTACCACTATGACCATCTAGCTTTTGCTGATTCTAGAGCAAACAGAAACCTTCAAAAATAAACATTTTTTCCAAATTTTTCACGGACGCTCCTATTGGTCGCAGCGTAATATTATAAAGCTTCAAGCTATCTACTAACGGGTTTTCCAATAAGAGGTGCTATTTCGGTAGCTGTCACTTTTGAAGCTGTCATTTTTTGACATTTGACAAGTAGAAACTACGCCATTAATAAAAATGGAACGATAAACGCTTCAACAACGCATTGAAATTATTTAAATTCACTATAAAAATGGCGAACATTTGGCAGAGACGGTTCGTAAACGGGAAAAGTTTCCGGACCGTGTTATCTCTCGAAGAGATGATCAGAATTGGCCACCGAGATCTTGTGATTTAACACCTTGAAACTTCTTTCTTTGGGGCCACGTGAAAAATAAGGTCTACGCCAACAGCCCAGGGTCGTATCAAGACCTCAAAGATGGAATTCGTGAGGCTATCGAAGACATAGGGCAGCCATTTTGCGATTTGGTTATGGAAAATTTCATGAAAAGGATATGGTCCTGTAAGCGTGGTCGTGGCGGCCATTTGGCTGATGTTGTATTCCATTAATAACGGCATACCTTCTTCTTTATAATGAAATAAACATCCGATAATTTATCTCAAAAAATGCCATTTTTCTTTGAATATCAAAATAACACCTCTTATTGGAAAACCCTATATAAATGGATCATTCAACGCTAAAAGAATTGTTCAATTTGATTAAGCAGTTCTTGAGGTAAGCGTGGTAAAACCATTGAATAAGAAGTACAGGAAAGGGTCTTATGAACAAGAATTGAAGCATTTTTCTAAGTAGTGTGAGTTTCACAAACACAAACGCATTACAACAGGCCTGTCTGCAATTGAATAGTTAATCTCAGGGGCGCCAAGCGAAATTTGATTAAATCAAGATTCATCGATTTTGCTTCAACTTTTTTTTTCAATCTCAATTCTTTTTTTAGGAAGCATGGTGTTTTAACACTAAAGATGCACTGCACGGTTTTTAATGTTTAATTTTTTATTTTCCATACATTTTCTTGATTTTTCATCCGTAATTCATCACGTTTATTACGCCTATTGTAATACAACCAACAAATAAAAACGTTTCGAAACACGATGGAAGAACTATTCAAAACAACCGTGCACACTACGGGAACTCAACGAATTGCAGCGCCTTACCATCACGAAACAGAAATAATACACCCCTGAACTCGACTGAACACACAGTCAAAGTTTGACAGCACATACCCCAAAAATTGACAGCACATACCCTAAAAATGGACAACATCATACATTTTTGTTGCTTCACTCACGTACACTGTACATGTAGCTAACACCGCTTCCTGTACTTCTTATTCAATGGGTAAAACGCAGAAAAATTAACATTTTTTGCTGTTTCTTTTCCACATTTTTAACTGATTCTTCGCTCTGTTAAGTTGCCTTCCTCGATTAATGGACTATCCAACACAAAGAGAATTATAACATTCGAACCAGTACTTTTATAGATGACAGCGTTCAAACTAACAAACTCTTCAGTTTTATATATTATTAGTAAATTAGTAGATTAGTAAATAGTTAATTAGTTAATTATCAAATCAGTAAATTAGTTATTAGTAATAGTAGTAGTAGTAGTATAGTTAAGCCATAGATAAGTCAGAACCTTAATGTGTGCTAGAGCCTTTTTTCTTCTACCGATTTATTGTACGTTTTAGGTGTTCTTCCATTATTGATTGGGATACTTACAAACAAATTCCGCGTAACATTTTTTTTTTAAAACAAAGTAAAAAACAATTAAGTTTTTAATTTTTATTCTTTTCAATTTATTTCTATTAATTCATTTTAAATAATTAAATAATTTGTTTTTACATGTATTAAGTCAAAAGTTTTAAATTTACATATTTTTTCTGTGTATACTCTCATATATATATATATATATTTTTTCGTCCTCAAAGTCATATGTGTGTATTCTAAAGGTTCCAGCACAATTGATTCGACAGCATACTTTTTGGGACTCTTTTTAATAATTCATATTTTGTTTATCTACAATTAATTATTTTTTCAAGTTTTTTTTTTCAACTTAAATTATTTATCTACTATAGTGTTACACTACTTACCAATTTTTTGTTTAATTTTTTGTTGTTGTAGAAGTTGAATTGTATTCCATCATAAACATCATTTAGGTGCAATGCTCATATAAATGTTTACATTTTCAAAATGGTAATTGTTTTTTGTTTTATATTCAAATAGTAGCTAGTTTAAAAGTCTTAAATAAATTCCATGAATATTTTCCATATTTTTTTCGAAATGCAGATTTTCCTTAGTTTTACACATAATACTTATTTTTGTTTGTTTAAATCTATTCCGTCATATAATTATTTTTTTCTTCATAAGCTACATATTGGATAGGTTGCGTAAGTCAGTTACTTGGGAGGATCAGTGTTTTTTTTTTGTTTAGTAAAAAAATTCGGATAAAGATAAAATGATTTTTAAAAGAAACCGTGATCATAGTTAAAGTATATTTGTGTATATATTTTTTCATTTGTTAATACTTTTCATATTTTTTTTTGTTTCATTAAAGACAGGTAGATAGGTTATTGTATACAATTTGTTTAAGAGGATTTTAGTCCCGATAGAAAGACAATTATAATAGATTTTTCCCGTAAAATTTTCAGATCTTAGTTTCTTTCTTTTTGGTCGAAAATATGTTATCTTTAATTTGCAGGAAATTTTTCTATTGATATTTCTTATTTTTAATCTCGCAGTTACAATAAAAGCCATACACCTACAATTTTTCATATTTTTGTTTATCTTACATCAGTTTATTTTTTAAGTTAAAAAATTTTGTGTGAAGGAAAAAAGCCAAATAATTGACATTCTTCTTAATTTTCAAAAAAAAGTAGATGAAACTGAAAAGTGATTAAAAAAAGAGTTCCAGTTGAAGTTTTTGATCATATCATTAACACCAATTCTTAAAGCTATCAAATATATTTTTGTATCTAGGAGATAACAAAAAAAGATTCCAAGAAATATATATAATTTTTTGTTAATCTATAACACTACCTAATATCGTTCAGTTGATTTTTACTATTCCTATACTAATACACCAATTGTGTAGTTGTTTTTCTAAATAGTTAGAATTATATAAGTTATGAATTGTTTAATATTTGTTTCATACCAAGATCCAGCTCGGTTGTTTTCAATTAAAATATTGTTTTTTTGGTTGTCGCGGTTGTCGCTTTTGTTAATTTTTTTTACTTTGAATAAAATAAGGAGGGTTTTAGTTCAATTAATTTTCTTAGGAGATTTCATGCCTATTCTAAAAGATATGTTTTTTTTTTAAATTTTATTAATTTTATTAAGTGTCTTGTCTCTAGGTGGTATCTTAGTATTAAAAACTATTTTTATTTCTATCAAAAAATAATTTTTACACCAGCCAAAAAAAAAAATTGTATACAACAGTAAACCGATTTGAATCGTGCGAAGTGGGTTAAAAACATGACAGCAAAGTAAAGAACAGAAAGGTGGATACAAATATCAAATTACAGGAAATATTGTATAGGTTAAAGCTTTAAGAATGTTGTCCCAAAGGACCCTAAAATTTAGGGGCCTAATCATTGAACGCAGAAATGATCATGTATAAGTGTTAGTGCTCAAATATACTTAGGCCTTTGTTCTTGGGAGCTATCTTGCCGCTCGCCAGATATTTTAAGACTGCAGTACTTGGTAATGTAATCAGTAAAGGCGCAGTTAATAAACTTGAAAAAGGCCTTAACTTAATTAACTTACAAAAGTACTTTAATTGAAAAATAACTGTCACCAGTCAGTACTTCTTTTTTAAATTTCAGTCAAACCTCCAGGCTTATACACCCCAAACTGTAGAGACCACCATGAGAACATCGTAGTGGAACCACAGTCAGGGCTGAGGATATGGAAAGACCACTTTTTCAAGCTGTATAATGGCGATGATGAGCAAAACTCCATCAGCAATACAAAACTATTCAATTTGGGTGCGGAAGGCCAACAATTCCACCCACCCGTCCTTGACGTGGTGAAGATAGCGATATCTAAGCTTAAGTCGAACCAAGCCACTGGAGCAGACGGGCTAGCCGCCAAACTGTACAGAGCAGCTGGAGATGATTTGGTTAGGAGCATGCACCAGCTCATCTGCAAAATTTGGTCGTATGCATCGTATGCCCGATCCTCAAAAAAGGAGATGGAAACTCACTCACTCAAGGTTTTAGACAAGGCGATGCGTTGTCATGCGATTTCTTCAACATTATTCTTGAAAAGATTGTGCAAAGCTCCAACGTCAACACCAGAGGCACAATCTTTCAAAAGCCCGTCCAGCTACTAGGATACGCAGACGACATTGACATAGTTGGAAGAACACAGCGTGATGTCAGTGGAGCATTTGTGAGTCTTTAGACGGAGGCAAGGAAGATGAGTCTACGAGAGGGCTGTCGACAAGAAAGGACTACCCACATCGACGTCTTGGAGCAAACGTCAACATAGACAGATTTAACTTCGAGGAAGTTAAGGACTTTGTCTACCTGGGATCCGCTATCAACTCAGACAACAACACCAGCGCTAAAATCAGATGAAGAATCACTCTTGCCAATCGCTGCTTCTTTGGAGTAGAAGACAATTGAGTAGTAAGGTCCCGAGCAACTCAAGTGACACTCTAGAAAGCTCTCATCATCCCGTTCGTCATGTACGGTGCAGAGACATGGACCATGACAACATCTGATGAAAACGCTTCGGGCTGCTTTGAAAGAAAAATTCTTCGAGTGATTTTTGGTCCTCTCTGCGTTAATGGAGAATAGAGACGAATATTCAACCAAGAACTGTACGAGCTGTACAGTGACATTGACCTAGCCAGAAAAGTTAAGGTCCAACGACTTAGATGGTTGGGTCATGTTGATCGAATGGAAAATAATGCTCCGGTTCGTAGACTCTTCGAATACAACCCGGAAGGACGTCGCAGAAGAGGAAGACCGCGCTCAGGTGGAGCGCACATGTAGTAGAGGACCTGAACCAACTTGGCGTGCGAAACTGGAGACAGCTAGCTAAGGACCGAGCTGGCTGGAGAAGTTTGTTGGGTGAGGCCCTGGTCTGACCTGGTCTGTAGCGCCACCAAAAGTAAGTATGTAACTGCACTACTGTACCGCCTACTTTTGTGAATGCGAATCTGTTGAAAAGTTTTCTTATGAATTAAATCCTTCACAATTTGTTTGACTTAGCAAGACAAGCATTTCAGACAAAATTAAGTTAGTAAGATCCACGCACAATATTTTTTCGAGATCAATTGACAACGGCTCAAATGGGTGTGAGCTGTGAGGTAATCTTTCCTCAAAAATTGTGTTTTTTGGTTTTCTCTTGTCAATTTCGATTTTCCATACACTGAAGTGAATTAAAATTAATATTGAATTTGAGTTCCGCTATACTTAGTTTTGTTTTTAAATTGAGTAAAATATTTTTAGGAGTGTACTTCCGCTATGCATTTGATTAAATGAAAAAAATGTCACCCGAAAGTATATTATTGAGGAACATTCTTCAGAATTCTCATAGGACATTCTCTTAAGTGTAGATATCATTTTGAAACGTTTCATTCAAAGCACATGGTGTTTTTTTTTTGTATATTTTTCCATTTTAAAATATTCATTTCAATGAGTTTCCGAGGAAACCCAAACCCAATACGCATGATGTCACAAATAAACAAATTAGTTATCGAGGTTCTATGAATGAACCTCAATTCAAAACCACTTAACTTCAACGCAACACTGACACGAGCTACACTCGCATCCGCTGAAAAGCCAAATTCAATTAAAAATTGTCAAACCGTCAAATATGTTACATCCGAGTCTGTTAAATTAACAAAAATTGTTTGTATTTTTTTTTCGCTTTATATTTCCTCTAAATTTTGATATTGTTACGTCTACTTATTGTCGCCGCGTGTTGTATTCAGGATGCGTGATTTGAATTAAATTAGAACTCTAATAACTTATGCTTGATATCGCCTGAATAAATATATTTCCGAAAATTTATTTGAATTGTTTGTGTAACAACAATTTTGACTTTTTATCCTTGCTACACAAACAATTCAATTGGAATGTGAACAAGCTTAAATTAAACGCAGCGCACAGGGTGAATTCTCAAAGAGGAAGACTATAAACTTTGGAAAACCAATCATGACATCAAATAGAAACTATTTCTCCCACAAAGCGGAAAACTGGAACTTCAACTTCAAAACAAGTAACAGAAACGACCGAGATAAAACAGGACACAAACGAAATACAAAACTTTTCTCATCAATTGAAGAAGGACGCATCATTCACAATCATTCAGTTGTTTCGGTATAAGACCAAAGTGGTGCTATGCAGTGACAGTTGTGTTGTTGTTTGCAGTCAAGGTTATTCTATCAATCAATTGGAAGTTCTATTGCGGCCTATCTCTTTGATTTGATGGAATGGACATGAGGAGTATCCACAACCTACACACGTTTTCAATTCTGATTGATCCTTTGTTTCTTCACTTATCCAGATTTCAGTTATTTGTGGGATAACGAAAGGACTACGGTGAATGGCGTGAACTGCGAAATTATTACATCCGTTCTGATATAATAATGAGAGATGTTTCTCTTTTCCTTTGAGCATATCCTTTGAAATGTTTGTATGAACTTTAAATGAACATAAAATTGAAATATGTTAATTATGAACCACAGAAAGGATTCATGTCCTTTTGTTTTAAATGAGGTAATATAAAGGCGGAATATGCTGATTGAAATTCTATAATTTAAAGGTTACAAATGATGGTAATTAGTTATAATACATATTCATACAGAAGATGACAATTTGTTGAAAATAGTGTCCTTGAAAGATCAGCTTTGAAAGCAATAGTGTCCAAGACCTTGGCGTGGGTGTCATATAGTTATAGCTCATAGTTTGAAATGGTTTCTGTTTTTAAAATTAAAGGAACCTACTCGGAATATATTAAACTTCAGCAGCCTACAATGACCAACGTTGTCAACCAAAATAAGGTATTTGAATCGCTAGCCAGACTCGTCAAAATTTTCAATGGACTCCGACAAAGTGATGGACAGGCCTAACTCCTCTTAAACTGCAACTCCAGTCCAGAACATCTACGAGACGGACGATTGTCACGAAGTCCACCAAATTAAAGTCTTATTCAGACCACATCGACATCTTTGTCGTTAAATCTGGGGCTGTTAATAGAGTGGGGACAGCTCTTGCAGAGCCATGGCCCAAGTGGCTTACACTCTTCAACAATTCTCTGAGTGCATGTAAGGAATTGAGGGGACCTACAATTTAACGCCGATACCAAAAGGCATAATTGAAAAGCACTTCAGATTGATACTCTTGGAAGTGTTGTCAGTTCTTCGTAATGGGCAGTACCCGTGAAAGGTGAGAATAAAAACTTTATGAGCACAAGCAGGATTCGAAGCCACGTGTTCGGCGTACAGCCAACACACATAATCACTAAGCCAAAGAGCTGTGAAGATGAAGGCGAAGGAAACAACCAAGCACATGTAGGGAATCCGTCTACAGAAATCATTGACAGAATAAAAACAACTATGTAGGCGTTTGAAGTAGTGTAGAAATCTCGCTGCTCAGTTCCGATAGAACTTCCTTAAGAATTTCAAGATTCCCAAAAACATTATCCTTACTTTGGAACGCCTGATACAAGACATTTACGGATCGGAGACTAACGAAAGCCCTACTTTGCTTGGTAGACTCCGTTGGACTGGATACCTAGCTCGTATTATCAGAAAAGAATGTTCTCGGAATGTTCTTTATGGTACAATTGATGGTAGGAGACAGCGCGGCAGACTAAATTTGAAGCGATGGTGAAGACCAGGATGCCTGTAAGGTGTCGATCAACGACTGGGAAAGTTTACCAGTTGTGGCGCATATGCAGGCAATCACTTCATCGGACAACTCGACGATGAGAATGAAGCCCAAATTAATTCAGTAATTGCCTTACTTGGGGCAATCCAGTGGTGTTGAGAGGCGGACTACATAAAATACTTGGAAAATGAGGATTGGTTTGAATGTTTGCTCTTAATTTAATGTTGTTTTCATTTTTTCTTCTAATTTTCGATGTTGTTTTTTTTTTAGCAAACTTGTATAGCAGGACCGACATCATGGACTTCTCTGAATCCTTAGTTTATAATCTTCTTTTGACAAAGGAAAACAGAGGAACATTAGCATCACTGAAAGGAGGACCATTCGATATTTTTTTGTTGTTGTCAATATAAACTTGTGTGGGTGTGGGTTTTTTATTTCTTGTGTCTTCATTTACCAGTGGAAACACAGATTACAACAATACTCCAGGCAAGTTCTAAACTTTTTGAGTAGAAAGGAAAGGAATATAGAATAGGTGACGTAGCATTATTTTCGTCTCTGGACAAAACGTAAATAAATAAAGTTGATAAAAAGAAGCATGGAAAAAACACCAATTACAGCATCCAAAAAAAAAACTTAAATAAAAAAAATTATATTTTAATATCAATTTTATTATTTGCCATTTTACTATCATTTAACTAAAAAATAATAAAACATTAAATAAGGCGTAAAAAGTACACATCGGTGTTTAAAACTAAAACAATTGTCTACAAAAGTTATATCAAAATTAATATTTAATTTTTAAAGACAATTTAAATTTAACATTTTGTAAAAACAAAAAATGCCAACATTTTAAAAAATTAGAATTAAAAATTATAAAACTTATAATCGAAATTATTTTTAAGCTTTTGTTTTTCTTTTCTATTTGCCTTAATATTATTTTCTAGTAAATTTCTTATGTTTTGTTCTCATTTTCTTTCATCATTTTGTTGTAGTTCTTTCATTTTGTTTAAAATATAATTTTTAAATACAAATATTTGGGCAAATAGTAGAATATAGGTTAATGATTATTTTTTTTTTTTGTAATTAGTTATATATTTTTTTTGTATGAAAACAAATAGTTTATTCTTTTTGTTTTTATTAAATTATATATAATTATATCTATTGTTTGTTCCATTTTGTTGATTTAGTATTTTTTTTTTCAAATTTTCTTGTTTTTGAGTGCAAATTCATATATCTATTCTCTATATAATAGTGTGCATTTTTTGTTTGATAGTAGTTTTTTTGGTTTTCTTTTAGTTTTTTTTATTAATCTAAATGGACTACTTTTGTGTTACAAATTAATTAAATGATAGTTTTATGAATAAGAGTGTAAAATGGAAGTGATTTGCGTACATACGATAATTTGTCACAATAAAGGAGAGAATAAAGAATTGTTTACTAGAATCATACAACAAAAAACAAGCAAAACAGGGTCACAAAAACATAATGTAGGCCTCTTTTGTGGATAGTAGGATTGTGTTTTTAAAAAAACCGCATTATCCTGATGTCAAAGTTTTTGAAAACGAACCGACAAAAAAAAATGACGATGATGATAATACATCAACACGAAGCCCTGCAGTCTTTTGAAATTCGGTACACCTCGACCACCCCATTTTTGATGATCGTATCTCCACCAAACGTAACTTCTGATGCCAACATGTCGGTTGAAAGGTAAGCTTTAACACGAAACCCAATCGACAAAATCCGTCGATAAGGTGAGCTTATACAGGTGTTTTTAGTAAAACAAAGTAGGTGAATGTTAACACCGAGTTTTTAAGTCAATAACTCAGCTTCCCGCTGTGACGGGCCTGGTGAAAAAAAGTCGCGTTAAAGGTAAGCTTTCATATCACTCCACAATCTTCAAAATCTGTCAATAAGGTAAGTTTATAGAGGTATTTTTAGCAAAATAAAGGGGATGAATTTTAAGACCGCGTTTTTCAATAAATAACTCACCTCCCTCTTTGACGGGCATGACGCCAAAAAGTCGGCTATGAGATAAGCTTTCACATGACACCCCTATCAACATGGTAAGCTATTAGGCGTTTTTTATTTAGAAAAATGTGAGTTTTAGTTTTAGTGGAACTAGCGCCATCTATTGAGCAAAAAGAGAACTTCTGTTACGAGTTTGTCGCCACTTCTAGCGCCATCTATCAGGTACCGACGGAACTAATCGCCAACAGATGGACCAAAAACGGAAACTGTGTCTGCTAGATGGCGCTAGTAGCGGCGAAAAAATCGAAATCGAAGTGGCGCTAGTTCCACTAAAACTAAAATTCACCTTTTTTAACTTTAAAAAACGCCTAGAAGCTTACCATGTTAACAGATTCTCGTCGATAGGGGTGTCATGTGAAAGCTTATCTCATAGCCGACTATCTGGTATCGGGCCCGTCACAACAGGAGGTGAGTAATTGATGAAAAAAACGTGTCTTAAAAAACACATCCTTTGTTGTACTAAACAACGTAGGGAGCTTACCTGTTGACGAATTTGCGTTATAGGGGTTTCAAGTGAAAGCTTACCTCTAAACCAATATGAGATTCAGGTCCGTCACAGTGAGAGGTGACAAGCTGCGTGGACGGCTCAAGACGTAAGAGTTCTTTAAAATAAGAAACGCCTTAAAATTTTGAGACGGCTCGCCATTAAATGTTTCATCTAAAAAGGATAGCTAAGAAGTAATACAAAATTAAGCCAAACATTCAGTTACTTTTTGGACCCCATGATGCTATATTTGACTTCCATTTTAAATCAAACCCTTCAAGAAGACCGCTCAATTAAAATAATTGTATTTTTATACATTTTCAGGATCTGGCAACTTACGTTCACAACAATGACATACAAGCGAACTCAAACGGTTTCCCAAAGCTGACCAGAAATTCATTGTCGAAGACACATTACAATTGGAAGCTTGTAATTGCTGTTGCTGTTGCTGCTGGTAGTCGTCATGTTGATTGATAGATGGCGGTGGTTGTTGTTGCTGATGATGCTGCTGTTGATTAGATGATGGCAGCATGTTTTGCTGCAACATTATAAAAGCACCATTATTCGATGATAAGAACGTGTCGGCCGAACTCCGGTGTCAAATCTTAGGCGGATCTCGAGAACCGCCTGGAATAGTCGAGTCCATGCTGTGCTCTCCAACATTGCCCGATCCAATGCTGCCACTGTACATCAGCTGAACATCGCCCAAATTTGGCGTTATGACGCGTGGAAGTGCGCTGGATGTAATGATAATTGATTCGCTAGCATCGACACTCCCAATGCAAATGGGCGGTGGTGCCACTTCGCCACTTATTGTATTGTTGCTATTATTGTCTTCATTGAGCAGATCATGTCCGCCACGATTGCTATTGTCCTCGTTGCGTGACGACTTGCGACTATCACCACCCGAACTGCTGCTATAACGATTTCTCGTCGGAACATCTAGACTGTAGGCACGATTCCTTCCCCCACTGCTGATTAGTTCGTGCTGTTTGTGCTTGAAGCTCGGTGACAGGTTATTCGAAATGGTGCAACAAATGCCAGCGCCGCTCTTTGACGACAAATCACTTGCGTTGTTGTTGCGCATCGAGCACGGACTGCTACGAGTGCTGCCAAAACGCTTATTACCCTTGTCAAAACTGAAAGAAAAGTAATCGGAAATCTGCTTGAATCGCGCCTTCCACGACTTATTGCCACCACCACCCCCACCCCCACCCGACGAACTAAGCCCGTTCGATTGTGAGTAGTTTCCATTCGAATTGGTCACATGTCGATTATTGACTGGACTATCAATAGATGGAGCTGTCGACGTCATCGACGATGTAACATTCGTAGCACTAAGGAGAGCAGTCGACGATGTGATATTTATATGCTGTGGATGATGATGATGGTGTTGCTGATGCTGTTGTGAGCCTTGTGATGGAGTATTCATATTCAAAACATCGACGTCGGATAGCTCGCCACTGCCCTCGGATATCTTTGGTCTCTCAATGCAACTAGACAGATGGTGGGATGTGGAATCGGAAGTGTCAACGCTACCTCGATTCTGTCGATTGTAAAAAACATTACTATCTGAGATGACTTGCTGCAGGCCATCCGACAGGCGGCGATTGTTGCAACTATATTGGTCCAGACTTACGGCTCGATTGGAACTGAAGTGACAACGATTCGTATGATAACCATGAATGTTACCGTATGAATTACGGATGCGATTACCCCCAGTACTGCACATTTCTCCGATCATTGATGGACGTTTCTCACGGGATGATTTCCGGGAATTCGAGTGTGATGACTTCGACCGGTTGCTGCTGCCTTCGGTGTCCACTTTGAATTTGGAAGTCTTCTCAGCCACCTTGAAGAAAAACAAAACACAAAAACAGGACGAAAAAAAAAAACAAAATAAATATTGTAAATGGATTAACAAAAAAAAGTCAATAGCAATACTGAAAATTAACAAAAAGAAATAAAAATAACAAGAAAAACGGCGGCACCAAAAAAAGTCTATTCTATTTTTTTTTTATTATAAATTTTTGCAATTATTAAAACAACATATGGCTGGGTATGAATAAAGGCAGTTTGAAGTTTCGGGGACAATCAAATGAAATTGGACTACTGAGTTCTAGCATGTGGTAAACAAATGCTTGTTTTTTTTTTTTATTTTAATCGCACAACAGACGCACATTCAAATAACGAAAAATCCATTTGTAGTCACCTGGTTGGAGTTTATCTGCCAGTAGTTTAAGTAGTTTTAGTAAGCAGATTTTTATTTTCGTTAGTTAAGAGAAAAATGTAAGAAACATTAAAAAAGCAAATTTATTTTATTAATGCAGCATGAAATATAATAAAATTCACAAAAAAATAAAACAAAAATTATCGAGTTTATATTTCAAGCGATACTTAAAAATTACAGTGCCGGGAATTATATTACAGGAGTAAGTGCACTGCGTCCTCAAAAGAAATGTTCAATGCCCAATTTCACGAGAAAATTTGAATAGGGAAGCACAGGTTAGATTGGGTTCAATGCTTCATCTTAACACTCAAGCAAACATTTTATAAAACATTATCGGTTTTGTAGATTTCAAGCAAGGTGTTAGTAGTAGTATCTACATATGGCCGTCACGAGCAGTCCAGTTCAGTGACCCAATTAGCGCTGGATTGCGCCTTTGTTATGCCATAGAAACTCGTTTGACGTAGGAAATTAAAATATAAAGCTCTGAGCTTGTGTTCTTAAGTTCTCCAGCTATCGATCTCGCTTCAAGTCCACTTTGTTGCCTTCAGGAAATAGATCAAATTTTGATCTTCATTTTCCCACTGATATTGGACAGCGCAGGACACTTACACAGGAAGTGAAGACCAGTTTCCTTATCTCGCAGGTTCCCGTCCCCACAACTACGACAGAAAGTATTGTGGGGAATGCCCAGCTTAAGTGCGTGTCTTGCCTGGTCTGCAAATAAGATTAATTGTTCGTGATTTACTGTAGGTGGGCCATATCTAGTACAGTTAGTAAGGCTACTCCACCTGTGGAATATTGACTCTTTGCGCGAGTGAGCTATGAAGGGCTGATCTTTGTTAAGCCACCTCATCAGAGCGTTTCCCTCAAAGCCACTGTGATACGTAACCCCGACAAGAACCATCTTGCGTCCAATCTTCATACTCGCGAGCTCACTGTGGCTTTGTTGGGCTTATTTTGAGGATGATTTTGACTAGTCAATCGTTTGGTTTTGATTTGAATCTAGTTTTAGTAGTTTGCACGAGAGTAGTTCAGCTTAAGAGACACTTGCAAAGTCATGAAGCCGAAAAGACCTGGATAAGTTGAAAGACTCCGAGAAAATGTCTGCACCAACCCTAAACTCCATCTTTGAGCCATCTTTATAAATAGTTGTGTTGACGCCTCTCGTCATTAAAAAAAGAATGATAACTTTAAAATCACTACTGAAGTCCACAGAGTGGAGGGAACAACTTTTGTTTTGTTAGTAAAGAGCATCATTTCAGTTTTGCTCTTTTTGACAGCTCTGAAACACTGATTGTAGCCCAGTTGCTAACTTTTAGCAATGCCATTTCATTAATCTCACTAATCGCGAAACGAACTTTCTTCATATCAATATCACCAAATCCTCTACGCCTTTACACCACATCTTTGCAGTTTAACAAGAATTTTATTCATGACTTAAGGCCAAAGAAGGGAGGACAGAACACCTTTGGACTGTTCCCCTTCTTACGCGCTTGGACAAATAAGTGCTCCCTAAGGTAGCTGAAATCCTTCTATCACTGAGCATAGATGCAATCCAATTTCGGATGTAGTGTTCTACACCCCGTTTTGCCAATGATTCTTGAATGGACTCTGTTAAGAGAAGCAAGGTGATAGCACAGTGAATTCACAATGCGGTTGCACAAACAGTTCGTTCAATAATAAACAAGAGGTATGGGAGGGCGTTTAGAAGCTCAAAAATGCACTCTTTTTTCTTGTTAACGTGGTTTTGGATGCTACTGATAATACCACAGAATTACAGATAAAGAACTTTATAAATTATATTAGTCCACAATTTCTTAGGCTCTTTTCGAAATAGGCTGCTGTTTAAAAAGCAACTGGGAAATCAATAAGATCGTCTCCAGCCAAATTACGATTTGCAACATTCTCTCATAGGCACGCCTTTAAGCCTCTCTTTAAAGGACCCTTACATGTCATTCAAAAACAAAAAGGAATAAAAATGAATTCTGGGCCGTAACTGAAATAACCAACCAACCCTTTTTCATTATTTCCATTAACTTCATAAATAATACAAATAGCTGGTAGTCTAGTTACAGCAAGCCAGCCAGAAGCCATTGCTCCCAAGTAAAAGCTATCATTGTCATGTTTGTGGTGTTCTATTTCCTTAAAAATGAAACTTACTTGTGGGTTGCATGTTGCATACCTCCAAAAGTATATTATCTTCTCACGAAAACATTTTACAATGTGACAGACAGACGGGTGTTTATTTTCCATCTAGTGGGAGAGCCCATACATGTTTATTTGTGGGTGTATTGTTTCTGACGTAACCCAAAAATGGAACTTGAAGAAGATGAAGAAGCAACATCATATGCCATGCCATACACGTTTCTAGGTCCCACAGAGTAAGAAATTTAGAGAAAGAATCTATTCTTCCTGCGGAATTCATAGAACTCCGGTTACATGTTGTTCAACATTAACGTTCAACCCTAGTTCCCTTGTTTAATAATGCTCTCTCAGTCAAAACCCAGGATATCAAGCGATTTAGATGTATAGCTTAGGGGAATGGTGAACAAGTCGGTATGGCTAAATCCCTCCAAAAGCTCGGATAAAATCAAACGAGACGAGAATACCTTTGATAAATATTTTTTGCGATAAGAAACATTAATATTTCCATGAAATGGCGTAACACAGGTCACGTATTTGATAAAATCTTTCTGTGTTTCCTTTTCTTTTTTTTGCTTTGTATTTTAAGCGAATTTTGAAGTATCTTAAATTCATCAAAATTGATTGAATAATGTTAATGTGTATGCATAAGTACAGAATGATGTAGAATGTTTAACCACGAACTGTACGGGCTGTACACTGAGCTAGCTAGAAGAGTGAAGGTCCTTAGACTCAGATGGCTTGGTCACGTAGAGTGGATGGGCACCATTGCGCCGGCTCCTTAAGTTTTCGAATGCACTCCAGAGGGAAAGGAAGACCAAGGCACAGATTGCGCCCGCAAGTTGAGGATGACTTCAAACAACTCTGTGCGTGAAACTAGAGACAGCTTCCTAAGAACGGAGCTAGCTGTAGAGGTTTGTTGGTTGAGGCTCAAGTCCACCCCGGGCTGTAGCGCCACCTTAAGTAAGTATAGAGGTTCTAGGTTCACTGATAAGTTCAAAGTCAGGCTGTAGCTGCATATTTCCGTAATTTTTTTTTTAATGACGATAGCCGATGCTCTACTCGCAACCTTGGATTCCTCTTTGTCTGTGACCCATCTCGGCTGAAAGCAGAACCGAACTGTGTTCTCCAAAATATGGAACAATAAGTAGTTTTACGCTTAAACAAAGAAGCACCCAAGGATCTCTTGATATTCGCTAATCGAATCCAATTCACAAAGTGGTTAAAGACGCACAATCATCAGCTTCGTTGTTGCTCGTCAGATTGGCTCTTAAATTCGAAGAAAAGGCAAGTTTTCATATTGGCGACGTCATTTAGAGCGGATGGATACCAATGCTCCGGCCCGAAAAGCCCTCGACACTATTCCCGAAGGACGTAGGAGGAGAGGAAGACCGCGACTCAGGTGGCGCACTCAAGTGGAAGAGGACCTCAATCAACTTGGAGTGCAAAACTGGAGACAGCTAGCGGAGACTGTTGATTGAGGCCCAAGTCCACAACGGACAGTAGCACCACCTTAAGTAAGTAAGACGTCGATATGCATCCGAATGGTACTTGAAGCAGAGCAGTCTCAGGGTAATCAGCATAACAGGACAAATGTTGGAGGGAACTGAAACAAAATTCCCAAGACTGCAGTAGAAACCTTAACAGGATCAGGGAAGGGACTTAACTAAGTATATAGGTCAATGAGCCTCCTTGTATTTATTTGATAAGACATTTAAAGCATCATTCAGTGACCTTCTGAGGAATTTATATTTTGACGGCGCGATCGAAACGTGGCAGCTTAACAGACAATTACAGATAATGAATTTACTGGAAGTGTGTCTTGGTAGAAAAATCTTGCATAGAGTTAAAATTTAAAAAGGCTAACACTCCAAAAACCCCATACATGTTTCAAAAATAAACTTAACGAAATAAATAAACAAATAAAAAATGATAATTTGAATTTACCGAATTTAAATTAGATTAATTCGTCATCTCTGACTTTCTAAGTCCTTTCTAGTATCTACAAAAAATATTTCATTCACAGAACTCACTCAACCAAAATCAACGATACCCTATCGTCTCTGCAACCTTTGCATTTGCAATGTATATAAAAATAAATTCTGAAACTTTATTTTAACAAATCCCATTATCTTTAAAGCGACTCACATTTTATCTCCTAGAAGTCAGGGCAAACACTAATGAGCCCGGACTTTCTAATTATTAATAATTCCGCTAAATAATTGTGCAGTGGCTTCATTCTCCTAAATGAAACGAAATTCCCCCATTCCCTCCACGAACATGAATCGCTTTCGTCGTGTTCATTCCTAGGAAGAAAGAGAAAGATCTCCATCCCCATTACTTCAATCAGTGAAACTAAAGGGATGAAGGACTTGGAGGCGTAAGGGAAGAGAAAGTTCTGTATTTCTTTTTTAATCTTCTCCAAGCGACATCTGGCGATGAATTAGCCTCTGAAATTAATTATAAAACGCAGTCAGGATTACTATGCACAGGCCACAGTGAAAAAGGACGAAAACTAAAAGTTCATATTCCAGTGCTGGTCTGAGGCGAATTTTAAGATATTTTCTGGGATATGGTTTTGGAAAATATTAACTTTTGATTAATGCGTTGAAAGGCAGGGATAAGTGGGCACTTAAACGTCACGTCGATTGAATACAAAACTATAAGTAAGTCAGATTAACTTTTACTGAAAAGATGTAGTTCAAGGATGTTTCTTTTTGTTAAACTGGGTTTCAATTAAATGGAGCTTCTTTGGAACATCCGGATAGCCGAATTAGCCATTGTCATTGGCAAAGTAAGCACATCTCATCTACTACCACGCCCTCTATATTTTTTTTAACAATGAACAACGCTTTTCTCTTTGTTGGAAAGCCTGTTATAAGTTGTGGAAGCTGATGTCAAGTGAAATCACAGTGACTAAGTGACAAGCATCGAGTTGCAGCATACCTTATGCTGTGCTGCAGGGTCGAAAGATCAAAACTCCAAAGGAACAAAACTGATTATAAAATGCAATTGATTAGCCGACAAAGTTCGTGACATTATCAAATTAGTTTAGGATTGTCTTCAAAGAAGAGTTAGTCACCTAGAAGACTATATAGACGCTATATTAAAGGACAATTTCCTGCATTAATGGACTAGGACCTTCTATACAAAAAAAAAACGATAAGCACGACCCTTATTCGTTCCATTTCAATCCACCCCTGAGCAAAAAAAAAAAAAAAATAAATAAAAAAATATATTTCTCATGTATTACGACAGCAGCTTCCTGACCTTTAAAACTTGGTATCCAAACAAAAACACAAAATTTAAATAATTAATTTTTAACTCACATCAACTTCGGTTGCAGTTTCCGAATCGCCGCTCTCACTGCCCTCGGGTAAATCATGCAATTCAGCAGCAATGCAGGTGGGCTCATCCACCGAATTCCTCGAAGCGGACTTTTGCGATGGTATACTACGTCTGGACTTAACGCTAATACCCGATTGGGAACGTGGCAGTTGTGGGGATACACCGCCTCCATCCGAGCTAGTATTTTCGGCGGTCTCAGCGAGTGATTTGCGTGATTTATTTTGAGCATCATTTAAGTGTCTGAAAAATTTAAAAACCAACAATAAAAATACAAAAATTGAATTAATATTTAATTGAATCTGAGTGATGGGGAAATTTTGTTTATATACTTATAGTAATCCAATGCATTGCGGACTGGAATTATAATCAGTTCTGTTAGCTCGGGCACCAACTCGCCGAGAGCTTCAAATAATGGCAGTAATACTAGACCGATGAATCGAACTTGTGAGCCTGGCTTGCTAACCTTGTCAGGATCCATGAATGGTGTAACGGGGAGGCCTTCGGACTTTTCTGCAGCACTTTGAGCGAAAAATTCTTGCAATAGACGATCTAGCCATGGTTCGGCAACGTCCATGGGACGGGCCTCATTCGAGATGTCGGCCACTTTGATAAGGATCATACAGAGCTGCAAGAATGTTAATTTAATTGAGATAAGAGTTCAGTATGTGGTTTTGATAACTTACTAGGTTAACATGTGATCTATTCGAGTAATCAAATGTTGGTGTGACCTCTTTGAACTGGTCGAGAATCTCATTGTGGCGAGCCATGTCTGTGGCCAAGATACAACGAATTATTCCCTCTCGGATGACGCTAGAAAGAGCAAACAAAAGGTCTTTAAAGGACTATAACAACAAAAGCTATGAACATAGAGTTTCAAATATACAAAACCAACAAATTTTCGTTTTGTAGTAAAATAAAAACCGACTTCAAATAATTCGTAACACAAATTGATTTCGTCTCGAAACACATAAAATTTTTAAGCGAGTGAAGTTATGACCATAATTGTAAAACCGTAAAAATGTTAACGGTTAGAAAAGCCAAAAAAAGAATCCGTCAGTTTATATTTCATTAAAAATAATAAAACCTCTCGCTTAAACGTCTTAGAAAATAAATGTAAGAGTTACGAGTCCTTCAAAACCCCAAGTAAACACGCCACCCTTTTATTTGTATCCTAAACTAATATCTCACGACATCCTCCGTGCTCCGTTAGCAACATTCAAGTGTCAAATACGCGAGAAAAGTGTGTTTTCTTTTACTTTTCCGTTATATAGTTTGCTCATTCTCAAAAGTTTATGTCGTGTGTGTTTTTCTTTTTTTCAGCATGCAAGTTGTTTATTTTTGAGAAAAAAAAACATTCAACTGAACGTAACGTGTCACCAAACTGCATTACAGTCCCCGTATTCCATTTCCAATATACGAGAGAGGTACAATTTATCACAAAAAAAGAACTTATAATCGAACTCTGGCATAAGCTCGAGTGAAGCCGTTTTTGCAACTTTTGTTTACAAACTTTCAAGAACCCACATTCACACACGACGACGACGATGATGCCGTATATCGTCGTGAGTCGTTATCGGTCGTTTGGTGGCGTTGCGATAGTGCATAAAGTTTTATCCCAAGTCCCAACATCACTATTCGCGAAAACACATATAAGTCCTCTGTTATACTTGTTTTCATTGCTGGTGGCGCTGGTGTCCTCGCTGTTGTCTGCCAGAGGCGGCGCGGCGGGTGAATGGTCGGTTGGTTGAATAAGAAGAAGACGCAGCACTATGCAGATGAAGAAGATGAATGCATTTGAAGACTGGAGAGAACGCGATAGTTAGTGCAAAAGTTTTCATTACAACTTTGCGTGCTGGTTTTTCACTTTTAATGTATAGAGTCAGCCTTCCCCCTCTCAGTTCAAAAGGTTGCACGTTTTATTTGGATGGGTCTGTGTTTTGACCGTAGATATGTGCAAGTTATCTTTGTCCTCCTGACAAAAATACAAACACACTGACAAGTCGTTGCACATCGTCGTCCTGACAAAAACTGCTACCCATCTACTCATATTACAGTTTGAAGGATATAATTCATTTTCCTCAACCTGCGGCGGCATTGTTGTTCCTCCTGCCTCTCAAGCAGCTATAAAAGTTTTTCCTAGCGTTGATGATGACGAGAGAGTTTCAGAAAGGTTACTTTTGCTAAGCTAGTTTGTTTTGGTCGGAAAAGAGTTGATTTAGAGTGGGTCATATGAAGTTATATTTAAGCAACGAGTGGACAAATGTTTGCATTCGTTTGGTTTTCATTTAGTTTTTCTTTGGACGGTAGAGTTTTGGGTTGGCTTTGGGTGACGGCAAGGAGAAACGTCATATTGAAAGGCTGCTCTCACTGCTTCCTTTTGATAAAAAGAACATCAATTCCAAGTGAAATCAAAAACTAATTAAATAAAAAGGACGAACTTTGCTTAACGAAGAGTAAATCACAGATGCTTTGGTCGAGAAAGAAAAGTTGGGTATTTTTTAGCATTTTGTGAAGGTAGATGGGATTTTATTTTTGTTTTAAAGAATCTTGGAAGATTTGTGGACACATTTTAATTAAAATTAATTAAAATTTTTCTTGGAAAGTGAAGAGGCTTCTTTTTGACACTGCCATAGTCAAAGAAGATAAGACGGAAAAAATGAACAGCCTGAACCATCGTTCTTCAAACTTAGCTTTTTAAAGGCTTTTTAGTCCAGGTCGGACCAGGGCCTCATCTAACAAGCAAGACTCTAGCCAGTTGGGCCGCTAGCTACTGTCTCCAGTTTCACAGGGATATCTGTGCTCCACCTGAGTCGTTGTCCTCCTCTTCGGCGACGTCCTTCTGAGTTGGATTCGAAGTCCCTACGGGCCGGAGCATTATTTACCATTCACTCTACATGACCCAACCATCTAAGTCGTTGGACCTACACTTTTCCGGCTACGTCAGTGTCGCTGAATAGCTCTTACAGTTCTTGATTAAATCTTCGTCTCCATTATCCATTAATGCAGACTGAACTAAAAATCACTCAAAGAATTTTTCTCTTGGAGCAGCCCCAAGCGATTGGCTTCACTCCTTCACTTAATTTTAGCACTGGTATTATTGTTTGAGCTTATAGCGGTTAAATCTTGGGTGTCCTGTCTTGTTTAGACCCATCTTCCAAAGCTGCTTCTCAAGGACTCGCAAATGCTCCACTGATATCTTCCAATTATGTCAATGTGTCAATGAATACGCAGAGTATTCGTTTTTGACATCAATTGCATCCGCTAGGTTTTTTTCCTACCATGATGGAACAGTTTAAGTTTTTCATTGTCATCTTACACAGGCGAACAAGTTTTTCTAGGACGCCCTATGCGGCCTTGACATCGATGAAAACGTGGAAGGTATCGATTTGAAGTTCCTGTGTCTTCTCCTGTCTGAAGTCACACTGATAAGAACATATCAGGTTATTGACGAAAGGCTTCAAACGTTTACACAAACAAGACCTTGTAGGTGATGTTTGAACACTTATACTTCTGTAGCTGGTGCAGTTCAGGGGATCATCTTTCTTGAGGATCGGGCATACGATGCTGAGATTCCATTTGTCGCGCATGACTTCCTCCGTGTGCAGCGTCGGTCGGTCGATGTATCATAGTCTCGAGGTAAACAATTTAAAAAAAAAGTAGATTTAGTTCTGACACGACTATAAGCGTCCTTGAAACTAGTTACTGACAATTTTTTGTCTGTAGAGTTTCTCAACTATTTGGATAGACTTTTCCAAGATTCTCGTTTGTCAAGAGCAGCTTCACCGACCTTTATGTAATGTTTACGGAATACCACCATGGTTTTGATAAAAGCGTAAATATATATATGGGACAGCCGCTCCTGAGTCATAAAGTAGTCGACTTTGGCTCTTGATCATGCTTTTTATTACTAATTTAACAAGGACTGCGTCTTTTGTTTTGGCGGTTGTGGAGTACACAAGGATGGGAACATTGTCATCTTTTTTACCTTTCTCGCTTTGTGCTCAAAAAAATAAAATATATAGCTTCTTAATGTAAAAATAAACTATATTATTGCTATTTTGTCGAACTCCTTTATTACTTGTACATATGGATATGTTAGGTAATAAGGGGTGTGCACAGCGTGAACTGTTGCATACACGGGGGCCTACCGGTCCATTGTGATCCCCTATAAAAATAAAAGTTAGTTTCGATGCTATTCAAAGTTGCCGATTAACGTAGACCGGCTCGTTGACGAACCAGTCTGTGCTATCTATAAATTTCCTCATGCTTGCCATTGAGATCTGTGCTAGATCATCTAGTTCCCCACCAAACCTGTTCCCGAAATGACGGATTCGGTTAGTTTTGAGGTTCGGACAGTCACAGAGCAGGTGTTTAATGATTTCTATTTCCTCCTCATCCTGACAGCTCCGACAGAATTTGGGTACAAAAACCCCTATCTTGTTAGCCATTGTGCAATGGTGCAATGACCCTTTAGTACACTTATCAGGATTTAAATGTTCTTTTACCCAGCGCTAAAATATACTGAGTTTCCTTTTCATTAATGTTAGGCCATAAACTTCTAGAAATTACGCAATCGTCCCTGGATTTCCAGGAGCTATTGATTATCTCATTTGATTTAAGGTCTTTCTTCGTCTTGAGTACCCCAATCGGGACGAGTGGTCCTCTATCTGAATGGTCGCTACTACTTGAATCTGCTTCTGACCCTTTCCTGGCTAGTTCATCTACTATTTCGTTCCCTTCTTTATTGCTGTGTCCAGGAACCCAGCAGAGTTTAACCTGGTTAGTGTGGCAGATTCTATTTAATTCTTTCTTACAGTTTAAAACTGCCTTTGGTCTCACTGGCTAAGGCTTAGATAGCAGCCTGGCTGTCCATGAAAAAAGTAATCTCCGAGGAGCTTAGCTTTTCTGATGTGCCATTTCAGCTGCTTTTTCAATGGCATTGATCTCGGCCTAAAAGTCAGCTAACATATGGATAACTATGAAGCGAGTTCACTGAGTTATTGAAATTGAAACTTACGAAGCTGATAGAGAATTTTGTTTTTCCCTTTTATTTGAAAATGAGCAAAATAAAAATACCTACAAAAATACATTAATAGAAGTACACCAGTTTTATTTTAATTTTGAATTTTCATTTTGACCTTGCCTTCTATTCTACATTCCAATAATTAAAATCCTTGTGTATATTTTATATCTCAACAAATAAATACTATACGCACACACATGCCTTCATCGATCGTATTGAAATAGCACATTGTTGATATATCAAATCAATGATGCATGAACGTAAGCATGTAAACTGTAAACAGCAAATGTATGCAATAGTCAATGAGAAGAAATCATGCTGTATTAAAGTCTGCTCTCATACCTACTGGAAACGTCACGAAGAGCCTTAAAGGAAGACTTCGTCAAGAAAAAAAAAAATTAAAATATTTTGTTCAAAACAAAACCAAACAAATTTTTTTCCTGCATTCGTCAGCTCGAAAATGTTTTTCCAGCTTTTTTGCTTTTCCTCTCCAAGACCAGTCTGGAAAACAACAACTTAATAAATCCTATCAAGAAGCTTAATTTTTTATTCGCGTTGTCTTGTCGTCATAAAATAAAAACCAATTGTCGTTAAAGTCTTATGGTTCACTTGACAATTTTCCAAATCTTCACTTCACCACAAAACCGCAACCATCCCCATTCTGGTGTCTGAAAGAGCCTTGTGTTTTCTTTTTTCATGTAATATTTTGTGTGTTTTAAATGAAATTACATGAAAATAAATTAGACACATTGTTGAAAAATACGAATTTTTTGTTTTTGTTTTTGATGAAGTCTATGATAAAAAGCTTTGCAATTAATCTTTTTCATTTAACATTTGTCTTTCCTTATCACTTCTAAGGAAACAAAATGCTACAAGACCAAAAAGGGATGTTAATTAATGCTCTGTGCGTTTGATGAAAGTGTTGAAAATGAATTAATAATTAGGGTCAACATTTAGGGACTTTATTAAGTCTGAAAAGCAAACATGTTCCTCAAATGTTTTTATTTGTTCATCTTAAAGGACATTCAAAAAGGCCTACAGTTATGGAGAAAAAATTAACAAATGTCGCCAATTATTATTCAACTCAAATAAACTTATTCGATCAGTGAAAGGAATTTTTCGAAGAACACACAAAATATTTGATTGAAACGATCAAAGAAGAAAAACTGACAAGTGCTCTTGGTCGTTTTGTGGTTGTTTTGCGACTTCCTTCGTCGTCCTTCAATTTCCTTAGAATGATAAGTTTAAAGTTTTCGATGTTGATGATGATTTTCCAAGTTCGAATGAGAAAACTAAGTTTCCTTATTTTACAACCCTATCTATTTCCTTGTGGTATATCTGGAGCCTTTTATTTATACGACCCCAAGGACATTTCTCAGCTTTTTTGCATCGATGTGCATTAGAAGGGGGAGAAACTGAATTCCTTCAATGACATCATTGTCGTGTTGTAAAAATGTTTCCATGTGCATTACGATTAAACTTAGTCCTGAGAATACCGAGAGGTTATCATTTTATGTACAGAAATATTTTAATTTAATCTTGACATCGTCATCGGAGGAAACGAGAGCCAAAGAGTGTCGTTAAAGTTTTCTAATTGGACTTTTATTTGTGTTGAACTGTTGGATGGTTGGAAATACTAAAAAAAAAAGAACTCAAAAAGGGACTGGCTGTTGACAAAGATTGAGTGGCAACAAGTGTTTGAACAAAGTACAATGGAACAAAAAAAGCAAACGTAGCACTTTGTATAGCTTTAAGCGAAATCACTATTTCTAAAAAGTAATTAAAAAGCAACACCGGTGGGAAATCATTTTTAAAATACATTTGAATGTCTGAATTGTTCTTATTTTTGCATGAACTACAAAGTAAGATAAAAAAGCAGGAAAACTTGTGCAGTCATTCGGGAAAAAAAAAATAATACTGGTCCCAAAGGATAATTTTAAAGGATTTTAACAATATAAGCAAATAGACAAATTTGTTTGGCTTATTGAAATTGGTACACTAAAGAAAATTAATAAGTTGAGGGAAGGGTGATTCGCAAAGCTGTCTTAATTACTCTTCGATTAAGCAATTTGACCACTGCGGGTAAATTACTCGGCAAACCTCTAAGGCGGATCACTAGCAGGTACGTGGGAGAGTTTCAGTTGCACTTGCAGCAAAGTATTTCCGACTGAAGATATGCACAGGACTTACGACATAACTTTAATCACCACTTTATTTCGTAAATTTATAAAATGGTTTCCTGTTGCCATTTACGGATTTCTTAACGCGGATTTCTTTAACAAATATGATTCAAGTTCGACAGGTGACAACTGCCAACCCTACTAACTTAAATACTCCAAATGAATAACGCTGTAAAAGTCTAAAATTTTTTTTTAAAATTCCATTAAAATAGACTCGGTTCGTTTCGCGTGTTTACGTCAAATTCTGTCGAAGTAAGGAGAAACACAAAATATTCCACATACGCCCCAGTGCCCCATTTATATCATGTGCAAAAATAATCGTTATTGGTGAAGATAGAAGGGGTCCGAGACTTAGTAGTAATATTTTAAAAGCACATATTTTTAATTTGTTTAACTTTCCAAGTTATGGTTAAAAACGACCTCATTTTTTTTATAAGCGTTTACTTCAAAATAAAATCACTTTTACAATTTCCAGAACAAGGCCCTTACAGTTTTTTTCGAGTCTTACTTGATTGTTTCCTGTTTTTTGTGAATTATTTTTAGTTTTCATTTCAAGTTCTTTATGCAACATGATTTTGAAACAAAAGCTTGTGTGGTGATAAGCACAGCCCTTGAAGAAACTTTTTTCACAGTTCAACCGCAGCACAACAAAAGCAATATAGGTAGGTAGACTGTTACCTTTTAGAGGCAAACAATACAACAATAGAATTCTGCCATCAGAACGGGATGTTCTTGCAACTTTGTTCTATTCATTCTTTAGTTTTGACTTTTTTATTCTTATTTTTCATATTATTGCAAACAGAGGGACAAAGAAATATATTGAGGTTAAAAATGAAACATTTTTTTCGTGCGTTTGACTTGCATAGAATGGAGGATTAAAAGACTGTTCCGGCAGAAGTTGGTTGTAAATATGTGCATTCAACTAAGTTAATTAATGAAAGAAGACCATTGCCGTCGTCGGTCCGTTCACTGTAAGTGATGAAGCAAAAGGGAAGAGCAAAATTATGTTAGTCAAAAACTAGTTTAACTTTTGGCTTAGTCACAGAAACCTTCTTTGAATGTTCATCGTTTTTAATTTCAGGTCTCGAAAATTTCGATCCACCAACCTCAACTCACACAGAGCACACCCACACATGAAGCATTTAAAATGAGAACTTTGTTTCTATTAAAATGAAAACTCTACCGATATATGTCTCCTTTCCATAGAACATTCTTGAACTATTATTATCATCGTCTACATTTATTTATCCCTCTACCGACTCAAGGATTCTCAATCTAAATCAATTGTGCGTCTTGGGAGACGAAATGTATTTCTCTTATTTTATCAACATTTTCTTGTCGCAGAGATTTATTGAACCACAAATTTCTTAATTAGTGGGTACGTGTGTAAGGTTTCTTTTTCAACTTAACGCGTGGCTGGATTTATATAATTGTTTGTATTTGATATTGTCAAAGAAGTTATTCTTAATTAAATCAACGAAAAGTGATTGGAGGCGCTTTGGATTGTTAGGACAAGGACAAGGAGATATAGAGATGTTATCTTTAGAACACGAGTTCTGAGAAATGTAACAAATCATTTTATTACAACTAATTACGATGTGGATGTCGAAATGTTTAAAAACAAAACAGATATTTTTTTCAAGAGTTGTCTTTGTCTTCAAAGGTTCAACAAGGTTAGCGTATTCAAACTCCTGAGCCATACTTTTTTTATAATGAACGCGCACTCAAGGGCTTTTTTTATTATCCTTTATATGCCAAGAGCACAGTGCGAGTATTTGGGAAAGGATAGAGGATGTAAAAGGAGATGTAGGTGAACATTGGTTTTGAATTCTTGAATATTGCAAAGGCTGGGGAAGACAGAGTGTGAAAGCGAGTTCCACATTCGCGTAGTACGGCTAAAAAACGATTCTCTGTAGATGCCAGTACGTCCGAAGTTGAAGGCGCGGGTATCAATAGTTTGATATTATACAAAAGAAAGCAAAGTTGATAAAGAAAATATTCCACATACGCAAGATTAACCCGTAGTAGTCTGAGTTTTTTGGCTTTGGAATTTGAAGTATAAAGAAACGGTTTCTTCTAAGCTTCCAATATGTGTTTGTATTGCATGCTCAGTCGAATATATATTGTTATTTTGCAATTGTTGCTGAAGATCCAAATGTAAAGGGTTTTCCAATAAGAGGTGTTATTTTGATATTCAAAGAAAAATGGCATTTTTGAAGATAAATTATCGGATGCCGTTAAGGTATGCCGTTAATAATGGAACACAACATCAGCCAAATGGCCGCCTCGATCACGCTTACAGGATCATATCCTTTTCATGAAATTTTCCATAGCCAAATTGCAAAGTGGCTGCCCTATTTCATCTTTGAGGTCTTGAATCGACGCCGGTGTGCTGTTGGCGTAAACCTTACCTAAAGGAAGAAGTCGCAAGGTGTTAAATCACGAGATCTCGGTGGCCAATTGCGATCACCTCTTCGAGAGATAACACGGTCCGGAAACTTTTTCCGTTTACGCATCCTCTCTGCCAAATGTTCACCATTTTCATAGTGAATTTTAATAATTTCAATGCGTTGTTGCAGCGTGTATCGTTCCATTTTTATTAATGGCGAAGTTTCTACTTGTCAAACGTCAAAAAAGACAGCTTCAAAAGTGACAGCTACCGAAATAGCAGGCTACTCAAAATAACACTTCTTATTGGAAAACCCTTCATAAGTTTGGTCGATTTTCTGCAGTGATTGAAAATTAAAAAAAAAAAATCGACAGAGGGCGACTGATTTAGGTACATGATAAAAACAAAGCCCTTAATTATACATTTTTCCATGCCAGGGGTTAGATTAAAGCATCCAGTATGTGACTTAAGACTTCGAAATACTTATAAGTTCTATAATGTTTGACAAAAGCTTTCAAAGATAAATAAACTTACTTGAATGATTCTCTACTGAAATGTTTGAATATATTGCATTCGGGATGTTCCAGCAAACGAAAAGCGATTGAACAATGATGGTTTTCCAAAGGTGAGATGTCATTATACCTTCAATAAAAGAACAAACAAAATTAATAACATTCAAAATCGAAAAAATTAAGCAAAACAAAAATCGATTTACCTGAGAGCCAGCTCTGTGCGTGCATTTATTTGATAAATATTATTATAGCCAGGATGATCGAGATCATGACATATGCAAGAGACTAAAAGAATCAGACATTCCAATTCTCCGAGACGTGATATCAGATTGGCTTGTCGTGTAATTGCATACATCTGAAATTGCAAAAAAAAAGAACAACAATGAACAATTGTTAATTTCAACTCAACTCAAAACATAATAATAATTGTGTTAACATGATCGAGAATGAAAAAATGTCCTTGTACAAGTAATAAACATGAGAATCATGTTTCAGGGAATATAAATGTTCGACACACTTAACCGAGTCAGTAGTCAAAAATGGAGGAAAAATGATTTGCGAAACAATTGAAAATGAAAAATACCGTTGTTGTCGTTGACTAAAGTGCTTTCAAGGATTCCTGTTACCTTCAAATAATTGTTCTCGTTGGTATGGTAGAAGATACCAAGTCGTTTTCTTTTCACATTTTGTCTTGCTTTTCTTTTTGAATGGTTTTCAAGTTATTATCTTTTTGTTATTTTATTTGTGTGCTGGAAAACTAATTGCGAATGCAGGTCACATCTGAGCAGACTTGCACAACTACAAACACTCGGTATGTATGATGAAAGCTATTGCGGCTATAGAGTGGTACGAAAATCAAGAAAATTTCTAGAAAACCGAATATATCGGGGAACCCGATAGGTGCCTAATCGGTTCATTGCAGAATTTAAGTTTCATCACCTCCAAGTCCTTACCTAGTGATGGTCTCTTGGTTAAAATTGATTCTTGTATCTGGACAAGTTTTCGAAATGCAAGGACGCTCCTCGACGCGGGAACTGACGTTGGGAGGTGAGATAAATCTCTACAAATCGCATATGATGACCGTTTATGTAGTCGAACCTCGTTGGCCCTTGTGGGGTTAGTTAAGAAAAAAACTTTTAAGAAATGATATATTTTTTAAGAAAACGTCAAAATTTTCTGGACAGCCTATTGTAGAAATGAAAATCTAAGCGCCCACCCATACTTTAACAAAGATCCATTTAAAAGAGACTAAGACTAAAAATATCCTTGCAACAACTGTGGCATCAGCAGCACTGTAGAAGTAGTATACGGAACACGTAGTTTACTATACGACCAAGTAGCACAAACAACATAACCCAACGGCTAACAGCTCTTAATGGAAGTAGTCTCCTCAAATTTGTGATGGCAGCATTTCTCATATTGCTTTTTCATTTCTATTTAATTTTTTTTTTCTCAAGTGCCGAATGGAATATTCACAAAATCGAAAGAAAAGAACTGAAAGTTTTCAAATGAAAAAACGAGAGGAAGAAAGTGAAATGAACGCAATAAAAAAACCGAAGCTGAAATTTGAATTTTTAATGTTACTACCTGCCGACAGGTCGTGTGTCGGTCGGTTGGTTGCTCAGCAATTGAGGAAGGGTGTTTTGGAAGGTCTAAAATGGCATTCGATTTGAGGTATGGCGCAGTAAAATTAATTCGTATTGAGAGTCTTGTTAATTAGTTCTGCAAAGCTTATAAAAGTTCGTAATTGAAACTCATTGATGGGTATAAGAGGGAGGTTATAATGGTGATGGCAATGCTAATGGACACGAACAGAAAGGGGAAGAACACTGGCAGAAGTGTAGTAGCAAAGGCGTTTTAATTGTTCAAGCTATATGTACTTTAGCTTTCAGATAAATCCGATTAACATTTAAATAGTTCACTCAAAGCGAATCACTCAACTGATGGCTAACTTGATAAATCAGGGAAAATTAATTCTAAAAATAATGTTAATATTGTTGATTACAATTTTGGGAGGAGCGGTGAGCGGATAGCTGTGAAGTTAATTTTACAAAGAAAGGCAAAAGTTTTCCGTCAATAATTGACTACGGTTTTGGAATTTAAGGTGAGGTCCTCATACTATGGCTAAGGGATGGGTCAATGTTGACAGGCTAAGTTACTTTTGAAAAGTGTCTGTCAAACTTGTTTCAAACTGTTCGAAGCAGAACGCCCAAGGCATTTAAGTTTGAATTAACAATTATTTAACGTGTCGGGGTTTTGAAACACGTTTTGTGGAGGGGTGGGGAGCGATTCATAGGCTAGAGTTATGTGAAGGTGACCCATCATCTGTCTGTTTCCCATTGACACTATATATGGAAGGTGATCACACAGCTGCCACGCCCATTTTTCCTGTTTAAATTTGTTTGATGAAAACAATTCCAATGACTTGTTGTACAAATTTATATTCTGGACAGTTATGCCTTTATTTCTCTGTTTTTTCTGGGCAATCGTTGGTTCAACATACCGAAAACTCGATTATTTCACGCAATACAAACTTGTAGATGTGGTTTGAGCGTGCAACAAGGCAAGGGTATATTGTTCTAAGCCACTTAATTAAATTTGTTATTTTAAATAGACTTGTTTCCTATTCGACATGTAATTCAAATGCATAACAGAAGATGCATTTCTTTGTCCATTTTCAAAATCCATTAAGGATTCCTTAAAATTAGCTAAACTAAAAATAGGTTTCAGCCACATTCAGGCCATCGTCAGCATTAAAACTGATCCAAAAATATCCCTTCTTTTTCCATACAAGCATTCAGAAACTCAGTCATACCGAATTCAGTTCTCAACATTCTAAAAATAATGGCCCAATATTTTTGATTAATATCATAGCTTATTTTAGTTGTCGACTAAATACATTTTTTAAGCTGTTTCGTTCTATTTTAAAAAGTAACCACTACACAATTACACATCCTATAATGCATAGAGAATTTTTCAAGCAGATTCATTTTGGGCATCTTTTTTTTATTTTCGATTGTGGATGAGGCCGATAAGAAACACTCAAGATTGATTTGGTTTGATTGCGAGCGAAGCGAGCGGAAAAAATTTTGCCCAAAAGAGAATCAATTTGGGGTGTGGAAATAAAAAAATTCGCGCGAATTTTTTTATTTCCACACCCCAAATTGATTCTCTTTTGGGCAAAATTTTTTCCGCTCGCTTCGCATTCTTGTGGTTATAGGATGCCCTACTCTCGCCGTACTTTGACATCTCAGAGTGCAACGCTTTATTTTTTCAAAGTTAAATAGATTACTCGTACCAACTAAAAGGGTCGATAACAGAAAAGTGTGGATATTGTTTTCTGAGCATCAAAAAAAAAAATAATAATAATATTTAACGAGCAGTTCAAACAGCAAATCAATAAACATTAAATTTTGTGCCTCTTTTGCAGGCATATTGTAACAAAGAGAGCGTAATATTTTTTCTTAATTCCATTTTGGTCAAGAGTATGCAATCTTTAAAGTCCATATTTGGTAAATTCTTTGCAATTGCAAGTCCTTTGGAAATGAAGGCTTTCTTAAAGACAAAAAAAAAATGTACAAATGTATACAGATTCAGAGTACATGTGCACTTAAACCAGAAGCCAAAAAAATACAAAATGCAGAGTTAAAAATAAATGAAAAATGTTTCAATACCCTTTGGTCTTTTGGTGTTGCATAGATTTGAAGATTTTCTTATCATTTCAACTCTCTGTCATTCTTATGGTTTGAAAAAAAACATCCTTTCTCTGCTCTCACAGTCGAGATGTGTGTCTGTATGCGTTGGATACATCCATGCATACAAAAATGTTACATTTTTTTGTTCGATGTACTGTGCAAAACTGTACAATCGATTGGACAAAGATAAAAGGAAAAGGACAATGTAGAATGCAATATGTTGCACATCACTTGGCCAAAGGAATATACATTTAAAGAAGGGGATCCAGATCCATACGAAATAGAACGTGCAGCACTTCAAATGACACTGGACCTTTTATTGTTATAATTCGACGAAACTACTATTTGGTCTCTATTCACTATATGAATGTATGTTTGAGTAAATCAATGTTAAAGGACTTTTAAGTTGAATCCTAAATGACAAGTTTTGTTTCTAATCCTTTTTATATTTGCTCAAGATGCTCGCTCAAGTTTCTTTTAAGTGCGAACATAAAAATAAATTCCTTCGTGCATTTTTTTGAAAAGATAAAAAAAATATAACACAATAACTGGAGGGAGTGTATAGATGACTTTTCGTGAATAGAATCATCTACCGAACGAATAAATGGATAAATAAAATTTACGTTGATAGCTGCTGTTTGTCTTCTTTCGGTTTTCGCCTTCTAGTCGTACTCATCTTACAAGGACATTCTATCTTTTGATGCTTATTTTAGTGTGTAGTATTCTTTCCATGTAGCTAAACATGTAGGTATGTGTATTCGAGTTTGTTGACAGAATGTCCTTGTAACATATTTTCTTTTTTCTGTTTTCTTTTTTTAAGGATTTTGTTCACTTTTAACAACCAAAAGCTTTGTTCTTTTGAAATCCTCATATTGTTAAGGAAAAATGTTACAGTTTGTATTTATGTTAGTACCTGAAGAAAGTACTTAAAGCATTTTTCGACGATAAAAAAATGTTTCAGGTCATTGATTTTAACTTTTCGTTAGATTGTTTGTAACAGGTAAGTATGTGAACTATTTTCAGTTGACAAAGACTATTATTATCAGGTATTAAAGAATTTATTTAACAATGAACTTAGTAAGAATTCTGCATGTGTCTTACTCCCTCACTTTATTTGTTAAATTCTTATTTACGTCTGTGAATGTTTTATTAAGGCTAAAAACACACCGAAGCGAACAAAAAGTCTTTATGTCTTCCGACAAAAAATCGTGTCTTTGTGTCCATTGCTCTAAAGAGGCAACACACACCGAAAAAGGCACTACACCATAAAAAGTCTTGTCCCCTCGACACGACACGGCAAAAAGTCTTGTCCACTCGTCGGTTGCCGTTAGTACATTGGGTTACATAGGAGCAAAATACACCGAAGAAGACAAAAATGTGGGATAAAATGTCAGAACCTAAAACTATACACCGTCTTATGAAGCTCCAGAATGAACAAGACAAACAAAAACGTGTCCGTTGTATAGGAGCAGCACACACCGAAGCGGACAAAGACAAGACATTTTGTCTTTGTCAGCCTCAGTGTGGGGTAGAATGCGATACGACTTTTTGTCGAAAGACAAACTGATCAATTAATCACCTGCAGTGAAGACTTCTCTTTCTCTTTCAAAAAAAAAAACCATCATGGCGCTAAATGTCAGCTGTCCCTGTCATTGTCAGTTTCATTGAAAGAAATTCATCTCGTGATAAGTAAGAAATAGATGCGTTCTGATAGGCACATAAATGGTGGGGGTTTGTGTTTGCGCTGTTGTACCTTTATTTTTATTGTTATTTATCAACTTATGAATCATACTATACAAAAATATGAGGACGAAGAGATAAAAGTCTTGCAGATTTTGAAATTGAAAACAATTTTTGATTAAGAAACTAGTAGCAGGAGAATATTGAGGCAAGAACAAAAAGAATAGAATTGTTTCAAAAGTTTGAAAGTAAAGAAAATATTAATGCATATTAAAATAGACATAAATTTGAAGAAAAAACATCGAACTGGGGGAATCTCAACAAAATATTTTATGAGTTCCAAGAACAAAACCTTTGAAATTTTTAATTGCTTATATGAAAACAAAAATCTGCTATGATTTCCCAAAATTGTTTCGAGTCATGGTGATTTTTTGTGTGGGAAACTTTAGAATGGAAAAATTCAAGGATTACCTTGTACCTAATTTGAATAAGCCTTCAATTCGACATTCCCATCCTACAACGCTGGGAATATGTTTCAATTTAATTTTATTGATTTTCTTCTTGTAATTTCCTCAGAGAGGTAGAGAAAGAGAGACAAGCCACATTCACAAGAAAAAAATGTAAGTACCTACATAAATGATCTCGGTAATGGTTTGTATGAACTCACCAAGGAAAGATGTTTTTCTCCAAAATAACAAGCACTTTCATCTTCCTGGTTGTTATTTTATGAAATGCTTACAAAATCTGAATACTTCATGTATGTTTTTTTGTTTTAATTGAACCAAGGAAAACAATTCCCTAGGCTGTTCTAAACATCAACAAGATAAAAAATGGAAAGAATTTTCCAACAAGAATTTTCCAAACCTTACTTCATATTGGGAATCATTCCGAACGATATTTTTGCAAGGTTTTTTTCATCTCGTTTACAACCACTGAGGAAATCATTGGAATTTGTTCATTCTCGATGTGCAATCATCATTCTAGAGCAACTCTCTGAATATCCACACCGAAAAGCCACGTTCCTGTTCAATTATTCCTAATTAAACACAACTATCCAATTAGTTCCACACGATATGATGCAAGCGGAACCGAAAATCATTTCCTCAAAGCCTTGACAGTCTTAGAGCGTGCAGAGTGCTGAAATTCGTTCAATCGTCCAATGAATCCTGAACGATGGGTGGGTGGATAGAAGAGAACGAACTACAATGTGTCCGTTTTGATAAAAGTCAATGTTCATCATCATCACCGTCACATGCTTGTCAGTATATCGTGCGTCGAGTCCAACATGATAAAGAGGCATAAAAACCCGTCAAAAAAAAAAAAAAGAAAAAACATGAAGCTAGACTGAACAGAAGGGACTTCCAGAAACGTGTCGAACCATCCGATATTGACATGTGACATCGACATATCAAAGGATACTCTTAATCGTAAGCATTATTATCATTTTTTTTTTCTTTTACTCACCATTTGTGCCACACAAAAGCAATGCCGAAAATTATGGAACGGAACTTCGTTATAGTGTTTATAGACTTCATAAAGCCATTCGCGTAACGTGTCCATCGGTATATGGAATTTGTGTGTGAATCCCAGCTCGATAAACATTGTCTGCATCAAATGAATAACATCCGAATCGCTCCAATCGTACGAATCAAACGAGGGCAAACGCAGAGCAGCCTTCACCTCGTCCGAGAACGTTGTATCACATATCTCCAGGAAGCGTTTCTTCACTTCGGTGTGCTTTGGTAAACTACTTTTTCGGTGTGGTGGTCCCATAGGACGTTTCGATAAACCTGCAAATGGAACAACAAAAACAACACACATTTTGTTAGAACATAGTTTCTGTCTATAATGGTGGTGTGTGTGTGTGAGGGAATATAAGGATTATCCTTTCCTGATAGAGAGAAAAGGAGTAACCAACAGCTAATCTAAATAAAAATTCAATTAACTTAAAAGGGGAGTTGGTTCGTTCGGCTTGATTGTACATACTAGTAGGCTTAGGGAGTAGGCGGCGGCGGTAGAGGTGCAAATGCAAATCAGTGTTGGTTTGTATACTTAGTAATAAAACCCAATTTCGGAAAAAGGGATAATCAACTGTGTTCGTTTAGTTGTGCTTCTACATTTTCATTTTCAAGTGGTGATAATTCAGATTTGAAATTGTGGAGGCGATAAGGGCGTCGAGTTGACTGGAGTGGATAATAATGGTATTTGCACCTAGGAAGTGAACAATTAAAAGGATTTCTTTCTGGCAGGAACTTGAATTTATTTTTTGTGCTTGTATTTTTTTCTGTTGTTGTTATAAATGGAGCAATTGGAAAAATGTAGACTTTTACAAGTAATGTTGGTTCGTTAATTTGAGAATTAAAGGCGCATGGTAGGAAGTGTTGAAATTTGATAATCAAGATTATCAATTAAAGTTGGTTTCAATGGGTTGGAATTCGGAGAGACTTACACATTGATAGGTGTAGATAAGACAATTTGCATTGAAATCATTCTGATAACTAAATCTCATTATCAAAGTGAACTCATTTTCAAATTTTTACAAACAATTGCGATGATAAAATGGATAATTGTTGGATCCTACATAAAGAAATAAACAGATACGAATTTTTGAAACCCAAAAAGCTCATTGGTGGATATGTCGACGTGGATAAGTGTTTTTACTAAATAACCTGCAACGACGGAATTTTTCCACCAAGGCATTGCAAAATAATCAGTGTAAGATTCACCGAGATTAGATAAACGATGGCATCACTAATTCCAGTTAGGATGAACTACTTGTTGTTGAAAAACGACCAAAGACTGCATGAGTGGGGCAGGGAACTAACTTCACTGGGAACTAAAGGGTTTTCCAATAAGAGATGTTATTTTGATGTTCAATGAAAAATGGCATTTCTTGAGATAAATGATCGAATGTTTATTTCATTATAAAGAAGAAGGTATGCCGTTAATAATGGAACACAACATCAGCCAAATGGCCGCCACGACCACGCTTACAGGACCATATCCTTTTCATGAAATTTTCCATAACCAAATCGCAAAGTGGCTGCCCTATGTCCTCGATAGCCGCACGAATTCCATCTTTGAGATCTTGAATCGACGCTGGACTGTTGGCGTAGACCTTATCTTTCACGTGGCTCCAAAGGAAGAAGTCGCAAGGTGTTAAATCACAAGATCTCGGTGGCCAATTGTGATCACCTCTTCGAGAGATAACACGGTCCGGTATCTTTTCCCGTTTACGAACCGTCTCTGCCAAATGTTCCCCATCTTTATAGTGAATTTTAATAATTTCAATGCGTTGTTGAAGCGTGTATCGTTCTATTTTTTTTTAATGGCCTAGTTTCTACTTGTCAAATGTCAAAAAATGACAGCTTCAAAAGTAACAGCTACCGAACCGAAATAGCGGGCTATTCAAAATCACACCTCTTATTGGAAAACCCTTTAAATTCACATGGGAATTAACTTCACCTCAAGTGGGAAATATTTTTTCACTTTTTTCCTGGTGAAGTTATATCCCAACTACGGTGGGAAATTACTTCATTAGAAATTTGTGTTAAGTTAATTCCCACTCGTTATTCAAAGATTTTCAGAGCAACAATTTGAGGTGTGAAAATATAAAAATTCGTGCGAATTTTTTTAAATTTCACACCCCAAATTGTTTCACTGTTTGGCAAACAAAATTTCGGCTCCCTTCGACCGCTTTGCAGTATGGTAGGAAATTTATAATTTTTTAACATTTGCACCATTTTTTATTTAAAAAGTATAAATTTTGTCTGCCCTAAGCCTTTTACGTTATTGTTCTTAAGTTAAAACAAAATTAAGAAAATCGATCAACCGGTTTGAATGGTTAGCGAACGTACAGAAAAAAGCTATTCATTTATATAGTGCTGACCAAACTTTTTAATGCAAACATTAAAACAGAAGAGCATCAGGGACCTCACGAAACTTTCTATTACCTACCCCACCACTTGAAATAAATTTGTCATTGATTTGGACGCAAATAAGCAACGAAACATGATAATATTGTGTAACTCTTATAAACATTAACAAGTGAAGGAAGTTCCCAATGAAGTAAGTTCCCTGCACCGCATGAGTACATATTTCAATTTCCCTTTTTTTTATTCTCGCCATCCACCTCCCCCTTCTGACCAACAGAACAGAAACATGCCATCAACTCTCGTCCCTAAAATTAATGTTTCACAAGTTTGTCAAACTTGATGAAAAATTAATGATCTGTAAAAAAATCCTCACAAAAAGAACATACCAATCTTTGATCTGATTAAAGAGATTCACTTCAAGTTTAAACAAATTTCCATTCGCAAGAGTAACTAATGCAAATAAATTTAAATAATAACTTATTATTAGGGACAAGTTTCCAAGAGCAAAACTAGACTCCTGATGACAAATTGCTAGAAAGAAAAAAAAATAAACACAAACATTTTGTAGAAAAACCCATACATCATCTGAATGATGTTGATGCCGCCCGTAATGACCAAAAGTTTTCCTAGACGGAATATTCATTCTAGAAAGAGGAGAGAGAGGCAACAAGGACACCCAGAGAGAACACGACAAAACCATGTTTGGTTTTTTTTTTTATTTTTATAAATGCGACGACAACATCCTTGAGAAGTAATGAAAATTTATTTGAGTAATTTTCGTTCTGTAACTATGGTTTGGAATGTTCAAGTCTTTTGGTGAGGCACACACTACTTCTCTAAACAAGACACAGGGAACTATTGAAGTTGGAATGGACGTTATTTTTAATGATTTTTGGAGGAAGTTTTGAATGTATGCCATGGACGAAACTTATGTGAAACATTAATGCACTCTTTAAAAATACTAACTGGACCTAACCACTTGTAATGAAGTGTTAAATTTAACAGCAGGTAAGGCTACTCTGAAACGAATAACTTAAACTTCTGTTTTCTGATTCAATCTAAAGAGGGAGAACTGAAATCTGTTTTCGCAGTTTTTTTTCCACTGAAAAACATGATTTTCCAATTTCTTAAGTAAAATGTATTTAACTAGCCGAAAAAACCCTGCGTTGCCGGGTTTGAGAATTTCTGCGAGAGAGCTGTAGGTAATAACGCCAGAGGGAGGTACCGTTTTGGACCAATACAAACATTTTTTTTTACATTTAATACATGAACGTTTAAAAAAAATTAAACTCGAGGAAGTTTAAAAAAAATCGTAGGAGGCGTTTTGAAGGAAATTGAAAGTTTTGGTTTTTGGCCAAAAAAAATCGTATGGTGGCTACCCTGAATATTGATCTTAAAACAAAAATAAAAAAAACTGGGATATGAGTTTTTGCTCAAACCTCTAATTTTTAAGTTAAGGCTGTAGGTGCCTGTAAACTTCCCGACAGACAGACAGACGGAATAGCCGGACCCACTTTTTTCGACTTCTCTATCATCGTAATGTCATATCTCATCCTCACTTACTTTTTTTTTTTACAAAAAATGTGTCGCAAGTAAAAAAGTTGATTTTAATTTACTCACCCGCAAATTTTGTTTTTAAATTCAGGAAACTGACAGCCGACATCAATTTTTTGAAATGTCTCTCTATTTTTCATTTCATTTCATTTCCAGTTCATTTCCAGTTCATTCTTCTAAATTATATTTAAGGCTGAACTCCTACTTAAGCTTTTGGACCAAGACAATGTTTACACTGAACATGCACGATTTTCTGTGCATAAACATTTTCGCTTTATGAAAATTGGGTACTTCGGTCTCTGTCAAAATTAGTTATAACTAACAACATTTTAGTAAGATATCAATGTGACTTTGACAAAATCATTAAGTGGAACATAATTCTGAATTATCAGTGAGATAGTTACTGTGACCACACAAATGGAATTGAATTGAATCCAAAATATTTTCATCTTCGAAATCTCAGAAAAAAAAATTCAGTTAGGGATGCATCAGACCAAAGTGCAAATACATAATAGGGTCAACAGTGGACACTATGACGTATACGTAATAATTGCGTTGCGTTATGGTGAAAATAAAAAGTTCTTCATGAATAACTCGGAAATATCATCGGTTTTTAAAGGGAAAATTGCATATTTTTGCAGTGCATTGGTTTTCAAATGGAAAACTGGAAAATTTCAAAATGCACTTTCGATGAAAAACTCGGAAAACTCTTTGGTTTTAAAAGGGAAATTTGCATGTAGTTGAAGGTGCATTGGTTTTCAAATAAAAAACTGGAAAATTTCAAATGAGTTTTCGAATGAAAAATAGAAAGATATTTTATGAATGAAGTCATATGAACATTTTTAAACAAAGCAATTTTGTGGTAGTGCATTGCACTGGTTTTCAAATGGAGACCTGAACCCATTTTGAAATTTTTCAGTTATTTATTTGAAAACGGATACACCTACAGTTACATGCAATTTTCCCTTTTAAAACCAATTAGTTTTCCGAGTTTTTCATGAAAAATTTTCTATTTTCCATTCGAAAACCCATTTTAAAATTTTCCAGTTTTCCACTTGAAAACGGATACACCTACAGTTACATGCAATTTTTCCTTTTAAAACCAATTAGTTTTCCGAGTTTTTTATACAAAATTTTCTATTTTCCATTCGAAAACCCATTTTGAAATTTTCCAGTTTTCATTTGAAAACCAATGCACCTACAGTAACATGCAATTTTCCCTTTTAAAACCAATTAGTTTTCCGAGTTTTTCATGAAAAAATTTCTATTTTCCATTCGAAAACCCATTTTAAAATTTTCCAGTTTTCCATTTGAAAACCAAAGCACCTACAGTAACATGCAATTTTCCCTTTTAAGACCAATGAGTTTTATGAGTTTTTTATAAAAAATTTTCTATTTTCCATTCGAAAACCCATTTTGAAATTTTCCAATTTTCCATTTGAAAACCAATGCACCTAAGCTCACATGCAATTTTCCCTTTTAAAACCAATTAGTTTTCCGAGATTTTCATGAAAAAATTTCTATTTTCCATTCGAAAACCCATTTTTAATTTTTCCAGTTTTCCATTTGAAAACCAATGCACCCACAGTTACATGCAATTTTTCCTTTTAAAACCAATTAGTTTTCCGAGTTTTTTATAAAAAAATTTCTATTTTCCATTCGAAAACCCATTTTGAAATTTTCCAATTTTCCATTTGAAAACCAATGCACCTAAGCTCACATGCAATTTTCCCTTTTAAAACCAATTAGTTTTCCGAGTTTTTCATGAAAAAATTTCTATTTTCCATTCGAAAACCCATTTTAAAATTTTCCAGTTTTCCATTTGAAAACCAAAGCACCTACAGTAACATGCAATTTTCCCTTTTAAGACCAATGAGTTTTATGAGTTTTTATAAAAAATTTTCTATTTTCCATTCGAAAACCCATTTTGAAATTTTCCAATTTTCCATTTGAAAACCAATGCACCTAAGCTCACATGCAATTTTCCCTTTTAAAACCAATTAGTTTTCCGAGTTTTTCATGAAAAAATTTCTATTTTCCATTCGAAAACCCATTTTAAAATTTTCCAGTTTTCATTTGAAAACCAATGCACCTACAGTAATATGCAATTTTCCCTTTTAAAACCAATGAGTTTTATGAGTTTTTCACGAAGAACTTTCTATTTTCCATTCAAAAACCCATTTTGAAATTTTCCAGTTTTCCTTTGAAAACCAATTTACATAATGCGAAATTTTCGTGCACAGAGATTGGAAAATAAAATCCATGCTATTTTTGAACATCGATGTTAAAATTTTCTTTTGTACAGAAAGTCGTGTCCAAGAGATCGCATGTAAACATTGTTTTGGTCCAAAAGCTTAAGTAGGAGTTCAGCCTTAAATATAATTTAGAAGAATGAACTGGAAATGGAATGAAATGAAAATAGAAAGACGTTTCAAAAAATTGATGTCGGCTGTCAGGTTTTTTGAAGATACAAACAAAATTTTCGAGTAAGTAGATTAAAATCAATGTTTTTTCCAATTAATAATTATTTCTTTTTCTTTCAGGGTATCCTACTGCACATTCAGTGCATAGCAGAAGAGTTGTATTACATTTATAAGGTATGACTTTTGTTGGTTTGTTGGTTTATCGACTACAAACATACAACCGACAAACAAACAAAAGTCTTACTTTATATATTAGTATAGATAAGGAAATTAATCTACCTAAATACACAAAATCAACATAAATTGATTCCTTCTTGACTGTAGAGCTCTGTATACAATTTTACGAGAGGAAGTGTGAGCAGATGCCGTTAATAACTTCATTTGTGTTATACATTCTTCAACCTAACATTCTCATGCTACCCACGCAAAAATGTCTGTCATCGTCGTCCACATTCGTGAACGAAAATGCCGAATGAACGTTTTTTTTTCTCTCATTGATTTGGTTACTGTATCATTGCGATGACACATCTCTAAATGTCAATTTTGCAAAATAGAATTACGCCGCCTGAAATCAAATCAAATCGAGAGAGTAGAACATCATTTATTACGAGTGGCAGATTATGGTGGGTAAAAGTCGTAAGTGTATGATTTAGTGTAGGATATTGGGAATTGATGTCGTTTCATGTATTTAAATGAATTTATATCCTATGGGTGTTTTCCTTCGTGAGTTGGCTGAATAATAATTTGTAAACGGCTGGAAGGAAAAATCAATCAGAATTGGGGTCCAGATGTTGTAAGGTTCAGGGTTTCGACCTAATACTAATGATGTAGACAAACAAAGCAGACATGACCTGAGTGAAAACTTCAAATTATTAATTTGAATACTATTTTCGAAGTTCTAACTTACTAACAAACCTTCAAGTAAGTAAGTACTTACTTGCAAAGGTATGTTTGCACTCTATCAGTCGCAGAAACCCAAATCAATCTGCGAGGTCAGGTTACTGAGTTATGATCAAAAGACCTTTCTTTTGGTTTAAGTCCTTAGCTTATTGTATCTCCTAGAAAAAAAATATCTTCTGGTACAAATATCGCGGCAACCAGAGCTCGGAATAAAGTTTGCTTTCAGTACTAAGCTCAGGATAATAAATATGATTTTTCATTAATTATGGAATGCCAATATCTTGGTCAGAAAAAAATCTTCCAAAAACCATCAAATGATGAATCAAAAGAAAGGTCTTGCCGAACACTATTCATAAAAATGGGTTACAACTTACAAGGCCTGGCAGCGGAGATACTGGTAAACATTTGAATTATTAAAAATCATTTCCCCGCAATTTTAAAGACAACCGTTGTACACTCGATTATAAACTTTCAATAAAAAACTCGTTTATTTCGATTTTCTTTTGAATAGTAATAAAAAAGTGTTTGCAGACCTCTAGAGCCAAATACTTAACCTTTCTTCGTCATGATTGGTTCTGTTTTTTTTTGCCCAATCAACCATAAAGCATTCGTCAAATCAACATTCAATAATTATGTTGGGCGTAATGATTTGCATTGAGTTATGTGAAGTTCTGTTTGAGTTACCTAATGCCCGGGAAAAAAGTATAAATCAAAAGGATGTTCGATAAAAATCAATATAGGAACGTATTCAAGAGCACTCGTGGCAATATTCCCATAGATTTAACAAAAAAAAAAGCACTAGAAATAGAAGTAAGCCAACTTCACTTCAAGCTTCAACATAACCTGTCATTTTTTGATTAATGGACGAAAAATCTCCGATTTCACCTTTGAACTTCGAATATCCTCTCTAATCGAACAAACAACACTGTGTTTTTTTTCCCCATGTCAAATATTTGTCCTGTCATTTTAATACATAGCTTGTCGCACTTATAAAAACACAACCTATCGTTATAACTAATTCAGCGTCAAAATGGAAAATAACATGAATGATGAATCTTTCTTTCGTTGAACGAGTGAGCACCGAGGACTGGCTAGCTCACAAAGCAAAACATAATGCCAGTGGCAGTGTGGCAGGTAGTATAGGTGAAAGTTCAGAGCAGAGACATAAGAAAACAAGGTATGCTATGCCATATGATCTTTAGATTTAGACAATCTCCCGAGAGAACTGTTTTGGAATTCGCAGCTGGATGAAAGATTGATATCCATTTCGTTCAATCCATGTCTTTTGACATGGTATAGCGAGACTCGAGAAGTTACATCGTATGGTGGACGTCGTCGCGTCTGATGAGACACTATAGCAACTTACGTAATCTCATGCAATATAGAATTCTATCATCCGTGCTAAAAATGTTTTCCTTTCCGGAATACAAAAGGATATACCGGAAAAGCACATGTACGTGCATAACTTCTGTTATTCATTCACTCAATTTTGTGTTAACAATAGTTTGGGTGGAGGGATATGGATTCTGCATATGGTACGTACGTGTTATGTGCACCTAGCGGCACCATTGCTCGTCACTTCTCAAGACCATTGGGACCATTTTTGACAAGGCTTACTCTTCCGTTTCGCTTCCGTTTCGTGGTCTTGCGACGACGACGACGACGGTTCTGTTGTCACTGTCTTCTCCCTCACTCCAAGTCGGATGAATGGATGAAAATTCAATTTTTCCCTGAGAAGGTACCATACTCTAAGTTAGATTGTTGTTTCTTCTTTAGTCTTTTTTTTTTGCAATTTTTTATGCGCTCTGAGGCGACACACAGGATAGGTGCGGTTATCCTGGGTGGTGTGTGTATGTATTAATAGGTCGGAATGCAGATGTTTCATGTGTCACGTAAGTAAGATACGGATACAAATTGCATTTCGGGAGACTGAAAAACTTTTAAGTGAAAATGGGAAAACTAGACGCTATGGAAGAGGAAGCTGGAAAAAAATACCAACTTTGTGTACCAAACGTCGAAGAGTATAGTCTTGATGTTTTTCTTTTGTTAAAGTACAAAGATATCATCCCGTGAGCTGTTGTTATCTTAAACTCGTGAAAGCAAAATATAGATTTTGAAAAGTCCTGATTTAAACTGTTGAACTTGGTTGGTCTTAAGCGATATACATAGTTGCTCTGAAGCAAATTGATTTCTGAGCTTTGTGATAAACCAAAAACAAACAATTTCAGGAATGCTGTTTCAAGATTCGAAAATCAGAAGTCATCATTGAAGAATGTATACCAAACTACCCTTCAAATGCAGCATATAAAAAATTGTTGTCTGTTCAATTAAAAGAAACACAAACACACTTGGTATGTGTGATAACATTCAATACAAAGCGGTGTTGCACAGACATTCCACACATTCCTGAATCCTAAGGACATTTTCTTTGACGAAATCCTTTCTGATTCTACTCTCACGTCAATATCGCTTCATCCACGCCTTCCAATGGAATTTTCCTTTCGAATGTATACTCAAAGAATCCTCCGACTAAGAGATGACAAAAAAAAAAGAAAAAATAACGATGAAAGTGAAAACGTGCGAATCAAATGAAGGATAAAGCTACTGGAATCAATTGATTCGCATTCACAAAGCGTCCTTCAGAAAAATAAAGCCTACGATAACCCTCACAACAGAAACAGAAACAAAGACAGACCATTGAATTGCGAAAAAGGATAAGTTGATGAAGATAATTCCAAATACGCACCTTCAAAGAGATTCCACTTGAGGAGATTTCATGCTCTCGGAGAAATGGTCTTAAGGCCAACGAACAGCCAGAAAAAATAGAAATTTGGAATTCCTTTGACAGTCGCAATTTGAGAACCATTCAGTAGCCTAATTCTTTTCTCTATCTCCCGAGTTGGTAAGCACATTCGCAAAGATTAAATGTAGCGAGAGCGAAAAAATGAAATGCTATTATTATACGCTCGTCATCAATTACGTTTGCCATCAATCATAAAGGTAGAGATGCCTTGTTTTATTGTTACATTTCTGAATAATGGAAGATTTATCTGAAAATCCGAATGTTTGGTGTTGTGTAAAGTTATTACTATAACAGCAGATCAGCAGATAAGACTCATCAATTAATTAATTTAATCGGTGGGACAAGTATCTGAGTGGGGCGTAATAATATATCGGATGGGAATTGTTTTTGACACAGAAGATGGGACTGAGATTTGGGTAATTGACCATCTGGAGGGAGCAGGATTGTCGTCCTTCACTTAAGGTATTTGAATTTCGAAATTTGACGGCACATTTCATTGCATAAACTTCACAAACGACAGTCAAAAAATGCCTGAAGATAACATTTGCTCAATATAAAGACAAACGTAGTACTGAAAGTCACGCACTTTCGAAAGGAAAAATTCTACGACGAATATTGAGCCCAAAAAGCGAGGAAGAAGAACAGAAAATCCTAACTCATAGAGCTACGTATGAATTCACCCTGTACAAAATACTGTGGGTGGATTAAATAAAGTGGCGCGACAGCTCTTGAAGAGCCAACGCCTAAGTGACTTACTCTCATTAACGCATCTCTGGGTGCGTGTGAAGAATTTAGGGGACCTACAATTTAACGCCGATTCCGAACGGCAAAGTAGAGAAGCACTTTTTCATGAGAGATTGATACTCTTGGAAGTTTTGTAAGTTCTTCGCAAGAGGCAGTGCCCGTGAAAGATGAAATAAAAACTATAGGCACGAGTAGGACCCACGACGTTCTGCTTAGCAGCCAACGCACCTATCCGCTATGCTGCGGACATTAGTCTAGCTATGGTCGATTAGTCCAATAATTTATTCCAGTGGGGGATATTAAAGTAAGCACCTGTGGCTGCAAAAGCCACACTAGTTTTGTCCACTCATAGTTAGTGTAATTTACATAAATTCAAGACAGGCTTAATAAGTTGAGCTTTAAATTAGCAGACACATTTTGAACGCCTTACGTAAGCCATTTTTTTTAAAAGAAAAAAAACACGTCCTTGAATGAGTAAGAACTTTTCATTTTCATTTTGCGAATTAAAATATGTTATGTTAATTTAATTAAACAACAATTTTGGCTTCTGATTAGAAGGTGAACACGAAAAACCTTACATTAAACAAAAATATATATATAAAGTTTACTTAACAAGCACTTCTTTTGCTGAAGAAGAAGTCATCTGCTTGTTTTGAATCTTGACACATTTTTAAATAAATAATAATAAAGTATATCACGCCCCCATTCCAACACATCAAAGAACCCCTCAAAACAAACGAGAGATGTGTTTGGTGTTTTCCAACAAAAGAATATGAATATTTATACAAATATGTACATTTTTTTTCTTGAGCCTCAGCCTCAGCCTCTTTGACCCAATAAAAATTCCTACTTTCATACAAAAACAGGAAAAAAACCACCATCTTAAAACACATAATAAAGGTCCTTATACCACTGCCTGGGGCTACTCATACCCTGCCCTTTCTCGCTCCGACACCTCATTCACATCACAAATCCAAGGTGATTGTTTTGTTCTGTTTACAGTGTTCACTGTACATTGTACAATTCCCAAAATGACTTCTGACGCATTTTAATAAACGTACCTATACCTTTTTTTTTTCTTTGAAGTCTTCGAAATCGTTTGCACATTTTCCTTATTTCTCGTGATTTAATATTTGTTCCTGTGGTTAAAGTGAGAGAAGACAACAGTGAGTCAATGGTTTGTCTCTTGCCTCTTTGTCTTTTGAACGCGCAAAATTGTCAGATCGCTCAGGAACTACTATGACAGCAAAGATGACGCTTTAGCACGATATTTGAGCTTTTTGGTGTAGGAGTCCTTTGGTTTGGTCATTGTTGAGCTTCAAGGGAAGGAGATGAAAGGTGGCAATATTTGCCAAAGGCCAAAAGAACAATGGAAACATTGCCATCTAAAACGAGTCCTTTGTGTTTGACCGAAGGAAAAAAATATAGAAAATGTTTTCATTTCTTTTCTTTTGCTTTAAGGCGAACAAAATAAAAATCTTGAATCACAGTCGAGCGTGAGTCGTAGGAAACTTTTTAATTTGTTTCTTTTTTTTTCGTCTTTTTGAAGGGTGGGTTTGGAAAAAAAATGTAATACATTTTTGTTGAGATTGAAAAATGTCTGTGAACGAATCAAGAATTTTCAAACTTTCTTCAAAATGAAAGCACAGATAAAGGTCAAGAATTCAAAGCCTAGGGTTCTCAATTGTTTTTCTAAGTACCTAGGGTTCTTTCTTACATTGGCAAAAAAATGACGCCATTTTGGTGCATTTGGGTAAATCATTTCTTCATTCGAAAAACACAAACAATGGACAAAGTCCATCCAATTGAAAATCTCTTCAAATAAATTATTCCGTCAGTAAATCTCATTACAGTTTGAATTTTGCTTTGAAACAGAACACAAAATTTCCCTCAACCAATCAATAAACATCAAAATCTAATCCTGGGAATTTATTCAATTAGCTAAGACGCCGCAAGTACTCCAATGAACTGTCACAATTGATCCAACCCTGATTTTTCCATTCCAGACAACCGCATTTCTACTTAATTCCGATGTGCGGTTGGGTGGCATTTTCACTGCTTTATTCTTTTATTTTATTCAAATGGAAGTCGGAGCTTTATTATTTAGGTCACGTTGCTACCTCTATAAGGGAATACGAAATCATGTGTTAGGACTAACACGAAGTCTATTTTTTTTTTTGAGGGTCGGTTAACTTGAAGCCGTAATTACACTTTCTTTTAAGCGTGTGAGCGGAAGTTAACACGAAAATTATAGCAATTCAGCAATAAAAGTAAACCTTTGTGTTAACTTGTAATGAAAAAAGGAAATATTTTGTTAATTTCGACGAAAATTCGAATGTCCTAGAAATTTCCTTAATGGCACAAAAATTGTAATGTACTTGTACGTCCACTTCTGGTTTGATTTGATTTGATTCGATTGTTTGTCGGCTTCTGAAGGCCCCTAAACTTTTTTAATTTGCGAAAAGAAATTAGAAAGAAATTTGCAACAAAACAGGAAGTTACAGCATTTAATTCAAATAATTTTAATCTCGCATACCCGCAAAATTAAGGAAAACTACCCTCAAGCTGTGTCTTTGTTCCTCTCTCTTCATAACCCAAAACACCTCTTAAGGTACAAACTAGTGTTCCACCTCTCTCATACATTTAGAGCCTTATTTCTCAATGTACCTATAGACGATGCTGGAAACAGGCTGACAGTTGTCGAGACTACGGCTGACTATACTTGCAAACGACTATACTCGTTGTAAGAAGGATGATTCATCCACTGCTGCATTTTACGGTATAAAACCATTTTCAAAAGCGTTCTCTGGATACATTTAGGATGTGTTAACTGCAGAGTTTAAAGGGACAAGAAAGCGGCAAGCATAAAATCCAAATCAAGTCTTCAAGGACACGGCTTTTTCAAGTGCCTAGCGATTCGTATAATTTTGCTCCTCGAACACGATCCGTTGGTCCATGAAACATGAAACAGCGGTCTAAACACTTTCCAAAGGAAAGTTCTTCAAGTGATCCTTGGATTAGAAGAATGCAACAGCTGCCAAATGATGTCTGAAGACTGGTTAGGTGGCGGTAGCAAGTTGTAGGGAATTCCAGGTTTTAGACGTACTCAAAAATCTGACTTGTGAGCACTGCCAGATAAAGCCAAAGTCGCACTGAAAAGGCATGGTAAAATTTTAGAACAACACTTAAGAAACTGTAAGGTCCTCCTTGTGTCCTTGGAAAAGAGAATTTCGAAATAAGTCAATAAAAATAACAAAATTTAGGAAACCATTGCTAAACACACTTCTTACAGACAAAATAAAATACAGTTACAAAATATGTAACGCTCATCCCATGTCGAATTGTAATACCCATCCTAATCCTGTGAACAATACACTCTAGAGTGTACAGATCCATTCTTAAGGCAGCAAAATCCCCTACAATCTGGATGTAAGCCTTTTTTCTCCTACAACATCAACGTTTGTTATCCCACATTTAACCGTTTTTTTTGGACCTTTAATTAAAGAGATTAGAAGGGGTTCAGCCACACAACACCCCAACACCACAACATTGCGTTCTTAGTTATTGAATACAATAATAATCTTGCCTCAAAGGACAACAATGAAACGGGTGAAAAATTGTCCCCATCGCCGCCGTTAGAATTAATTGGGGGACAAGGGGAGTGAATCCTTTTTTTTCTTTTTGAAATGACAATGGTGAGGATAAATCCTAGTCAAATCGAAGTTAAATTAAATAAATTCCATCGAATAAAGGCGCCTAACCATAAAAATTGTTCATCTGAATTGGAAAAAAGGACACTCTGGGAAAGGTTGTTCAAAAAAAAAAAAAAAAAACAACTAAGGCAATATCAAATACCTTTCTCTGCTTTTATTGAAATGTAATTCAAACCGCATTCAGAATAGTGTCGTTCTCTTTTTGAAATAAACTCCTAGAGTCCTTGAAAAGCAACCAAATTCAGTATTCAGATCTGAATGTAATGTGCGGGAAAGTCCCATTGACAAGGGTTCCTATTGTCCTCTTTATGTAAAAACAAACAGAGCGAAAGTGAAAGAAATGACTAGGACGACAGAAAAAAGTGAACCGAACGTCTTAGAGACGGAGACAACCACCGGCCCACAGTTATTTGCGAAGGATAACAAAGGTAAAATTGATTTCGTGCTTTCTGCTTAATTAGACAAAGAAGAGGTCACTCCACCTTCACTATCTACCGACGACGACTACGCTGTCAATTTGGAAATGTCCTCTCGACGACGACGACGCTGTCAATTTGGGAATGTCCTCTCGACAATGTCAATATTTATGAGGACAGGGCTTATGTGCAGAAATTAAGGATTCGGGCGGTCGCGGTGTAGTCAATGTTGAAAGTTTTATTTGAGGATCTATCAAAGAAAACTTCAGTTAATTACAATATCGTTGAATACGATCAAAGGGCGACAACATCAATGAATTTGCTTTTTGTGCAGACTACTCCCGAGAGAATCTTGCAAAATATCTGTTTTCGACAAGCGAAAAAACATAAACCCTTTCATGTTTTTAAATAGGTATACAGCAGGGAGTCTCTACACACTGGCAACATTTTATCCTCGAGTGAAATTGTTTGGAAATAGTTTCCTTCCTCGATGTGAAGTGGAAATGGTGATGGAGGAGCTTTTACATTTTGCCACACACAAAATCGAGGAGCACAAAAAAAAAACACGATCCTTTTGAACAGCATTCAAATTGTGTGTTGGTTGTGACACTCGCAGTTGAATGGAGAGAAAATCCAGGATGTTAATACGCGCGTGTCAGCATTCTGAACTTAAAGTCATCCATCGCTGGATGTTTGTGCTTATACACACGCCAAGGATTTAATTTATTTACAGAAAAATAATAAGGATTACTTAGTTTTTACACGTTCGAAACACTCCACGACATTAAATTGCTTCGAAGGAAGTTTTTCTCTTTTGCTTTTCTTCATTTTTAAGAACCTGAACGGCAAAAAAAAAAATACTGTATCTTCGGGCAAGCAAAAAAAGATTTTTAAAAGTTGAAATTTGCGGCTTTACATAACGTTCATTTTAGGGTGTAAATCATAATTACAAGAAGCGACTTTTTTCTCTCCGGAAATATGGACTTCTGAGCACCTTCGGTCTATTTTAACGATGCAGAACGTATAATAAAGTTATGCATGTGCGACCAAATTCCCGTGATCCACTGCTAATTAGATATGAAAATATGCAACGAGCTACGGCATGTTATATATGAAAATATATGTGACTTGTCATTTTACCCACTGCATTTTCAAATGACGTTGAGGAACATATTCTATAAGTTTTAATGAGAACCGTTGCTGCGGTAAAAGTTGTATGAATACGGGGAAAAAACCATTAAAAAAAGGTTGGTTTCTAGTTGATACTCCAGCTTGAGGTTGGGAAGTTTAAAAACGAAAACAAAAAACAAAGCAAATTGTACTTTGTGTGGTTTTTAATAAAAGATAAGTGCAGTTAGTTTGAGTTGCACTCATTTACAATATTGAAGTTTTTGAGAAAGAGGTGAGATTTTTTTATGCATATTTTAGGAAACCACAAACACTTTAACAAACATTTTATTGGTTTATTTTAATCCTTCAGCCCCCTTTTTAGGAAAAACACAGTGCAAGCATTTGGAACGATAAGAAAACACGAAAAGGCTTAAGGGGAACTTTGGTCTTGGATACCTGAACAAACATCGTATAACTAAAAGCCCAACTTGGCAGTTGTACAACCGAATTTGGTTAAGCTGAACTCATGAGCTTTCCAGCTTGAGCGGGCTATATTTATTTCCGGGAACATATCAGTGACAGAGGTTGAGTTATGAGACATGAGTCGTCGGTGTTCGAGCGACGTAAATGACTCAACGATGGTAAAATCACCAACCAACAAATCTTGAATGCTGTGTTCTGAATACTGTGCAAGAGACTTTAATGCGATACTCGAGCATCAGTATTTTTTAAGGTATAACAGCCAGATCAGAGGGGGAGACAAATTTCATGCAGCGTCTTTTAACTACCTAGACATTTTGTAGTATTTTTGGCATCAATATTTTTTGTTCTTAATAAACATCGGCTTCTCTTGGTTGAGATATTTTCTATGACTCTAGTGGTATGCGAAAGGTCTGTTTTTCTAAGTGGTACGAAATTGAGTGCCTGCAAAGTATCACGGACGGCGACGTTGAAAATTGCTAGAGTAACCTTTTCCTTTGCCGCTGGAACTGGCAGCCTTACTGCCCAGGTATTTTAAGCAGCAGGAGATGACCTGGTTGGGACCAACTCATCTGCTGAATATGGTCGGAAGAAAGCATGCAGTCAGAATGGAGTCTCAGCATTACATGTCCGATGCTGAAAAAAGGAGACCCTCGGAACTGCTTCAACTACAGAAGAGTCAGCCTCCTTAACAAAGCCTGCAAGATCCTTTCTGCCGTAATAGGTGAACGTCTAAAGCTTTTCGTCAACAATACAGTACGACAGTATCTTCAGAGATGAGCAATCTCTAGTTTTGGCATTTCTGCCAAGCTCGTCTGCCTTTGCAGGATGACGATGGAGAAGGCACGCTGCTCTGTCAGGGTAGGCAAAGACCTCACCGGTACCTATGATGTCTGTTTCAGATAACGCGACGCATTGTCATGCGACTTTAACATCATTCACATTAATATTATTCTTGAAAGAATAATAAAGAACTCAAACGTCAACACCATAGGCACTATCTTTCAAAATTCCGTCCAGTTGCTTGCGGAAGAAAACAGCGTGATGGCAGTGGCGCTTTTGTAAGTATCAAGGCGGAAGCGGCAAAAGTGGGTTTAAAGGTCAATGAGGGCAAAACCAAGTATATGCTGTCATCAATAAAGGACACTCAACACTGGCGTATTGGACAACACAATACCATGGACAGTCATAACTTCGAGTTAGTAAAGGACTTCGTCTACCTAGCCAAGAGAGTTAAATTGCAGCCCCTTGAAATGGCTTGGCCATGTCAGCGCATGAACAGCAATGCTCCGGCCCGCAAAGTATTCTGCTCCAACCCAGAGGGATGGCGCAGTAGAGGGAGTGGTGCACGCAAGTAGAAGGCGACATCAACCAACTTGGCGTGCGAAACTGGGATGGAGCTGGCTGAAGAAGCTTGTTAGTTGAGGATTGTAGTCGCCTTTAAGCGAAAAAAATGTTTAAATTGAGTTTTTTCACATTGAAGTTTTGATGACGTTAAGACTCCTTCTTGAAATATTTAAAACCTCAAATCACAAAAACGTGAGAAGTTATAAACTTTTGTAAATATACTCCCCCGCCCAACATGAAGAACATTCAGCAGTTGATCGAGGGTCCTCATTTCTAAAATTCTTCCCACAATAAAAAAAAAAAAAAATAATACACAAAACTGTATACAAATGGGCAGAACATAAAAAAAGCAGCCCATAAGCCGGAACGTATGCAAAAGCATGTGCGTTATGATAACAAAGCTTTTTTCTCTCGTCCTCAATGCCAAGAGGCGTATTTTTTTCTTTTTGTGTAACTTAAGTGGCAGGGCGTTTAAAAAGTTGAGTGTAACTTCAAAATATTTGTCGTTTCGAGCCTCGAAGGCACATTTGCCAAGAGGACAAAAATTTAAATTGCTAAATAGCTTAGATATGGGATAAGCCAAAATGGGTGAAAGTGAAAATCCTTCAGAATATTTATAACAGTCAACGAACGTGTGGCGAGTGTGTCCTTTCAAACAGCACCACAAAGCGATTAAAATTGAATACCGGCAGCGTATAGGTATGTCATCATAAAGTCGGTCAACCACTAAGAGGGGGAATAAGAGATTATAATAGAGATTTATGAATTTCAAGCATGTTTGTAAATTTTTAATTTTTATGCGTTACGTAGACAAACTTCAATTTTTTGTCAGTAATTCTTTTTCAAAAAACAAAAAAAAAAAAATAAAAAAAAACATGCTTAGGGTGACATTTATGAAGACGTCAACATTTAGATATTTTTTTCTTTTTTTTGTTTGATAAATAATTTGAAAGTTTTTCATCGTCGTAGTCGCCGTCGTCGTCGTCTCTATTCGGTCGTCTAAACTTGAGGCTATTCCATGAATTTTAATTGAGTTCCTTAAAACGAATTTTGTGACTTAAGAGCATCAGAGGTGGGCTCTTGGCTTGTTAAAGAGAAAAAAAGTTGGTCCTTAAGTTATTTGCCGAATTGGGGACTTATAGCATGGAGCATGACAAATATGCTAAAAGGAAAACAATGACGACTTAAAAAGTTTTTATTTCGCTTTTTTTTCCTTGGACATAAAATATGTAAATATGTTTCTTTTTCTAGGAAAATCATTTAAGAATTTTAAAGTCAACTTAGCTTAAGTGCTGCGAAAGTTTTGTCAACATAGTGTCAGTCCTGGAAGTTTTTCAGGTTTGTTTATTTTGTTTTGTTGTCAAAAAAAGTTCTAGTTTTCAGGCGAAGTGTTGTCTAGAATATGTCCTGAATCTCTTATCAGGATAGCAACTAAAAAACCTCTCCTCAGATTGAAAAAAAAAGAACATAAATGTCAAAGGGAAAGAACATAATCGTCCTAACTTCAGGACACCCCCTGCTTAGGTCATTACTAGAATAACATAAATAACAGTTTCAGAAATAATACCCGGACAGAAATCCATTAGCAGTATTACAATAATAAACACTTATACTACCAATATTGGCCCTAGCCATAAACTTCTGGTTTATTTGTGTTATTTTCTTCCTGCGTTAAACTTCTCTTCTGTCAACAGACGCACATAACAAAGTACAAGTAAACAAACAGAACTTCTTGGTTCCTTTTTCACCTTTGTGTTGCTATGTGAGGTTTTTTTTTTTCTCCTTCTATTTCATCAATTTGCTATTGGGAAGCCAAAGTCTACACTCGTAAATCTTCAGAGCCGACATGAAACCGCCAAAGGAAAGAAAAAGTTTGGTCAGGATCATATTTACTTTGCTGTGGGGGACACACGCAGAAAGGATACTCATACTCGTGACTTATCTAACAAAAAAATATGTGAGGACCACACGTTTGCAATAAGTGAAATGGATTTAACATTGTTTTTTGTGTTTTTTCTTTTTCATTGAAATAAAAATGGACATTTACTAAAGTTATCGAAATCTTTTAAGCTAACCGAAAAAAACGTATTGCTTTCTGTTTTTTTATTGTGTGTTTTTCGGGATGCTGGGAAATGTGTTATAAAATGGAAATTTCCAAACAGGAGAAAGAGGGAAAAGTGAAAAAAATACATATATAAAATTTAGGGAAAAGAATACTGAAACATATATGGAAAGAATATTTTTTTGTGTCTATGACTTACTATGCATTTCCTTGTGCGTTAACTTACCTGTAAGAAAAAAGAGATAAGACAAAATAATTAGTTCAATTAGTTACAAAAGAAACGTATACTTTGTATTAGTAAAAATTTGCTATCTACATTGCTTCTAGTCATTAAGTTCAAACCTTGAATCATCTCCAACAAAAAACTAAGAAATTTTAACGACTTGTGGTTCATTTTTCATAATGCTCTAGCGATGGGTTGATCCACAGAAATTAAATAAAATTTGAAAAACAAAGTAGTTAATTTTCAAAATGTTTAAATGCAAAGAACTTTTACATAGCTTCAATAACTTTATCCAAGTTGATTTAAATAACAAGTAATTTCCAGAAAAAGGTATTTTAACTTTGCAAAATAATGTTGAATGCTATGGGCGAATACCCTCTCTCAGCTTAAAAAGAAACGTAGACCGTCGGTGGACAGACGACGACACGCTTCAAAACTTAACGACTGTATCGCAGGGCAAGTAAAATGTAGTGGAATACGCTCACCCAGGCAAAAAGGAGGCTGGATGAATGGAAAGCACTTGACGAAAGACAGTCGTGGAAAATCAGCGGTAAAAGCTTAGACTCATTTTGGGAATAATTTTCAAATTGTTATTGATGTTATAGTTGCAGAAGTAAAGGGTTTTCCAATAAGAGGTGTTATTTTGAATAGCCCGCTTTTTCGGCAGCTGTCACTTTTGAAGCTGTCATTTTTTGACATTTCACAAGTAGAAACTACGCCATTAATAAAAATGGAACGATACACGCTGCTTTGTGTATTGAAATTATTAAATTTCACTATAAAAATGATGAAAATTTGGCAGAGACGGTTCGTTAAACTAAAACATTCTTGGGACAAGTTAATGGTGTGAAGAATAATATCCGTGCACGTCGCTCAAGAATAACTGATAATATTGCTGTTGTACCCCAAAGTGTTGAAGAAACCCTAGGTTTGTCGATTCTTTCTCGTTCTTTGGAATAAGGCATTCCACAAACGTCATTATACCGAATTTTGCATAAAACCTTGGGTCTTAAAGCTTATAAAGCTCAGTTCACACAAGAACTCAAGCCAGCTGATCATCAACAGCATCGTGTCTTTGCTGATTGGGTCCTTGAAATGCATGAAAATAATCCGGAATTTCATCAAAAAATCATCTTGACTGATGAGGCCCATTTCCACCTCGAAGGCTACGTCAACAAGCAAAACTGTAGCATCTGGGGCTCGAAAAACCCAAGAGTTATTATTGAAAAGCCTCTCCATCCTCAACTCGTGACTGTTTGGTGCGGTTTATGGTCCGGCGGGGTCATTGAACCTTACTTTTTCGAAAATGAGGCTGGAGCAACAGTTACGATCAATGGATTGCGCTAGAGACAGATGATTAATGATATTTTATGGCCGGAATTGGATGGTAATGATCTGGACGGCGCTACGTGCCACACAAGCAATGAAACCATCGATCTTTTACGGGAAAAGTTTCCGGACCGTGTTATCTCTCGAAAAGGTGATCACAATTGGCCACCGAGATCTTGTGATTAAACATCTTTGCGACTTCTTCCTTTGGGGCCATGTGAAAGATAAGGTCTACGCCAACAGCCCAGCGTCGATTCAAGACCTCAAGGATGGAATTCGTGAGGCTATCGAGGACATAGGGCAGCCACTTTGCGATTTGGTTATGGAAAATTTCAGGAAAAGGATATGGTCCTGTTAGCGTGGTCGTGGCGGCCATTTGTCTGATGTTATGTTTCATTATTAACGGCATACCTTCCTCTTTATAAGGAAATAAACATTCGATCATTTATCTCAAAAAATGTCATTTTTCTTTGAATATCAAAATAACACCTCACTTTAGAATGAAGATTAATCTGATGGCAGAGTAGAGTAAGCACAGCACACCCAATAAACGCAAAGTTGGACAGCAGGTGCGTATGTTCATATTCCACACTGGGGTAAATTATTGGACAAATCCACCCACAGGATTTGCTAAAAGGTGAATTAAAACGAAAAAACCATCATGGTATCACTTTGACACTCGGTAGTTAGTAAAGTATAGGGCCCTTCCCTCTCAAAGTTGGACAGTTGGTGCGTACGTTCATATCCCACACGGGGGTAAATTATTGGGCAAATTCCCCCCTCACGATTTTGCACAGAGTGAATTAAAAAGAAATAGCAACTGTCTGGTGAGATAAAAGTGAACTGAATGAATGTTACATATGATTAATTAAAAAAAGAATTTTCGAAACATTTTAGTCAAAAAACTTAAGAAAAGTCAAAGTAAATTGATTGCAAGTTGAAAATAAGGACTGATTGGTAACTGCTCCTTTCCAGTTAAAATACTTTCTTTTCCGAAGTTAATCAACTGCAACTTAACTGACTTCGTTACCAAAGTACTGCAGTCTTTTAAATCTCTGTTACCAAAGTACTGCAGTCTTTTAAAGCTCTGAGATTCAAGGACTTTAAACTACAGATAGCCCGAAAGATAACGACTGACTTCATATGAGATGACTAACGCATTTTCTGTACAAGGCTTTTCCTATTCAGGCACTGACCAATCTAGAATAAACGGCACATGACTACTTTAGTTGTATCTGTTAAACGTCTTATGTTATGGTCAGAAACGTAACAGCCTTCTCGAATTACCTAATGGTTCTCCATGATCACATTGCAGAGTTGTCTAAGACTGTTGGACTTGCAAAATAAACTGTTGTATGCAGTTTATGGTTTCAACCTGTTGGACTAGGTCCGAATGTCATAGCTCATAATTTGAGCAACTGAAGAAACATCCCTTGGTCAAGTTCATATCAAGGATATTCTCGTTAGTTTTCAAACTCAAAGATTCGAAAAAAGATTATTCACAAACTTTGTTTTTTCCTTTTCTCCCGAAGCATCGCCCCAGAAACTACTTAAGTACATATAAGAAGTTACAGACAACTTTCACATAATCTTTAAAGTTTGTCGAAAAGGTGTATTCATAAGATACCCAAAAGTTTTATCCATCACATTTATATCTCTTTCACTGAATCTGAATCTCAGTGAATGTGAATCAAGAGCAATTCTTCAACTTTTCACCACCTTACAACAACCTCCCTCAAAAGTTTTGATTGAATCTCTTCAAACTCAATATAAATATAACTGGTTTGTTGCCTCACTTAAAGTCGTACAGTCACCATCAAAATAAATAAAAAAAAAGAAGATCAACTAGATTAAGGCTAAAACAATTTAATTAAAACTATAATTTTCAAGGATAAGCCATTTTTTATTTTATGCAAAAGAAACTCAAAAAGAAATTGAGACTTGACGGCAATACAAAAAAAAAAGCTGCACATCTTTTTTTGTATAGAGGGGAGCATCTAGCCCTTGACCAAGGACCAGAAAACTGTCATTCGCACTTGACATGAAAAGTTCATAAAATAAATACGAAAACAACAATCTGTTATCCTTTGTCTTGTGTAGGTAAGCCAGTGTCCTTGCAATTTGTCACTGTTTTTGAAGAAACTTTTAAGCAATTTGTGGCTTACGATCGGACTATGGACTGTATGACTTGCTTAAGTTTCGAGTTTCGATCTTTGTCCTTGTCCTATGAATCTAATTTATTGGTCTGTCTCTTCAAAAAGGACCTCAAAATCTATTATTAAAATGTTAAATGGGATGAAGTTGTATCTTCAAATTGCTATAGGTACACATAGTTTAAGAAGCCTTTTATATTTAAATTAATTTCAAGGATAAAGAAGGATTTTTGCTTTGTTTTGTGTATTACATACGAAATTCGAGATATAAATATAACTCATAATCCATCTGGGAGGATAAGACACGTTCGTGGGATTCGAAAGTTTCTGCCTGAAGACATTCGATGCTTGTATTCAATCACATGGGAGACAGCGGTGAGAGGCTGAGGCTCGGCGGGGTGGTAGTACAAGAAAGAAGCGCACAAAGAACGACAAAGTTGAAGATGCTTGAATTATGATGAATGGCCAATGTAAAGGCAAATTGATAAAAATGATACTTGAGCTACATTCTCGTATATACCTATGTGTTCCTCAAGACATTTTTTAAGTAATATAACAGACTTATGGGAATGGATATGATTTTGAATTTTTTTCTTTACATATCCTCAATGAGATTCAATAACAATTTTGTTCCTATATCATTCGGTAACATATATGGATATCGAGGACGATGAAGGAAAAGTCTAGGAGGGGGCAAAAGGGACTGTTGAATAAGTCATGTTTTGAAATTATTCAATTTTCTTTCGAGCGATGAATTATTCAAAAGTGGTGGGGGTTTATTGATGATACATTTAATTCTATTTGTGCTAGAGGACTGAAGAAGAAGTTTTGGATTTTGAAAGAGAAACACAATAAAATTAAGGTAGAAGCCGAAATTTGAATAATGGAAGCAGAAGCCAATTTTGTGTTTTAGTTTTGGATATGGCCTAGACTAAACTATTGGAGCGTTTATACTTGTTGTGAGTGATTAGCTGGAAGCGGTTTTGTAAATTTCGATGTGAAAGTAATTTGAGTATTACATTTTTGTGAGAAGAGTAAGTTTTGATATTTTGGTTGCGAAGTTTTTACTTTTTGGTCTAAAGAAAACATTTTTTTTTTTATTTTAAAGAGTTGTTCAATATTTTAAGAAGGCCGAACTAGTGACAGAATCTAACGATTTGAGCTCGAATAAGTCTTGTGATGGGAAATGAAATTTGGACATATGTCACTGCTGACGAAAGCGCTTATTTTGCAATCATTTTTAAGCTATAAGCATGTAATCGCCACTAAGAACAAGATGTTGTCAGCAAAGAAAAAATCAACTAACTGCAAATTTGAAAGAATAGCTTTGGGATGAATACGATGTGGATGTCACCTTCGGAAACGCCAGCTCTACAACAGCAGCTTTAAGAAACTGGGCCGCGGATGCCTAAAATCTCCTGTTAGATATCGCCTTATGCTTTTCCAATCAAATCTCCACCAATTCGTTACACAGTTACTTGGGGTCTGAAGCACATACATTCATTCAACAATTAAAAAATAATAAATAATATGTGCACGACTGGGTCGTACAAAATTGCTCCTGTATTCCAAATTATAACTTGCTACGCAGATGGCATGGGTTCGAATTTCATCTTCCGTGGGTATTGCTTCTTGCGAAGGACTGACAAAACTTCTACGAGTATCAATCTGTCATGAAAAAAGGTGCTTCTCAACTTTGCCGTTCGGAATCGGCGTTAAATTGTAGGTCCCCTCTATTCTTCACACGAACTCAGAGAATTTTTGATGAGTGTAAGCCACTAAGGCCTTTGCTTTTCAAGAACTGTCGTCGCCCCAACATATTTATTTATTATTTAGGCTGTAAAAATAAGAGTCAAACGCCTTAAAGATTGAGGTCACAGCTCACGTCTTCAGCTCCAACCAACCACGAGGGCGTATCCGACTGTTGTTGTAAAGGTAACAACCCTCACCTTTGTAAAGATCCTCTTTAGACTGGATTTAGTGTGATAGTAAACTTAGACGGAAAATCTTGAGGCAAATATTTTTCAACAATATTTTCTTTTATTTTTCTTAGAAATATTTTATTTTCGAAATATTTTGCTGTTCTAATTTTAAAATTATCAGCATCCATTTTTAATAAAAACTCTTCCAGAAGTCTTACGATGACTCAAAATTATCTTCAAAAACGGCTTAACATTAACGACGAACCCACACAGCTCTTGTTTTGCTTTCTATATTTAATTTTTCAAAGATAACTTTGAAACAGAAAACAAGAAATAAAGGAGATGAAGGCAAAAAAAAACCGAATCATCCAATATTCCGAAATGTTTCCCTTGCCAACCAACCCAAGAAGACCGTGTTATCCAAATTAGGGTAGGCAAATCAGCAGCGTCATTGAGTTGGAAACATTTGCTATGACAACTTATCATCAAATTTTCTTTATTCTTATTTTTAATAATTTTATTTATTGAGATTCACTGAAATTACCCCAAAATAGACACTTTTATTGGGTTCTTATTTTTTTCCTTTGCAATTTCTGTGATCATTCTGGCAGATCCTTGAAATCGAATTTTTAAATTCAACAGCATGAAAAACAAGTGAATAAAGCAAAATCGATTTAAATTGCTAACCCACAAATTTATTAAATGCATGCAAAGTTTTGAATGCAAAATGGTTTTATTGGGGTGGTAAAGAAATTAAATTAAACTGCAAAAGTAGTTTTTACGATGCGGTGAAGTGACGTCAGAAATCATGTTGGAATTAACTTTTATGGGAATATTATTTTCCGCTGCTTAATCGCATGGATTAAATGAAGATATCTGCGTTAATTAGTTGATGATTCTGAACGCAATGCGAGCACCGGCTACGGCAATTTATTGCAACCGTATATGTGAAGTAGCATATGAATTCTCGCTTAATGTAGGCAGAGTGAGGGTTTATACGTTTTTAATTGCCCTTTTTTCCATCTTGATGAAGATGATTGCAATGAAATTTAATTAAAGTGCATTTTTTTTTCTGCGCAACTGATGGGAGTTTAAGAAGATGGAGCCGCAGGACAAGTTTCAAGAATTTAAACGTTTTATTGATATTAGCACAGATATGGATTGTAGACTAAGGTGAATGGCGTGGAAAGTGTTATTACTTCGTTGGGTGTTTAGAAGTAAAAAAGTAATCACTTTTAACTAGCCTTAATGTTTTTTTAATAGACACAAGCAAAGAGCATAATAAACACACATGTGTTCAAACCAAGAGGAGGCTATAAGGAGCTGAATGTTCTTCAATTCGTATTCGATTATTTTTCCTCAACAAAATGTTTAGCATGTAGAATATGAATGTAGTGGAGTCGCAGAATTAATTAAATTCATTTCGCTCAAATTAAACTTGTAAAACCTCGGAAGCCCAACCTTTCTATTCGCAGAATAATTTTCATTCTAATCAGCTGATTCGAAACACAAGTTTCCGATAGCTTGGGACTGACATTATTCCACCACAAAACACCCAACGAGACATCGTGCAGTGTTGGGACGGCAAAGACTTTGGTTATCCAGACATTCACATATCACATACCATACAAGATGACTTTTTGTGCTGATTTATGTCCTGCCAAATTGATATTTGCCGAATGACACATTTAATTGCTGAATTCAGCGTGGTGTTTTTAAAACTTTATTGAGGACGTAGAAGACTTTTCTTCTTCTTAAAAAAAAATAATAACTATGGATACAAAACATGTACTTTCTTGCTTCGCATTCTTCTCGAAAGCTTGAAATTTGAGGGTTTCATTACAAATTTTTTCAAAGTACTAACTATGCAGTTATCCAATAAAATAATAAAGTAGTGGGAGGACCCTGAAGGAAATGCATTTCCTCCTCGACAACACAGATCCTTATATTTTCTTCTTTTGTCTCTCTATTCCCTTCTGAGTACTTTTACTTTAAAAATTGAATCGCTCAAGAAATACCAACGAAATATAACGAAATATAAAACTCCTACCTAAATAACGCTCGACGACGACGCAGGAAAAAAAATATATCCAATTGCTAATGGAAAATAATTTTTCACTATTTTTGTTGCTTCTCGCGGCTGGGCAATATACAAGGACGCGTTCATCATCATCACCAACATAAACAAATTATCGTTTTGGGAAAGTATTTATTACATTTTGAGTTCGCGGAAGCGAGCCAGTAGCAATATGGCAATGGCAATGGCAATGAGTCCTCATTTAGTTCTCAAATATGTTAAGAACCTTGGGAGTGCTCTTGTAACTTACACTGCTACATTAAGCATTGGACAGGATCCTCAAGATCCAGGCTGGAACTAGAAGTAGGAGAAGTTGAAAGTGCTGTGTGTGAGTTTGAGTCGCAATGAAATGAGTGATACTTGGCTTTAATAATATCATAGTTGCCTCGAAGGGGCAAGCAAACGAACGAACTCCCAAAATAAAAAGATTTTTTTCAGTTAAAATACCAGGCTTTGTAGTTTTGTTCCATTTCTTAGGGTTCCGTATTTTCATTGCAAGTGGTACCATCAGAAATAGTTTCAAAATTATAGCGTTAAAAATTGTATGAAAACTTGACGTTTGGTTTAATAAGGGAACAATTTAGCCATTTGCTGTGTGAATTGCGTTAAAAGGGATTTTTTTAACCAACACATGCAATTATCTATTAATTAATGATAACAAGGAACAAATAAAACGGACAAAACAACTAAACAGGAGCAAATTTCTCTATCATTCATGCAAAAGAAAAGACATGTCAAAATTTTAACCCATTAGACCTGCTCCACAGATTGATCAATTTTAACCCATTTTATTCACCACGCTAGTGTCAAGTTTTAACCAAACGTCAAGTTTTAATACATATTTTAAAGCAATTCACTTTCACACACGGCCTAACCGTGAAATTTTAGAGCAAACTTTTAAAATTAAAGTTTTCCCAAGGCGCAAAGAAGGTTGACATGAAGCATGAAAGGTTTTTAGGCGTCCTCTTGTTCTTGCGCCTGGTGACTACTATATTTTTCGAAATTATTTCGGTTATTCGTTTTATTCCTGAGAGTATGCAATTCAAGGCATAAGATTGTCAATTCTATATATTTGGTATTTCAGTTAAATTTTCAACAAAAATAAAGATTGAGGGCAATTTTAGCAGAAAAAAATTACCAGACTTTTGAACATGGGCGCCTGGTATTGCAGTAAACTTTTCAACAAAATACGGGCTGATTTGTACTATCTTAGCAGCGAAATAAGTAAACCGAATTGAACCATCTACTGATTATGGTACCAGGCGCCCAATAAAATGTTGAACAAAGAAACGGGCATTCGTTTTTCCTGTAGATATTTATCGCAAGAAATATTTTGAATCCAATTTGTGACGAGATATCTCGAAAAGAAACTTGATGCACGAGGGAGAACCGGACACTATTCCTATTTTTAAATCCATGTTTTGCAATGCGATCCTTTGGAAGGAATTTATTCTCTCTCGTCTTTCGCCTTAATGTAGTTAAACGAAAATAACATTTTGAAACAGAAAGGGAAAGAGAAATAAAACGATAGAAATGCTTGGGGGTATGACCGTTTCCGTTTCCTTTTGTGATTATGCATTTGCTTAGTGACAAATATTCCTTTTGTGTGTGACTTTCGATGTAAGCAAGGAGAAAACGACTGAAAATTAATGTCATTTCAGAAAGGATGCACTCTACCTATAAGCTTGTTTGAAGTCATAGTCAGTATAGAAACACAAGGAATGCTCAAAGCCGTTTTTGCAAAAAGATTGGAGTAAAAATATGCAAAGGACGTGTGTTGGCTGCATTCCACAGTGCATTTTTTTTTATTTTGCAAAAAAGCCAAGTTTTATTTTAGTCACAGGACAGAGAAAGGCATTCGAGACAAAACACGCATGAAGGAAAAGGAGTTTTGTGGCCAGTGTTCATGAAATTATTATGCCCAAGCTATAAAGAAGCAAGATAAGCTAATGGTCGTTGTAAATTTTTGTTGAGGAAAAAAATCATGAGCTTGCTTGCTTGAGTAGGAGTGCGTAGGTGCTTGTCATGAATGTGAGGGACATGTTGATTTTTATGAGAAATTTCATTGGTTTTAGGTCGTTTGCTTGTTGTTAATGGGAAACGGAATTTTATAGGTGTGAAAGAAACATTAAGTTTTGAGAATTGAGATTAAAATGACCGGTGTGATAAATTTTGTATGTATAATTATTCCGATGGAAATGGTTAATGACAAATAAGAGAAATTGTCAGTGTTTAAGGGCCTTAAAAAGTTAGGGGTTTCGAGTGCGTTTCTTGTAATCGTCTCTTATTTTACATCGAGTTTTTGTTGACGGTCTACTTGTATGTTAAATGCAGTATGGGGAAAGGGAAGGCAACCTACGATGAAGAGCAGTCATCGAGGCAAAGACCAAATCCAGAAAGCATGTAATCACACACAGAATGCAACAGTTGACCTCGAAAGCTCCTGAAGGCAAAAATGAATAGCTAATTTTTAGTAGATCTTTGTTAACAATTTCTTCACACAAGATTGGTCCAACTCTAGAGAGACAACAAGAAGGAGTACAACGAATGGCAAATGTTAGAGGAACGATGAGTTAGGTGGCATCATGTGGTTTGCAGACTCCGGTTGGCTGGACACGACAGTGCGTCAGAAAAGGACGTCTCAAACCTTGTGTTTTAAATTTGGATAACGGATGTCGGCCAACTTGAGTTGGTGGAAGAACCATTGGTAGAAGAACTTATTGAAAAATCCAAGTTGAAGACAAAAAGGCCAAGCACCTTCACACCTCACCTATATAACGCCATGTTTATACCCAAAAAAATCATTCTCACTCTGCAATTCATAAACCACCTGGACCATAAAACCGAGTCTCTCTCTCTAAAAATAAAATATCGCCAATCAAAAAATGTCTCCCACACAAAAAAGGAAAATATTTTCTGAAACCTAAAACCCCAAATTAAAAACAAAACAAAATTTTTTACCAAACAAACCAGAACTTGAATCCCAATAAATGCGGGTGTTGGGTTCAGTTTGGGTATAAAATTTTACCATAAGGGAAATACATTTTTCCCATGTTATTTTTGTTGTTTACTGTTTGAACATTAACCTTAATAATAGACTCCAATTTTGTAATGAAAATTCATAGAAACACTTTTTTGAGTGCACAAAACATCAAACCCGAACAAAAACAGCTTTTGCACACACAAACTTATGTAACACGCCAACACAGAGCGCCATCTGTGCCATATTATAAAAGTCGAGAGCCAGTGCGCGGTAGAATATTTCAAATTATGAACAACACATCTCTTGACCTAAAAAATAATTTCTACTCTGCTCTGAGCCTCGAACAAAACACAAACTTTTGTGTTGCAACCCCATTTTCCACCAAAATCCACTCGCTTTTTTATTTTCATATGATTTAATGGAGAACATTATCTGAAAATGAAAGGGGAGGGGGGTTAGGATGACGATTGTAAAACGAGCGAAAGTAGGTAATAAAACATAAAATGTACCAAACCACATCGTTGCGAATAGTGTGTGCGTTGTGTGTAAGCCAGGTTCAGGGTTTGAGTTCGGGTTCAAATACCCACAGAAGTCAAAACAGCGGGACCTTCTTGCAATTTAATTGCAAAGCAACGAACAATTTTATGGCATCGTTAAAATGAGTGCTTGGCAAAGGGTAATCTGTATCTATGACTCGTCGAAAGCAGCGCCACCATCATGTGTGGTCTCCTTCCCAAGAGGGAAGGAAGTATGGCCTCCTCAAATGCGGTTTGAATGAAATATCTCTATTGAGTCCCTGAGTTAGTGGTTCGCGCTGTAAGTAATGCTTTCATTACTTTGGCATACGCAAAGGCTGAAGGGTTTGGCAGATAGGCAAATCAATACAGAAAATCGAAAATTAATAAGACCCGACCGAGTATTTGCATAAACCCGAACGGAAAAAACCTGAATGTCCTTAATTAAGTTCACGCCATCGCATACCCAAGAAGAAATCCAACCTTGAGCAGAGGATTACTCTATACGTGCTTCAGATTAATTGAACAGATAACTGGAATGTTATCGAGAGTAGGATATATTTATTTTGAAACTCAAATAAATGGAAAAAAAGGATGAGAGAGTTTTAATTCAATTTCGGGTAGCCTTTTGTGAGAAGCGAAGAAATTGTTTTTCAAGGACGAACCGTTGTTTGTTTGTGTTTTTCTGTGTGGTTTAACCGTAAGACGTGATGAAATCGATGTGAAAGAGAGAACCTCAAACAGAAAAGTTAACTTTAATTGTGTAAAACTCGATTAAAGCAACTTTGGAAAATGAGTTTTCTAATTTTGTAAACCTACTTTTTTTAATTAAGAGACAAATAAGAACTTTTTGGGAATGTGTGTATGAGAGAGTGTATGTTTTGAATTCCTTTTGAGAAAAGTAAAGGAAAAAACAGTTTAAGCTGGCGTGCTTAAAGGCAGTGTCTTAAGGCCTGGTTTTTGTTTCTATAGAACGATTAAATTTACCAATATTTAAATTAAAAAAAAAAGAGAACTTACATAGCCAATTCGTCCGTTCGGTGTACTCAACTTTTCGCTTCAAATCCTTGACTAAGGCTCTAAAATCATCATCGCTAAAGTGGCACTGTATGATTGTATTGTTCATTTGTACAACGCTAAATTCGCTATTTCCATTATTTCCAGCGCCACTCACACTCCCGCCAGTGCTCTCCGGTAACAGTGTTGCAATATTAGCCGACCCAATTGCAACCCCCTCGCCATTTAAAGGCCCACCTGCCTGTTGCTTAGGATACAATGATACAGAACATCCACCGCCAGTGCCATCAACATTACTACACGATTTACTCAAAATAATTGTCGACTTTTTCGCAATCGAATTGGCAGCCAGCAAGTGCTCCCCAGTGGCGCCACAACTACCTCGATGAATGGGTCGCATTGCCGTCGTCGTCGTAGAGGCAACCGGCAACAATTGCTGACAGTAGTTATTCACTTTTAGTTGGTCCATTGCCTCGCTTCCACTGCCACGTCGACGGCAATCAATCAGCGCATTATCACTACCTCGACGACCGGTGCTGGCCGCAAAGGATACCATCGTTGTGCCCCCACGTCCGACACCACTTTGACTAGAGCTACCGCCACCACCACCAGAAGTAGTGGTCACTACATTAAGGAAATTCTTACGCAGCGTATTGTCATTGCTTTCGTCCTCGTCATCGTTAGCTTGCAGCAGACGCTCCACACTACTGCTGGTCGTACTGTTGCTATTCATTATGTAGAAACAGTGATCCTTGCTGTTCGAGTTGCCCCTCGTTTCGCGTATCACGGTCACCGTTTGATGATCCTCATAAATTTGTACTAATAAATTCTCAAGGATTCGCTGACGCAGTTTCGCATCGGTGGCAGCTGATTTCAGAGTTTGATGTAACTCCTGTTGCTGTTGTTGGTCGCTAGAATGCTTTTGATGATGATGATGATGGGCGTCAACGGTTGTTGTCGTAGCCGTACTGCTGCCGAGGCTCTCGGCCGAACTGTATGATGGCGCACTCGCCAAGTCACTATATGGATTTGTCAATTTAAAATTCGCATATATCTCGCTGAGATAACGAACGCGCGATGCAATGTAACCAATTTGGCGGATTAATTGAACATCGGTGCAGACGTCGTCGGCGGTGATGTTGGTGGTGGAGGAATCGTCGTCACTATCGTCATTTGGTATGGATGGTGATTTGCAATTATCCTTGTACATATGGCAGGCGATGAACTGGTAACTAAAGTAGTTTGAAAAAATTGTCCCTCTGTATGTATGTGTATGGATTTTCGCTTTATTTGTTTATTTTTGCACTGCAGTGTGAGTGTTGTCCTTCTTGCGAAAACAAATAATGTAATGGTGAGTGGTGAGTGTTGCACAACAAAAACTCGAATGGATACTATAAAACGATCGGATTAATGGGCCACGGCATTATTATCCTTGAACGAGCAAAGCTTGGCAAAAAATGAATAAAATGTTCATTGAACTTTGCATAACTACTTTTGCGTCTTCTTTGTTCGTTTTTCTTTGCTCTTCATTGAAATGTTGCCATTCGCTTCCTTTCTCCTGGCTTTCCCTCTGATTTCACTCTTGAATGACTTGATGCAGAAAATAAAATGTGAATTGAGATAAAAATAAGAAGCGAAAGGAAACGAAACGATTCTTCTTGTCTTTGTTCGTGTGTTCGTCCTGTTTAAAGGATAATTGTGATTGTGATAGAAGTTGAGCGGAAATAATTACTCGATGATCCTTTTAAGGTAGGTCTTCCTCATTTATATCCGACAAAACAAACGGATAACCGGGTATTATTCGAATTGTGCTATGGCAAACTGGTGTCTTCGAACAGGTGTCCCGATGGTTTCCTGTGGAATAAACAAAAGGAGGCATTAATATTAATTTTTTTTTTAAGCTGAAGATGTTTGCGTGATAAGGAACTCTTTTTTTGAAGAGTATTTTGTTGGCTTAAATGATTGATAATGTTTTAGAAGGAGATTCTTTGAAATAGAATTCCTTGGAAAGAAAAGAAAACTGATTGTCGTGTGAGTCTTGCGAAAATGAATCTTAAAGCAACAGCTGAATTATGAAAAACAAAAATTCATATTTTTCCTCGTGAAAAATCTAGTATCCAGACAAATTTTGCAACCCAAATTTCGTAACGTCAATAAAGATCCTCTTCTAATGCAAATATCCAGCAATTGGGACTAGAAAATGTTATCGATTTGCATTGGATTTAAATGACTACACTTCCAAAATATAAGAAAAATCAAACAATTACTTTGTTTTGCACAAGCGAATTTGGAAATTTATCCCGATTTTTGCCGACGCACGCCTTCCAGTTCCGCACCCCAAGGCTTTGGGGGTCCTTCCAGCGCAAATTTGGTCTGCCGCGCTGTCTCCTATACCATGATTTGTAACGCAAAAGACTTTCGGGCCGGTTCCTCTTTGCTCAAATGAGCTACGTGTTCAGCCCACCGGAGTCTAACAAGCTTAATTTTTGTCATCACGTCTGCTTCGTGGTAGATTTGATATAGCTGCGGTTATATCGTCTTTCCTCACAAACGGGACCGTAAGTCTTTTCTCTCGAACGTCAGAGTGGCTTTGGCTAAGCACCCAAGTTGGCTTTTGGCGACCGCCCGCACTCCCGTATTGTTATCGGCTGCTGCTACTGACCCAATGTACCTAATTGAAAGATCGCAAAATTCAGATATGTAGTTCTCTCTCTCAATTGGATTCAAGCAAATCACTTTGCATTTTACCAATATCTGTGTTAATTATAATTATTCGGGAGTTTCTCTGAAGGCGAGACGAGGTTCGCAGGGTCGTCGGCTAGTATTCAATATTTTTCAATTATTTTTGAAAGCAACTATACAAAATAAATTCCTTCAATACAAATTATTATCGAAAATATTCGGAAAAAAGCCACAAAATATAAATTCCTTCGAGAAAATGAGTTCATCAAAGCAACAAAAGGAATTTAATTCAATCGAATCAAAAGTCAATGGTTAGTTAAGGCATTTAACTTTGATGAATTCTTTCAAATGAAAATTATTTCGACACAGGATAATGCTCGAGGAAAGGAAAATTGCTTTTTGCGGTGAAAGAGGACCAATTTAACCAACTAGTTGTTGATTAACATTTTTTCATTGAAACATTCCATTTGTCAAAAATGTATTCCTCTCTTCGTGAATTTTTAAGTTTGTAAGAGTTCAAAATCGAAGAACGAATCATATGCAACCAATGCTCACAAGCGACTTCAATAAAGTCCCAGTTAAGGGTGAATTTCACCATATTAATATTTCATGAAAAGCCTCTTCGATCTTTCTTGTATTTATTATTGTTTCTTATTTTTGGTTTGTGGTTAAGAGGTCAGAATCATTAAGAACGCACACCAACCTCTCAGCAGGATGGAGCCAAAGTGGTGCCAGAAAAGGATTACAACCCACCGGGCTACCACCACAACACCGGGACGTAATTTGGAACTCGTCGTTAATATGATGGCAATGTCGATATGGCAATGGAATCTTGTCGATAAATTGACGTTATTGTGTTTGACTTAAATTGGTAAATTGTATACTGTCATTTGTAGAAGTTTTGAACACCAGGAGGTGAAATTATTATCTATCATTATTGTGTCAAGTCACACAATTAGGATGTCGAAAATAATTACAATACGAGTTTGAGAAATTTCTCTAATGATATCATCCCTGGAATTGGAATGGGATTTTTAACGGCAATATTTGATCCGAAATAAGATTTTAATTGAAGTCTTTTTCAACAATACTGTCTTCCAATAAAGCAGCACAAAATAAAAGTGTCTGGTCCTTGAGGCTAGAATTCGTCATGAATCACATTCACTTCAGGTACTCTCGAACTCATTAAATAGATTCTTTTGTTTCCTCCAAGGCACTCGTTCAAAACATGTTCGTTCCAATTGTTAATTGAATGTAAAGTGCATCTAGAGAGAGCATACAATACATCAATGTCATTAAACGAACGAACAAGTAGTAACATTGCTCATAGTAGTGCACCTATCTATCTAGATACAACATGCCCATTAAATTCTCTTCTCACCCTTATACACAGTTTATCTGCCGCTCAATCTCTTCCACCCTTGTAAATTAATTTTGCGAAACATTGACATACATTTGCCCTCATTCATCACAAATAGTTACGCCCTCATTTTTTATATCTTTGTACATACTTTTTTCTTTTGTATGATTAATCAGCAACAATAAATCGAAAGTATACACACATTTCATGCACCAGCTAGCACTGAAGCTATATGGGCCCAAGCTCAAATATTTACCGTCACGTCAATGCACGATGTAGTTTTTTTTTTTTTTTTAATTCGTTTTAGAAACTCAAACAAAAGAGTTGCACTTAGAAGAAACTTCACAGTTCACACGAAAGTGAGTTTTAAATTTTCGGACACAAACACGAAAAACAAAAGAAAGTAATTAATCGACTAAAAGGACAGTCAAATGGCACTGTCACGCAAATTATCGTGATGTGTTGAAACATGTTAACTTTTGGTGGTACTTGAAGGACTTTTTGGGTCAGTTTGATTTAAGTGGCCTTTTTGCAGGCGACCGACGCACGATGAGTGCCATTAACTTTAGAAACTTTTTCCAATTCCATGAGAATTCTTAATATTCAATTTAACATTTTTTTTCAGTTGCAGGACCTACCCAACATGCTTGGTTCGAAGGCAAAAAAAGGTCGGGTACCCAACTTTTTTTTTTATAACCAAAAATACTTACCCACCCTGAGGCAGATGGGAACACACACACAGAATATATAGGTATGGGTAGAAGCAATCATTATGACGGGTTGATTTCATTGATTCATAAATAAGATAGAATGGATCGATTGAAAGGATTCTCTTCATCGATAAATTTACATATGTGGAGTAAAATTTACTTTGCCACAAAATGAATTGAAAGAAGTTAAGGACGAAGATTGCGAACGGCAATACAATAAAGAAAACGAAGTAAAATTGAGGCAAAAGGATGTGAGGTGTTGAATTTTTGAAGATACTGCGTGTGAAATGGTTTTTTAACTTTTGTATGTTTTTTTTTTCATTTATTTGTGGTTTTTCGAATGAATATTGGGTACATAAATTTTGCATTCGGATTTTTTCGATTTTATTGGCTTAAGAAAAATAAACATAAAATGGTAATAAAATTTGTTAAGGGGTTTTATGGATCCACTTTAAGAACAAAAGCTGGTATAAAAGAAAAGTTGTATTTGATTCGAAGCACATAAAAAAGTGATCTTCTGAATTGGTAGACACTGTGCGTTTAAGATGAAAATAAAGAAGGACTGCAGACGCTGTCGAGTTTAACGAGCAGGAAAGAGGGAGCCTGAAATGCAAGCTATCGAGGGAAAAGAGGGATACCACTACAGAATTGAGGTTCAGATATTCTTTGAGAAGTTAAAACAACCCACCAAATGTTATACACTCCGAACCGAGTCCTGTAGAGACCGTTAAGGCAAAATCGTTATAAGACCAAAGACACTCCAAGTTCAATACGGCAATCCTGCTAGATGATGATGCAGACTACCGATATCGAGAGACAGGCCAGGCCGAGCACTCGACTTAGAATACTTAGAAAACTTCAATTTTTCATACAACAAAAGTAATCAAAAATGACAAAACCAGATAGCCCTTGAGTCAAAAAATATTTCCAGATAACTCGGCACAAAATCCCAAAATCTATCCTTTATGTGTATGTGCAGTTCTGCACAATCTCTCAATTGGAAACACTGTTTATCCTGAGGCAAATCAAATCTTTGACCCAATTTGATCTGTTCTCCGCAATTTCCACACCGTTTGTTATCGGTCACACTGACCGAAACGGTTGCAGTCGCTTCATCATCAGCAACTGTCCATGACTACAAAAAAACAAACGGAACGTGAATCAAAAAACTACGCACAAGGATAATAATCGATTTTGCCTTGACCACTGAACATTTACCCCTCTGATTTGTTCTCTACATAGACAAAAAGTCGTTAGATAGCTTTAACCTCACAAAAACAAAAACTGCTCAATTTCAAAAAGTGATTTTTTCACGATTTCCCAAATTCTCTGGCTATGAAGCCTCTTTCTTTCTGGTTCTGTCTCTGCGAATAGTGAATAATTAATTCCAATCGAATTGTTCGAGCGAAATAATTGTACTTCAATTACGGTTCAATTTAGTGTGTAGCGCGAATGCAACATACTTCTTAGTCACAATTTGAAAGTACAAGGTGTTTCAAAACCATATTTTGTTGAGCTCTCTCTGATTGAGGAAATCGTAAAAGAAAAGTTTCTTATGAGACACCCTGTAAAGGCAAACAAAATTCTTCCGCACATGGAATCCAATTAAAATGACCAAGTTCTGCACAGATTTTGAATCAATAAATGGAAATTTTCAAAAATTTTTCAACCGAAAGTTTCTTAGATTCTTGTCAAAATAAATTGTTAGGAAATTTCCAAAACGAAGAGTAGAGGGAGAAGCTGAAATAAATCGATTTGTGACCATTTCATTTTCCAAAAGGAAATTAATACTTGTTTACTTTCCATATAAATAAGTATATGAAGATGACAGCCAACCTCATGCCACAGTCCACAATTCCATATACATTCACTCTGATTCGAGTCTCAAGAACTGCCAAAATATCTGTCGGAAATTTAGTAATTATTAATGGCAGAGGAAGTCATTTGTTTGCATATTAAAATGACAGACCACAGAGACACATCATCGTTGCTTGCGTGACGTTTTCGTTTCTGTTTTGACAGACGAAATGCGATGGCCATCAGGACCGATGACGCACGATTGTCTGCTTTGGGTTTAAAGTCCATTTTTGACATTTAATGGGATTTGCAATAATAATAATAATTGTATTTTGCTAATGATGTTTGTCTGTAATACAAATAAATGTGTGTGGGCAATTTTGACAGGATTCATTGTGATGATTAATTATTGTCAAATGGTTTTTGTGGCATTAAACTTGAACTTGTAATGTTGAACAGGACGTTTCTTGGAAAGACATTAGAGTTATGAAAGAGTAAGAAAAGCGATTTCAATAATTTTTTGGGTTTTCAGAGTGGATTGAATCTCAAACACGAAAGTAACATCCTTAATGATTCTTTCAGATTGATTGTTTTATTTTAGAAGCTCATTAAGTTAAAATCATTGAACATTCCTTGGCAAACTTTTTCTCTCAAATTTAATGATCCAACATTTTTCAAAATTAATTGTCCAACATATCCGTTTTGGTACTCCTACGCTCCTTATTGCGAGTCTTAAAAATAAATCCCTGTTTTTTTTTTTGTCGTTTTTGATTAATGCTTTCGCAATGACGACGCCCTTAAAATCCCATGTGATTTATGTCTTCTGGACAAATCAAAAAATATTTCACCAATTTCTTTTGAAAGCACAAAAAAAAACACCCTCGAGGACCACATAAAGCGTTTTTCATTGACACATGGCCTAAAGGGGGTGCTGGCACGGATATATCGTGATACCAACATAAACACCGACGTTTTACAACTTTGCCAGAACAAAATTTGTTTTAACGGTTTTTTAATAAAAAAAAAACACAAAATAACAGCGCCAAAAAGCGCAATATGTGTTTACAACATCCATTTCCAGTATTTTTTTCTTGATGCTTCCATATGATTTATGCCGACCTACTTTATTTTTTGGCGCTGCGCGACACAAGATGAAACACAAGGCACCCGCATAGGTTCACACACACGCCCAGGCACCTCCCAAACTGTCACCCCAAACGTTTATGGCCCTCACCAGTGCCTTTAGGAACCGAAAAACAACACAAGAGCTTGTGAAAATTCCCATTAACAACCACAACATGCGTTCGAAATAAAAACATTTATTGAAAGCCCAAAACCAAGATCAGTATCTACTGGTGCTCCTTTGGCCAGCATAAAGTCGTTGTTATTCTGGAAGTTGAAGGGGCACATGGGGTGTGCCAAAAGACATTGGCAATGTTAATAATAATACACCTACTCTTCGAAATACGAACTCATCGAAGGAGGATGATGCTGGGAGAAAGGACTTTTTTGATGATTTTTCCATTGAAGGGAGGGAGAAACACAAAATAACAAATCGAAAAGGGAAGATAAAATGTTGATGTTTTCTTTTATTTTTGACAGAAATTGTGGAATAAATGGAAAAAGAACTTAATCAAAAAATTTTATGGAAAAAGGAACGCATGCTGTTTCTCTGCCAGTTCATTGAAATCCTTAAGGCAAGGGCTTCATTTCATTGCGGATTCGATTGAACAATATATTTGACGAAATTTTAATTTAGGACGAAAGCTAATGAAGCTCTTACAATAACCAACATTCTTAAGAAGACGGTACAATCTAGTTCAGATTAGAGCGTCATCCAGCATGTTTTTGATCCTTGGATAGCCGTCTCTAATTTTCCTGTCCCATTTTGTAGAGCACCTCTATCACCTTTGCATTTCGTCAGAGTCGAAGAATACGATCTTTCTTGGGTACTGGTTCCAAGAAGACATATCACGCTGTTGACTAACAACTCATAGAAACATCGTACGCATTACGTCCCAAAATGTCGCTGAAATATTTTCATTTTACTTAAATTGAAAATAAGACTAGAACGGAAGAACGGGTTTGAAACGAGATTCTTTGAACTCCTCTTCTTTGGGAAAGAAGACTTCACCAAAATATTCTCTATTCAATGCACTTAGACTTAATTTATTTCGTTTTTTTGTAAATGTTAAATTATATTCAAAACTTCATTATTCCGCGGAAATAATGATCAACCGTATTCATTACGGTTGGTTTCTCTATTGGTGACGACGGATGGTGTCCTTGCCACAAAATTATCATCATCAACATCACTCATTCGTCATCTTTGCCTCTATCTCTTCGCTCCACTTCAATTAATTGACATAATTAAAAGCAGAAGAAGTGCAAAGAACAACCACTAATTAGACCAACTTTTTAATTGCTTTATCTGCTAATTATGTATATACCTTCTTTACTGTTAAATAAAAAATAAGGTATTTATTATTATTTTTGCATTTGAGGATTGAAGTTCCATCTCCAAGGAAATTTTCCACAAATTTTGAGAGTTCTAATTCGAAATTCATGAGCAAAAGCAAAATGGATAAATTACCGTCAAATCAAAAGCTCTTTTCCTTTTCAACTATTAATCCATTGTTCGTAGATTCGATTAAAATAAATGAAAACAATTTTATTTATTTTGCTTGCCTGTACGTTCTCTTGTTTGGGGTCGGTCGGCCTTTGCACATAATTCGGAATCAAATTCAGTCAAGTGCTTTGTGCTTTGCATTCTTGATATAAATCTGCTCAATATTTGTCTTTGTCGTCGTCGTTTCTGTCAGTGTCAATTTGGGCACAGTAATATGAAATTATTATCATCGTCATCGTTCTCTTGACGACACCGAGAGTGTGTGTGTGTGTCAGAATTCTACCAAAAACCGAATTCATCCCACATCGTTGAGTTTCTATTAAGTGGGGAAAAGGGGGGCGACTACCATTGCCTCATCGCCATAGACTTCATAAAGTATTTGGCTGGCATCAAAGCCCAATCTAATTAGGGCCGGTACGCGTTGGGTGTATTGCGTACGCGTCGAGTCGAGTCGGTTCTTCAATTCTTCAGCTTCCTGACGATGATGACGAAGACCGACGCGACGATGAAAGAAATCCACTTGTGTGTATAGAGTATGAAGGCGCGCGCCATTTGAGTCTCAGCAAGTGAGGAGTAGGAGAAGAGTGGAGCAGTATCGGGTTGCTATGCATCAATATGTTCTTGCTCCTAACGAGCATCTATCGATCAAATCTATAACATGTTATGGCTTCGGACGGCTTTTCATTGTGCAATTCTATCGGAATGGAATTATAATTGGATTGACGCCAGTGACAGGAGTTTCGGGAATGGGATTTGGTGGTGGTGCTAGTGGAAAGTCATCAAAGTGTCGTCGTTGTTGTTGGGTATTGGAGCAGATTGTGCGCTGTGTTTTCGCATAATAGACTTAACCGTGTTCGAAAAATTTTGAAATTGGCTATCCACAGCTATTAGAAATATTTGAATCTGATTTGGAATTAATTTCACTTGAACCAAGGTGATGTTTTAACAATTTTTAGCAAAATCATAGTCAGAACTTGTGAAATTATGTGAACTCTAGACCGTATTTAAAATGTTTAATTTTTTTATAACAATTAAGGCACAATACATTGAAAAAAGTATGTGTAAAATATGGAACACTATGCAAATTACATCTAAACTTAATTCTTCAAAATAAAGTTACGTATACGCCACAGTGACCAAACAATCTTTCTTGCCTAATATTAACACATTTTTGTTCATCAACTTGAAAATGAACACAAAACAAAAAAAAAATAGACAGAAGAATCGATAAAAAAAACCTCAATCCTCCAAAATTCTCCTTAAATTATTCCGAAACTTACTTAAGATGATTAAAAACAACAACGATTCTCCCTCAATTATTGATGATACCAAATGCAAAGCTAACTGCATAGTTACTTTATTTTTAGTATAATGACTGAGGTAATTATGTATAATTATGCATCTTTCCATAATCACCCTCTGCTTCTTCAACAGCAACAACACAGTCAAGTTTAGTGAACACAAAAATTAGAATCTCCAGAAACAACCAAGATGCCAATTCTTCCCCCATACAAAAATCCCTAATATAACCAGTCATACCGTCAGCAAAATAAAACAATCTTCAATTCACGGAACTTTTCGATCCCATTGCTTTTATTTCCACTTCTATGAACAAAGTCGTCCTGAGTTTTGGTTGGTCGCGTCGTTACCTTCCATAGATACGATTTCATTCTGAATTAAAAAAAAAAAAAACTAACAAACTTGACTTGGCAAAGTTCCATTTTCCCATTAATTTCTTTCCCCCAGCTGGATTGCTTGGCAACAGAACAAAGTTGAATGACCACCATATCGTCCTTTTACCCCACTCCTAACCAATACTATTGGCAAAGAATTACAACTCCAAGTCAGATTGCCAGAGGATTTATAAAATTTTAATACCACTTAACCTTTTCATTGTTGTTTCTTTTCACGCTCTGCTGCTTGCATCCTCTGCGAATCGAATTTATCAACTTGCTCCGCTCTGAACCCCTTGTACTCATTCACACATGTGACGTTATTGGACTTTCCCACTCGCCTGTGTACAGACCATAACTTCCAACTAATACAAGCTGACACTTAAAACAAGCAGCTTGGGTAAATATTTCATTTGCAGATGCAGATGCCAACTTGAAATGGGATCAAACTTTTTCTTATTTAAGGACACGGAGAGAAGTAGTGAGTGTTAGCTAAAATCAAAATCCAAATATTTGGTCCATTTCTGACACTTTTTTTTTTTTGTAAAGATAGAAGGACTTTCAAAACCAACAAAATTAACCACTCACTTTCAAATCACGTACAACCAAGCTAAGTTTTCTTTCAGTGTTCGAATTGGAATTGAAACAGCGATTTGTATGGCACACCGATAGTTCACAATTTGCTGCTGCTATTATGCGGATGGGGTTTTTTTTTGCACCGCATCTCGTTTACAACTGCGATCCTTCTGCAGGACGACAAAAGGGGGATATGGAAAAAACAATACTGATGGATGAAAACAAAATCGAAATTGACTCAACGAATGGAAATCGTAACCGTATCCACATCCGTCTGAATGTGGATTTGCAAAAGGGATCGATAGGTACATACATATTTTCTAGGGCCCTGTTACTGTGTATGATTCCTCTATGAATGTGTATGTAGTGATTAAATGGCAGCAAATCTACTTACAATGTTTTCATTTTCAACAATGTGATGTGATTCTTTTATTTGCTATGGCATGGCAATGCTTTGCTTTTGGTTTTTTGTTTTATTTTCAGTGATTAGATTGGATAAACAAAAGCGTTTGGAAAAAAGGACACAAATCGCAAAATGGCAAAATGAAGAATGGTCCTTCGGCACAATGGCTCTGTATGCGGATGGATGGCTGGTTTGATGGGTGTTCAAGTTTAATGATTTTATTTTTGCTGAGTTGAATGAAAGGTTAGTGATTTGAGTTGGAGGACCTTTGAGCGTAGTTTTGATTCGATTTGAATTGAAGAGGTATTAATTCTTGAGGAGAACAAGCACAGAGAGAGAGAAAAAAGGTGTTGGGGATATAATTAAAAAAATTGTTTTTAGGGGAGATTGATTTGGTTTTTTTGGTTAATGGAGGGGAAAAGAAATAAAGTCGATTGGATGGAAAAAGGTTATATGTGTCAAAGGTGTTCTTGAAATGATTTGAAATATTTCTTTTATTCGTCATTTAAATAGAAAGATTGTGTTGCAATTTCTTCTGTGTCAAGCTGATCGTTTTTCCTATAATTAATTTGACTCATCCCCAATTATTGAATTTTCATTTTTTTCGACATTTTTCAAGGCCTTCCATTCATCTTCCGCATAATAATTTCCTGTTCATTCCTTAAGTGTCATGTTTGTTGTCATACATTTTAAAATCTACAAAAAACGAGGTAAAATCTCTGAGAAAATTCCATCATTACCATAAGGATTGAGGATATACTTTTCAAGTTAAAAAAATATTGCCAAGCAAAGCCTCACGTTTCCCTACACACACATATAAAAAAAGAACCAAAGAAGGTATATTAAAATGTAGGTACGTACACGAAAAGTCATCATTGTTTTAAAAGTAAGATGAGGATCATATTAAGGGGGTTGACACAAATCAGGCACAAATTATTCCCTGAGAGGCACACGCGCTCCAATAAAAGTTACGTGAAGTAAAAGTTCTCAATTTCTCCCTAGCAAGACGGCAACACTCGAAAAAAATATATATGTAAATAAATATGTACGTTAGTATGAAGAACCCCAGATGTAGGCATACGAGAAGAAGTTTTAAATTATCAGGTGTGCTCATTCTTAAGGAATCAGTAAGTCGTTGGTTATTGCTCAATATGAATTTCGACTTTGGTGGTTGAAAACGATTAACTTTCTTTTGTTTTACCGAAGTACGCTTATTCTTTTTCATTCCTATAAAGTCCTATGTATATTTATTAGTTTACGAAAAGTTCTGGCAAAAAAAACAAATGCTGCCATCAATACGTCACCTTTAAGATAATTCCATCGCATTGAACAGGTACACCAAAATTACAATAAACATGCCAAAAAAAAAACACGAAGAAAAAATAAGCCCTTCAGATAACCTAGAAAATTGTTGAGGAAATTGTTGAAATATTTAAAGTTATGTCTTCTTGTCGCATTTCTTGCACTGATTTAACAGAAGGAGTGAAGGAGTGTAGGCGAATCAAGAAAAAAAAAAAACATTGAACATTTTACTCCTTGACAAAACTTGATTATCACCCAATTAGAATTTATTACGTTTCCATTATGGTAAGTAACACTTTGGGAGAGAGCTCAAATTGCTGCCAAATCTCTAGTGCAGTTAAGGGAAGAGGAAAGTGGTGGGAAAACGAAGAAATTGTGGAAGACATTGATTTTATACGGAGATAAGAATTTAGGGAATATAAAGGGGAGAATTTCTTATGAAAAGTGTCAATAAAGTGTCATAGAGTAGGCTTTGGAATTTGTTTTTGTTTGATTTTTAGATATTGATCAAAGTATTGCAGCACTTGTAAAAGTCATAAATGTGAAATTATAGAAACAACGAGTACAATTTCGAGTATACAATAAATTAAGCAAGTATACGCCCTAGTGAACAAGAAGAAAATATTTTCTTTTTTAGAATTTTCACATGAAACAGATCTTCTTAATTATTCTGAACTAATTCAAGCAATGCGCAGTGTTACCAGTAAACAGTAAGATAAGCAAACGGATCTGTCAGAGATTAGGAAAAAACATAAGGAATGGCTTTAACCCATAAAACTATGATAAGCAACCATTTTGTATGGAAAAATGCCACATGGAGATTCCGCCCGCAATCCATAGAAATTCTATTTCTTTTCTTCCATTGTTAACTAGGGTTTTCAAGAACACTTTTTTAAAGCTACATCCACCAGTAACCTCTGAGGTTCACGAAGATCAGGTGTTCGATGGAACTTTGAGCTTGTCTTGTTAATGACAGAATATGAATTGAAGTTCATAAGGTCTAAGACTTTTTAAAGTATTCGACACTGTCGAGCAATCCAATGTACCACGATGTTCATTTGGATTGTCTTTTATGCCTGTGATTATATTGTTTAATTCGTTATCACCGGAAGGCAGCAATGCATATTGCGTAGTGGAAAATAAGAGCAACCTTCTATTCTGATTCACCATACTTGGGCCTAAGGATCAATATAAGAAATGTTATGCCAGTCAAACAAAAGAAAAACACCCATCATATACACTATAAAGGCTTTAAGGTTAAAAAAAGCGGACTCGATTTGTTTTTCTGGCATAACGATATGTTTAATCAAATTCTCAAGTTTGTAATACTTTTGTGAATATAATTCTTGTAAAATAGTGAGTGAATGATGATTTAATCTTTGAATGAAATTTTACTATAATTTGCACCAAGAGATCAATTTATTCCTTGATTCAGTGCCCTTTTGAATGTCCGTCCAATAAATGGATCGTTTGTTAAACTAGAAGTACGACAAAAGTTGGTCTGTTCAGATTCAAATTCAATTCATACGATTGGTTTCGTATCAGTTATCCTTGCATGCAGACACCACTTAATATACTCAATTTCTATCTCAAATCTCTTCGAATGGTTAAAATAAAAATTCAATACTGTAATCAATTATTATTATTTATCATTGATTTTGCTTTTGTCTGAGTCCGAGGAAAATCTCCAAATAATACAAAAATATCCACTTCAATTAACTTTACCATCCTGGCAAATCTTTTCAAAGGAGATTAAACTAAATTTGTCAAAAGGAAAACCCTTCTCAATTCAAACCAAATAATAAAAAAAAATGTATATCCCTATTTGTTTCCAGTTGATTAAAAACCCAATTCGAAGACCAATAGATCTCTACAGATTCTCCTATTCTCTGAGCTATAACTCGGTTATATTTTGTAAAATGTCTACTTTTTCAAATCTAGTTTTTTCAGCTAACCGGTGTTCACCAGCGAATTTATCACAAAATTTCAAATCGCTTTTTTCTTGCCCAACATGACACAGCGTTGACAATAAGGATGACCGACAGTCAAATAAAAGGAAGACGGTATCAAATACCTTGAAGGCGAATAAACGCAAAAATATTTCATCTCAACCAAAAAAAAGAATCCACTTTGAAAGGATAAACGAAAAAGAAGAGGATCCAAAAAAAAAATCCGAAAGAACCTTAATAAAATTTCAGAAAGTCATTATCCTGTAGGACACACGAAACTAAAAGGAAGAAAGAAAGAGAATAACATCATCCAATAACAAGACTAGACTACTATCCTATCCGGTCTTGTCTTGTCTCGCTCACAGATAATCATAAATAAAAGCTGGCTTCCTTTTCAGATGTCTCCTTCAAAGTAGGTATGTAACAACAACCAGCAACATAAAAATGATTGAAAGGTCGACAAGAAGGAACCTTGCGATATTACCTTAAGTTGTATTTTATTAGATCCAATTTGATCCTTGAAAATTTTCAAACTAAGAAAAAGGAGAAACATCCCCAAAATACCAAAAATACCCCAAACTATACTTAAGTTCGTAGGCTCAAGGCGTTTTTGTTCATTGGGTTGGTATATTTCGTCCTGGAGCTGAAATTACTGCTGCCAGGACCTATCCCTCGATCCATTTTGTTTGCTTCTATTCAAATGAATATTTCATAAAGGAATCAGTCGAGAGATAGGACATTCTCATATGTCGTAGGTATCTTAGCATTCGTTATTTATATGCAAAGTTTTGTTTTCTTCTTTTGCTTTCTCTTTCCTCTCAATTCCAACCACTCACAGGAGAATCGAAAAATATTTTGGCTCTATACAAAAGCACAAATTGCAAACGTTTTATGTATAACCTTGTGAAAAGACGATTATTAACAAATTCTCACTTTTCAAGAATATGCATATATACCGTACGAAGGAAGGCCCTTAATTGAAAGCCAACGGCCGCGTCCGGGTCGAATAAGAGTTGTAGTTGTAGTTGGAGTCCGGATCTGGGGTTCCGGAATGGGTCAAACAAGACAAAAAAAAAAACGAAACAAGACGCATAACGATGAATGATGAGAAAGTTTTATGAGTTTAAGCCGGCATCACAGGGAATTGACAAAAGACAGATGGGAAAGACTTATTACGGCGACAAAGGGATTATGTATTGTTTAATTTATTGCCTCTTTGTATTTTCAACTTTTCAGCAGAAAATCAAGAAATCGAGAAGAACAATTTTTGTTTTGGAAAATACATTTTTAATGAGGATTGGTAATAAATCATTTTAATTATTGAATGGGGCTTAAAGGACGAACTCAATAAAAAAAAAAAAAAGAATTTACGTTGCTGCTAATAGGGAGAGATTTCAAGAAAATAAATGTTTAAGTTGAAGGTTGTTTAATGAAAAATTTAACATTTTTGTACTGAAGGAGTTAAAGGTTAGTAATGTTTGCAAGAGTCAAAAGTTATTTTTTTTTCATATACTTATATTCTGGGAAAATCAAAGGAGATAATACTTAGCGAGATTTGCCTTTCGAAAAAAACACACTCAAGATAATCATTTTTAATAAGTGAGTTGCCTCAAAAATTATAACATGTACTCACGGTTTAAACGACTTTAAGAACGACTTACTTCATCTGAAAAGACAAGAAATAAAACATAATTAATTAATGACCAAGTTCTTTATTTTTAATTCGGAGAAAATGTATTGTGAAAATTAAACAAATCAATGTTATACTCATTATCCTCGACAACTTTGACTTAATTGAACATCAAAATAAGGACTTGCGAAAAAAAGAAACTGGAAGACTTCAATCCTCCCACACTAAATGGCATTACTCTAAAACTCTCCAAGTAAGCTAAATATCTAGGATTAATCCTTGATTCTAAACTAATTTTGAAGTGTTATACTGAGGAAAGAATGAAAAAAGCACTATGTGCTTTCTACACTTGCAAAAAGACCTTTCGGTACACGGTGGGGTATGTGACCGCAAGTACACAGCGATTGTTTGGATCCATTTTTACCTATGGTTCTATTATATTGTGGAAAGCTGTTGAAAAATTAAGCTATCTCAAGTATCTGAATAAGGTACAGAGGAAAATAGACCTTAAATGAAAAGAGCAAAGCAATAACTCCTGGAGGTCCAAAATCGATTATGTTATCTCTAAAAGTTATGGCCTAGAACAAATAAAAAGGGAACTCGGTATATCTTATCGCTGATTAAAAGGAATATTAAAAACTTGGTACTTGTACTAACAGGTCATTGGCACTATGGCTACTAGAATGAGAGCATTTGCATCAGATTTCTGTAGGAGCTGTTAAGATGTAGAGGAAACAGAAACCAATAAACACCTGCTTCAAACCTCAAAACCAATCGACTCCGATACGTTGAAACAGATTTGTTGCGTAACTGGACGATCTAGCACAGGTCTCAATGGCAAACATGAGAAAATTCATTGATAGCACAGGCTGGTTTGTTAACGAACGGGTCTATGTTAACCAGTAGTGTTACAATAGATCTTTAGGTCTTTGCGTACGCAACAGTTTCGTACTGTGCACAACCCTCTTAACTTTAGCTAACCTTACCTAAGGGCCGAGTAATCAAAAAACTTTCGAGACATTTGGCTTGTAATCCTGTAGAAAGAATATCTCCTGTCCTGAGTTTAGTTTTTGAGTGGTAAGCTCAAGATAATGAAAATTGAATTGAAAAATATCATGCGCCAACAATCTAGACAGAAAAAAATATTCTTCTGAAATCAATTGAATGATTGAAGGTCTGGTAGTCGAGATATTGGTACAAATTTTTTATAAACATCATTTTGCCGCAATTTCAAATCGATATTGCTCACAATTTTTTCTCGACAACGTTTCTACAATTGTATTTACATTTAAATAAGGGCTTACAAGTCCTTTCAGCCACTGAAGGCGAAAATATTGAATATTTTTTCAGCACTCGATTTCTGTCTTCTTATTTTTTTCCCGTGATTTCAAATAGACAAACCTCTCAATTTCAGCCTATATGAAATGATGCTTGAGTACAAAGATCTGTTCGACCTCTCTGCAAAATCAAAACAGTCTTCGATGACTGGTTACCGAGTTATGATTTAAAAAATCTATTTTATTTTCTCCTCTGTTAATTGAGTGATAAGAAAGGAAAATCGTCTGTTCAACAACGCGCTGAATAACGCATAATGCAGCTGTGGGTCATCCTCTCCCTCTGCCAACTTCAAGCTGTCATATCTTCGATCGATAAGTCGTCTACCAAGTATCAGCAAGGTATTCGAAAAGATCATATACATAGAGCTCTGACTAAGTGGGCTGCGAGTAACAAAAGAATTCCGGATAACCAGTTCGGGTTCAAGGTGGGACATGACACCGTTCATGCCGCGCCTAAGCTCGTTTCTGATATCCATAGAACAAACAAGAAACAATGCACGGGTACTGTTCTGGCTGATTAAGAGAAGGCCTTCGACACCGTATATGGTTAGAAGGGTTGTACCTAAAATTCACCAGACTAGGCATCAGTAAATAATGCATGTACAACTTTATGATATGCTCAACGGTAAAAAGTTTGTTGTCAAAAGTGGCAATGTAACTTCTACCGCCACCTTAAGCATTTACAGCGATCTGATAGATAGCCTTATCCAAGCAAGTCCTTGCATGTTAAAAGCAATTTAAATGGAACTTGATAAATACGTGCCTACAACAGATTAATATACAAGATACTCACAAAAGGACACCACGATTTGCAAAAGTTTACTTGTTAATTAAATCAACAAAAAAGTATGCTTTCGGCACAATAAAGACAATTCATACACAGCTAAATTCTACTAAAGGTTCACCGACCAACGCAACCGTGCGTGAAAATTTCAAGCGAATGAATTACCTGCCAATTTTTTTCTTTTTTATATTTAAGTTGTTTAGTTTTTGGGGCAGACGATTTGTTGTTGACATTTTTTCCCATTAATTTGATTATCTACTTGTGGTTGCGGTTACTTGGTCTTATCAGTTTGAAGAGACGACAAAAAAAAAGAAATTGCAAAAGTAGAACGTTTCCCAGCTGAGGTTTTGTCTTTGTAAACACAAAAAAAATATAAATAAACAACCTCATTATTTAGTAAAACACTATGTTTAGGTTCCCATTCATTCCCAGGTTCGTTCCAGGTTTCCTCTCCTACAAAACATCGATGGTTGTTGAGGTGATGTGTGGGCCTGGAGTGGTGTTCTAGTTGAACCGTAATTAAAATGCATTTATGTCATGGGGGTTGAATGACATGCTGATGATGGGTGTCGTGTCACGAAGATGAACTATAAGCCAGACGACCGATAACAACTACACAAGTCTCTACCAGAATATGCAAGTATATATACACCTATATTGTTGGAATATTCCCCGACCGATACTACATTTTCCAAGTCCTCACAAAAGTCACATTTGGAAGCTTTTCTATGATGAAAGAAAGTAATTAAGGGCATGAGGTACTTAGGCACAGTGTTGTGGGAATTTTTTTTTGCCTCGGTATTTGTTTTTTTGTTGAGCTTTTTTTCGTACCCATAAACTAGAACACACTTCGGATGAGGGTCAGAGACGTCCGACATACACGGAGACTATAAAGCGACGACGGTGAGAACGAGGACAAAGACGAGTGTTGAAAGTTTAAACAATAAAGTTAATGAAGCAAGTTTATATTTGTCAGTTGACTTTAATGGAGATTTTGTTGTCGGATCGTGTCTCGTGCGACTTGATAAAAGGATTCAGGCGCGTAAAGCGAAACAATTATTTTTGTTTGGACAAAAAGTTGGACGTTTGGTTTCTTTTTTTCAGACGAAAAGAAAGGAAAAATATGTTAATTCTTTCCACACTAATCGTCAGTAGAGAAGAAAAAATGTTTGGGAATGTGAAAATGGATTACATTTAACCGTCATTTTGACCGGTTTGTGGAGAAGATAAGTGTTACGCCGACAAGCCTGGGACAATTGACGCTTTAAAAGACAATATTCGTAAAACCATTGGTGTAATTCACCTGCACACAATCGATAATGTGCTTAATTATTGGACCGATCGTGTAGGCTACTGCATGGCCATTGGCCAGCCGAAGAAGCCATTTCAATTAAATTATTTTCCAGTATTTACCGGAAGGATTGTTCTTTCAAATAAAAAAAAGAAATTTGAGAAAGTATTCAGTAGTTTTTTTATAGCATTTTCAAAAAAAACAGTTATTTGGCGGACTCTTTACAGCAATATTATTAGTCAAGAAAAAAATATTTCGATTATGCACAACTTATGAATTTTCCTGGAAGGATAAAACTGAAATAAAATACCCTTTCCATTTAATAGCCTTAACTCAAAAGCACAATTTTAAGCCCCTTAAAATATAAATCCTCAAACACAATAAACGAAGTGTGACTCGCGTGAAACAAAACCTTCAAAATTTCCTTTTTTTCTCACAAAATTCAATTACAAAAGCGAACCAAAAAATCCCACGGTAATCCTTCTCTTAATTTACAGCAACATGTATACCTTTCGTCGCACAGTTGCTGACCTTAAATAAACTCAATTAAACGTGCATCATTATTTTGGCACAGCCGCATATTTAATAACAAACTATTTAAATTATATTTCCACTCTTATGTGTTGTGTGTGTTGTACAATTTTCTGGGTTAAATTTGTTTAAATTTGAAAAACACATCCTGTCGAGCAGAGTGTAAATTTCAGTTTTTTTTTCCTCGAATCATTTGGAGCTGAGTGTGTGCTGCTGCTATAGGCAGCGGAAATATCTGTTGCAAAACAAAAATTTAAACAGCACACACTATCGAGGTTTTGATTATGTGTTTGTGTGTGTGGTTGTGTGGACCGCACGCAAAATTTTGTTTTTATTGAAAATCTTTGTTGCATCAATTAATTAAGCTTGAAGGTAGATACATTCCGAATGTGTTTACGAAAAGGATATTTTTTTGTGTTCAACTTTTGAAAAAAAAAAAAAATCAAAAATAAAAACCTTTTTTCCATCTCTGCAAATCTAATTTCTTTTCCAATCAATACAATAATATTTTGCCGTGTTCGTTCTGGTTTGAATAAATTCAACAAAGTGCTATAATTTTGAGCGAATTTGTTTGAATAATGGAACACAATTAAATTTTAGGGATGCGATTGGTTTTGCGGAAAAAAAGGTCTTTTTGGTGAGGGAATGCTTATAAATTGTGGTATTTTATATTTAATATTAATTAAGGCTGTTATTTTTTTGTTGATTGGAATTGGTAGCAATATGAACTGCGTATTGATTAAAATTTAATATTTTGTGGCTTAAAGTTTGGTTTTTAACAAAACTAAGTCTTTTAGCAGGCACTTTGTAGTATTTCGCAAAGGCACCATTTTGGGTTTGTATATGTTGGGAGAAGGGGTGTAAGTATTCGACCTCAAAAGTGAACAAAATAAGCCTAATTTAGGTCAAAATTAAATTTAAAAAATGTTCAAAGGATAGACTCGTTTTTAAGATCATTAAACGAATATTAGAGACATTGTCAGTGGTATGTTAATTTTCAGACGACTGATAGAAAATTGCAACGGATCCGGCAACTAGCTCCTTATTATATCAGAGGATATTTTGACTCTATCAGCTATATTTTGCTCAAAATCTTGAGAGGAATAAAGAAACACTCACACAATTGATGTTCGCAAGCGTTTACAAAGAGTTTGTATAGGACAACCGATTGTGCACACAGACGTGAATAATTCTGCCGGAAGCAGTGTTTGAATCTTCATCCAGTAACACCACACGGATATCGACCTCAATTACTCAACATTTCCGTATAAGCTTGCGGAGAATTCTGCTCAAAGACCTCACAGAGTTCTCGTCTCAGTAATTGAAGGCGCACGACTATCAGCTGCGTTATCGTTTAGCAGCTTGAACCTTGGAGCAAATTTAACAGGACATGGAGGATGAGTTTTGAACCAACATATTTTCTGAATACCATAGCCTGACTTTTTTTTATTTCAATTAAAGACATGGGGAAGGAAAACCGTTGGTTGATGCAGTATGGTGGGCTATGATACACGGCCTCGCGGCAGCATTTTGACCCCATTAGACATTTATCTGTATGCAACTATGAGAAACTATTGACTGCCAATAATTTGGAAACGATTCAAACTTAAGACCAATTTCATCATAATAATTCGTGATTTACAGCCCAAAACTATCAATTCTAAGGCTGTTGAAAGCAGTTGTATTCATCAATTCCAAGAAACAGGAGCAAAGATCCGATTTCTTTATTAATAGAACAAGAGCTAGAAACCTCTAGTTTGTTCTCAAAATCGATCAACTCCTGATTGAGTATTGGATGTCTTCGAGACTATTGGACACATGTTGGCAAAAATATAGTTTTTGTCATGTCATCTATCGGTTTTGTGTCTCTTCATCTTATTTGAACTGCTGGTACTTTAAGGGACCAATTTTAGTTTTTTCACCTTCTCTCTCACAATAACATCACTAGATTCTAATACACCAAACACCTACTCATTTCCTTTTCAACTGGAAACTGACAATGTGCAACATTGTTCATCCTTTAATTTTATTTATTTCTCTTTCAATCACTCTGCGCTTTCGTATTACGCTGCACCATTTTCTTCTCGAAATTCAAATCTTCCACAGCAAAAATGAACAAAATACAAACAATTGAATCAAAATTAAACAAACAAAAAATCGTAACCATTCAAGCTAGCCAGAGTATGCACTTTCTCTAAACAAAAAAAGATAACAGAGCTGAGAACATAAAAGTTGCATAAAAGCGTATAAGATTTCCAACTTCCAATTCATCAAATTATTATTAATTTTCAATGATTTTGTTGAAAGTCGAACTTCTGTTCAAAAATTGTTGTCTACAACTTTAAATAAAAAAAAAATCCACAGTATTGTGCACAATAGTTGACTCGCAAATAATCAACAAAAACGTCCAACACAGAGTTTGGGTTGATTTCTGCCTTAAATCTGTCATCAGTCTTATTATTTCACAAAATGTTTATTTAATTTCTTGCTCGCCCCTGGTTATTTTCACAAAATCACCCTGATCCTCATACACACTGGAGACTGGACAAAGGAATATCGCCACACCCCACAATTCCCACCGAACAACAAATATAGATAACCGATTCCCATAAAAATGCCACAATTTTCAAAAGCGAACATTTTAAATATCACATCAAATTTGTCCTACCCTTTTGCCTTCCCCTGCCTCTCCAACATGTGCTGCATGAGATCGAGATTTGTTTTGTTTACAGCAACACACCATTGAACTATATATCTCAATTTGAGATGATATTGTTTATAGTGGTTTCAATTTTTCATTTTGTTTATTTTAATATTTGGAATCTATGATTTTGTATTTTTTTTTCTCTTCATCACCGTGTGTAGTATTTGTTTACGTGTTTAAACCAAAAAAAAGGAGGCAGAAACCGGCAGGTGGTGCGGCGCGACTTGGCGGCTTATCGCCCCTACTTAGAATAATACTTAGATCGTTTTGATATTGTGAATTGTTTATAGTTGTTTATAGAAGATTAAAAACTTGTTGCTGACGTAGTCGCATTAATCAAGATCCGATTTTATAATCGGGTTGGAAATTGTAGAGGGGTATGTGTGTGTGGTGGCCGATTAGACTCTTTCGATTGAAGAGATACGCTGATGATTTAATTTTTCAAGTGTCTTTTCGCTGGAAAACATTTGATGAATGAAATAATTGTTTGTTTGACATGGAAAGGAGATATATCACAAGGACTAACCTTTGCTCCCAATCCGAATGTTTTGGGACTCATTTGAAGCACCCAACCTAACTTCAGCTCAACTAAGTTCAACCTGGAGACAGTAAGGGCAAATATTATTGGGCCGAAGATCACGGATTAATTGAAAGACATTTGCTCTGTGTTGTGAAGCATGGTAACAATCGTGCATAAACCAGAGATCGTTTGAATCCTTGCCATCAATTAAAGAAAGAAAAAAATCGGTTTACATGGCTCTGTCCACAGTTTACAATCCGAACCTCTGTCACTTTCTAGGTAAGCGTTGACTTCTCCACTTGACCAATTCAAACTGCCCAAACTAGGGAGCAATAGCAAAGTTCATAATTATCCATTTTGAAATGCTGTGATAATTGGACCTTGAATACAAAAATTTCAGATCTGTGGGCAGAATTCTAGTACAAAGGCCGCTGAGATCGATGCGACTTGATGATACCGTCTCGCACTCTGGTCCACTGTAGTCACAATTAACAACCTAATCAAATAATATTTACTTCCATTAATAAATTACAGCCCTTAACTAGATTCAACAACCCATGCAGACTTTGAAGTCACTTTCCCTCCGGGACTAATAAAATTAAGTGAATAATGCAATAAAATTTCAATTAGAGAAAAAACTAGGAGCACCTTCGCAATATTTACCATAGAAAAACAATTCCTCTGGAAATAAAAATAAATATTTGAACATCCCTTCCTTCACAAGAAAACACAAGCAAAAAAATCGAATGCTGACACTTTCAATTTGATTTTTTTTTTGGTTTTGTTTTGCTTTTTTCTTGAGTAAAATAAATCACAGCACGATAAGAGAAAAAGGTTTCTTTTCGATAAGATAACAAGAGTGGTGTTATAAAAAACCAAAAAAAAAAAAAATTAAACAAAAAAAACACAACAAATCTACTCCACTTTACCAACACACGAATACCTAAAAATTATTTATATTCGAAAAATAAAAAGGGAGGTAAGACTTTTTCGAAAACCTGAACATGAACAAACGTTATATGCCCTTGGACTTTAAATACAATTTTTATAAAATCCGCCTGTTTATTTCTTTTGGATTTTTTGTATATATTTATTTCAACAACAGTTTCTCATTTATTGATAATGTTGATTTCTTTTGACTTTTTATATTTCTCTTTATGGAAAAAAATCAACCGAATTAGCTTCGATTTCATTTTTGTGGAGAGACAGAGCAAAATCAAGAAATACAGAGGTACACCACCTTTCAGGACGGAGGTATAAGTGCCGTAAATTGCAATCAAAGCGGAACCGGAAAAAGGAAGCTTCAATTTGAACACAAAATCCACATGCTAAGAGAAACATGGTTCGTCGTCGGATTCGTTTACGTCAAGAGAAACATGACGATCAAAAGATAAATGTTGTTTATAAAAAAAAACATTACGTATACGCCGTACGTATAAAACATCAAACATTCATTTAATGTTCTGGCAAAAGCGTTTTTTTAATCATAAAAACATTTACTCAAAATGCGAGTTCGAATAGTAGAGGATGCGATTGTTTTTATCAGACGGTTTTTGAGTTAATAAAAAGAAAATTTGACGTGATGCTTTCAGAGGATTTACAGAATTTTAAAGCTCTTTTGTAGAAGAGTTCTGTGTAAGGGCTTAACGGAGGGAGAAAATTTTATGTACAAGGGTACAACACAAAAAGGGAATCCTCTCAAACCCTCAGCATGAGTAAAAAAGGCGTAAAAATAATAAGCCTTTTGCCATTTTGCTTACTTCTGACTGACAAAGTGCCTATATACCTACTGGAGATTTAAAAAAAAAAATTGATTGTGTTTTTTGTTTTAAGGAAATGTCAATAAAATCTTACAAAGGACCAGGGCTCATTCCCCCATTTCACGACCCAAACAAATTGTCCTTACGAAAATAGACCATCGACTATCTTCTACCTGCTCAGCAAGTTACTGGACTTAAGGAGGAGGTCAAAAAATAAAAAAATAAAAAAAATTCGTCAATCAATTATTCAGATGGCTAATTGCATGGAGAGTTGGACATTGAGTTCGGTTCAGTGTTTCTTTTCTCTTAAAAATAATACCTCTATTATGACTGCAAGCTCTGTTGAGGACATTAAAATGAACGAAAAGACGAAAACAAACCTAATGCACGCACCAACCACCAACCATGTGAGAAACGTCACTATCCTCTGGGTTGGCCATTAATAAGGTCTCATAGTCGAAGTACTCAAACAGAAAAAATAATAATTATTATAACCAAAAAAACAAAAACAAAAAAAAAATCCTAGAATATTTTTTCCGTCCGAGAATGTTTACCTTTCTATTTGAAAAATTGATAATGATTATACTTTTTGTATAGGCGCCGAATGAAAACACCATCGAAAGCTTGTTGTGGTTAGTGTTTGATAGGGTTTGGATTTTTTTTTTTCATAAAATTAAGTAGGAAGCCAAGGAAAATGATTGCGATAATGTATGCGGTTGGTATTTTTTTTATTTAAACGATAAATTCAAGGATATTTAAGCTCGTGAAAAGGAATTTAATGAGGCTCATTAAAAAAGTTGATTTATGAGGTGAATAGGAAATTTTTGTTTGGTTTTGTTGTAATTTTCTTTCGCACAGGCGATATATAAATTTAAATATCTTCTAAAGTGCCTTCATGAAGGGATTTATATTTTTCTTACTTTATGATTTGTTGCATACCTATTTGGATTTGCCTGGGAAACGTGTTAGAAAGAATTTAAAATGTTTTATGAAGCATAAAGGAAACATTTAAGCGACTTTAATAAAACATCCTTTCTCTTCGCCGTTTAAATTTATGTATTGAAGAAAATAAATCGTATGCGAGAGTATATTTCAGTACTTGGTCAGGTTAATTAAAACAATAATTTTTGCATGGTCTTCTTACTCAAAAAATATTGCCTCACTCCTCAAAAATTAATGAGAGATTTTGACAAAGAAGAAAAGCAAACATTCTTTTACTTTTTTTGAGACCTGTGCTAGATCATCCAGTTCCCTATCAAACTGTTCCTGAAATGATGGAGTCGGTTAGTTTGGAGGTTCGGACAATCACAGAGCAGGTGTTTAATGGTTTCTATTTTCTCCACATCTTGCCAGCTCCTACAGAAATCGGGTGCAAAAGCCCCTATCTTGTTGGCCATTGTGCAATGGCGCAACGACCCGTTAATACACCTATCATTTTAATGTTCCTTTTATTCAGCAATTAAATACATCGAGATTGCTTTTCATTAATGTTAGGCCATAAACTTCTAGAGATTACGCAATCGTTCCTGGATTCCTAGGAGTGTTATCTCTTTTGATTTAAGGTCTATCTTCCTCTTGAGTACCCCAATCGGGACGAGTGGTCCCCTATTTGAATGGCCGCCGCTTCTTGTATCTGCTTCTGACCCTTTCCTGGCTAGTTCTTCAACTATTTCGTTCCCTTCTATATTGCTGTGTCCAGGATCCCAGCAGAGCTTAACCTGGTTAGTGTGGCAGATTCTAATCAGATTCTAGATTCAGGCAGATTTAAAACTGCCTTTGGTGTTATGGTCTCACTGCCTAAGGCTTTGATAGCAGCCTGGCTGTCCACGAAAAAAGTAATCTCCGAGAAGCTTAGCTTTCATGATGTGCCATTTTAGCTGCTTTTTCAATGGCATAGATCTCGGCCTGCAAGACACTTCAGTCAGCTGGGAGTTTATACGCCACTCTGATATTGAGAGATTGGCAAAATACAACAGTACCTGTTCCTGATTCCATTTTTGAACCGTCAGTGTAGAAAGGGATACCCTTTTTCTTATAAGTGAATTAGGATCCCAACCCTGTTTTTCTGGTATGCAAATAGAAAATTTTCTATCAAAATCTAGTAGAGGAGGAATGTAATCGGTGTTCTCCATCAGTCCTGGAATCATGTCGTATCTTTGTAAGATTGACCCGTGTCCATAAGTACTGTGCTCAGTTCTTTTAAACGAATTGTATTACGCTTTCATGTAAGCTTAGAGTTTCCGTTTTTTCGTGAACAGAAACTAGCTCTGTCTTGGTGGGTTTTACCCCGAGCCTGTTCTTAGTTGCCCAAATGCTTAACTGGTTAACGGAAAAACAATTAAACACACGAACCTGTGTTATTCGTCAACAGCTGTCTATCATCTTTCTTGAAATCAAGGAAATAAAGTTTACTATTGAACATAGTTGAAATAGTCTATTTTTGGTTAGAAGAAAAAAAGTTCAACGTAACGACGACATTTTTTTTTTCAGAATCAATTCTCTAAAGGAGTGGCAGGTGCAACTCTATTCACTTCAGGAAAAACCAACCAGGAATTATTAATGACACTTCCATTTTCATATTTATTCAACGTTCTATCAGGCTTCAGAATGGTTTTATCAGTAATTACTTCAACAATTATTTTTAGGCATAAAATCATTTGTTCCAAATTTAAACCAAATTCTATGCCAAAGATAGATTATTATCAGAAAAAAAAGGAATTAATAATGAATCTATTTTGTTTGCAAGTTTTCCTTTATTTTAACTCAAACAAATAAATAATAATTAAAATGATTTATTAGGTCATAATGATGCATGCGTTTGACATTTAAGTTTTGACAATGAATAAACTCTTTGATGCGTTATTATGTCTGGCTTAAATGGATGGAATTTTGGTTAACCAAAACTGGTTGACAATGGACTCTAATAGTCAGCCTTATATATAATCTAATTACTCATTAAAATTAATTGTAAATTCTTTGAAAAAAAAAAAAGAACACAAGCAAGAATTTTGTTGTTATGAATTTATTAAAGAGTTCGTTGAGTTTTTCGCTCGCCCACAATTTTATAGTTTCAATTTATTGAAAAGAAAACAAAATAATTTTTATTTGTTTGGTTAAGAGAGATTGGGAAAGAGTTTACTTTTTGTTGAATAAATTCATAAATCGGCAAAAAATGAAAGGATTTCAAACAGCAATAAATTTTATGTAAAACAAACAAACAAATAAATTGAACATAAATCATATTCGAGTGTTGAGATTATTTAAACTTTTGTGGAAATATTTAGCGAACACTTTTTGTTCAAAGTTGAAGAGTGGTTAGCTCATCATGGCGATAGAAATGAGGACTTTTTTGGGTTTCGAAGCTGCTCTGGCTCTCCCCCTGTTGGAGAACTTTCAACGCTGGAAGGTAGCTATGAGAGCTGTAGCATCTATTAAATAAATATTCTGAATCAGGCCCACTGGTTACCTTTTTCTGGAATTTCGACAGTGTTCCAATCTTGTGACAACCTGAGCGGTTTTTTTACCCGCGAATACTAAACAGGGATATCGATTTCTTGACTAGGTGTTAACAAAAAAAAAAGGCGACAAAGCGAATTAAAACCGCGTTGGTAAATGAAATTGTTTTAATGACGTGAGTGGAATTAATCGATTTTCCTTTCTCTTACAAGAAAAAAGAAACACACACAGCTTAAATTTTGGTAGACAAAAACCAGCAAACTGGAGAGTGGACAAAAGATATTATGGGGATCGAAAAGTTGTTGAAGACGATGAGTATGACGACCAGGTATTTGCTTAAAAATGCAGTGAACCGACTTGGCTTTGGGAAATTAAAGATAAGTCGTATAAGTGTTGAAACAATGTTTTGACTGAATTCCATAGTGAGACGCTGCAAGAGATATTTTGAAATGTTATTTTCAACGCTTTTATTTTGTGGTTTTTTACAAGAGTTGAACTATATGAGCTTGAAAGCTGTAGAATGATGTGGAACAAATTCACTGCTTGGGATTCTTCTCATTCAGTAGTTTGAAGGTGAAGTAGTTATCTACATTAAGAGGCATTTTTTACAGCTCATTAAAAAAATTGCTAGATTAGTTCTTATAAACTCAAGAAACAAGGGTAAAATCGAATGCTCAACAATTTTTGAAAAATCTCAGAATGAAATAAAAATAAACAAGCAATTTATTTCTCTTCCTTTTCTCAAAAATAAAATAAAAAAACTCAAATAAGAATCCACTTAATTTAGTCGTGAAATAAAACCAACTTTTATGGTTTCAACGAGGGCAAAATACAGAGAAATGCCGGAGATAAATCGACGTCCTTTTATCACGAATTTTAAATTATAGCTACTATGGCGTATTTTGTCATAATTTAACTGCACTCAAGGGTTTTTGGATGCTTTTTTGACAGGCATACAGACCGGACATTAGAAAAAGCAGAGGAAAGAAGTTATCAGTGGTCATTAGTCCTCTTCCAGATTAAATTTCAGCAATTTGTTTTCTTAAACTTCTAGTTCGCAACTATTTAAACATAAGAACAAATATGAATAGACCCAATTGATGTCCCACCTCCAAAAGACTTGTAATTAGAGACTTAATGAGTGCAAATTTACCTTCATAAAATCCGACGATTTCATTTACGAAGGGGCTTAGGAATATATCTACAACCATAAATTGAATCTGTCCCATAGGACCAATTTATCATTTTAGTCCGCATTCAAACAGCTTAACTTGAAACTTGCAAATAAATAAAAGGGGAGGCAAAGTCATGTTTTAGGAAGGTAAGTATACTTAAGAGACTTGATATGTTGACTTTCAAAGCACAAAAGTACACAATATTCGTAAAGCATTTAAGAACCATTTACGAATTCCTGCATCGAATATGAATGAATTAACCACCCTTGTTACAAGCTCCCCTCTTTTAACCCCCTTTAAAAAAAAGTGTCAGGTGTACTTTTAGCAACAGGTCTAACGTCAAAGCATATAAGAAACCAAAGAAAAAAAAAATAACAAAACGGAACCATCAACCAACCAACCCAAGTCCATTGTTGTCCCTTCGAAAGGACGATCCGATTTGATAAAATGCATATTTTATAGCAAAATCAATTTGAAAGCATTTCAAGATAAAAAGAAAAAAACCTACAACTTACACACAATAAGAATAACAGCAAAGCTCCCTGTCAAACCTCTGGCGCTGCTTTGTTGTGTATTCTGTTTCGACTCCTTTTTTTGTTTGCTTTTTTCTCTCGACAAAGTTTGTTTTATGTTTTTGTTCCAACAAATGCAAATTTCACTGTAATCCTATCGCGCTTCACTCTGATTATTATTTACTCCGTCACACACACAGCCACACAAACCAACAGCAACACTTACGAAAAATTCCTTGTTCAAACAAATGGGACTCGTCAGCAGGACTTTATCGGTTTTCTTGCTGAACCTGTATGTACCCAATTGGTACACACTCGCACAATAAATACAAAAATCCAATAAACTTTGCCGATAATATTCAAAAACATTCAAATACACTTCGATACTGTCGCATATTCTGGGATAATCATATTTTCCATAACAAATTTTAGTCCCTGTTATTGTACCTACGGTAGATCTATATCCTTTCTACTGACTGCTCGCTGTTTAATTTGTTGTTGTTTTAGCACACCTTTTTCCTCTAATTGACAAAATACAAATACACATAAAAATCTACAATGTTGTTACCGAGACACGAATCACCCGCACATACACAGAGATAAAACCAACACGACACACGACAACGATGACGATAAACGACGAATACGACTATATACGAGCTGTCGAACAAGACGAGTAAAAAAGCAAAGTATAGCGGATAACAATCGGATAGGCTACATTTATCCTTTTTTTATTTTAATTTTTTTTAACGATTAAGTTGCCCCAGTTTAGCACAGGAATTATGGATTCGAGCACCACAAATGCACAAACCAATGTAAAAGAATTTTGCTATGAGAAAAAGCGTGTATCCTGTCTTTTTTTCTGGTTTTAACTTTTTTCTATTTCAAAAGAACAATTATTATTTTTTTTTCTTGTAATTGAAGTGTATTTGTATTTTTGTTTTTTTTTTTAGAATTTTGCTAACCGCTTTTAGGTTTTGGTCGACATCCGTTAGTTTAATCCGAACAACTTCGTAGGTAAAATCAAACTGGGAAAAAGCCAAAAAGCTATATTGATGGAGCGCTAAAAGTATTCTGCGTGTTTGTTCCTCTACTGAGGCAAAAAGTTTGTTGATTTGGGGCTAACAAAGAGATAGAGAGAGTGTTCACTCTCAGAGAACACAATTCAACCCTCATTTTGGTATTGTTGGCTCAGAAAGTTCAATTTTACATAGTACACCCACACACCTGTCGAAGATAACAGCTGAAATGCAGCCGAAGCCGATAGATATAGAGTGGTAGGGAAATTTCCACACACACAAACTCACAATTATGTCAACTCTGATTTTCATTCTCAGTTGGTAGTTTTCAGGGGCAATAACTTTCAAGAAAGTCCTGGTTTGTTGTTTCTGTTTTTGTTTCTACTTGCAATTGTTCGATTGAAGGGATGGAAAAGCTTGTGTGGCAAAATGTTACCAAATGAGTTTGACTGGATGCTGATTTGAAAGGAAAATTAACAGCTTTCTATTTTTCTTATCTTTTGGAAAAAAAAAAAAAAATAAAGGCTCAAGTAGACTTAAAGGAGGGAATAAAAAAAAAGGAAAAACCTAATCCAATTTGATCGTTAACATGATCAAGAATTGGAACACATAGTCAATAGTCATGTCACACTGGTAAATCGGCAAATGAAAGTGCAAAAGAAACAATTTTGAATTTTTTTATTATTTCGGGACATTGCAGTTCATATCAAATTTCTGTACACATTACGTAGGGTTGTCTAGCTCCACCGAATATCCGAAAAGGGAGACATTCAGACACCTCATCCCTGGTATTGCAAGTTCAGCTAAGCAGTGGAATAGGCTCTTGAAAGACACATAAACAGAAGAAGATCTGAAGGACCGAGAACCACACTTCGTAGGACAATCGGGGAAGAATCAGTGTACTTAGGTAGAAGTTGAATTCCCTCCATATTTTTGGAAATCAAAAATGATGATTAAATAGGTTAACAGGTTAAAAAGGTATGAACACCTTAAGTAAATAAGGTGTACCTACTCGAGTCCACGTTACTTCAGAGGAAGAATAGTGACCATTTCTAGATGTAATATCAATGGTGTTAAGAGTGTGTTAAAAGGGTAAAACATAAGAAATATGTCAGTCCGAGCAGACAGCCAAACCACTTTCATTGTTTGACAGTGCCAAATGGGACAAAATCAAAGAAGAAACAACCAACGGTCATCACGATAGTGGTGTGATGTGTAATCAAAATGTCAACTACGCGGTTAATTTGTCTAGATTAATCCTGACGGCAGATCTAACCAAAAAACAGAGCGCAACGAAAGTTTTTGGCATTATGAAAGTTAAAAGAGACTTCGATCTTCACAAAATCATAAAAAACTATACCAGAAAGATTCAACATAAAAATCACAACTAACCCCTTGCCATAATTGCAAAAAGGAAGAAGAAGAAAAAAACACAACTCTAGCTGCAATATTCTTTAAATTGACAGGACACCGCATGGATCATAAGAAATACCCTCTTTTGGAAAAAGCTGATTGACTCATGGCGGTGGGCGGTGAGAATTACTGAGCAAAAAAAACATCATCCAAACTAGTACCTAAGGTCATTGTTCGCAAAACCCTTTGACTTCCCAAAAAGCCAACAACACAAAGTTTTTTTTGTCTATCATGCACAGAACCAGAAATAACGCTGAATCGATTTATAGCAGTTTACTTGTTGCCTCCGGAACTTCCTTACTTATATAACAAAGCTCTATATCGTCCATTAAACCAGTCTAACGTTGTCTTTAGCAAATGCAAAATAAAATTGCAGCTAGACTTAGGAGGTCTTTAAAATAACCAATAACAATTTAAAAAAAAGAAAAAAAAAAACAAGGAATCGAATTACATTTTACCAAATATTAGTAGATGAAAAAAGGATTGAGCTTTTCCCTTAAATCGCATGAAAAGAGTATATCAAACCATCATCATCGTCTATTTTAAGGAAGTTCGACAAAAAAGCTTTCAACTCTCTTGGAAATTTTAAAACAGACTTCAAGCTAAAGAGAAATTTCAACTTAAAAAAAAAAAAAAAAGAAAGAAGAAAACTAACAAAACGGAACGTTGTTCACATTGATTTGTTTTTCTTTTTTTTGCGCATCGCCGTGGCAGGACAAATTTCATTAATTTTCTTTCAAATTTATTTAATTGGTTTTCCATTTAGCAACGATTTATTAAGTGAACGGAGGCGTTGCTTTTAGTCCCAGCCTCAGTCAAAAAATAGAAGGCAAAAAAATATTAAGAACGTGATTCAAATCAAAGTAAGCCACTTGAAAGATAGGGAAGATAGGTACTTAGGCAGTTAAAAAATATACTTGACGGTGATGGCTTGGCGGCGGCAGTGGCGGTGAGACACTAGAGCCTCTCGTAGTCGTAAGTGGTGGCGGTAAATTTCTATTCATTACGCATCTTGTGACTTTCACCATCATCCACCTGAGAAAATTTTACTTTTTGCTCCTTAAATGAATAAATAATCGTTTTTGCTCGACAATTTTCCAAACATAGGAAATTTCACAAACGCCGCCCGCTGCCGTACCGCCCGCCTCACTGACGTTGAGAGGAGACGTTGGGTCCTTTTTCGTGCTGTCAAGTGGGTGGAGAAAGAACAATGTGGCGCAAAGTTTTACCGAGGAATACAATGAACCGAAAACGACAGCTCTACACCAACGACGACGATGATGACGGTTTTGACTCTTGCCAGAGTGTACAAAGGGGTGGTAAATTACAATTTTTGTTCGTCGTCGTCCTGAAAGTCTTCGTTGTCTTGCATTTTGTTTTTTTTTTTTTTTTTTTTTAATCGAACGTAAATTACTTTCGTGCTTACGTTGGTTTCCAAGGCATAAATACGAGAGTCACACGCGAACGTTTGGGGCAGGAGCTGGAGCATAAAGGTATAGCAACAAGTTAGTCTCCGCGTATTTACTCGAAGGGGTGTTTTTTTGTTGTTGTTGTGAGTGTTGGGGTTCGCAAACCCCAAAATGACAACGAGGACGATGACGACGCACTGTAAGGAAGAGAAGAACGACGTCGAGGACAACACTAGCTTGTTGGAAATTGGAAAATAATATAAAATATGGAGAAAAGGGAAAAATTGGGACGCCACAGACATTATATGAAGGAAAATCGATTAAAGGTAAAAATTAAAAACCAAACAGAATATGGAAACTGACAGGGACACTGGGGTGAAGAAAATTGATTTCATTTTTAATTGTTTAAACATATTTTAGCATTTATTAGACTTGAACCAAGAATATTAGGGAATTTTTTGAGGACTTTCTGTCTTGGCACTGAAATCGAATGAACTTCATCTGATGTAGAATTTATACACAACACTGTGTTTTGTATATGTGCCCCTAAGGAATATGCCAAAGAACTTTGAATAAGACACAAGTTGTTCTTTGAACAAAATTATTGGTTGAGAATTTCAAACGCTCTTCGAACTGATCGCGCAGTGAAAGAGGTGAGGAATTTTCATCTCATTCATAAAAAAGGGGAAGTCTAAATAATTCTTTAATAAAATAAGTTTTATTTCTGTAAAATATGAATTTTTTGTTGAATTGATTGCTTAGCTACGGTTAAGGATACACTATAGAAAATTTGTTCAACATTGACTCACGTTCTAACCGTCATAAAATGCTGGAGTATTGCAACCTTTTCAATGGAGGCTGTCCAGAAAATAACGCAAAAATACGTAATACGATGGTAAGAAGTACTGTGGTTTCCAGAAGAAGGATCAACGCAGCGATACGTGGCGAAAGGTATTCAGGAGGTCCAACCACTAACCAAATCCACCGTTTGTCAGTTGACAGGTGACACGCATCTGAAAACCTATAGGCGTACGCACTTCCCGAGAAACAAAATCAGACTTTGACAATGTCCTGGTAGCTTCGAAGTTCAGGCCTTTCTGTTTTTCAACGATATAAATGTAGTCCAGAATGAATGGAATCAAAAGACGCATTCACAAGCCTTACAAAAACAAATCCGTCAGCTAAGATGATATTCCTGCGGAACTCTTCAAGAATGGAGAAGATGGTCTATAAAATGGCATGATGTGGACTTAAAGCAAAATCGAAGCTAATCGTGGAAAAGATCAACAAATTTCAAGTCAAAAGATATCATCTTTCATCGACTTACGACTCCACAACCGACAATGTTTGAATTCGGGATTTTACGAAAGCTGATACAGCTCAGGAAATTCAACCATCGATCAAATTTTCACGTTGCGGCAGATCCTGGAAAACACTTATGAACTCCAAATCAATACCCTACACCTTTTCATCGATTTTAAGGCTGCGTATGACAGCATCTACAGAGACGAACTGTATAAAGCTATGTCTAATGACAATGGAGAACTCACGCTGCTCCATCAAGGTTGGCAACGAGCTTACGGAATCTTTCGACGTCAAAAAAGGATTCAGACAAGGCTATGCACTGTCATGCGATTTCTTTAACATCGTTCACCACCACACCAGAGGCACTATCTTCCAAAAACTTCTCGCGTACGCCGATGATATAATGGGAAGAACACAGCGTGATGTCAATTGCGCCTTTGTGAAAATGGAGACAGAAGAGTCAAAAATGGGTTTAGCGGTAAATGGGAGAAAAACGAAGTATATGCTGTTTTTGAGGAAGGACACAAAACACCGATGGCTCGGACAGAACGTCACAGTAGACGCATACAACTTCGAGGTAATAGAGGAGTTTGTCTACCTAAGCTCCGCTATAAACACGGACAAAAACACCAGCGCCGCTAATCGCTGTTTCCTTGGGCTAAGAAAGCAAATGAGTGGAAAAGCCCTCTCTCGAGCAACTAAGGTAAAATTGTACAACACACTCATCATCCCAGTCCTTCAGTATGGTGCAGAAGCATGGACCTTGAAAAAATCGGATGAAAGTGCCTTAGGCTTTAGAGCGGATGGGCACCAATGCTCCGGCCCGGAAAACTTTCGACACTATTCGCATTTGACGTAGGAGGAGAGGAAGACTGCGACTCAGGTAGCGCACTCAAGTGGAAGAGGACCTCAATCGACTTGGAGTGCAAAATTAGAGACAGCTAGCTTAGAACCTAGCTGTCTGGCGGAGACTAATGATTGAGGCCCAAGTCCACAACGGACCTTAAGTAAGTAAGTACCTACACATTTATTATTAACTTTTATTCAAGCAAAACTTTACATTTTCCGTATTAGCCTAAAAACTCTTCCAAATTTATTTTCTAAAATATCCGCCTTCTAACGAATATGTCAAAACCATATAAGCATCCAAGAAGCACTAACAACTGCAGCAAAAATATTTTTAAACTTAATAAAGTTTTCTTTCAAGCAAAACGCGAAAAGTTCTACAATTAAATAAAAAAAAAAAACACATTTTTTATCCGTACCACGAAATTCTCGTCCTACCCACCTTGTAAATTGAAATTAAATTTCTAGTAATTTTTTATAGAATTCGCTTTTTTGTTTTGCAAATAACTTTCGTAAACTAATTACACAAAAAAATCAATATCCAACACATGTCTGCACATAGAATAAAAAGGATCCTTGGACGTTGGGTTGGTTGCTTGGTTGGTCTTTTAGAGCTCATAATTATTATTATTTGCATTCTTTCTTTATGACCCATTAGGAGCAGCATCACCGTAAAAACGACCATTGTGCAATATTGCCATAGAACAGAAAACAACAACAAAAAGCAAACGAAACAAAAAAAAACCGGAACATAGGGAATGAAAAAGATATTGAATTCCATTCTGTGTTCGTCTTATTAAAATACCTGGCGGTGGTGTATGGTGGGCGAGGTGGTCTGGTCGTTGCAGGTTGCTCCAAAGACCGGATCTATTAGGATTATGCTTTTCGGATTTAGATATGAAAACAGTAGAGAGCATGGAAATGTGTGTAAATGGTAAAGAGACTATAATGTCCTCTTCCTGGATTTATGTAGAATTGATGGTGCATCGTCAATGGAGATGGAAAAGTGGCTGTGTAGTTTAGTCAAAGTCAAAGTCTTTTGTGTGAGTTTAACTAAGCAAGGGATAAGAGTCCTTGTTTAGCATGGTTTCACAGTTTATGATTATGGCATTGAGGAGGTAGGTACTTTGAGAGCCTTTCATTTGAAAAGGCGTTTTTTTTACTCTTCGATCTTGTGTGATGTTTAAAGTCTGATAAGGTATGTTGGTAGGAGGTTTTGTTATGGCTCCTAGTTTTATTGGAATTTTATAAGCAAAGAGATTTGATGTCTTTCAGTTCGTAAAGGAAGTCGAACTAAAGATATCGTTTGAATTGAATGTTTGGTCGTTTAAGAAGGAAAGATAACGTTATTTTTAACAAATAAGGAACAAAACGGCACTTCTACAGAGCAGCTGATGCGACTTGTTAAAATAAAGGGGCACGTCAAGGGAATAGAATCTAAGCCTTGGTTGCCAAGTATTGAAGAAAAGATACCATCTGAACTGTGCCAAAACCGCATGCTGTACGAAAAGATTGAAGGGTTGGTATGCTGCCAACGCTCGTAATAGCAGTTGTCGTACGGTCACGAGAATGTAGCTTCAACAGCAGGGAGCGTGAGACTCAAATAACAAGACGATCGTGGCTAAGGCGGAAAGTATGCAGATGCACGGATTTGACCTAGAATTTTTATTCCCTACACCAAAAGTATATCACGAATCATATATGTCGACTGTTATATTGAAACTAGTTTTGCGGCCAATCACTCACTTTCTACACCAGTTTAACATGACATGGTACGCTGATTAAGCATGCACTTAACGATAAAGCCTCAGCAGCTTCAACTGCATTGAATTTTAAGACTAATGAAAGTTTGTCAAAGGACGCCCATTTCCATTTTCGTCAAAATTACTGAACAAGAACAAAATTCAAAGTAAATCTTTTGGTAACAAAACATTGTTACCACCATGTTTACTCAAAAAAACAAAAAGACGAACAAAAAAAAAACACTCACAAACTTTTATACCGGCACCAAACAGCAAACAATCAAACAAAAGGTCGATCAATATTCGCAGAACCATAAGGTTACAACATCAACATAAACTCCTTAGTCCTTAAGCTAAATGTTATCTCCTCCCAGCTCAAGCCATCACCTTTCATCATCCCACTACTTGCTATAACAATGTTCTATCTAATTCCAAATATAACTTGGCAAATAATAATAATAATAAAATACAAGTTTATTTTTTGCGCCATTTTGTGACGAAATAGCGTTGTTGCCTACAATATCGATTCGAACTGGAAGAAGAAGAAGCCATTAAGAATAGATTGATAGTCTTTAATTGAAATCGAAAACTGTCGCAATAAACTTTATTGAAAATGAACGATGTTCGATATATTTTTAGAAGAGCATAAGGACAAGCACTTTCACTTATTTTCATTTAGCTTGGAAAGGACAAGTGCGAAGTGGAAGAAGTTGTAAAAATTTTCCGCTCGTAAACAAGAAACCACCTTGAACGATTGGACTGGATATAGATGCTGTCTTTTGACAACAGCGAGGACCAAAACGCACGGTGGATAAACAAAATACATAGAAAACAATATGGACACATGATACCAGCGACCAGCGAGAGTCTACCAAAGCAGAGAACTTCGAGAAAAAGGTAGTAGTGGATACAGTTTTTCGTATTTAATCGTCCGGAAATTAACTCAGGCAATCTGCTACACTTTGTTGGAAAAACAAAAACCGAAAAATTAAGATGTTTTCTCCACCTTTCGATCCTTTAGATGTGAAGGAAGGTCAGGGGCGGACTTCAGCAGCAAGCTTTCTTTGACACCGTATAGTTGGAGTGTAGTTTTGAAGTTTCAAAATCACAAAGACAAAGAAGAAACTACAAACTGTGAATTGCCAAAAGGACGATGTTTTAAAAAAAAAAAAAAAACCCAATGGCACACCACCCAACAGCAATTTTCAGCAAATCCGTACCTGCCGCAGGGACATCAATTTCGCTTCAAACGTCAACCAGTATCATGAATTAACTCGAATTGAAAATTCGCATTGTTCCTGGCAGTTTAGACAACTTGAATACCCGGAAGCTATAGCCAACGAAAGAGATAGGTAGCTTCCTCCGTTTTCGTTGGCGTTGGCTTGAGAATATGTATGAAAGGCAAATTACATACATATATTTTTCCGTGACTGCCTTCTGTTCGAAGAGGATATAATTTGAAGTGTATTTAAAGTAAATTATAATCAGTTTTGATGGAGATGTTAGCTTGATGGGCTTTTAAGAAAACCGTCCGTCCACCCGCCAGTTATTGTCAGCCATCATCACCAATAAATACAACATTACCCATCCCCACTTAGAGTAGACGTTGAATATGAAACCCAAATGACACTTTTACCAATATATGAGACAATTCCAGGGACTAAGATCCTTTAAGCGCAATTGACGTTAGAATAGCGTTATTTTTTTTTTATATGATTGAAGGCACCCAAAGCCCTCTCGGCTCGCTAAGTCAAAGCCAACCCCCGTGGCATATAAACGTGAAGGCAAATAAAAATTAAATTATGGTTATGATCTTTTTTTATTTGATTTCGCTCCTTTGCCATTTTGTACAAAGTTTATAAAAACGATGGGAGCCAAAAGCGAAGATGAAGAAGCAGTGAGAATAAAAAAAAAGTACGGTCGTTTTGGGGCATCCCTTGAACTTTTCACCCACAAACGTTTGAAAGTGTCGGTTGGTCGGTTTGTGGGTGGGCAATTGCAAAAAAAAAAAAACATAAGCCGCGGCTTTCAGAATTACACTTTCATGTTTCAAGTTGTTTGCACGGTAGTTCTATAATGAGCATGTTTCGGAAGAAGGAACGTATGTTAAAAAAGGACTTATGAAAATACATAACTAGAACTGCTACTAGTTCAAGGAGTACACATGTAGGATACTTTTTTTTTTGGAGAGTTGAGATGATGATGAAATTGAGATTTAGACTTTTGGCGATTTCGAATTTTCATACACATTTGGAATGTCTTAGTCTTATGGACCCAACATAATGCAAACGGTTGTTAATACGTTTTTTACGTGCCAAACGGTCGTTTATGCGAGATTCATGAAATTGAATGGAGTATCACGCCAGAGTGCTGTTTACATAAAAACGATTCAAACAAAGGCTACGTAATTCATATTTCGTACGTTTTATGGCAGGCATCAGGTGTTAATGTCAAGGGGTAAAACACACCTATAAAAGCCTGAGCCAGTGAGTGTAGTCACTGAAAGAAAACCTATAAGGAATGAGTTTTTAAAAACATTTACGTAGGTTCATATTTGATATCCGCATCTTCTCTGACAGTCAGGCTGCTTTTAAATCTCTCGACGGTGTCTCAACCAACTCTCAAACGGCCCTCGACTGTCGATCATCTCTTATGGAGATGGCGCAGCAATTTAATATTCACCTCTGCTGGTTGCCCATCAGCCACAGAACGCGATAAGGCATTTTCTCTGCAATGGAGGAGCCAAAAGTCTAAACGATCGACGACGAAACATTCTTTTTAAAATCTTTAGAAAAACGAAAAAATCGAACTGAAGGAAAAAAGAATTATTGCAATAAAGAACGGACTGATTTTCCTACAATTTATCTTTTCAATTTTAGTTTGAACAATCGGCCTACCATCAATCCAATGAAATGGTAAATCAAAAATCCCTTTTTCATTAAAGAATTACTTGCCAACTATTCTGACACAGAAAATGTCCAATGTAACTGCAACGGAACGATCAAGAATGAAGTGAGCATGTGAACAAATCGCATCCGATTGGAGACAACTTGGGAAATATTCAACTTGACGAGTAGATACCAATTTATCGACAATTGAAACGGTTTAAGCATTTTTGAACGCGAATACAAAATATGATTACCTAGCAAATGCTTTGAACAAAAACCAACTTGGAGCAAATGCCGGAGGTTTGTTATTTGAAAGAAAATCGCAACTGTTCAAGAACTGCGAAATTGTTCATATTTTCTTAAAGGATTACAATAAAATACATACCCTTAACTTGTTTTTTGGAAACAAGAACGACGAAAAATAAATTTTACCGACCGCCATTGAAAATTGTCCGTACTCTCACACTCCCGACACGAAAACGAAATAAAAAGAAGAACAAACAGGACTTATTAACCGAATTTCATAAAATATACACATTTATCGATCACTTTGCACTATTTTAAATTACTTTTAAACATTTTAACGATTTTAAATAAACTTTTTTCAATAACGATCGCGGAGGAAACGATAACTTGAACAATCGCGAACATTTTTGAGCCAAAACTGAAATAATTGCATTCAGTTAAGCTTTTTGATGGAATCAAAATGGCCGCGATTGTCAAATGCAGTGGGTGAGTTCGAGTCGTATATAAATGGTTATTGATTGAATGCATAATTTGTGGAGAGTTTTGTGTGAAGAACTTTTAATACAACGTGGCAGGTTACCAGAGTGTAGTTATTATTTTATAATAAAAAATATGTAGAGTAGTTAAAATAATTACAAAAAAATAGTGTTGCGTGCAAAAATAAAAGAATTAAGAGTGAACAATTGTAAAATGGTAAGTGCGAATTTCAAAATCTTTGTTTGCTAAGTGAAATGCATCGGGATTCGGGAGTGTCGTCAAGGAGAGATCTACAACCATGTTTTTTGCACAGGGTGGGTGAAATTTTGTAGGTACTGTTATTGGGTACATTTTGATACTTGATGAAGAAGAGCTGAACAGAATGCAGTTGCCAGTCTCCTGGCTACGAAAATGACAGATATCAAAAATTCACCTCTCAAATCGCTGAGAAAAGTGTGAAAATGAAAAGTATGTTTCGTTTTTTAACTGTTTTACATATTTTTTTATTATAAAATAAAAACAACACTCTCTGCCACGCCACGTTGCATTAAAACTTCACCACACATAACTCTCCACAAATAATGCATTCAATCATAACCCATTTATGTACTACTCGAACTCACCCACTGCATTTGACAATCGCGGCCATTTTGATTCCATCAAAAAGCTTAACTGAATGCAATTATTTCAGTTTTGGCTCGAAAATGTTCGCAATTGTTCAAGTTATCGTTTCCTCCGCGATCGTTATTGAAAAAAGTGTATTTAAAATCGTTAAAATGTTTAAAAGTAATTTAAAATAGTGCAAAGTGATCGATAAATGTGTATATTTTATGAAATTCGGTTAATAAGTCGTGTTTGTTCTTCTTTTTATTTCGTTTTTGTGTCGGGAGTGAGAGTACAGACAAACTTCAATGGCGGTTGGTAAAACTTTATTTTTCGTCGTTTTTTTCCAAAAAACAAATAGAGGGTATGTATTTTATTATAATCCTTTAAGATAATATGAACAATTTCGCAGTTCTTGAACAGTAGCGATTTTCTTTCAAATAACAAACCTCCGGCATTTGCTCCAAGTTGGTTTTTGTTCAAAGCATTTGCTAGGTAATCATATTTTGTATTCGCGTTCAAAAATGCTTAAACCGTTTCAATTGTCGGTAAATTAGTATCTACTCGTCAAGTTGAATATTTCCCAAGTTGTCTCCAATCGGATGCGATTTGTTCACATGCTCACTTCATTCTTGATCGTTCCGTTGCAGTTACATTGGACATTTTCTGTATCAGAATTGTTGGCAAGTAATTCTTTAATGGAAAAGGAATGTTTGATTTACCATTTCATCGGATTGATGGTAGGCCGATTGTTCAAACTAAAATTGAAAAGATAGATTGTAGGAAAATCAGTCCGTTCTTTATTGCAATAATTCTTTTTCCCTTCGGTTCGATTTTTTTTCGTTTTTCTAAAGATTTTAAAAAGAACGCAATTCCAAATGGAAAGAGAAGTCCTAGTCTGGTGCGGGGAGATTGAAATCTGTAAAGTGCAAAAAACCAAAAGCATAATATTTCATGCTATTCAAAAATGTCGGTTACCGAAAATGATAAAATCGACGAACTTTGCTTCGCCGTCTATCGCTTAGGTCTTTTGGGTCCACCATTGATAAAAAGGGGTTGGAAAGGAAATGTCGGTGTACATTTGTCTTAAATTCTTGAACATTGTAATGAGTGGGAAAGACAGATTGTGGAAAACAGTTATACATTCGTGTAAAAAATGATTCCCTATACTTTAGAGTACGTCCGAATTAGGGCTCGAGGGTAAACTGAAAGCGCGAGTATTACCGTCGACGTGTTTGTGGGGAGGAATGCAACTGGCTGTTTCACTAGAGCAATTACCGTAAAAGTAGCGATAGAACAGCGTATTTCCAAAATTGAATTGGGGGTTGATTGCTTCTCACTTGAAAAAAATGTAACCGCGAAAAACAGTCTAAACTTCAACAGGTTGGTATAGCAAAATCTTAATGCCCTTTAAAACCAACTTTTCAAATTAAAGTCCTTTTTTCCTGCTTTGCTAGCTCTGAACCAATTACTTTAGAAAAAACACAATGGACATTGTTCTTTCCTTTCAAGCTACACTCTCCTACAATGCAAATCCGTAGCAGTCGAAACTTTTCTGGATTTGAGCAGAATAACTAAAAGAAAAAAAGTAGTAAAATAATCCAATGAGTGGCTGACGGACGGGGGAAAGTCAGGCTAAACATACAAATAGTCTGCTCTAATTGACTCACGATTGATATTCTCGTCCCCGGCCAGCCTTGGGCTTTAGTTTAAGTGGGCTGGAGTTGGGTTGAGTTCTAAGTGAATACACATTTTGCTTCAGCACATTGAAAAGGTGCACGGTTTGTACCTGTGCATGGTCGCGGGAAAATCATTTTATCTGTACTTGCTAGCAGCAGTTCTAGGTCGAATTAAACGTCATGATATTACACTCTACTACAATTGACGTGACATGGGGTTGCATTCTGTACCCACATTATACATGAAGTCTGACTGTATAAGTTAAACCTTCAAACGATATGGCACCATACTTTTCGCTCACGGACTGCTGCACATCTATGGAAACATAAGGAACTTATAGCAAATTCGGTGTTTGATTTGTATTGGATTAGTTTCAGGATATTTGTGGCTTTGATGACAAGGCAATTAATGAGAGCGTACCGTTGTATGTTCCTACTTGCCAAGTATCGACTCAATTTGATTTTCGGCCTTTTTTTTTAAAGCAAGTATAGAAAATTTCCGTTAACATACAAAGAAACAATATACAAGTATATTGTTCCGCTTCAAGCGTTCACTAAATTATTTTTTCCGGGTATTTCTTATAATTTTTGACATCTGCTCTTGGCTAGGCGTCTTTTTTTGCATCTGAACAATCCAGAACTTATTAACTTACTTACTTAAGGTGGCGCTACAGTCCGTTGTGGACTTGGGCCTCAATCAACAGTCTCCGCCAGCTAGCTCGGTCCTTAGCTAGTCATCTCCAGTTTTGCACTCCAAGTTGATTGAGGTCCTCTTCCACTTGAGTGCGCCACCTGAGTCGCGGTCTTCCTCTCCTCCTACGTCCCTCGGGAATAGTGTCGAAGGCTTTCCGGGCCGGAGCATTGGTGTCCATTCGCTCTAAATGACCGAGCCATCTGAGTCTCTGGACCTTGACCCTTCTGGCTAGGTCCATGTCGTTGTACAACCCGTAAAGTTCGCTGTTGTATCTTCTTCGCCATTCCCCTTCAATGCACACGGGGCCAAAGATGACCCGAAGAACTTTCCTCTCGAAACAGCCTAAGACACTTTCATCCGATTTTGTCAGGGTCCATGCTTCTGCACCATACAGCAGGACTGGGATGATGAGTGTGTTGTACAGTTTTACCTTAGTTGCTCGAGAGAGGGCTTTTCTACTCAATTGCTTTCTTAGCCCAAAGAAACAGCAATTAGCAAGAGTTATTCTTCGTCTGATCTCGGCGCTGGTGTTATTGCCCGTGTTTATAGCGGAGCCTAGGTAGACAAACTCCTCTACTACCTCGAAGTTATACGCGTCTATTGTGACGTTCTGTCCGAGCCGTCGGTGTTGGGTGTCCTTCCTCGAAGACAACATATACTTCGTTTTTCCTTCATTTACCGCTAAACCCCATTTTTGCCGCTTCTGTCTCAATTTTCACAAAGCCGCAATTGACATCACGCTGTGTTCTTCCCATTATATCATCGGGGTACGCAAAAAGTTGAACAGATTTTTGGAAGATAGTGCCTCTGGTGTTGACAGTGGAGTTCTGCACTATCTTCTCAATAACGAAGTTAAAGAAATCGCACGACAGCCTTGTCTGAATCCTTTTTTTGACGTCGAAAGATTCCGTAAGCTCGTTGCCAACCTTGATGGAGCAGCGTGAGTTCTCCATCGCCATTTTGCACAAGCGAACGAGCTTGGCAGGGATGCCAAAACATAACATAGCTTTATACAGTTCGTCTCAGTAGATGCTGTCATACGCGGCCTTAAAATCGCTGAAAAGGTGGTGGGTATCGATTTGGAGTTCATAGGTCTTTTCCAGGATCTGCCGCAACGTGAAAATTTGGTCGATGGTTGACTTTCCTGGTCTGAAGCGACATTGATGAGGACCAATCAGATTGTTGACGAAAGGCTTCAAATGTTTAGTAGACTTATTCCTCTATAATTGGCGCAGTTTAGAGAACAAGTCAGAACTGTCAAACTCAAAACGAATTCTGAGTGTTCAAAAAATGTTCAGAGCAGACTGACAACCAAAAGAGTTTTCCATTCATTCCACGGACAATCAATGGAAGGAAAAGGTCAATAGAGTTACATTCTTCTGCCACTGCTAGAAGTGATCGATACTTTGTTCAGTATTTTCTATTTTGTTTCCTACTTCCTTTTGTTGTTCATTTATGTACACCATATTTAAACCTGGCTTACCTCTGTGAACCAACAACAAAAAAGAAAACCAATGTGAACATGAACAGTGTAGTGCTCCTTTTTTTGTTTCCGATCAACAACTTAAAGAAAGCTCTCAAGGGGAAGTTATTTCTGAACCACGTATTGACGCAAGGATTTACTAGTAATAAAAATGTCTTCACTTCTACAACAGTAATCATTTGAACTTATACATTCATAATTATGTGAATCCGATGAAATCATAGAGATCATATTATAAAGCACGGGAGGTCCTCGTACAAGTGTAGTTGACCCCGTCAAGTTTTGAGAAAGAAGCTATTAATGGACTCTCTTTCTTTCTCTTGACCCTGTCCTGTGTGGATAGGGCCATAAGATAAGTACCTCAATAACGTTAAAAATTGGTGTTTGCATTAAAAAATCAGTATTAATCGCCTAAAGAAAAGGTGTTTCCAAACAATACCAAAGTGAAATTGCAGATCAAACTGAGTGTTTAAGACATTTGCCTTATCAGTTGTTAAAAAAACCATTCAAAAATCAGCACTACGTAATTTAAAGGTGAATAAGTAATATTTCAAACATAACGATAAGATAGGAAAATATGAACATTATTTAAGTATGGGAGCATTTAATGAAATTTCAAAATCCATAATCACTGCTCGTCAAATAAACTTCAAGCTGTTTAAGTCATTCGATGAAATGTCAATAAATTAAATTTAAACAAAATGTAGGGGTAGATAAACTTACGGTGTCTATGATTTCAAAAACATGGCCATTTTGACGTAACTGATGAGAAAATATTGCGCTTAAATATTTTCCTTGACGTAATCGACGATATTATCTAGAAAGACAAAATTTGAAAAAAAGTAGGGTAATGACATGTTTAATTAAGAAGAACAGTTATCAAGTACATAATAGATTATAATGGATTTAATATGAACTTAAGTACTTTTTAGGTTTTCGTTAAAAGTGTGTTCAAACTTGACGTTTGGTTAAATCTTGACACGTGTTGAATAAAATGTGTTAAGATTACACTAGCTGCGGAGCAGGCTAGAATATGACAGTTGTGGTTAAATTTAACCAGTATTTATCGCAATTCATACGATTCGCACACAGCCTAATAAATTAAAATTCTCTGTACAAAATTATTTGACAGTAGTTAACGTCTATCTGTACAAACATATACATATCTCCAGTGGCGTATTATCCTAAAGGCATGCCTAGGGGCACTGACAACAAAGGGGCGTGCAAGAAGCAAACTTATGAACTCGAACCTTATGGTAAAATAAAAACCGGTCCTGAGCGATTTCACTTACAGTGTCAGCTCGGTTTGCCTATTCGGTTTGCCAACTCGGTAATCGATTTAGTGTTTTTGAATTTAGATTTTACTTATTGTAAGGCTTATCGTAATGGACCAATTTCATCAGCGGATGGCAGATTTTGACAGATTATGAACCCTATTTTGTCTGCTCTTTAAGTATAGGGTGACCGCCGGGAAGGTATACTTCTCTGTTTTTTTATAATTTTTTATTAAATGAAAGAGAATGGATCTGACGGATACTATATCAGGTAAATGTCCGCCTCTATTAGATACACAAATGCGAGCGCTTTTGAGCACATTTTTCATTACATTCTCACATTTCATTAATTCATTAATTTCATCACGAAAATTTTGTTTGAGTTGCTCAAGCGTTTCTGGTTTGTTTGCATAAACCTTGCTTTTCAAAAGAAATCCGAAGCAGTCAAATCAGGCAACTGTGGAGGCCAATCAAGGCACCATTTCTTGAAATAACTTGTTGTGGAAAAAGGTCTCGCAGTAATTCAATTGTAATCCTGGCTGTTTGCGATGTAGCACCGTCTTTTTAATACCAAATGTTAATCAAGCCGAAAGCATGCTGTGGTGGCGTTAAAAAGTTTTCAAGCGTATCACGATATCACTCCCCATCCACAGTTACATCTCTTGTTGCATTTTCAAAGAAGTAAGGACAAATGATTCTTCCTGACCAAATTGCACACCAGACTGTTACTTTTAATGACGCAAAGTTGATAGATGAATAATTTGAGGTTCACCATTGCCTATAACCGACTATTCTGTTTGCTCACGTATCCATTCAAATGAATATGTACCTCGTCACTCATTGATTTTTTCACTGTAATCGATAGTTGATTTTGATATAATGTTTTAACGGTTAAAACACATTGGTCTATCGAATATTTTCCATAATAAATTTGCCACGTGTCTATATCACGACTGCCAAAAATGAACCGTCAAGACTAATGTTTACCAAAATGGTGATAAAACAAAGTAAAGTAGTATACTTTCTCGGCGGACACCCGGGGAATCCGATTTGGCTTTTGGACAATATCTATCGATCTCATGTAAACTTGTTCTCTTTTTCTTTGACCCCCATTGCAACGCATTTTTCTTAGGCGTGGTTCAGCGGTTTTGCTTAAACTGTAATACAAGTTCATTTTAATATACGGGTGCCGATGCCCGATGGGATGCTTGCCTAAGGCGCTGTCAACGTTAAATCCGCCACTGCATATCTCCAAATCAAACGTGACAGAAAAAAAAATATAGAAATTGACAGAGATTCGCAATATTTTCATGTATTAAAAATGACTGCACCGCCATGCCGTTCGCAGCAATTACTTTAAAATTTTAAAGTTTCTTTGTACGATTGAGTTTTATGATATGGACAATGTTTCCGATTGAATGTTTGCAATTCAATTATCCCAGACGATAGACAAAACCAGTAACCTTAACCTACAATCAAGCCATGTCTAATGGCATGCGATTTTATTTTGATAGAACTTTTGAATGTCAGCAATAATTTTTTGATGGGCGGTTCGGTTAGTTAGTTATATGACTATGTTATGTTTGCCAGAAGTGTGTTACAGAGAGCTTGCTGTCAAATGATTGCTTACTTATGATGAATATATTTTTTGCACTATTAGACCGTACATTAATAGCAAGTATCTTCATTTAGACACCACTTCGACAATGGATGTTCTTTGATGACGTTTTCCATTGGTCGTCCAGAAGCATTCGGAAGAGTCCAGGAGGCTTCTGAAACCATTTCATTGGACTGACTTTGACAGATGGAATGCTTCTGAGAAGAGCAGAACTCTTTGAAAACAGAATCGTCCGAAAAATGACAGATACACCATAACCCGTTCCATTGGAGGAAGAAGAAAAAGACCAATGGAAAACGACATAAAAGTCAAAAACAATAATCTTTATCAAGCCCATGTGCGGAGCAGGTGGTCCGAGTGATAGTGAGCCCATCATGTCACTTAAACTCGTAGATGTTTTATTTATCTTTGAGAGAAGAAAAATCGAAACAGCTTCAAATAAATAAACTCTTCAAGTCAACAAATTTCAAGCACTTATAATTGCTGCAGTTATGATGCCTAAACAAAGATTCCTCTTTTATTTATTTATATATTTTTTTTCATTCTTTTTGTTTGCTTTCGGTAATTAAAGTTTGTTTACATTTGGTTAAGTGGTTAAGTGATATGCGCTCGTGAATCTTACTACAGTCGTTTATTCTAGCAGAAATTTCGATATTTTGATATTTCTTAATTTAAAAAAATGTGCTATAAGGAGTTCGCAATTAATATTCAAATTATTTGGAAAGATCAAATTCACATCTTGATCAGCACTTTTCGCAGTAGTAGAAACGTCAAGATTGTTCAACGTCAAACACAAACTTTTACTACGCATTCAGATTTAATTAGAAGTAAGAGATTCACTGTCACAACAAAATATTTCACAGATTCGAAAAAAAAAAACACTAAAAGAAATTTAAATGTCATGCACTTGTCAGATTTTTGACAGTTCTAAAAACGTTTTTATGAGGGTTTCAACTCTGCGCACATGTGAACGCAAAAATGATACTTACGAGTATCACCGATAATATTCCAATATTTTTGTGTGTCGGTGTTTGTGTTATTTTTTCTGATTGCATTTTGTTATTGATAGAAACAGATCTATCACTTTTTCCCAGTTGAATACATTCCGCATTGTCAAAAACGTTTCCAGCTTGCCAAATATAAACACCAATAGACTCTCAGTCGTAACGTAAGACGTAACTACTAAGCTGTCATTTGATCATAGAAGTATGCAACGTTGTTAACAATTGCAAGTAGTTTGAGTAGTTTAATGTAGGTGCTTGAACTCGATTTCTGTTCCTGAAGTCAGTCGTTTTTTTTAATACAAAAAAAGTCGGCTAAGGAAATTGAAATATGTTTAACGTGTTGTGACAGTATTCCAATTTAAATCCAATTCCCTGAACGTTACTGAAAATATAATAATGTACTTCTATAAGGCTTCCCGAAATTGTCAATATTGGGGCAATGTGGAATTTAATATTCAATTGTGTGTGTTTGGTGGGGTTCTTAATATTTATTTCGTCGTCATCGTTATCGTAGGCATAAAATTTGAGTGACTTCTGATACGACAGACACAACCAAAAGAGAGTAAAAAAAGGAAGACGTTTAGACTAGCACTTTTCCAATTTTGCGGAAAGTGAAATTGATATTCGTATTTATTTTTTCCAAAAGGTTCGTTTTGGAAGCGGATGTAAGTATTGAAAATGTATTTTATCCTGGCAATTATGTGTCCTCTTTTTCTTTGGTTGTTGTTCAGAGAGGGAGAACTCCAAACAAGCACTTTCGCTTTATTTTTATTTTTTCTTGTCAAACCAAATAACAGGAAGCGCAGGAGGCAAAAAACATCAGAGATTAAGACGACGAACAATGACGCTAAGCTTTGACATTCTAAACGATAAAGTAGCCAATTACTGTGACAGTCAGTTTTTAAACTTCTGGTGGAGTGAGTGATTAATTCTCTGAACTACCCTTAATTTGTATATGACTTAAATAATATCAAATAATCATAAGCAGGGAAAAAAGATCTAATTGAGGGAGATGATGAAGAATTAGACTTTTGTAATGGGCAACGAAAATTAATTGATTGAAGAAAATTACAAGGAAAAGTAAAATTGAGATAAAAAGACCTTTATTGTCGCTTGAAAAGCTTCTGTTTCGATTATGGAATTTTATTGTCAGGTTTGTTTTTGAAAGGTTATTTTACTACCCATTGCCCGGAATTGAGTGTTTGAAGTTTGTAAGGAAGGACTTTTTTAATAGAGGGCGATTTCCAACAGGGATAACAATTACCCTATTCAAATAGAATTCGGTTCATACTCATATCCATTTGTAAAGGTTGTAATTTCTAATAAGATCCAGCCGTCAGGCAATATAATCAATCAAGGTTTGTTCGTCAAAATAATTACATACTTACTTACTTACTAATGGTGGCGCTACAGTCCAGGTCGGACCAGGACCTCAACCAACAAACTTCTCCAGCTAGTTCGGTCCCTAGCTAGCTGTCTCCAGTTTCACACGCCAAGTTGGTTCAGGTCCTCTACCACCTGTGTGCTCCTCCTGAGTCGCGGTCTTCCTCTTCTGCGACGTCCTTCCGGGTTGGATTCGAAGACTCTACGAGCCAACATCTAAGTCATTAGACCTTAACTTTTCTGGCTATATCGCTGTCGCTGTACAGCTCGTACAGTTCTTGTTTGAATCCTCGTCTCCATTCTCCATTAACGCAGACAGGACCAAAAACCACTCGAAGAATTTTTCTCTCAAAGCAGCCCAAAGCGTTTTCATCAGATGTTGTCATGGTCAATGTCTCTGCACCATACATGAGGACCGGGATGATTAGAGTTTTGTAGAGTGTCACTTTAGTTGCTCGGGAGAGGATTTTACTACTCAATTGCCTACTAAGTCCAAAGAAGCAGCGATTGGAAAGAGTGATTCTTCGTTTGATTTCAGCGCTTGTGTTGTTGTCTGAGTTGATATAGCGGATCCGAGGTAGACAAAGTCCTTAACTATACCTCGAAGTCAAAGCTGTCCATATTGACGTTTGCTCCAAGACGTCGATGTTGGTAGGCCTTTCTTGTCGACAACCTTAACTAAGTCTTGCCCTCGTTAACCGCTAGACCCATCTTCCTGGCCTCCGTCTCAAGACTCACAAACGGTCCACTGACATCACGCTGTGTTCTTCCAATTATGTCAATGTCGTCTGCGTATCCTAGTAGCTGGACGGACTTTTGAAAGATTGTGCCTCTGGTGTTGACGTTGGAGCTTTGCACAATCTTTTCAAGAATGATGTTGAAGAAATCGCATGACAACGCATCGCCTCGTCCAAAAGCGTCCGTTAGGTTTTTTCCGACCATGATGGAACAGCGTCAGTTTTCCATTGTCATCTTACACAGACGGACGAGTTTCTCTGGGATGCCAAAACTAGACATTGCTCTATATAATTGGTCTCTATAGACGCTGTCATACGCGACCTTGAAATCGATGAAAAGGTGGTAGGTATCGATTTGAAGTTCCTGGGTCTTCTCCAAGATCTGCCGTAGGGTGAATATTTGATCGATGGTGAACTTTCCGGGTCTAAAGCCACACTGATTAGGACCTATCAGGTCGTTGACGAAGGGCTTCAAACGTTCACACAGCATGCCAAACAAGATTTTATAGGCGATGTTATGGAGACTTATACCTATGTAGTTGGTGCAGTTCAGGGGATCATCTTGTTTGAGGGCATGGCATCACGAAATTATTATTCTGCTTTTGAAAAGGAAAGGGATTTTTGCTATGACCACTAAAAAGCGTGCTCATATTAAAAGAAATCCATTTCACTCCAATCAAAAAACAAAACAAACAAATTAAAACGCCAAGTACTTCTTTTCCATGCATATCTAAGGAAATATTTAAAAACCAATCTTGAGAAACACTGAAGTGATGACTTTTATTTTTATTTCATTTTTTAAGTGTCGGCAATGCACACCCAACTTAAGGCTTATTCATCAATAGCGACTGTCACTGTGTCGCCGCTTCCAATTGCATACTTCTTAAGATAGTATCGATACAAATCGATTTGAAACAAATAAAACAGCATCGTTTCTCATTTTTATTTGTTGTTGGATTGATTGGTTCTGTCGATCACATGGCGTGAACATTCATTGACGAAACAATGTTGCTAACGTTACCGCGATTTCGATTTGTCGACACCGCCGCAGCCACGCCGCTATATATATAGACATGTGGATTGTGGAGACACCTCGAAACAAAAATTAAAGCGCACGCCAGACGACACAAATCGCGCACCAACATCACGGCTAAGTCAATTATAATCAATTTAAATTCATTTGAGCGGAATTATTTGTTTATTTTTTTTTTTTATATATACTTGTGTCTCTAATCACGGTCCAACGTTTTGTGTCGAACTTGTATGGAATAATAAACTATAAAAAAAACTGATCCCGCAGTTGAGTTAAGTATTTATCTTCGAGGCATTGAAATTTGCAATTGTTTTCAATCAAAGCATAAATTTGAAAATTTCGAGGGTTGAACAAAAAGAGATGGAGTCCAAAATGTTGACTCTTGCGATGACCCCATAAATATTAGTCGACCAAGAGTTCACAGTTTCCTTAGAAGCTTACGCCAGGGGGTCATTCAAAAACTGAACTATCAGAAATTAGAGGATTATTCGTTTGCTGTCAATTAGAAGATACAAAAGTGTTTTGAAATTTCTTCGAGCAGATCTGACATTTAACGTATTTGATGTGACCCGTGTCTTTCAGAAGATCGAATGATAAATCGAGCTGCTCTCAAACGCTTAAAAATATGTTTTTATTGACATAATTATTAATGCTTCATAAAAACATTTTTTTCTGCATTGCAAATTCAATAAATATTTTAGTTATTTGCATTCTTTAATCGACGACGCAAAGAAGAGCCTTAATATCTCTACTCCCAAGGACACAAACATTTTTTTAATGGAAAAAGAAAATTACAATAAACTGTAAAACTCATTTGTAGGTACCTACACCTACACTTCGTCTAGTTATGTGCTTCGTTAATAGCTTAAACCGCATGACCACATAAACGTCTCTTTCTCCAACACACTTTGGCATCATCAACTGCTGCGGTCTATGTTAAGTATATAGCCTCCTCAATTTAGTGTTTCCCTTAACGAGCCTTTAGGTTTGCGAGATACAAGGAATTTCTGCTGGAGCCAGAAGGGGGCGTAATGGCTTCTTCTAAACTTTTGTTTTTGTTTTTTTTTTTCTTTTATTTATCACAAATTACTATACTGTGTGCGCTCAACGCGACACAAAGATAAATTCAATCCTCTGTCATCTCTGTTTGCTGTTCATGTCCAAGTAGAAGCAATGGCTATGCGACATGAGAAGACCAAGAGTAAGTCCCACGGTGGTATAGTGCTGTTATAGTTGTCATAAGTTCACCATAAGACGGAAATTAAATTAAATCTAAACGACTGTCGTTTATGCTTGCCTCTCTTTTCCCCGGTCTTTTCTCTTGGTCGTTTCCTTAATGTTTATTTTTTTTTTTTCTAACAATTGACATCAATGTGCAGCACAAATCTTCAGTCCAGACAACGGTGGCGCGACGTCAACGAATCATATAAATAGCTAACGAAGTGCTGCCCTCTTTATTGTGCGCCCTATTGCTTCTGGCTGCCTGCTGCTGATGTTATTCTATGTTGATTGTCTTCATTAAGCGCATTTACCGTTAATCACAATATTAGTATTAATATTTAATTGAGTGATATCACATGGTGTACAAAGTACACATCCCTCAAAGTAAACAAAAAGAATCAAGTTTTGAGCAAAAATAACTCTTTTTGAGGAGAAATTAACCACACGAATGTGCAGCTAAGAGGATCTAATTGAATAGACATTCATTAATGGAATTAAGACTAATTCTCTTCTTCTTGTTGTTCTGCGAAAAATAGATACATTCTTATAATAAGCATTGTTGGTGACTAAGCCCTTTGAAGGAATGATAAGCATTGGTTTTTCGGAATGTGGGCAATCATTTCAGTTGATATTTCAATGCAATAATTTTACTTTAAGGGAAATGTTTTGTTATTTGCTCTGCAGTGAATTGAATTTTATTAATTGATTAGAAATAATTTGATGCAAGTGCATATGTGGCAATCAGTATTGATTAGCCTTGTAAGATTTGAGGATAATTGTAGAAACAGTATCTAAGGCTTGCGGTCAACCACACTCCCCATAACAGAAAGATTCTATTGGAAAAAGAGGACCAGAATAATGAAAGAAAATCATACCTCACGGAGGAAGGAACTTTCTGTGTTTTAGTTTTAGTATAAAATTTGTTTCAACTAAACATTGTTATTTTGATATGACTGAATGCATTTTTTTTAAAGCGTCGGCAAAGGATGACCTGCAAAGCGTAAAGTTACCCTCAAAAGACGTTGAAAAAGTCAAATTTTGAGAAGTTTTCGAGCAAATAAACTGCTAAAAATAATAAAAACTGAAAACAATTTCCTTTGCAAGACTATTCTTCTATTAAGACTTATCATTTTTGTAAGTGTCTTTTCCTGTTCGAGGTACATTCAGGGCGAAGGACCTTCCTTAAAGAGAAACAATAAAACCAGAAGAAAAATCGATTTCAATAAGCCTGAAAAACCCTTAATATTTCTGTCTGCTTAGAATTACCTTGGCCACTTCCCATTGCATCTACACACAAATACTTACAACAGCGACCACTTTTCAATACACAACACATCACTTTCATTGTCATCATCATCATCATGGACAGGAAACACCATCATCGTCATCACCATCATTGTAACCTTGCCACTACTCGAAAAGCACGGGATAGAAAGAAGGTTAACCACACACCCACTTCCACGATAGGATAGCATCACGAACCAAGAAGTTATGTAGGGAGATTGTACAAGTTGATATTATTTTCTCTTGGGTTTATCCCAGGATGCGAATAGCAAGAATGCATTCGATAAAATTACTGGCGTCAGTCTGCTCCAGCTTCTGTGGCATGCCTACATTTTATGCACATTTCACATCATCATATACGATGAACATCATCATCATTATGCCTGGTTTGTGTCCTCCCACACACACACATAAACCAGCAGAAGCTTACTATACTTACACCATACATTAGCTCATCTCTCAGGAGATTTTTACGTGTCACATGTTACGTGATCTGGTGTGAAACCCACAATCACGGTTAATTCTCAATTTCTCTAGGGGAACAACACCAACGAACTTACAAAACGAACAACAATAAACTTTTTATACAAAAAAAAAAAAGAAAAAAAAGTCCATCTGCATCCGTATCCTTGTGGCATTCATTATGTATAAAGGGTATGAAATTTAATTGATTTTATATTCGTCTATAAGCGAAAGGACATGGGCGAAGATAGATGTGGCATACAGTTGCCTGATGATAGCTTCTGGATATGAGATGAAAGAGATATGAATTTTTCAGGTGTTGGTTGTGAGCGCAGCGACCGACACGAACGTTGATTGATTTACAACAAATCGAGAAATCGGTTTATTGATGTTCCGAAAGAGCTGCAAGCTGTAATATTTTTACAATCCTGCTCGTTTTTCTTCATTTGACCAGTGTTTTTGTTTGGAACCGTCCTGTTTTCGTGTTGCACAAAATTCGAATTGAAATCGAAAATTCCTTATTAATGAAACAGAAGTAGGTACTCACAATCTGGGACATTCAAGCATTGAGAACAATTCAAAATGATTATTTAATCGATTTAGGAATGTATGGTTCCGATTCCAATCTATGTTATGAGTATCCTTGGTAATTGTTAAAATTTAATTTGCAAAGCAAGTATACGCCGTAGTGAATATCTGCAGTTTGCGCGTGTCTAGAAGAAATCTTTGCTCTTAAAGCAGATTTTGCCGCTTTTACATGTAGAATTTGGGTTACAGGTTACTTAACCTTGAACAATTTTACATGTCTCATGAGTTTAAGTTAACCTCAGACTCTTGGTTCTTAAGCGAATCAAACAATATTGTTTGACATTCTAGTCGAAAAGCTAAATCTTTTCTGTTTGTGTCATTCACCTTTTCTGAAAGAACATCTCTAAGTCAAGAAAATCCATAAACAAAGCTTCATTTCCTTGCAAATATGGAAAAACAACAATTTTGTTCACTTCGACTTGCAGGCTTTGAAACCAATTACGAAAAAATGTGTGATGTGCTTTGTGTACCAACCACAGCTTATCCTACCATAAACAGAAATAGAAATACCCTTTTCCACTTCCTAGCACATCCTCCTCATTCAATATACCAATTCATCATTTGTTATTTCTGTCAAAACACATTCCAGCTCAGACAATATCTAGTCTGCTCTTTACGTTTTGTCTTTGCTCCTCTTCACACACGAGTCGAGCATCCATACTCATTGCTCAGCTTGATTAAAAAGCAAAGAAGAAATCATGCAGCTTCCGAATATGGTGTAACAAATTTAACATTCCAACTTTTTCATAACCACATGCAACATAGAAATGCCATTGAACAAAACAAAAAAGATGTAACTAAACAAACCATACGTGCAAGACAAAACACAATACAGGAAGATAAAAATGGTTGTTAGAAGAAATTCCTACGTCCACAAATCCACATCCACAATTGGGTATGTTTGAGCAAACAACAATATTTGTTGCAGGTTGGTTTTTTGGCTTTGTTGTTCTGAGAATGTCGTTTGACAAGAATGCGAAATGTTCTTTATACCAAAATGAGAGAATGATATTCTACATAAGTCTCAAAACCACTTAATGATACATTCTCTTAAATTTGAGAGACAAGCCTCCAAAATCCCAAGTCCCAACGCATGCCAAAAAAAAAAAACAAGAAACACCTTGACACTGTGAAGATTAACACAAGCCATAAATCAGAAGCTGGCGGCTGTCATTCACGTGTTGTGTCATTTTCGCAGGCAAGAAACAAGACAAATGTCAAAAAAAACAGCGACATTGAATTGGGGCTAGTTACACTTAGACAGGCGGTGAGATTGCAACTGAGTCTGGCTCGTTCATCAAAAAGATGACAAAACATTTTTTTTTAATATCAACTCAGACAGGCCAAAAAGTTGAATGGAAAGTAAATATCAAGTTAATTAATGGTAATAATATGCATACATACATAAATTGCCTTAAAAATAAGGGTTAAGAAGTCAGCCACATATGTATGTATATAATTTGTGAATGACAAGAATTTCACAGAGCATATTCATGGATGGAATTCGCTTGACAAGAAGCTCTGTCTAACGGAACTAATAGGTTTGTTCGATGTGTGCTCTGGGTCGCTCTGTGGCGCTCTGATTTCGCACTGATTTGTTCGATGTCCAGGGCAGCCGTTTCAAATTTTCACAGAGTAGTAATTCTAAGTTCTAGAGGGGAGTATGTTGCTACTGAAAGGAGTACACAAACAAAACATTTTTTTTTGAAAATACCTAGGTCCTGAAAATACTTAGGTAACTTCAAGTTTATGGTATCAAAACGGCGCAATTAAAGCGCCATTCTAACTTACCCGCCTACCCTTTCTATAAAGAATCACTAAACATTTTCACTATGGTAAAGCTCACCAATGAACAAAGTCTGCTTTCTGCCGAAATTCGGAGTCGATGACCACAAATATTTGAGCGTTAATAACTAAAATTTTCGGTTGTAATTCTCGTCCTAGTAGACCGGGGAAGGAATCGTGTAAGCTGATTTTTGATAGCTGACAGTCAAATTCAGGAAAAAAAGAATAGAAAATTGAATGTCAACTATCAACTATCAGCTAACACGATTCCACCCGGAAATAACAAGTCGAATGTAAAAATTTGAGTGATGTTGCCGTGTCAGTGAGACAGTGGTTAGGTCGAAATGTCGAAAAAATTGCTGCCATTCCGGCGTCCGTTGCAAATGATCCAAATCAGTCAATTTCAATTCTATGGCGTTCTGAAGGGCCAGCGTTATCGCACCATGATTACCGATTAGGATGGTAATACAAGCCACAAAGCACACTTCACAATCACTTTATTGAAAGTTAGGTTTGATGAGCGAGTTACCTCAAGATATGGGCGAGTCTATTGCCCACCTCGTTCGTGCGATAAACACCACTAGACTAGATGTGTTGGCTCAAATAATGATAAACATAAATTTGTAAGCCCGGTAGTTAATGAATTTTAATTTCATAATATTCTTTTAAGTTTCAAAGGGGAGTATTTTTGAGTATAGCGGAGTACGGGAGTACACTGAACGCAAAAGGAGTACAAATACTCCCTTGGTAGTAGTTTCGGCAGCGCTGTCGATGTCGCTCTTTTTTCGCCCCGGTGCATTTCCACCGTGTTCGATGTGAATTCAGTGCTCGCACCGGGAGCGCTTTGAATCGCCCCAAGTTTTTTACGTGGCGAGAGTTTCGGAGCTGTTCGAATCTGCTATTGCTATACAACAAAGAGAAGAAAAAAAAAAACAGAGCGCTATTAGGGCGTTCGATGTGAAACCAAACCCAGAGAAATTTTTCATTTTGTTGACAGCTCCGTTCACAGTATGACAAGCACCGGAGCGCCCCGGGGCTGATTACATCGAACAAACCTAATATGAACTAAAAAGAGCTACAACTTCCGAATTCTGACCTTTGCGTTGAAGGGAATTATTATTGTTGTAGCTAGCCAATAAAACGTCATTAATTAGTTAAACGAATAAAAAGCTTATATAACTATTACTTTTCTATTATTTTTGCTTTCCCTTTTAGAAAACGCCACCCAGGTGGCATTGCAATTAAATTTTCCAATTGAAGATTAAATGACAATTCGTGTTGTTGTTGCTATTTTTCTCCAACGAAAAATCATTTAATCTAGAAAAAAACAATCTCCCGCACGTGGCAATTGCTTATAAATCACTCTTTCGGGGATAAGAAAAATTGTATACTTGAAAATATCAAATAGTTTGGCGCGCAACAATATTAATTCAAATTTTATACTCCACCGCATTATTGTTTATAAATTGAATTGAAAATTGTTTGCAGATAATTTTTATTATGGCTCGTTTGAATCCGCAGCCAAATACAACGACTGTGACGTTACTCGTCTTTATTGTATTTTCATTTTTTTTTTTACTGCTGTGGGAATAATTCAATTGTTTATTAACAATAATTATTATTGACGCATTATTCAACAATTGTTTGAATTGAAAAAAGAGTATCTCCTAGCGATGGTTAATTGTTTTATAAAGCTGTTCGATAAATTTATCGGCGGCGCTGCTGATGGAACTGCATAAATGAATTGCGTAACTTCGTCAGTTAAATTACTACACAATGTGCAGTAATCCATTTAAGGAGCGAAATAAATCCTTTTCAAGTGAATAACGAAAGAGGATTTATTAATATTAAATTTAATTTTTGCATAGTTTTAATGCATTCAGAAGAATGATTAACTCGTTGTAGAATGTCGATGCAGATACATCAATTGAAACGTGCATTGTATAAATTTGTTGTGAATTTGTATACAAACCAATTTATTAGAAAACGACCTTAAGGCCATTTGGCGCGCAGTTGGTGATTTCAAGTTTAAAGTTAATTACGATTTTTGTTGCTATGTTTTGAATAAGTGATTGATTGAATTGTTTGAATTTGTAAGGGTTGGTTCTTGCCATATGCAGTGCTTTGTTGACTGGATTCAAATGTGTGATAACATTTTTCCTTAAAAATTGGTCGAAAAAGCTGAGGGGTGCTCCCTTTACTGTGGGTGGGCTTATCTAGGGAATTGTGTACCTTCTCGTAAAGAGTTTTAGTTCCGTTCCAAACAACAGTACTTTTCCCAATTCGTGAGCCTGTTTAAGTTTTTTTTTTTTAGAGGAGCTCTGAAAGAACTTGTGGATGTTTCCCAGATACATATATTCCAACGACATCAACGGCGTAGGCAATCACCTTGAAACCATCTGCTTCCAGTAATGTTAAGAAGTCATTTACTACCATGTTCCAAAAACAAACCGAAAGGTCCCCCTTTGGGGGATTCTCCGGTCTGGTGGTAGTAAAACTCTTCATATTGGAAATTATTGTCCTGCAATTAAGCATATGAGGCTAATAAGATCTATCAGTGATGTCTCTATAATATTATGTAGCTTGTCTATTGCTATTGTGATTGCCAAGTCCTTAACAACTAGAAAATCTTCAAGGTTATATTCTTTGTACATATTTGAGGGAGTATTCAATGCCACCCACTAGTGAATGGAATGCTGTTTTTACTGATTTCGCCTTAGAGTACGCGAAGATTCTGATTTCTGACAAAAAAAAAAAAAAAAACAACGTAAACAATGCCATCCGCTTCATATTTGCAACAATTCCAGTGTGAAGTCATTCGCTCGAATTTCCTGTATTGTCAACAGACAAATCCAATGTTTAAACCTAACGTCAACACTAAAAATTCTCGTGACCATACCCGACTATAAGATTCACAAAAGCAAAGTCCACTCTAAACTAAATCCAAAGTGCATCTCTGTGAAATCCTGTTGTACATTTTTTAGCTAAATAAGTTCGTTTGTCTTCGCCGTGCATCGGTCGTCGTCATCGTCATCAGTGCCGTGCATTGGCATTGGGATGATTGGACATACCAGCGGAACAGGCTTTCCAGCATAAACAGAAACAACACAAAAATGTTGCTGATGATGGTTCAGTCTGGTGCTGCTGTGCTAAAACTGCTGCGATGCACTGCTTGCTGCAACCTGATTGCATGTTTATGGCTTGCATTCGAACTGGACAACATTCGGAAATTCAATTGAAAATGTGTTGTATACAACAGAGTGCGATTAGTTCATCCGTTCATTCTTTCGTCCATCTTCATCCGCTGTCCGGTCAAAATCATCTCGCTTAAAGCAGCAGGCAACAAGGAGCAGCAGCACTAGCTCCTAAAGGCAAATGGCTAATTGAGATTCTGCATACCAAAGTAATTGATGGCACGCATATACTTGCTATTCTTTTTCTTGAAATAGAAGACGAAAAACACAATGCCAGGGTTGCCGTGTTATTTGAATTGTTTTTCATTCTTTTCCCTACATATCTCAAGACGGAAAATGACGTTGTCAAAAACATTCAATTAAAAGTGTAATTTGGTTGTCTTTCTCTCGAATTCTTCAACTTTGGCAACACTAGACGAAACCTAAGAAGATGCACAATACAAGGGAACAAATATCAATTTTATTTATTTTTTCCCGATTGTTTTTCTGTCTCTGTATTGCAGTTTTGATGAAACAAAATAAAATCGATATCCCAGTTGCACCAAGTGCGCACACTTAAAGAGCAAAGCTAGAGATCTATAGGGTGGGCATTGGACATTGGGCTGGGCTGGGGTGCTTGGGCTTGCTGCTAGTCGTCGTCGTCGGCTAGCCAGCCTAGACGCGCCATATCTATATGGAATGCGAGTGCCTGCTTGCTTGCTTGCTGCATCGAAAACATGAAACAAGTGGAGGCAGCAGCAGAGCCTAGCGGAGGTTGCTGCCAGGTTGTTGTTGTTTTTGTTTTCCTATTTTGTTTTTTTTTTTCTTGTCGCCACTGTCTAAGTATAGTCGTGGACGTTGTTTTGTCGAAGTTTATGTGGAAAGTTTTGTTGTGAATTTAATCAGGCCTGGGGGCGACTCGCGCGTTGTTTAGAGTAAACAATCCACCGGATGTTGGCCGATGATGAGAGTATTGGATTTCTGTGCGGTGGCGATGACTTTTTGTTTTGTTTGTATTAGTGTGAGTGAATATAGTTGCTGTTGCCGGTTGCATTGATTCATTAATTACCACAAGAATTTTAAATCCTTTACTTTGTTGTTTTTTTGGTTTTGAGGGAAATTTTTGAATAAAAAATGACGCACTAAGGAACAACTATTCTGTGATCCATGAACTTTATGCCAAAAACATTTCGTTGGGGGCGCTCTTGAAATAAACATATAATAGCAAATCAATTGTTCTTTTTTCATTACAAGCTTGGTTTTTTGCTTTCGTCCTGAGAAACCCATAAACATAATGTTGCATACTTAGGAGCAATAAAATTCTTTTCCCAATTAATTTTGTTCAGTTCAAGGAAACTCAAATGATGGGCTTTGCTCTTCGCATTAGCAATCAACGAACGGTCAAAAGAGGAAGCTCGTTAATGCTTCAAATGTAGGTGGAACCAACCCATTAGGGATTAATTGCTTCTACATCTTAGTAATGGAACTCACAACGGCGATTTATTTGTCTTTTGACATTCTTCAAGGGTGAGGTTTTTTTTAGTACAAAAAAAAAAACAAATGAAAACGAAAAAATAATTGGAACAGTTGGTACATTACTTGTGGGTAGCGTAAATGCATTCACCCACAATCAATTTGCAGACAAAAGGCGAGTTTAAAACGTCTAGACAGAAAGAAATTCATGCTTCTCAGTAGGCAATAGTCTAGGTTGTGAAGTTAAAAAATGTTATGCAAATACATATACAATCTAGTTACAACAATGCAACCCCAATCGATCAGCGGCTTTCTATTTCTCTTAAGTGGAGCCTCTCAACTCAATGTATCAAGCGCATTCAGTGGCTCTATACTTACCTAGTATATTTGCGCCCTTTACTTTTAAGGCTTACCACACACCGAAGCGGACGAAATGTCTTTATGTCTTTCGACAAAAACTCGTGCCTGATTCCAACCCACACCGAGGCCGACAACGACAAAATGTCTTATCTTTGTCCACTTCGGTGTGTGTTGCTTCGATACAACCTACAACTGACATTCTGATTGTTTTCTTGTTCGCTCTGGTGTGTGTTACATCATAAAACGGTGTATAGTTTTAGGTGCTGACATTCTGTCCCGGGCTTTTTGCCTTTTTTGGTGTGTTTTGCTACTTTACAACCCCATGTATTACTGCAACCGACGAGTGGACAAGACTTTTTATCGTGTCGCGTCTTTTTCGGTGTGTGTTGCCTTATAAGAGCAATGGACACAAAGACACTATTTTTTGTCAAAAGACAAAAAGACGTCTGATTCGGTGTGTTTTTAGCCTAAGGGACAAGTGCCTTATGTGGTTTTTTATTTAAGTCGTGTACAAAAACTTGGTATTTCGCTGTTGTTTACACGAAACACGAAAAATCAACTCTACCTCCTATACTATTACTGCTGACGAGCAAAAATAAACATTACGCGAACAAGGAAAAGGGCTTCTGTTTCAAAGAAATGACATAAGCTGCTTGTTAACCTCCTCAGACATAAAAAAACACACCTACACCACAAGAACAAGCAGTTCGAACAACCTCCCAAACGAAAGATTCAGCTTCAATTCTAACAATGGAAAACATACTCATTTTAAACCGCTCTGTCATTTTATTGCGATTGACATTTTGCAATGAAATCTGATCATCGTTGTTATCAACTTCACTCTACCTCTGATGGCCATTGCGATAACGAGGGGCGACAGCCAGCGGCGACGATGGGATGGCGAGATCAAGTGAAATCAGCTGACAATGTGTTATTTTCTTATGTTCCAAATTGCAAAATAATTATGGGTTTTGCGTTTGGCATGGAATTTGATTGACGTCTCAACTTGCTGCTACAACTATTTGAGGTCGACATCCTCTGTCGAGATTCCTCCCCAAACGATGCGCGATGGTTATTTTCTTCCGTGTCTTGAAACAAAATTGCACACATTCTGCATATTGAGGAGTATGATAGCATACATTTGGTTGGTATTCAATTTCAAAGACTCAGATGGCGGAGATGAAGTTAAGATCTCGATCGACCGGCGGCGCGCAAAGATGAAAACTACATGTGAAGAGCAGGACGACACTGCATATGCAGAAGAACTGGGCAACGAACGATCTTGACCTCACGTCCAACAGCGTCTTTAGCGCTAATAATAGAACACAACACCGACACCGTTCGTCTTGTCTTCATTCGCTGTCGCCATCGCCATCATTTACGAGCGAAAGACGAAGTCAGAATTCTTTTTCTTTTTTGATCTTCTCTCGCCGATTATCTCCTCTTCTGTTTTAGCTCATTCGACCGGGCCTTAAACAGCTGTGCTTGACTGACGAGGTGCACTCGAAACAGGCTTATTTCTAATGACGATTAGTGGCAATATTTTGTGTAGACGTAAGTTTTGTAAGAGAATGACGTTGGTCGAGAAGGTATTTGACATCTCTTAAACGTCATAATGGCTATAAATAAATTAATTGCATCGAAGTGTGAACCTCATTATCAGTGGAATTACGGAAAACTGGAACAGTTTGTAAGACGAATTCCATGAGCTTCATAGGAAGAACGTTACATTTATTCAGATTAATGTAAGGAGTAAGGATCCGTCCATAAACTACGTCACGCTGAATTTAGGTGCCCGCTTTGTCAAACTCGCTGTAAACGCTATTGGATTAATTTCTTAAAATGGCAATAATCTTAGATTTTTTAGTCTGACTTTGGCGAACGTCACGATGACGTAAACTCCCCCCTCCCCCTTGTCACATCTTGTCACACTCAGTATGACACCTCCCCAAAACAAAGAGCCTTTTTAAAAATTATATTTTATAAGACTCAAAATGTTGAGTGCAGCTTCATTTTTCACGGGGTGACAAGTTAGCGAATGGAAATTGAGATCTTGACATTTTCATATCGGAACATAAATCCAAAAAACAATAAAATCAAAAAAAACAAACCCATTCAATTTCAAATTTGATCTTTGTACATTAATAAAATCCAATTATTGTCGTTTAATATTCTTACTTAAACGTTAGGTGAACACTTGGATTCATTAATAATGCAAAACTCTAGGAGTAAACCGAATGGAATTGGTTTAAGCCGGCCTTATCAGGTGCGCCAGTTGTTGTGTTGATATCTCAATTTTTCATTACAGTCCGCTAGCTCCCCTCTCTATAACTGTTTATTTTTTCTCTCAATACAACAAAATCATCAAATCCACGTCAACGATACAGACCGATATAATATAGCGAGTAAGAAGCGCGCGTAGAATTTCTCCGTAATATGGGTGTTAAAGCAAGCATTATCGCCAAGTGACTATAAAATTTTAAGACTGATAACAAAAATAAAAATAAATAAACAAACACGTTAAATACGAGCAATAATAAACAATAGTAAAAACAAGGAGGCCTAACTGAGGCTAATCAAAGATATTTCTGTACTTACTGTTCATATTTCTCACGATTAGAGGGTGTTTATTTCCTTTTAATGGTTGTGACAGAATGTACACATTGTTTTTGAAACGACCCTTTTAAGCCCTAAACTTAATATTTCGTATAACAAATTTAACGCTTCATTGAAATCTATACAGGCACACTTCAAGTAATTTTGGACTATTAAGCCAAATATAATATAATACCTGAACAATCTGTACTGGCGCCATCCGTTGATTGCGATAATCTCCAACTATAATATGTATGTGCCAAACAGTGTGTTACGGGACACACCTCTATTGTTTTTATTTTGCATCTGCTGCGTCGGGAACAAGTTTCCGTCAAATTAGTTTGTTTTGTAACAACGTATTATACAGAGACAAAAGGAGATCGGTAACTGACTTACGTTTTACGGATACCGACATTTTTTTTTACTGTTACTTTGTGTCTGTGAATAAATGAGAAAAAACGGCAACAAAAATGAGGTGGTAGGACCATATTTACTGTGATAGTATTGGTAAAAACACGCTTACTACCGCAGTAACTATGGATATGGTCCATAGCTTGTAGAATTTGTCATTTTGACAGCTTGGTTTCCCATCTCCCTTTTAAACTCATCTGTGCTATTATAACATTTGACAGCTTTGTTCTGTTCGCAATTTTAAATGTGTCAAATTGGTTTGTTGCAGCTGTCATTTTTAATGTTACTAATAGGTTTGTTCGATGTGCACTCTGGGTCGATCTGTGGCGCTCTGATTTTGCACTGAGCTGTTCGATGTCGCTCTTTTTTTTGCCCCGGTGCATTTCCACCGTGTTCGATGTGTATTCAGTGCTCGCACTGAGCGCTCTGAATCGCCCTAAGTTTTTTTCGGGCCGAGAATTTCGGAACTGTTCGGATCAGAAGTTCCTATACAACAAAGAGAAAAAAAACATGACCCCTACTAATGCGTTCGATGTCAAACCAAACCCAGAGAAGTTCAGTTTTTTGACAGCTACGTTCACAGAATAACAAGCACCGGAGCGCCCCGGGGCTGGATACATCGAACAAAACTAATAGCTGTTGAAGTTAAGGCTAAAACACAAAGACGCTTCAGCTTCAGCTTCGTCTGCGTTACGATGCACCCGCTTTGCGTTGGCTTTGAATGACAGTTCTCCCTCCATCACATCATCATCCCACCAAAACAGCTTTGCCACTTTACTCTTTTTGATTTTTGAAAAACTTTGAAAATCTACTTCCTAATTTGCACCATCAGGAATTTCTTAAAATCTGCTTTACTCGAAAAAAGTAATTCGATTTTACTTCATATTTCTAAAATCCCCTGCGATTAACTCATTAAGACATTATGCCTACAGTTTACAGTGAAAACTCGCACGCCTTCATCATATTTTCAGGAAAATATACAGGACTTGCGTTAAAATGTTGGTTGAATTTAGTATTTTTTGTTAATATTAACACATTTTATCCATCATGTAGTGTCAAAATTAAATTGAAAATATTAACACAATTCGGATACAATTCTATATGAACTTTTGATAAAACTGTTTGTCCCGCTATGCGTCAATGTATCCAAGGCCAATATAATATACACAACACATTTTAAATGTACTTCCCTTTTTATCAATCTTCTTCGCTTTATTCCCGAATCTACTTCGAATCCTTTTTTTTAAGTGGTAACGCTGCTCCAAAATCTGTGTGTGTACTTTTCTCTTAAACAGCTGTTGAGCTGTCAGACAAAGCAAAAGTTCAGCATATTTGAACTAGAGCTTCCGTTTGGAGTCACGTTACGTACGAAACGTGAGGTCGAAGCGTCATTGTGATAGCAAGCATTGAATTCCTATAGCTGAACTCGTAAACGTCAGGCGAAGCTGAAGCTGAAGCGCCTTTGTGATTTAGCCTTTAAGGTCAGGAGTACCTATATAGGTACTCTGCACTCAAGTTGTTGTGTTGAGAGCATGCGTGTAATTGAAACGCGAAATGAGGAATGATATTAAAATCTACAACAGTGATTTGTGATTCACAAAATTGTGAATTCCAATTTCCCACGAAATAATTTATGACAGATGACACTTGAAAATTGCAAGTTTCAACAAGGTTTGTCCAGAAATTCAGAATACATAACGATCGACGATGATGACAATGACAACGTGCCAGATGGAAAATGAATTCTTATCTGAAACCTGTTTGCAACGTGACATTGGTATATAAGAGCACTTTCATATACATTATGTACATTGCTGATTTTTCAAGCGATTTTTATTTCTGAATTGAGATGCTTTGTCAACTGAAGTGCTTTGTTTTGGTTTGCGATGCGCAATAATTGATTACAAAAAAAAAAGTCCCTTGTGACTAGTGAATGTCCAATCTCCAACAAAAATTGAAATTTTTAAAATTCCTCTGTGCTTACATTTGCAAGTCATAGAGGTAATCCCAAATCCCGAGCGATGAATTCTTAAGTTTGACAACGCGAGGGAGTACTGAGTAGATTATCTTCTTTCTATCCCATCTTAACTTGACGGATGACTTTACTTACTTACTTAAGGTGGCGCTACAGTCCGTTGTGGACTTGGGCCTCAATCAACAGGCTCCGCCAGCTAGCTCGATCCTTGGCTAGTCGTCTCCAGTTTTGCACTCCGAGTTGATTGAGGTCCTCTTCCACTTGAGTGCGCCACCTGAGTCGCGGTCTTCCTCTCCTCCTACGTCCCTCGGGAATAGTGTCGAAGGCTTTCCGGGCCGGAGCATTGGTGTCCATTCGCTCTAAATGACCGAGCCATCTGAGTCTCTGGACCTTGACCCTTCTGGCTAAGTCCATGTCGTTGTACAACCCGTAAAGTTCGCTGTTGTATCTTCTTCGCCATTCCCCTTCAATGCACACGGGTCCAAAGATAACCCGAAGAACTTTCCTCTCGAAACAGCCTAAGGCACTTTCATCCGATTTTGTCAGGGTCCATGCTTCTGCACCATACAGCAGGACTGGGATGATGAGTGTGTTGTACAGTTTTACCTTAGTTGCTCGAGAGAGGGCTTTTCCACTCAATTGCTTTCTAAGCCCAAAGAAACAGCGATTAGCAAGAGTTATTCTTCGTCTGATCTCGGCGCTGGTGTTATTGCCCGTGTTTATAGCGGAGCCTAGGTAGACAAACTCCTCTACTACCTCGAAGTTATACGCGTCTATTGTGACGTTTTGCCCGAGCCGTCGGTGTTGGGTGTCCTTCCTCGAAGACAGCATATACTTCGTTTTTCCCTCATTTACCGCTAAACCCATTTTTGCCGCTTCTGTCTCAATTCTCACAAAGGCGCCATTGACATCACGCTGTGTTCTGTGTTCTGTGACGGATGACTTTATTGCTATAAAATATCAACCAGAATTTTACTTTTGTTATTTGAAGGTGATGGCGAGATGAGCATCTTCATGTCTTTCTTTTGAAAGACGGCCCATAGTGACATTTAGAGAAGCCTCATTAAAAGAGATTTTACTGTGCTCAAACCTTAAGTCGTTTTTAGCTTGACAGATCTCAATGTTTTGTGAAGGTTTAGACATTAATATATAATTTGTATGAAATGTTAAGCTTTATGTTGGCAGAGAGGAATTTTTTAATCAGAGCGGAAATGGTGACAGTGTGGCAGCTTATTACACAACTATGTTGGCTCTTCGAAAACTTGACAAACAAATAAAAAGTTAAAATTATACATATGTTTATGTTTTTTCATATTTTAGACAAAGACAATGGAAAATTTGTCAATGTGCTTGCAACATTGATATGTTTGTTGCTTACCTTCTTCTGCTTGTAATATAAGCCCAACTGCGAAAAACATTGCAAAAAGTGTCAAACACAATATTGTTTTGAATTTTAATACAACTTTGTGTGAAGCACTTGAAATTTATACCTAATATTGCTCCAAATACCTACCTTAATTCGGTGCGTGATTTGAGTTTATAATACATTCAATGCCGACATGCTGATATAACTTTAGAGCGAGCTTATTACGGTGCGATAATAAATGATATAAGATTTCATTTATGATTTGTTCTGATTATGACAAGTAGAACTTACATTGTAACTATTTTTCAGTTTATTGTTTTTACCAGTAGCTGAAGTTTGAAAAGCAAACACATTTCGAAAAATATTACGGAATTTCCCACAAGTATTTACCTTCAAAAAGGAAACATTAAAAAGAAAAAACTTATCTTGTTATCATGAGAACTGCTCTTTAGATATCATAATTCAATAAAAAAAAAAATGACACTAAAAGTTGTTTTCGATAAAAATCATTAACCTTAGTGCAAACATTAGGTAAAGCTGCCTTTCATCAAAAACGAAGAAAAAACGGAAAATAATAGCAGTTGAATCATATTATCGTCATTATCTTGGTGATCAAAATGAAAATTTCCTTATATTTCAACTGCGATAAGCCAGGGTTTTTTCAGTGGGAATGATTAGTTTATTTCTTGCCAATATAAGTTTAAACTTTAAAGGCAATTAAAAGTTAATGTTTTTCTTTGAAAGTATTTTACTGTCAATGGCCGTCATCAGTTTTCATGGTTATATTAAAAATTGTAATCACAATTAAATTTATAAAATTTTATTCAACTCCAAACCTGCCAAAATTTTCATTCGTTTGAAATTCGTAGTGTCAAGAGGCAGAGAGTTTGATTTCACATCAAAGAATTGTAGTACTGCCGTTTTGGAGGTAAAAAGACAAAACTGAAATGAGACCAAACATTTGAACCTGAGTTACTTAACTTTAAAAATATTTCCTAGCTCATTCGAAAATAATTCTTAAAATACATTTACAATCAAACGGATTCTAAAAGCGTTCTTACGGTATTGAAAATAACAACAACAAATTCGGTAAGACTGAGGACTTAAATTCTTTTAAATTTGTATCAACGAACTCATATTTTGAAATACTTACTTAAGGCGGCGCTACAGTCCGTTGTGGACTTGGGCCTCAATAAACATTCTCCGCCAGCCAGCTCGATCCTTGCTAGTGTCTCCAGTTTTGCACTCCATGTTGATTGAGGTCCTCTTCCACTTTAGTGCACCACCTGAGTCACGGTCTTCCTTTCCTCCTACGTCCCGCGGGATAAGTGTTGAAGGCTTTTCGGGCCGGAGCATTGGTGTCCATCCGCTCTAAATGACCGAGCCATCTGAGTCTCTGGTCCTTGACCCTTCTGGCTAGGTCCATGTCGTTGTACAACCCATAAAGTTCGCTGTTATATCTTCTTCGCCATTCCCCTTCAATGCACACAGGGCCAAAGATGACCCGAAGAACTTTCCTCTCGAAAACAGCCTAAGGCACTTTCATCCGATTCTGTCAAGGTCCATGCTTGTTCACCATACTGCAGGCCTGGGATGATGAGGGTGTTGTACAGTTTTACCTTAGTTGCTCGAGAGAGGGCTATTCCACTCAATTGCTTTTTTAGCCCAAAGAAACAGCGATTAGCAAGAGTTATTCTTCGTCTGATCTCGGCGCTGGTGTTATTATAAATAAATAGAGTGGCGCGACAGTTCTTGAAGAGCTAAGCCCTAAGTGGCTTATTCTCATCAACAATTCTCTAAGTGTGTATGAAGAATTGAGGGGACCTACAATTTACCGTCGATTCCGAACGGCAAAGTTGAGAAGTACTTTTGGTGTTATTGGCCGTGTTTATAGCGGAGCCTAGGTAGACAAACTCCTCTACTACTTCGTTTCGCTTTTCCCTCATTTACCGCTAGACCCATTTTTGCTGCTTCTGTCTCAGTTCTCACAAAGGCGCCATTGACATCACGTTGTGTTCTTCCCATTATATCAATATCGGTACGCGAGAAGTTGAACAGATTTTTGAAAGATAGTGCCTCTGTGACGGTGGAGTTCTACACTATCTTCTCAAGAACGATGTTAAAGAAATAGCACGACAGTGCATCGCCTTGTCTGAATCCTTTTTTGACGTCGAAAGATTCCGTAAGATCGTTGCCGCCCTTGATGGAGCAGAGTGAGTTCTCTATCGTCAGTTTGCACAAACGAACGAGCTTGGCAGGGATGCCAAAACTAGACATAGCTTTATACAGCTCGTCGCTGTCTCTAATGCTGTCATACGAGGCCTTAAAATCGATGAAAAGGTGGTGGATATCGATTTGGAGTTCCACATTTTAAATACTCGAGTAAAAAATGCGGCACCAAATCGTCAAATAACAATTTTTGACATAAATACAAAATGCAAATTATGAATGTATTGTTTATCACTATGTGTAGGTATGTACCTACTATACATATATCTCAACCCAACCTCCAAATTTCAAAAGTAAAAAAGTATCAATGAATATTTCTAAATGAGAACCTTACCCAATATTTAAGGTAGGGACATTCCATATGCCATAAATCCGAATCCATTCATGTTCGAAAACAAAACGACATCAACATCTGTCTCTGAGTCGGAATATTGTTAATCAAAATTCAACACACAAGCCTCTTCTGATGTTTTTTTTTTTTTTTTTTGGTTTATTCTTTTGAAAATTTCCTTTTGTTATATCCATTCGTCAAAAATGCTAGATGTAAGGTAAGTTTTATCACTGAAAACTGACACTGACACTACAACCGGACCGGTGGGTAGGTAAATTACTTTTCATTTGAATTTTATCAGTTTTAAAAATGCAACAACAACAAAGATCAAGTTCGCAAAGAAGAGACGAAGCAAACTACTGATAACAATACAAGGCGAAAAATGTAAACACAGAGAGAAAATAAGAGGGACAGAGAGTAAAAGAAGAATTTGACTTTATCGACAACAACAACAATTTACTGATAAAATATTTTTTCTTTCCCTCTCTCTCTCTCTCTTTTTTCTTTGTCGCTCTCAAATAGGTTAGGCTTTAGGGGACTCAAAAATACTCAAGTTTTACCGGAATAACAAATGAATTAAAAATCACGAAATTGAAAGACAAACATAAAAAAAAAACAAAAACCATCATTGAATAATTTTCTCACATAAAATAATATTGTCGCCTGTTTTGCGTTGCACAATACACCAACGATTCAATAATCAAAAACCAGGGTTACCTGGTTTTCTTCTTTTAACATCACGTTTGAATGCACTCGTATTTTCACGTATCATATTTTTGCAAACAGCCTGTTGATTAGAATTTGAACCGTTATTTTCATTACACTTTTTGTTATCTTTGGTCGGCGGCAACCCTTGCACCAGAATTTGATTAAAATCGCAGTGGGAAGAAGCAGCACACATGGAACGAATTTATCAATTTGCAAAATGCAAACAGATTGAGAGGGTCTCTCTTCTTTCTTCTTTCTTCTTTCTTATTTATCACTTTTTCTATTGGGGTTTTTGAATTTATAAATTTTTTATCGTTGAAAACAAAAACACGTCTAGTATTTTCATCACACTGCAAAACACAACTATGTAGTTTCAAAATCACATTCCAAACGTTTTAGGATTCGGATTTGTATTCTCATTTTCTTATCATCATGTTGCTGCAACATGTTCTTTCATTAAAATGAATTCAAAGCATCCTGCTGCACTTTGCATGTATCTTCATTGCAAACAAAAAAATTCAGAAAGATTCGAAGTTTCATCGATGTTCGAAATCAAAAATTAAATAGCTCCTGTCGGTTTTTTTCGTCGTATTGTTGTTTGTTATTTTACAATTCCCATAAAAAAGAATATACGTATATTGCGTTGGCGTTGGCGGTGCGGCGGCGTCAAAACGCACTCATAAATCTTACAAAACAACAAAAATTTTGTTTTCAAAATTCAAATCAATTTGATATCAAAATCAACAGATACAAAACGAGAGTATATGAAAAAAAAAAAAAAAAAACAAATGTCATTAAAACGCCAGATAACGAGCAAGAACAAACGCACGGATTAAACGCCGAAAAGTATCTGGTGGTGCCAGCGAAATCAGCGGGCGACGATCACTGATCTCTGCGAGTAGCAGCAGCAGCAGCTACAGCCAGCCAACAGCAAACGCAAGTAATATCAATATACCAACAACAACAACAAAATAAAGCAACGAGTATTCTGAGACGACACGACAAACGACGACAATCAGGAATGTAAATGTGTGTGCAGGTTGCAGCAGCAATAAAATAAATACTCGTATTATGAAGCGAGGGGTGGTAGACCGGTGGTAAGGAGGCGTTTGGCCAGCGTTGCCATAGTGTTTAACTTTGAAGAATAGCTAGCATTTGTTTGAGTTTTTTTTTCACCAATTCTCAACGTCTCAATTCATCGGGAGCATTAAAAATGTTCACTGTTCTTATGCAAAAGCATGGTTTAATTAGAGAATCGTTTCAAGACCGCACTGCATGAATGTTGACTGTCTAGTTAAGTCATTGTGATACCTGTCGATGCCATTGTAGCTCTTTCCTGAAGAGGAACTTGAGGCTTGAGAGATCTTGAAAAATTAGATTCAAAGGAGTTTATGTACCAAACGGAAACGGTAACACTGACAACTAGGTTAGTTAATCTATTTTATTTTCTAGTTAAACGACTTAAAGTGCTCTTAAGTGAACTTCGCTCTCAACCAACAATAAATCCGAATTGATTTAAAGTGAGTTCTTACTAGGAGAGCGCAATCGCAAAGCGAAAATCGTATAAAACAAGAGAGTAGCGAAATATGTAGATGTAACAAAAAAAATATATGTAGAACAAAGTATTCTGAGTTTAAAACAACCAGTATTGCCACAACAATTAAAATGTTCAAGCCAAAAAACTTAATCAGATTAGACTTATTTGTGACACGTTATCAGTATTTGTTTATGAGGTCAAGGTGAAAAGATATTTCTTTAACAAAGAAGAACGTTTTCAAGTCATAACTCGCCCTTCTAGGATATGTTTCCTAAAACATCAGTTTATTTTAAAAATGCACACAAGATTGTCACTTGTCGCAAACAGCTTAAATTCAAATTGAAAATTACCTATTTCCTTCTTCTTTAATGTATCTTTTTATTTTCTTGTGTCACTTATAACAGTACAACGATGAGCATGAGGGCCACCAAAGAGAGACGAACAGGCATCGGGCATTAGTAACGATCATACAGCAACAAAAACAAATAGGCGGCTCATCAAACGATAAACTACCCCTAGTAGATATAGAGGAATGAAGACGACAAAAAAAAGAGACTACCTTAGCGAATTGGTGATGGTGATGTCCAGTGATGAACGATAAAACGTAATCTTACATAATAGAAAATCTGTGGGTACACTGGAGGTCAAAGAAATAGGTACATGTTTATATGAAAAAGCTGAGGAATTGTAATTTTAAGGTAACATTTCTGATAAAATATTTTTAAATCGACGCTATCAACATTTTATAAGAGGTCTTTAAGGAGGAGGTTGATGTAGTGAAGAAAATGTTAAAAACTTGTTCAAACCGTACCACCGATTCGAGTACCACAGCCCAACTAAAAATTATCTACTTTGTCCCTAATTAACTGCGAAATATACTTGCAACACAAAATATACATAGGTACATGCAATCGATTTGGATTGTTTTTGAGTACAAAATTGTACACTTCTTCAAAGTCTATGCAACGACCTCACAATCACAACTGAGTGATAAAAGTGTAATCTTCACCGATTTACTGTACTCTCCATTTGTGACAATTTCAATGTTCACTTTTTCCATGCTCATGTTCTTTTTGTCTCCTCATTCACAAGCTACAAAGTATTCATTTATGCACATAAAATTATGAATAATATGAGTAAGAAAAGTAAGGCATAGACATAAGCATAGACACTTCAATAACATGTACTGTACTACGTACAAATAATGCAAATAGGATAGGGGTTCTCAGTTGTCAGTACTCATTCTCAGGCCTGCTGTCACAATTGTGAATTGTGTGAATCTGGATCAACGACACTGTCAGTGTGACCATAGTGTGCGGAAAGTACCGTTATATATTATTTTTGCAAATGCAAGTGTGTTTTCGATGATTCGATCCTTTTTGTGTTCATTTGACAGCTATTATCATGGCATTTTCACTGTCGCCATCTATGTATTTATCTAGAAGCAAATATAGCCATTTTTTCTTATATGAAAAAATCCATATTTTTTATCTCATTTCGCGAAATTTCGCGGTTCGCGGTTTGTTTTATAAACGGAGAGACTTGATATAATCACTTAAGGACAGATGTACAATCGAGGATCAACTATAAACCATGGATCAGCGCACTTTTACAATTGACCTATGATCATCTTTTGAATTAAGGCCGTGTGCGAATGGATGAATTTTTAACCACTACTGTTATATTTTAAACTCCGCAGCTAGTCTAATTTTTAGCACATTTTATTCAATGCGAAGTCTAAAAATTTAACCAAACGTCAAGTTTTAACCACTTTTTCACCCAATTCGCACACGGCCTTAGTTAACTTGATGAAATCGATATTTTTTAAAAAGTGAAGAAATCTGTATAATGATGTTGTTTCGAAGTTCGAACTGCAGTTCAAAGCAGCTTGTGTATATTACTAAATAAAAAAAGTCGTATTTTGTAATTTTTAGTGTCAGCTCTAATATGCTCAGTTATTTTCCTTTAATTGAGTTCCCTCACAAATTACATATCCCTTTGATGAGTTCCAGAGTAAACCCGGTATGTATTTTAAACCTAGGTCCAGTGATCACTTTATAACAAGATTGGAAACCTACCTACGTTTTACCCTCCAAATACCGCAAAAGTTATTTTTTTTCATACACACATACTCTTGCAGCAAACTTGCTTTATTATGTAGGCAATTGTATCATTATTACAATTAAACGCATACTCTTACAGCTAACCTGTGTCTCTAAGTTTGTATTACACGCATACAGTTACAGCTAACCTGCTCCCCTAGCTTGTAGGCAAATGTCATTTTGACAGCAAGGTTTCCAATCTTGGTATAAGTGATCAGTGCATAGGTCGCTTTCAGAACCAACTGTGAGAAAAACGAGAACCATGCAAGACAACAGTATAATTTCAGAGGTCTTGTTGTTACCAAATGGTCCAATACCCTTGGTATTTCTTATTTTCAATGCTTCTCTCTATTTCTTTTTCTTCTTACAGATGTAGAAAGCGATTTCTGACCTAAGATTTGGAAATAATAAAATCTCACGTTGAAATCACCTCTCACCATCAGAACTCACTGAGAAAACAAATTTCTAGTACCACAGTTCAGATTTAGACTCTGATCTGAATCGAAAAAGAAAAACGCCGAATAACCAAAACAACATCTGACAGAGACAAACGATGTAAAATCAACATGGCTGCATTTTAAATCCACCACACCAATGACCACAGTATGTAGTCGCTTGCAGTAACAATAAAGATAACGTAATTTTGTGTTGTTTAACTTTAAATAAAAAAATTTCCGATAATTTTAATTATTTATACAGAATTTACAGGTAAGAACAAAATTTTATTGATCTGTAAATTAATATCCTCCCAATTTAAACAAAAACAATTAATTCCCAATTTTCTTTGTCAAAACTTGAAACAGCGCCTGATTTTTTTTAATGAAGAAATATTTATTCAAAAATAGGTTGCTAGCTTCAATTAAAGGTCAGAAGATAGTATCCCTAGGCTTTTGAATACGAGCTGGTACATATATGAACGTGAGTATATTTCCATATACAGCACACCCGCTAATTCACATTGTTTCGTCAATACCTATTCTCCTGGACCTACCCCACATCCACATCAACCACCGGCACCAACACTTCCACAGTGAGTGTAGAGAAACTGTAGAACGTAATGTTTGTCTAAGAAATTCTACATTCAGCCACAGGACAAAAGTTAATTATCCTTCGTTCAGCCGCAGTTGTTCTCGAAAACCGCAAATAGATCAATACACAAGAAGTCCCTCCTTAACCACCTTTAATTTCCCCTCAAACCATCGTCTGACGTTAAAAAAAAGTAGGAGATTTATGTTTCAAAGCGTCAAACGAAACATCAACATACTTCAATTGTGTGGAAAAAGGGGAGCATACATATGAAGAAGACGCCCGGAAACAACTCAAAAACATGAAATTTACCTCCAGCTCAAAGCATCGGTGTTTCCCTTTCCAGAGACGAAAGAGAAGATAAGGCAGCTATATTGTTAAGCGACCAACGTGGGAGTAAGAGAGAAGACATACGTTTCATATTTATGTAAATGTCAAGTGTCAACAGTCCCGCTCCCGAATTGCCGCCGAACAAAGTAAACAGGTTATCGACTTGCTGAGGGCTCTCCTGATTTACATCAAGAACCTATAACTGGCCTAAATCACCTCCACTACTCCAGTTTGTTCGTTTTAATTAGTTTATTTCTGAGATTCCTTCAGATTGGTGATTGAGGATTTATTTTTGTGTTTTCCTACAGCTTAAATGGAGCAATAATTCTTGATCCCTTTGCAAGGTAAGTGCATATGTGTGTAGATTCTTGTAGCTGTGGGTGTCCCTGTCCATCAGAGACAGATTTTATCTACAGCAGCAGAATTGAAGACGAACGACACGAGTGATGAGATATAAAGGTCTCCGTCATTATTTCCAAGCAAGACGTTAGACACCATAGGTGGCGAATAATAATAAAGGTGTCGGTTGCTAAGACAGGTGGAAGATAGAGCAGTATCCTTAATTAACTTTAAGAACCCTCGAAGTTAATCTTGTTGTTATATCCTTATTGCTTGTGTTATATTCCTTTCAGCAAACGGCAAACAGATGATGTGCCTTAATGTCTATATATGCGAAAAGTAGTATTTAAGCTGTAGTTTGATTTGGAAATATGTGCTTTCAGGGTATACCGTGATACTTCTGGACTTGATGGAGTGCTTTCGGCAGGCTCAAACCAATTGGGACGTCAAAAGACAAGCTGGAGGCGAGGAAATCTGTTCGCATGGAGCACAATCATCTTTAATTTTTATTTTATTTGGGTGGTAAATAAAGAAAAATGTTAACAAAAACGGTTTTGTTTCTTTACCTATCGTGTAGCATTTGATGTCAAAATTATAGTGACATCTCAAACGTCGAATTCTATGAACGTCCCATCACTTACATGCATTTGGACAACAGAGACATTTGACGTAAGAAATCGACGTTTTCAATGTTTTCATAGTGTTAAAGAGGATGTAAGCTTTCGTTTGACACCCTGATCGTTCCGATCCGACGACGGGATCTGATTCTACTCGCTCTAAATGAAAAAGTGATTTCACGCATTTTTTGGGAACACTAGCGCCATCTTTTGAGCAGAAAGAGAAACTGCTGTGTCGATTTTTTCGCCGCTCTGAGCGCCATCTATTGGATTTTTCGTGAACTAATGGCACATTTGTGCCATTAGTTCACGGCCACACTAATAGATGGCGCTAGAAGCGGCGAAAAAATCGACATAGCAGTTTCACACAATGACAACTAGATGGCGCTAGTTAATGCAAATCGAGACGATCGAGTTTTCAAACAAAAGCTGGACAGAACGCTCGTCATTTTGTTAAATAAAAATCGACATTCCTTCTCTTAACAAGCACAACTTTACTGAACACACAAAAAATACAATTTTAAAACTTAATACCTAAAATTATTGCCTTCAACAATTTCTTTATACAACGGTTTGCAGTTCATCTTAACATTTAATCGCGAGCATAACAGGAACACACCCGACAGCTTCCTGTGGATCGAGTAAATCTCTTCGGGCGGAGGACAAAGACGATGTGCCACCATTGTTGGCACGAGTGTGGCTATTCGCTGGGTGGTATTCTGGGATCCGAAGTCAAATTCGCCGTCGTAGCGGAAGATTTCTCCTAAAATCATGACAGCATCCACGTGGGCCTCGTCCATTTGCTTGGATTCGTAGCCAGTGAGAAAGCCCATCTCACGAGACATGTCGAGGACTCCTTTGCGGTCGTTGTTGGCTGCGCACATTATAATCTGTAAAAAGAAAAAAACAAAGAGACTCGTTGAGAACACTTTCTTGGCCAAAATTGTTACCAACTTACGTGGCGATACTTCTTGATGAATTCCTTTTGATAGAAACGTGTTGCTCCAAAGTCAATCAGCATCAGCCGCTTCGATTTCTCGTCGTAAAGGAAGTTTGACCAGTTTGGATCTGTTTGCATGCACTGCAATTCAAAGAGTTCTCGCAAACAGAGTTTCAGAGTCGACTCGGCTATGATTCGGCGATCTTCGTAGCTGAAAATTAAAACAAACAATGAAACACAGAAATCAAGACTTCGATAAACGAAAACTCACTTCATCTGAAAACACTTATCCAGAGGCACTCCAGGGACCAGCTCCGTTGTCAAAACGCTCGCCGCTGTCATGTCTTTGATCACAGTTGGAACATAATACTCTGCATATGGTGCGACCATCTCCTTGAACCTCTCGGTGTATTCAGCCTCTCGCAAGTAATCGACTTCCCAAGCCAACTCCCGCTTGGCCACTTTGACAATATTGTCAATAAAGAATCCTTTGGGGAAGACATCCCACACCTTCAGCATGCCCACCAAGTTGTCAATGTCACTCTCAATACTTTTGGCCACGCCTGGGTACTGGATTTTTATTGCCAATTCCCTCTCGTCCAACAAAACTGCTCGATGGACCTAAATAACAAAAACAATCAAAACGTCACAAAAAATTCAAGGACATTTATAAAACATTCACTCACCTGACCAATACTGGCTGCGGCAAAGGGCTTGTCCTCGAAAGACTTCAATTTATTCCTCCAATCGTGACCCAGTTCACTGGACATAACCCTTTCCACCTGCCAGTCGGGCATATAGTCGGCCGCTTGCCGAACTCTCTCGAAGGCTTTCATCAGCTGCGGCGAAACCAGCGAGTTGTCTTGTATACTGAGAATTTGGCCAATTTTAAGGGCGGCTCCTCGAACTCTGCAGAGAGTGTCGACTATTTTGTCAATATTCCCTGGACTGAAGAGGGCTTCCTTGACATTCTTCGAACCTCCCATTCCCAGGGCTCCTTTTGTCAGTTCATTGATGGTACCAATTCCGAGACCAGCAAAGAGACCTCCAAAAGTGGCCATCCTTCCGATCCGACTCGAAGGGACTTTCCTCTGTTTGGCCACGCTACTCAACTCGGGAAGAACAATTTGATCAGATTGAATTGGAGTCGATATGGCAGTGGAAGTAGCTTCGTAAGAAGCTCCTGTTTTTATTAGATTCAAGACATTTCCGACGAACTTCTCATCGTCGGTCATTGATTTCGAGGCACTTATTTTCGGTGGTTCCTCCTTGACTGCAGCAGACGGCGGCGGCGGTGGTGGTGGTTCTTCGTTAACAACTTTTGTGTTTGCCAATCGGAGGCTAACATTCCGATCTTGATTGCGTTTCGTAAGTATTTTTTCCAGTTCCTTCAGAGTTATCGACGAAATATCCAAATTGGCAGCATCTGATGAAAATTGCTGCTGGGCAGGTTTTTGTGAGTTAGCGTCCGGAGTTTGACCTTGATTGTGTATCTGACTCATCTAAAACAAATAGTTTCGATTGAGAATCCTCACATATTTGATTTTCTTAGCTCACTCACCACATTAGTTGGTGTGGGCAATTGAATCTTCGACAATTGTTTGACACCTTCAACAACAACACAGCTTCGTTCTTGAGCTTCTTTCAACAACGACGCAACACTCTGCAGTTCTTGAGTGGGGTTTGCAGCAACTTTCTCCAGGTATTTTCGACTCAGATCCAAATTCCCTTCGATGACCTCACGTATGCTTGAATTCGACCACAAATGCTTGGCAAGAATTTTGTTCTCGTTTGCTACAGCATTGACGACGATTTGCAGCCCCCGCAGAAGTCCAGCGAGCTCTTGAGTGTTGCGAGCCATAACTTAACTGTATTCGCTAGTTTTTTGTAGTTTTTGTGACAGGAAGAGACTAGATTAGGTGTGAATAAATAAAATTTGTGTTAAGAAGAATAAATTTGCGTTTGATGGGTTGAAAAATCCGCCGGGTATTTCACCAAATTGCGAAAAATTCAAACAGGTGCACGGGTTAGGTTATATAAAAAAAAATAAAACAAAAACGAAAAACAAGTTGTGAAAAATTGCAGTGACAGTTATGTCAGCTGTTTGCTTAATAAGCGGCATATGTACAGCGGTTTTTTTTGTTTTGATTAGGTGGATTGTGGATTCCATGTTGTTTTTGTGTGGCAATAGAGTAGTTCAGCGTTCGGATGATTTCAATTTTACAGAACTAACGAAATGATAATTAAGAATCCACATTTTTGAATAGTTACCAAGAGTGTATGGACTAGTAAATAGATAGGAAAGAGTTGATTTTCAATATATCAAAAAGGTTCCTTGCGTTGTATCCTGATGACTCGCTCTGAAAAGAAAAAATGTTCTTTAAGGACGATAAACAATTATAGAAGAGATATTGAAACATTTCATTAAACAATTGTGATAAGTCTATTTAAGACTCCATTAAGTTTTGTATCAAATCTCTTATGTCATGATCCAGTTGTACGATAAATGTACGAGGGTAAACTCTGAACCGCGGATCGAGGGAAAAACAAATTGATGACAACGCATATTTTTTAAAGCCATTTGACTGAGTTAAAATATGCTCAGCCAAAGATCATATTTATATTACTAGGTTAGGTTAAAGTGGCTGTGGATACAGAATCCACACACCTAGGCCAAAAGAAAAGGCCCATTGTGATACCACATGAATCTAGAGAATTACTTCTTACTAATCGAACCATTTTGAGCTTCTTATAAAGCGAAGAAGATATTTGATATCCTTATTAGCTAATTCACTGGGATTATCATAAAAGTATTCTCCCAGATGAAGTTTGCGTCTTAGTGAAAGAGCAGGGCACGTGCAGAGAAGGTGGAACATAGTTTCCTCTTCTTCCTCGTCCATGCAGCTCCTGCAGAAGTCATTTGAGGCAACACCAAGTCGTATTGCGTGCCTGTCTATAAGACAGTGTCCCGTAAGGACACCTATTAGGGAGCTAATATGAAGTCTGCTTTGAGATAACAAGTCTTTCGAGCGCTTTAGGTCCAGTGAAGGACATATGAGTTTTGTAGCTGCGCACGATGGTAAATTGTGCCACCTAGAGTTTGTTATCTTTAAGGCTGTTTCTTTTAGCAGAAGTTTACATGTAGCTATCGGTATACCTATCTTCTCAATTTCAGGTGAAATAGATATGACGGTAACTGTTCCATTTTTAGCGAGTTCATCGGCTCTACAATTTACTGTGATGTGTCTGTGGCCCGGCACCCAACAGAGGTGAATGTTAAATTGCTGCGCCATCTCCATAGGAGACAATCGACAATAGAGGGCCGTTTGAGATATGGTTGAGACACCGTCTCAAGAGAACTGAAGAAATTTTTGTTATTAGAGAATTGTTCTTGCGTTGATCCTCGATTCAGAGTTTATCTTCGATTATACAACTGGACCTTAGGCGCCTGTGATGATGTTTTTAATTGCCTAGTTGGAAGTGTAGTGTCCGTAGCTTAGTGGTTAGGCGCGTTGGCTGCTAAGTAGAACGTCATGGTTTCGAGTACTACTCTTGCCCATAGCTTTTATGTCATCTTTCACGGGCACTGCTTCTTGCGAAGAACTGACAAAACATCCAAGATAATCATCTGTCATGAAAAAGTGCTTCTCAACTTTGCCGTTCGGAATCGGCGTTACATTGTAGGTCCCCTCAATTCTTCACACGCACCTAGAGAATTGTTGATGAGTATAAGCCACTAAGACTTTGGCTTTTCAAGAGCTGTTGCGCCACTCTATTTATTTTAGTTGGAAGTTAAAAAAGCGTTCTGAATTGGTCAAAAGGGACAGTTCTCATACTAAAAAGAACAGAATTTCCCTTCTGATTTTAAAAACAGTGATTTTTTTCCAGATTGCCAATTAAAAACGCCATTTGTCGAAACAACAAGTGTTTCTCACGATTAAACATTTACACACTTTTTCAGGCTAACTCAGAGCTAGCATATTAAACGAATGCAATAATCAATTATTTCTTTACTACTACTTTGCTCCCAAAATTAAATATTAGATAATTCCAAAACTGCTGTAACAACCTAAACCTTCTGATTGAAGTACAATTCAACAAATTAATCTCGTCAAATTACCAAACGACCTTAACTTTTACCACACCTTACAAAAAAAAAAAAACAAATGAAGTCAAAGCTAAACAATCGTATGTGACTAATAGTCAATCTTCATAACCATTTGTCAAAGCAATTTTCTCCCACACTTTCGCTCTCTATTCGCAAACTGTGTGCGCGTTCGGTCGAGCCCGCAAAGTAATGGACAATGGACACAATTGAAATGCAACACTACTGTGCCATAATTTAACAATAAACAAATAAGTACCTTCCTTAGACAACAATTTATCCAATAGTTTGGTCATGATTCAAATCAAAACCGCAATCAGCGACGGACAGCAGAGGACATGATTTGCAATTGAAGATCAAGCCAAGTTTGACAGTTTCTTTTCCAAATTTCAACAAAATATATTTGCAATAAACTTTTGACAGCAACGTCACAAACGATGATATCCATTAAATTGACAGTTATTTATGTAGGTCAATAGAGATGTCACCTAATTTCTGCACGTACGAAAGAGCAACAAATATGAATGTCGGGTGTATGAAAATTTGACAAGTGACGAGTTGATTTTGGTATTTTTATTTGGAAACTGAATTTTGATGAATTCCGCAAGACCCATTCACATGTACAATCTTATCAAACATTGAATAATTAGATAAGTAAAAGGTGCCGAAAATGTTGTTGTTTTATTTGTTTGTCGGTTGAAAGTGATAAGAACTTCTAGCATGAACTTTTTTTTTTATTTTTGGGTAACATTTGAAACACTTGTTATCGGAACTAAGATGGCTTGGTACCTAGGTGTCACGAGTAGGCATTCGAGCCTACTTAAGTTCATCACTTGAAGTTCGTTCTTATCTTTACAAAATATAGAATTACTTGATTTTTTTATTTTTTTATTATTTGTAAGATCCTTGAAGGTAGGAATTATGACTTTTACGCTTTTGAAAGATGAAAATCGGTTGGAGAACTGTCATACTCACACAGCCGACAGTGACAACTTCAACTTTTTAGTTTGACTTTTCTTTGGCAGTTGAGTATGATAAGTTAATTTATGAGTCGTTTGAGTTTCGACACATCTGCAAGGTTGCATTCTATTTTTACAATTGTCACAAATTTTACGTCTGCTACGGTGGCGCAACAGTCCAGGTCGGACCAGTGCCTCACCCAACAAACTTCTCCAGCCAGTTCGGTCTATAGCTAGCTGTCTTCAGTTTCGCACGCCAAGTTGGTTCAGGTCCTCTACCACCTGATTGCTCCACCTGAGTCGCGGTCTTCCTCTTCTGCGACGTTCTTCCGGGTTGGATTCGAAGACTCTACTAGCCGGAGCATTATTTTCCATTCGCTCAACATGACCCAACCATCTAAGTCGTTGGACCATTACTTTTCCGGCTAGGTCAGTGTACAGCTCGTACAGTTGTTAGTTGAATTTTCGTCTCCATTCTTCATTAACGCAGACAGGACCAAAAATCACTCGAAGAATTTTTCTCTCAAAGCAGCCCAAAGCGTTTTCATCAGGTGTTGTCACGGTCCATGGCTCTGCATCATACATGAGGACCGGGATGATGAGAGTTTAGTAGAGTATCACTTCAGTTGCTCGGGCGAGGACTTTATCACTCAATTGCCTACTAAGTCCAAAGAAGCAGCGATTGGCAAGAGTGATTCTTCGTTTGATTTCAAGGAGGGTATTGTTGTCTGAGTTGATAGCGGATCCCAGGTAGACAAAGTCGTTAACTACCTCGAAGTTAAATCTGTCTATGTTGACGTTTGCTCCAAGACGTCGATGTTGGTAGTCCTTTCTTGACGACAGCATTAACTTGGTCTTGCTCTCGTTAACCGCTAGACCCATCTTCCTGGGCTCCGTCTCAAGACTCACAAACGCTTCACTGATATCACGCTGTGTTCTTCCAGTTATGTCAATGTCGTCTGCGTATCCTAGTATCCAAGTATCCTAAAAAGATGTAGCAAAATTTTGTTTGCCATTCCTTTATGACACGGTTATGCATTGAATAACCAATTCCGTTAAAATTACGATACCAACAAAAAAACAACTTACTACGAATATTCGTTGATGTGAGCTTTAAGGCAGACTCTGCAATTTATTACCTCACCCTCTAACCCATGACACAATAGCCTTTCACTCAACAACTTCAAACGACTTCCACGACCAACCGCAAGAAAACCGGATCACAAAAATGGACGATGAACCCATAAGACTGGGAACAATAAAGAATATATTTTAACAAAAAGAAACAAAAAATAAAACAATTAAAAACATTGTTATGCTTTCTTCAAAACCTTATTCATCAAGTTAAAAGAAAGCAATCATACAAACACCACCACAGCACGCGCTCAAATCAAGTTCGATCACCAAATCTAATTACGAACATTTGGCTTGTTTAAATTAATTCAAATTGTCATAAATTATAATTTTCGGTAAGCAAATTGTTTTAAACGCTACCGACCGACCGACCGCATAGCAGTTTGCATAACGCCAGCAGTATGCTTACAAACAACAACAACAAAAAGGTAGATTTGGTGGTAGGTATTATAATAAATTTATGTAAATTAATGCAAGCCAATGAAGCATTTTTTTGCTCTTATTTTGCCAGCTGATTGGATTATAAAATATTTATTAAGTAACTGAGGTAGTTAGTCGATGATAAGAAGAAAGTATAAATGAGCATCAAATATTCAATTGGAAGAGGAAAGGTAAACACTTCGTTGAAAATGTCCCTTGCTCGAACCTTGAATTTACCGACAAATTTTAGGCTGAAATGTCTTTCTGTAATTGGACGATCAAAATGATGTACAAATAAGATTTAAGGATTTCACGATGCCTTTGTTTTTCTGGATAGAAAGTGTTCGGAAAGACATTTTTTCATGAAATCCCTTTTCCACTTAAGAATCTGGCTAATATACAACTAAGCTTCTTCTTCTACTCCAAACACCACCCTGTCTGCTCATTATTCAAGTGATAACTGAATCCGCCGGAGTGCTTCTCCTGCTTCGCTATATCAGTTCGGAACTGTTCGGAAACTGCCCTACTGAACCTTCGTGGTAGATAACGTAACAACCATTCTGTTCTGTTTCAGACCGTATTAATCTTAATAGAGGAATGTTAGAGTAGTAGTGTATGTAAGAAGACTGCCACTTTCCCAAGCCGAGATATCGCCCTAACACTGCCTCGCGAACATCCGAAACTGCTCCATTTGCGGTGGGAAATGTGAATCATACTCCGCCATTTCTTGAACGTAATCAATTCACCGAAGCTCTAGGCAATGGGGATCAACATCGAACTTTAACGAGCGAGAAAGGGTACAGTAGGGAAGGCGAGGGCTTTTTCTCTAAAAAAAAAAAAGAAAAAAATACTCAAACTTACCTGTTTCTAATGGCTTAAAGCTCCTCGATTTATAAAAGCATCTTCCAAGGGGTTGGTCTCTGGTGAATTTAACCGAAATAACTATTATGGTACCCCTTTGACCCTTTGTAGCTCCGAAAGTATACGGCCCTGGCCTCTGAACGTTAGACAGCAGATGCGTGCGTTGATTTCCACACTGGGGTAAATTATTAGACAAAACCATACACAGGGTGAATTCAAACAAAACAAAAACCATCATGGTATCCTTTTGACCCCTCTGTAGCTCCTGAAGTATACGGCCCTGCCTTCTGAAAGTCGGACAGCAGGTTCGTAAGTTCACTGGGAAAAATTATTGGACAGATCTACCCACAGAATTTTGCACTAGGGTTCAGCTGTCTTCCAACGAATGCATCGAGCTTTACTTGGCGATGACGGCGCAAAAGTCAACAGGTAGGTGAGAGCTTATTCTCTCAAAAAGCAAAACCCTCAAACCTAAGGCTCTTCGATTTACAAAAGCATCTTCCAAGCGATTGGTCGCTTTCCTGATAAAACCATGAATACAGGAAGGACAACCAGTTTGCTTTTTGTCGCTCTGCTAAGTAAGAAGGTTCGATCTTAAGATGTACGAAAACTTGGTATGTGGATATTTTCTTAGACAAAATATTGTTGAATAGAAACAGTTATCAAGAAATCACAACTAGAAATTATATCTCTCAAGGCAAACACTTCACCCAAATACCGACTAACTTATTCACAATCAAAATCTGAAGCAACAAGATAACAATCCGGATCTAAGTGGGAACAAGAAACAACAGTTTAAACTGTTTATGAGACAAATAATTTGGATTTATTGTGCGGAAAAGTAATAACAAAAAGTAAGAAGGTAAACAAACTTCCCAGCCGCAAAATAAACTTCTTGTCCTTCAAGTATTAAGCCAAATTTCAATAATTTAGTTTTGAATATTCAAACTTTTACACAGTTCATTCCTGGGGCAAAACAACACTTCAACACTTACAGTCGAGCAGAAAAAAGGTGAAACCGTTAATAGACTCCAAGCTGTCTGTGTTGTGAAGAACACAGATTATCTCTATCGACAAAACGTAACAGAATGAAACGAAGCGCCCAGGGAGACAATTTTACTTCAAGAGCTTGTTGCGTTGCGTCACGTTGTTGTCAATCCACTTCTTAATACATAGACAGACAAGCTAATGGAATTAATTGAGTCGAGTTAGGAATAGTATAACTCCCAGAGGGAGGATAGAATTATTTTCGAGCCCGTCTACAAGGTCGCTTCCACGATACTTACTGTTATTTATTTGAAGGTAATGGTACTTTTCTCACACGTATTTTGACAGAAACATAGAAACAAATAATCCGAAAAGCTAAATTCGGTTGGTAAACCTGAACGCTTTTCAATTTTGACATTCCACTGTGATTAACACAAAGTAAGTGTCTCTTAAAATTTCCGGTAATTTTACATCTGTCACTGTGAATTATGATTGAGCTTAAGAGAAAAGACCAAGAAACAAATAAATTTATTTCACTTCGAAAACAAATAAATTCTCGTATGAGGATGCATTACAGCATCTTGCGACATGCATCCATATTAATTGGAGAAATTGCATCATTGAATCAAAGAGCGGACAAGGCTTAAAAAAAGGTTGTATTAATGATAAGCTGGCTCGTAATTGACAATTTTCGTTTGGTCATGAGGTAATCATTCCGGAGACTTGATCCTTCTTTGAAAAGTTCATCTCCACTTTTAGGCAAATCAAAATTGACATTTTAGGAAAATTAAGTCCTGGGAGCTGGGATGATGCGGAAATTTATTTTTCCAAAGCAAAATCATTAAGATAAAAATCATATGTCTAAACGTCAAATTTCCGACAAAATAGCTGTCGCGAGCAGCTCATGTCTATTTGAAAAGAAGTGGAGACCTTTCCAATCACCATGTGAGGTCCTTTTAATACGAATGTGTTTCGTAACCACATAACACTTATACGAAGAATTTTATTGCATAACCTACAAAACTTCCATGAAACACAGCAAAGAGATGAGTCGAAAAGATATCCTCAACATTTCTCTGCTTCCATGGTCACATCTTCTTACATGTGATTCATTGATTTAAGGAACCCGGTCAGGTCAGAACGAAAGAACGAACAGGTTAGAGGAGCATTCCAATGCTCCCGACATCGCGGCAAACAGCGACATGTTTGCTATAGCGAAGCAGCAGCTGTCAGAAACCCCTATACAATGTCGATTACATAACATTGAAGTGCTATGCGTAATACCTGTGTTTTGTGTGTCCGGTTTTTTTTTTCTTACTTATTTTTTTGGCTTAATGGCTTCAAGAAAAGTTTAAATCTGTCACAGTTAAGGCAGACAGATGGACACAATTATGTTGTTTCAAATTGAGACTTGAGACTGCGATAATTTTTGTGTGTGTTAGCGCAGGGGTTTACATAAACTGAATTCAGGTGGTTTATAGCTCAAATTGTTTGACTTAGTTTTTCGAGTCACTCTAATAGAGTTAGTATGTAGTATATTCAAGATGCGAACTACGCAATCGGAAGAAAGGAAACATTAATATCAAGAAATTGCTGGGATAGTCGCTAGATATGCCATCGTCAAGACAAAAAATTGGTTCATTATTTTTTGACAGTGTTTTCAGTATTTTAAACAGACCCAATTTTTTTACTTGTGACACACGAAGGCACAAGGAAGGTTAAAGCAGGAGTGAAGCACCTAACAAGCAGACAACTACACACCGAGGGACTACAACTGGAGTCGCAAAACCAAAACCAAGTACATTGGAAACATGTTCGTCTTGCCTGTTTTGTTGATGGAATTATTGTAAGAAGAATCTATATTTCTAAAGGGTTTTGAGGATTGCGTAAAGCTTGTCATGAAACTTACGTTTCCGGTAATTGTGGCACAACTTTCACTGTCAAAATATTGATCTTTTTCCATCATTTTTTCAATAACACATCGATGACCAGTTCCCTGATAGATAATTGTTGACTAGACCATTGTACGTAGAACTATTTTGCCAGTTTAAGGATGTCCTCTCTAGTAAGTACTGGTTAGGGATGGAAGGCGACATGCGACATGCCACATAACCTATGTCTCATCACCCCATAAGAAACATGAAGAAACAATCGCCCCATACAAGCCCATTTATTTGCACGAGTAGGTTAAATTATGGCATTTTGTATTGAAATTAATAAGATTCCAATTAAGCTGCTGCTGTATTTTTAATTGCCCTTACGGACGTTGATAAGGCTTATCCAGCATAAATTAACAACTTGGAAGCACATTACGACACCGTCGAAAGATTTTCCCCCTAAAAGAAGTCATTCACTAAATGAAAAATGATAAATGCATCAAACTTGACGAAACCCATTTAAAAATCCACTCAACTAATTTAATCAATTTTAATCATAAACAATATTCTTTGTTTCGCTCTAAAAAGCAAAATAAAACTATGAAATGATGACTTTAATTTATCGAATCCGATGCACTCCTTTCTAATGAAAAAATCAAACTGCAACCAGACTTGAGGTAAATCCACTCATTTTGATGGATGCCCTTCCTAGCTCTTCTTTCAAAGCCTTTTGATTTCATTAATTTGCCATAAGCAATATTCTCTACAGCACCCTCCCATGAATCATCTTAACAGTCAACAAAGACCCCAGCTTCCAGCCATGACTGCATAGCGAATATCCGACTTCCTTCCCTCTCCAGATATCATCTAAATTTATGACTTCAATTTACATTTATTTGCACTTGTAGGTAACTTGAAATTACGTGTCTAGTTGTCTACCTTCATTTTTGCCACTGTCCCGCCGCCGCCCGCTACCAATATGCGCACCCAAACAAAACACGACAACTGTAATGATACCCTTAACAATTTATTAACATAAAAAATCAACAAGACGTTTTAGACAATAACATCAAATCAAAACAATGACCGCCATTCGAGATCGTGATACCAACGTTCCTTCTACTTTCAGACGCAACGGTCTCCACCTTCATTATTATCATTTGCTGCCGCTTGTCTTATGTTCTTCTTCTCTTCTTTGATATAAACTTCGTCATCATCATCGACATCGTCATCGTAACTAGATCTGGGGTCAAAACAGCGCAACGCAACACATCCAACAGCAAACCTTACTCTACACCTAGATACCTTTTCGGCCGTTCAAATTCGGCGCGCGCAGCTGAGAGTTCGCACGGCGTATAAAAGCACTTGGATTGAAGTAAATCCACATCATTCCCAACTTGGGTCTTAAACTGGTAACACTGGTAACTGGGAGTAGCAGCGGCGGCATACAACACCTTTCTGTGGATTATCTTCAAAATACCGTGAACAACAAATATGAAACTCTTTGTAAGTGTGTGTGATTTTCAAGCCAAGACCCATTCAAGAGGATACGGAAAGGGCATCGACTAGAGAAAGTGTTTCTGCAATAATTCCTTCTTTTACTCTCTTTCTTCATCACTCAGATTTGCTGTACGTTACTTTTGGTTTCATCGGCATCACTCGCTGTTGGATCAAAGGATGTCGTTAAGAATAAACGAGAATTGCCGCCTGGGCCGTATTCCGGAGGAGTATCGAACAAATATCTGCCTCCTTCGATTGGCAGTAGTGGAGGAGGCGGAGGAGGTGGCGGTGGATATTCGAGTTATGACTTTGGTCATGGTGGAGGTGGAGTAGGCGGTTATAGTGGTGGAGCTGGTTCGGATATCGGTCATGGCAATATTGAGACGTACATAATTCAGACTTCTGGTGGAAAGGGACACTCGTTTGGTGGTGGTTCGTTTGGCGGATCATCGCTGGGTAGTGCTGGCGGTGGAGCTTCTGGCTATAAATATCCAAATGCTGGACTTGGAGTGACTTTGGGTCATAAAGTCGCCATTCCAGCTCCGTCCTATGGATCACCAAGTCTCTCCTTCGGTGGTATTGGTGGTGGCAGCTCCTACAGTGGTGGACATGGATCGTCGTTTGGTGGACATGGATCGTCGTCATTTGGACATGCACCTTCGGTGAGTTATGGAACACCATCGATAGGCTATGGTGCACCATCTATCGGCTATTCGGGTGGTGGCGGTGGATCAAGCTACCATCACGGAGGCAGCGGTTCGTCATTTGTAGGAGGTTCATCCCATGGAAACAGTGGTTTGTCTTTCGGAGGAGGTTCATCACATGGAAGCAGTGGTTTGTCTTTCGGCGGTGGTTCTTCGTCTTCTCACCATGGAGCAAGTGTTTTGTCTTTTGCTGGACCATCATCCCACGGCGGATCATCGTCGCTCGGTGGCGGAAGCAGTTACTACACTCCAAAACATACGTCAGTTCCATCATCGTCCTACGGAGTTCCTTCTTTGTCTTCATACTCCACCAAGTACTCATCAGGAGGTTCAAGTAGTCCCAACTACGCAATCGGCCAGAAGGGACTTGGTCACTTCTCTTACTCATCAAGCAAGCCATCCGCCCTCAACACAGACTTCGTCTCCTCTTCCAGTTACAGCGGAGGTTTCTCGGCTGGAAGTCACGGCAAAGCTCCATTCAAACCATCAGCATTTTTAGGCTCCAGCCATGACAGCGGCTCTTCGTCATATCCCAGCAATCAGTATTTGCCACCCAGTCCATCGCAGGAATACCTTCCAGCTTCGCACAGTTTTGCAGGTTCGTCAAGTTCATCAATTGGTGGCGGTAGCAGTTTTCTCGGCGGCGGCGGCGGTAGTGGTGGCTCCCACTACCAAGTTCCCTCAACAGTTTACGGTGCTCCCAGTGGCAGTGACGGAAGTTCCCACAGCATCTACGAACACCAGGTCGCACCCGCCATTCACGAATCATCATACTCCGGCTCGGATGAGAGCAGCAGCAGCTACGTGACACCAGAACAATCTTATGGCGTTCCATCGGCTCCCGGCAAGAGCTACTTGCCACCCAGCACAAGCTATGGCGCACCCAGCCATCATTAAATTTTTCTAATTTTTTTTTAGTTTCTAGACAGAATCTCATGAAATCATCAATTGTATATTTTTATTTTTCTATTCATAAGTCGTTCGCTGTATTTATTTTAAACTTTTTCTCATAACACAATAAAAAATCAAAAAAATTACATTTAAGGAATTTTTTGAAAAATGTTTTCGATTTCATCGATTTTGTATTCAGCACGTCTTTCAGCAGAGTCACTTTCTCTCTTTCTCTTTCGCTCTTCGACTTGTGGGTGAACTAAATCACAATTCACAAGACTGTCATCAGCAGCTAGAGAAGATTAGTGCCAAATGGCTACTCGGGGTTTTTGTCATGATGCGGAGAGCGAGTCCGTCAGTGTCGTCGTCGTCTTCGGTCGTTCTACTGAATGAGTTATGCTCGAATGCAAATGAAGGTGATTGGTATTCAATATGGTGAATTTATCAGATATTGTGAGACTTTAGACTTTCCTAACTCTGTTCTTTGGAATTGAGTTTCGCTTTTTGTTAATTGACATCAATATTCGATGTTGGAGTCGATATGGGGGCCTTGTCGTGAGTTAGAATAAGGAATCAAAATTTAAGTGCGGAGTAAAATTTATTAATGGTATTGATATCCACTTCACTACAATGAAAAAGAGCAATTTTCGAATTACATTTCGTTGAGTATGCTTGTCATGTTCCAGACCGAGTGTAATTGGTTTGTTGTTTTGATTTTGTTTAAATTTGAGGGATTAATCTCAATTAATCACCCATCACTCTAGAGTGACTTCGAGAACAAAAAAACAGGAAAAAGATGAGCTTTATACCGCTATGAAGCTGTTCCATCATGGACAAAAGTACTTCGGTTTGGACATGTTTCAAAAGTTGACACATGTTTGTGCCACATTTGAAGAATCGAGATCATGTGCGTCGCTTAAGAACAACTGAGAATTTTGCTGCTGTAGTTCCTACGACCGAGGGTTGACGAATCTTCGGTTATCTCTCGGTGATCCTTGGCAGCTGACAAACGATATTGCACTATGTGTTACAAAGTTCTGTGCCATAAGAACTCAAGCCGTATTTTCATTGAGTAATAATCTTCAGTGATGAGGCCTATTTTTATCTCTGAGACATTTCACAAACTCCTTCCTATTTTACAAGGAAATAATTTCAAAGCTGACACATACAACACTGACATGTTTATCTCTTGTCTACTAAATCTCGCGTGATGTTATTTTTGACAAACCCACTTAAAGTTGTCTTTAAAAAACGAGTGACCTTGTGGACAGCATTAAAAAACCATTTTTTGAATAACTTAACTCTATCGCATTAAATCATAGATTCCACATTTATACAATTATTTTGTTTACTTTTCAGGCACATTGTTCACGACATTAAAATCTCACGATGATTTGCCTCAAAAAAAAAAACTAGATTTGGTTTGGACAACCAACTCAATTATTTTTGGTCGTCTAGTTTGAGCCAGGTACGCAACAAGATAATTGTCATGTCAACATGAGTGGACTGTCATATTAATTAAGAATGAACCAAAGCGAGGAAGATTTTTCAGATAAGAAAATCTGATAAAAACGAAACTCAGAGCTTAAGTTTTTAGCTGCGTTGATGATTTTGTTGTTAAATGATGATGTTTGATGCTGTCAAAAACTTCACAGGATTTCAACTTCCGTAATATTTTTACCAAACAAAAAATATAAATATGATAGATTTAAACAAAAAATAAAATCACTTCTGCAGTTTACAGCCCATTCATTCATTTGCAAGTTTGCAGCTCAACTCTTTCGTTTGTGTGATAAAGATTTAATATTTGCACATTTTATGACGGCACATAATACATGTTTCAGATCTTGATAGCTTGTCGATTATTCAACTCCATTGGACCCATTCTTCCACTTCACTGAGTGTCGCGCTTTCTGCGAATATGCTTTCGTTACTGTCTCTTCTTACATAATTCTCTTTTGCGATTCTTAATCTGAACTTGAAAGTACTTAACCCCACGATTTACTTCTCCAATTGACCAAAACAACAACGACATTCACTTTCATTTGTTTTTCTATGACACTTGGCTTCTATTTCTTTTCTTACAAAAGTATACCATATGTGCATTGTACCAGTGGACTCTACGCTATAACTTTTACAAAAGTGATGCCATTGCCTTATTAAAACTGATCAATGAAATTAAATTAACTTCCAGAATAATGAGTAGTTTGTACTCGCAGCGGTCAGATTGTTAATTTTTCAGAAAAAAAAACCTCTTTGAATTAATGCTACTTTGATATTGGCTTTTACTTTCTTCCTTGAGGCGATGCGCAGTGTTCGTAAGACAGATAAATGACCAGTCATCGACAGTGAGTAAATGACTGAGCAAATTATAGTTTAATCATTAATCAAATGAAGACGAATCATTTGAAAAGAAAGCTTAATAGGTAACTATGATTTTCACAACCATGGCAAATTTAGTTGGAATTGGTTTTGTAGTTTAATTGTTTTTCGGTTATTATGCAACCAATTTGTTTGTTTTCGAGCACTAAAATACAGTTTCCTTATAGTTAAGATTTCATGGTTAAAATATTGCGAAACAAAGCTGCTCCTTGAATTTGATTTAAATTTAGAATACTCTCATAATATTTCTAATAAATGATTTCCTTACTAAAAAACGAGATCAAATCAGTCAGTTTCAGATCAACAAAAGCGTTTCTGTCTCATGACTCTGCTGTGTTTAAAGACAAACATAATCTCCATGAGAAGGTCAAACTAATAAGCGAGTGAAAATTTATCTTTCTAACAAATAAGGTAATAAATCATACAATCAAATCTCTTTGATGCATATTGCGATCATAACCATTTGTCTAAACATTAAATTATGTACCTGTTCAACTCGAAGTGTTACATCGTTAATTAATTCCTCTGAACGACAATGCAACACGTGTTATTTAAAAAAAAAAAAACATACTTTCCATACCGCATCAAGAGTGCCACTTACTTTCATTCATTTAATTTGACTGCACTGAAACAGATTGAAACCGGAATGTTTACCTCCTTTGCACTTGGCCAAAAATATACAAGGAAACCGCGCAAAGAAAGATTACAGATCAAATTCCATTATTTTCTTTATAACACACAGATGGCACGGCACATTACAGGCATCTACATGAAAATCAAAACAAAATCAAGGCAAAAAAGGGAGTGCATCGACTGCTAGCATTACACGCCCCAATGCCTATAATTCCCCCCAAAGTTCAAAACGTAGGCATAACGTATAAATTAAAACGAAAGAGTTGTGTAGCGAACTTGATCTTCAGCTAGATCGTGCTTTGGTGCCGAGCTGCAACCGCATACCACAGACATTGAGCAAAAAAAAAATTACAGACAATGGTTTATTATCGATAGACAGAAAGGATAGAAAGGTGTAGGAGAGCGTCGTTTGTGTCGTCATCTTGAGAGCAAATTAGGCAATTACTCAGTCGATTGATGACTTAATTGCCCATCGATTGGATAAAAAGGAGTGATCTTGGGGCCAAAAGGCCACATGATGACTTAAATTGTGAATTATTTTACATTGTTTAACGCTACACATAACAATTTTATAATACAATTTTATCAAGTGAAAGGTATTTGCACTTTCTATTGTGTTATTTTTTTCTTGCTGTTACACAATCAATAACAATGCGATTGTAGATCAAAAAAATTTGATACTCGCTGGTTTTAACTGTTTATATAGCTTTCAATCAAAAACTGATGGTTTTTGCCAAGTAGTTTTGAAATGAAACCACTGGGCAATGGGTTGATGGATAGCTCCTGTCAAAAAGATAAAGAGCAAGTAACGTATTTATGTCAAACATTAGAAGAAGATTACAAAGCAAATGATGTCGAAGCATATTAATTACGCCCGCATGTTGTTGATGTGGTGTCTTGAAGAAACCTCTATTGAGTAAATTGTCCATGGAAATGGATGCCGTCTTAGATAATCCAAATCGACGAACGTGTTGTTGAAGTAAAGATATTGTCAGCATATCGTTCAATTGAATTAAAATGAAAGAAGACATTTGAACGATCTGATAAGTGGTATCTATGACTTCTTCAATAGGTAATTTATTTTTCTATACATAAAGCACATTATACACAAAGCTTGAACAATTATTTCTTATTTTTTATTTAGTTTGTCAGCTACGGCTGCTGGATGTTTACAGGTACTTGAAATAAAATTTCAAATCGAAACTTTAACTTGTTCTCCTTTTCAAGTCATCTGATGCTAAACGGCATTATTTCCTGAGGAAGTAACGAGCACTACTATGGAAATATTTAGTTAAAATATCCTTAAACACTTCAGACTTGACCAGGCCTCATCCAATTCGCTACTTACGCGTAGACACAATTAGCGCTGAGTGCGCCGTTTGTATACATACCTCGTGAGATTCTAAATAGATTTGAACATGGGTTTTGGATTTTGTATGTTCCGCACGTACAATCCTTTATATAATGTTGTATTATTCTCCTACCCTACGGCCTATTAACTCATAGTGCCATTTAGTCTTTGATCTTGAATTCTGAGAGTTCCTCAATACCGTTGAAGAAATCTTTGCCTAAGTAGAGTGCTCTTTTCTTAGCCAAGGCCGGACAATAGCAAAGAAGTGTGGGACCGTTTCATTTTTTCCAGCTTTCACAGCTACGGCAGAAAGTATTCCGGCTCATATCAAGTTCCTTGAGGGCCTCTCTGCATTGCTGAACCAGTTTAGAGGAGGATTAAGCTGAATCAATAGCTTCAATAGCTGCCTGACTGTTAGTTTGGCTACATTTTGTTTTTTTCGGATATCTTTAAGGGCTATACAAGCTTCTCTTATCGCTACCAATTCTGCCTGGAATACACTGGTAAAATCGGGAAGTCTATAGGATTTTGAAAACTTAAGTCGCTTAAACTATATTCGAACCATCCGTGAATATAGTTGTATCGAAGTCCTTCGTCACATCGCCTTCCTCCCAGTTGATTCTTGACGGGAGCAAGACTCTAAACTTTTTTGAGGTGTTTAGGGTAGGAATGCAGTAATCGGTGGTTTTGGATAGGATGTCTGATTGTATCAGGCTTGTTTGGTTGCAGCGCCCGTAGGATCTAGTGTTCCAGCAGCCAATTACTTCGAGTATAATCAGAATCAAAATTATAATCTAACTTTTGGACTCTTACTCACCGAGAAACCGGTGTCCCCGTATAATTCTTGGTTAAACTTTTGCTTTGTGCTCCATTCAAACAGACACTTCAGTGCTGACATCGTTGAATGAACGCACGTGTTAGGAAAACAAAATCATTAACTGTTTAAAAAAGTTAAAGATTTCAGTGAAGTCGGCGTTCTTTCTTGTTGAAAAAATTACTTGATCTTGTCCTGATTTTTCATTAGCCGACATCATCGATAAAGCAATATGTTCGGAGTGCGCTTGGGAGTTATGGTTTGTAAAATTATTTTAAGTATGATGGTAAAAAACCTTAAAAAACATAAACAAAAAAAGATTGTCAGACTCACTTTAATGACTTTCATCCCGTTTTTAAAAGCCAAAGAAGATTGTGCCCATCTTTCTTATTTACGAGTTATACTTTCAGGGGCAATTTGAAAAATACTTGAACTATTGCATACTTTAGGACATGAAAAACATCCACACAGTCTCAGTCTTATTGTTTTCAAATTCCAGTCCAAGCAGGAAATGTTCAGAAAAGGACCCCGCAATTCCTGATCTGCTTAAATTAAACTACCAGATTACACGTCGGTAAAAATTACTATCTGCTTTACCTGTTATGCCATGTAAGTCCGAATCCAAATCAGAGTAGAAAAATCGAACATGGCTAAAAATGAACCATTTTATCTTTGTTGTTACAGTAATTTGTCAATATTCAATTCCGGGCTCTTGTCTCTCAACACCTAACCGGTCATTTGACAAGTTTTATTTTGTTTCACTCATTTAGCTTATGGTCATTGAACTACCGGCAAAACAAACAAGTGGCTATTTAAGACTTGATTGTAGTGTGTGCTGCACAATCTGTTGCAGTTTTGAGTGGGATTGAGGAAAAATCCCCACCCACCAGCAACAACAGACGACGACACCATCAAGAAGTGGCAGCACGATAACAACAACATATTGTGGTATAGCGGCGTCTAACGGTGGTAGAGCGTGTCACCTTGACCATGATCGGGTTTTTTCTCTTTTGCTTTGTTAGTTTTTCCTTCATTTTCAACATTTTTTCAACGCAGTTTTGGTTGAATGCTGCTGCAGCGATTTTGTGATTACCGCATATTTTCCAGCTTATATTGATTAAATATATTTTCCTACAATTCCCCACTTTTGCATTCATTGCAAATCGGGGAGCAAATAAACGACGCACGAACGAATGATCTTCCGCCGAAGAGTATATAAGTTTCGGAAGAGTTGGTTAGCCAATGTAATATTGGTATCAAGCTCCAGCTGATTGAAACGTTGTAATTGTGATTTAGTTTTATTTTGTTTGTGTTTTTATTTCATATTGCAAATATTTAAAGGTAACGGTTTCTTTTATTTGTCAAATTATATAGTTTTTGTGCATGTATGGTTTTAAGCTCAACTCTTTCGTTTGAGATTAGCATAATTGTGACTGTATTTAACTGGCGGTGGTAATGAAAAAAAAAACTATTGTTGCGCGTGAAATGGACACATAGAGTAAAGAAGAACTTTGTTTTCCAAGAAGAAATTTAAAATATTCGCAGTTGTAACTGTAAATGTTTAAGCAAAAGAAAAAGTGTCAAGTGAAAAAGCGCCGCCATTGTTCAGCATTCCGACCTGATCCTAAACTCGATCAATGATACGAGCCCTCAAAATGCTTGGGTTACATTAAATTCAGTTTTCACTTTTAGTTATTTTTTCAAGAAACTTGCTCCTACAATCCTAAAAGATAACACACTTTCCAACAACTTCACTAACGATTTAACTTTAACTTCATCTTTCTTTCCAGATGATTCGTTTTGCGTACTTATTTCTGCTCAGCTCGTCCGCCCTTGCCGTTTCTAATCCAGACATTTCACAAAAAAATGGAAAAACGCAGTCCACATCAGCCAGTCAAAAAAGCGCTGCCATTGTCCAGCATTCCGACCCGATCCTAAACTCCATCAATGCCTATGCCCAACAATATGAAACCGGCTCAAGTCCATCCAAGCCTTATGGTAGCCAAGGACCCCAACTCTATGTTCAACCGTACCCAATCCATCAGCAACAACAACCACAGCCACAGCCACAGCCACAGCCACCACTTCAATACTCTCCGAGTTACAGAACCGAAGCCAGCAGCTCGCCTCGGCTGCAATCATCACCACAACTTGAAACAAATTTCATACCTATGCCACCAGCACCTCAGCATCATCATCATCATCAACAGCATCATCAACAACCCACTCACATCCAAGCACAACCGCAGAGTGCTCCGACTCCAGTGCTGATGCAATACCTGCCACAAACTCAAGTCAACGATGGCGTGCAATATCTGCAATTGATTCCAACTCGTCCACTTATTGTTCCAATCAGTCCATATATGTCTCAGATGGCACAACAGGCCTACCACGCTCCACAGATTATCCCACAGCCGCAGATCGGTGATTACTCCGCCGCTGCTGCCGCAGGACGAACTCTTGTCCCAGCCGGTGAACCCGATGTAGCCAGTAATATACCTTATGGTCTACAGGCTTATGCGAATTCTTTGCAAAACTATCGCAGCTATAGATTTAACAGAGATATTAAACCGATAAATTTTCCCGTAGGAATGGTCCTCAATATGCAGGAGTATATGCCATCGCCTAATGACACACCAAAGACTCATCCGGTTAAAGGACGGCCATAATTGCAGAACAAGTCAATTTTATTTTTGTTTTAAGAATTTTCATGTATTGTCTTTAAGACCAGTAAATATTTTTGATTGTATTATTTTAAATAGATTTATTTATTAACTTTTGTTTATGAATTAAAAACGTGGATTAATGTGTTTATCAACAAATGTTTGTTAAAAACTCACTTTTTGAAACGGACAGCGAGTGAAAAGCAAATGTACCTAAGCGTTTTTACCCAAAATAATGAGAACTAACATATGTGGCGCATTTTCGACAAATCTCTCAATTTTCCCAGGTAGCCTGTATCAAATAATGCCCGAGAACAATAGTCTGTAGGCCTTCTATCAGCCACCGAAACTTTCTTCGAGGTTTGGTTATTGAAATTGACATTGACTTCTCTGTACTTCGCACATGAATGTTATAAACTACAGACACATAGCAGCAACGGCGGCTGTGGCCATCGGCTGGGACAGAACAAGACAAGATAGAAGGCAAGCACCCATAACAGAAACCTACTAGGCTCAGAGGAGGAGATTTAAATTTATATTTCCTCATGTTATCGCACAGGTTGCGTCAGATAAGCTGGCGATTTTCGTAAAAAAAAATGCTGCCAAGGCTGAGGCTTGAACCTGCAAGTTTGATTTAGCAATCAACGACTCTATCCTCTAAAGTCTAAACCATGGCCTGACTTGTGGCTCATTAAAAAATTCTGCGGATGGAGTAGTCCAATAATATACCTAAGTGGGATATGAACGTACGCACCTGCTGTACAATTTTCACAGGGCAGGGCCTTTTACTCTAGGAGCTACAGAGGGTCAAAGTGGGACCATGATGTTTTTTTTTCGTTTGAATTCACCCTGTACAAAATCCTGTGGTTGGATTTATCCAATAATTTACCCCAGTGTGGGATATGAACGTACGCACCTGGGCCCTATTGCACCAACCACTTTTCACTTTTCACTTTGCAACTTTTCACTTAAACTTTGCAAATTCCGTTTCACCAAACGCTAATTTGCAAAGAGGACATTAATTTTTTGAAAAGTCAACAAAAAATCCTTCTTTGCAAATTTTGTTTCACCAACCACAAATTTGCAAAGTGAAAAGTACTTTCCTGAAAAGTGAAAAGTTTTGTGAATTTGCAAAGAATTCTTCGATTTCGTTTCACCAAACGTTTAAACTTTGCACTTTGCATTTCAAATACTGAAAAGTTTTTCAATTATTTGCAAAGAAAATATTTCATTTGCGTTTTGTCATTTGTCGTGATAAGTCTTTATAATTATTGTGTGTATAAAGTCCGATATGGACTCCGAAACGGCCAAGCCGATATTTATGAAATTTTCATGGTAAAGTTTCATTCAAGGAGTCGAAAACTTCATTTTTTGCGTGAAATGTATTGTTCGAAAATCGCTTATATCGAATGGAAATATAGAAAGTTCTTAATGGGAGACTCGGAAACCTTATTGGTTTTCAAAAGAAAAATTGCAAAGAATTGTAGGATGTAGGTGCATTTTCAATTATAAGAAAAATATTTGATTAAAATTTAAACGAAATAATAAAGTTTGTTTGAAACAAAAACGTGCTATGACATTCTGTCATCAACTTTTGTTTTTAACCTTTTCACTTTTCTTACTTGCGACATATTGAATATTTATGGCAATTTCTGAACACTTAAAAAAAAGTTGAGATTTTGTACAGTGTGACATTACAATAATGGAGAAGTCGAAAAAAATAGGTCCGGCGATTCCGTCTTTCTGTCTGTCTGTCTGTAAACGCACCTTCAGCTATAGCCACTGATCCGATTGTTTTTTTTAAAGTACGCATATATTGCCATAAATTATATTTTGTAATAAACAAATTTTCAACAATTTCTTTATATTTAAAAAAAATGCCTTTAAACTTTTTTTTTCAAAATTCTGTATCTCGTAAACGGATCAATATAAAAAATCGAAGTTCCATTATAAAATGTAGATAAACATATTCCTTAACACAAATCAATTTCAAAACTTTTTTGAACAATTTTATACATAAAAAATTTATAAAAAACGCTATAACATGTTTTTATTTTTGTACGTTTTTTTTTTATGAGTTATATTAATTTGGAATATATATTTCTCATTCCATCACAAGCGAGTGGAGTTGTTTATTTTATAAAATTTGTAATAATAACGACAAGAAGCTCAATCAAATCATTATAAATATTTGACTTTGCAACTTTGCAAATTACGACTAAAATTGAAAAGCTACATTTTAACTTGATGAAACGCCCACACTTTTCACTTTGCAAAAAAACATACAAAATTGCAAAGTGAAAAGTCAGGAACTTTTCATTTTTGGTGAAACACTTTTTACTTTTACTTTGCAGAAAATTATTATTTTGAAAAGTTGCAAAGTGAAAAGTGAAAAGTTGTTGGTGCAATAGGGCCCTGCTGTCCAATTTTCACAGGGCAGGGCCTTATTCTTTAGGAGCTACATAGGGTCAAAGTGGGACCATGATGTTTTTTTTTCGTTTTTTTTTTTTTTATTTTATTTTTTTATTTTTTTTTTTTGTCGAGTGTTAGCGATATTGATTTTTTTTAAATTATTTTCAAAAATTATCATGAGCCAAATTTTGAACATTTCCAAAACCTATAGAATAATACATAACAAGAAAGGTCTTCTCGAACTCTTTTTATCATAATAGATTACATGATTATTGAAGGAACGGTAGCCGAGATATTGGCAGAAATGGTAACTATACGCAACAATTTTCCCCGCAGTTTCAAATCGATACTAGTCAAAATTTTCTCCGACACCCGTTATCCAAATGAACATCAAATTTAGGGCTACCAGCCATTTTTTTTTTTTTTTTTTATAATCTGCACACACTCAAGGGGTTTCTGTACCCTTATTATGCCATAGACACAGTGAGTGCTTTAGGAAAGCGGGAAGGGGTTGGAGAGGAGGTGCCGGTGTACATTGGTTTTAAATTCCTGAACACTGCAATGATCGGGAAAGACAGAGTGTGGAAGAGAGTTCCACATTCGCGTAGTACGGCTAAAGAACGATTCTCTATACTTGAGCGTACGACCGAAGTTGGGCTCGAGGGTAAACTGATGGGCATTCCTGGAAGCGCGGGTATTACGGTTGAATTGTTTAAGGGGTGGAATGCAACTGGCTATTTCACTAGAGCAGTTACCGTAGAAGTAACGATAAAACAAGGAGAGACACGAAACGTTACGACGGTGTTCCAATGACGTGAATGAGTTAGTGATCTCTCTATCACCAATCATTCTTACAGCTCTTTTTTGTATTCCATCCAATAGGCTTAAGTAAGTAGCTGGAGCACCAGCCCAAAGATGGGAATTGTACTCAAGCTTTGAAAGTGTGTTCAAGACATCACGAACCGAATGAAAACATTTCAGCTCAGAAAAGAAAAACTATACTCGTATTTATTATATGCTTGACTAATCAGGTTCATTTCACTCAGTCATCCCTTACTTTTGCGAACCTCATCGAGTGAAGCCAAATCGAGAAATTAACATTGGAAAAAACGTCATCATCACATGCGCGATTATGTATTTTTTTATTTTTATTTATTAACACCAAGTACACAACTTTCGTAGAGTATATTGAATACTTACTTAATTAATAAAACTATTCGATAGTTGAACTTTATATTCATATCTAGACGCTAAACTGGTAGTCTTAAAAACGTTCGTATTGATTAAAATATGAAGCATCAATGCATTTTAGATTACTCACACCGTAATTAACATAATGTCTTATAATATAGAAAAAGTGACTTTCTCGAGATAGTCCTGCCTTTGAATGCGTGTATAGTAATCCTTATAACTTAGGGTTGTCAATGCATAATTTCTCTAACAAATGATGCGAAATAGTTGACACGACGGGTATTCACTGGTTTAAAGCCTAATAATTGACACTACTTTATATTTCGTCACATAAGGTGGGAAAAGTTTTGCGTAAAGCAATTTTTATAATACATATTTTTTTCGTAGTGAATCTTTATGGTAGAGAAAGGCTCCTAGATTACAAAACAATATTCAGACTAAACTTTATCAGTTTGTTATTTACTCTGAAAATTGGACAGAATCTAGTGTAATCCAGCGTCTTGTATTCAACACAGGTACGAAACGAAATTTGTAAGTAAATTGATCTGAATTTCGATTTCGAGAAATACAGGTTCTTGCAACTAACCAAGATGAAAATCAATTTTTATTGAAAGATTAGGAAGCACACCCATTTTTAATCGGAAACATATACATAACAACTTTTGTATTCAAGCTCTCGATATTTTTTTAATCATCTGTCGCAAACCAAATTATTTCTTAAAGACATGGATAATCACACTTTCAAAAAGGAGTGGACATGATTTTTTCTGATAAAAGTTGTTGAAGACCAACAATAATTTCCGATTTAAGAGCCACAACCGCCCCTTCAGGCTAAATAAATTAAAATTAATCCTCATAACTTCGAGGAAGACAACTGCACAGGCACCAAAAAGATGATGTGACAGTTTCATTATTTTTTTTTCCTTTTCCTCGTTGGTGGGTGGTCCATCCATAGACAAAAAGACAATTTAACTCTGCATGATTGACAATTATTTAGAATAATTGTGGTATCATTACCTGTACCTGTGTAGGAGGAATGATCTGTTCAAAAACTATCGAAAAAGCCTCAAGCGTTATTCACGAAAAGACAATATGAGCGCCAAAATGACGAAAAGAAACGCTACGCTTGACTCATGGCAAAAATAAATATTTGTAACCTCATTTACATCTCTCATCACAACAATTACTATCTACAAACTCTTCCCCCCACAACAAAAACAACGTCTCCATATTCACCAAATAGAATTCACCTCAGCGACTCATCAAAATCGAAACTCACAACTATCTGTCAAATATTTCCCACAGATAACTAACTCTTTATTTGTGATCTGATGCTTGTCATACAACATTCTCTCTCTTTCCATGCAGCAGAAGCCGCTTCAAGCCCCCATCAGACATCAAGTGTAATAAATCTTGACATACTCACTCAAAGACAATAGCTTGCTCTGATAAGTGGTTACCATGATCATGTAATACCGACACATCTCCATCAGTCTTGCCCGCGAAACCTATTGCGAAGAGGATCACATTCTTCACGGAATACATGAAATATCTGCGAGTGCCACTGTTCTACTTACCCAAGCAATTAGTGAATCGATAACGACTACTGTCGGAAATCGGAACAATATTACATGACAAATTGGTACTCTCGAATGGAGACCGCAAACAATTTATCATCACCTTGCCATCGCCTCAAGAAAGTAACTTTTCGGTGAAATGATTTAAGAAAGCAAAAAAAAAAAAAGAAATTCTGTGCAAATCAAGACAATCGTATTAAGTGTTAATTTTTTGCCAACATTCGTGTCCATCAATCGGCTCAAATCAAATTGAAAGCAGAGTACCAAATCACTTAACCCACCACACCGTTCGGTGTGTATTTGCGAACGTCGAGCAACCAGAGTGGTGGTGAGAAGAAGTTCTTCGATTTCGGTTTAACATCAACTGGCTCAGCTGATGTCTCTGACTGTCTTCCATGGTGGATGTTGCGATGTGGGTATAAAATAAATGGCCCCACCATCCTCCTGTTGCAGTTGAAGTTGAAACGTTCAGATGATAATTTGGCCCGTTCAAAAAGTTGAAAAGAAAAAATTAAGAGAACGAAAAGAGACACAATAATTGTGCTTTCAAGGATAATCGAATTCTATTTATTGTGTTTGGGAAGAGAAAAATCGTGTTGCTAGAGTAAGTTGTTTATCGATAGCCATAAGCGCGCGCGCAGTGATTGACTTTATCTTTTTAAGTAAAAGAAATTAAGTTCGTGTGTTAATTTTGAAAGTGAATTTGAAAAACGAAAATTGACATAATATCACTCAAGAGGATTATTGGATATAAAGAAAATGGTTCGTACTTAATTATACAATTTTCGAGTTCGTTGCTCAGCTCTTTTGTTTCGAATCGGTTTATGAACAAAAATGTCTTTTTTTGAGCTTCAAAAACATTCAAAAACATAATCAATTAAAAGGGCATATTTAAGCTTGACTTAACTCTAAATTAAATACAGGTTATTTGTTCCAATCTTAATCCTTTCCAGCTTGACAAACACATACCTTAACATTTTTTTTGTTAAATATGAAGAATTTGATTTTTGTAAACTTTTCCAAAAAGTTCTGTGGGAACAAGAAGTTCCACAATTTGGTCCTTGAAATGCAGCAAATTGGACCAAAAAAATCATTTACAACGATGAAGCAGAATTTCAACCTTTTGCGGTTCAGAAAATCAATGAAATATTTGTTTTAAAAAAGCCTCTCCTTTTCTATTGTGTCTATTTCGAACGGTTTTTGGGTTGGGGTGGAGATGTGGTTGGGCCTTAATTAATGAAAAATGAGAGTGGTGTAACTGTGACGGTGAATTGATTTAGTTGCCGAATTATGATTGATGATTTTTATGACCAGAAACGGCGTTCGGTTAGGTGTTCCTACAGACAAAGTAACAAATGCAGTTTCGTTAGAAAAGAATCCTGATTTTGTAATTTAACACCTCTAGTCATCCTTATTTGGTGCCACGTGAGAAATTAAGGCTACGCTGGCTGTTATAGTGAATAAACAATTCACGACTTGAAGATAGAATTTGTCAAGTCATCAAGGTTATGCAGTCACAAACATTTATCGAAAATATTTGCTATGGGTCATAAAATGAGGTGTAAAATATGATGATTCTGGGTTATTTTTCCAGGACAATCGGGCCATGAAAAGCACTTTTTTTATTCTCGAATCTTAAATTGAATAAAGATTATGTTTCAAGAGCTCTTCCACTCTAAACCATGTTCTTGTTTGTCTCTAAACAATTGCTCTAAGCCTACTCCATTCAAATCAATTCGACATCAAGCATACAAAATCCTTCACCGTAGTCTTAAAAACTTTTATTTCCAAAAAAAAACAGATATTACTTTTAACAACTTTAAGGTCTTTAACTGATCAATGACCCTTAAATCATCATAACAGTTATAAAATTGATCTACAACCTCCACCGCACCAATTGAAACGAGAAATTTATTTTAAAACCGATTCACCTCGTAATTCTTTCATCAACACGAAATAGCTTCTTCACTTCGACGCCTCTCACTCGGCCTACTTAAAACAACTAGGTATTAAGCCAAACTACAAATTACTATCAAAGCATCTCGCCTTCTTCTTGTTGCTTTTTTCTTTCTTATAAAATAAAATGACCATCACAGCAGCACACCGCTCATATAGAAATATTTATCGCCTTATAATTGCACAAAACAAGAACTTCGGTAACGGTATACCAAAAACAAATTGTAAGCTTATTCTATACGAAATCAACACATTATGACAGCAAACTGGAATGCTATATGATCATCATCATTACCTCAAAGTTACCATCGGATATGAATTTTTCAAAAATTATGAAAAACGAAAAAAAAAATTGACCAGCACTGAACATAGTAACATTCTGCACAGCCGAATTCATAGACACACGAAACAGGGAGAGCTTTTGCACCTGAAGGCAGTAATTAATATTTCAAACCAACAAATCTCAACATTTGTATCGCTTCGGTCCCCAGTGATTTAATCGAATTTTTTTTTTTTCTTCGTCGGCTGTTGGTTTGTCATTTTTGTTTTTATTTTTTTTTTTTTGAAAATGTTTCGTCCGACAAACGCAACGCGTATACACAACATGTTGCCATTGACTTTACATTCTTTTTTACGACTCAGGGGGATAGTTGAAAGGTTGGGTTATAGTTTGGTCAAAAAAGTTAAACAGTGGAACATACTGGCAGGAGCCGGAAAAAAATAACATTCATGTCGATGTTGAATATATAAATTCTCAAAAACCATTGATTAGGAAAATGAAGACACTTGGAAAAAACAACTCTCCTTCGTTTAATCCTTTTTGGTTTGACATCTCTATAGTGCCAATAAGAGCCTTTTTAAGAATGACTATCAATTCATTCTTACAAGCACCACTGTTTTTACAATTTTGCCATCACTATGTCGAAGCTAATTCAGCTAATTTACAATCTGGCGCGCGATTTGAAATAACTTCTTTTTTCGATGAACCCATCGTCTCATGCAGTTTGACTGGCTAGCTTCAAGTTCCCAAAGTCTAGGTAAGCAAAAAAGAGTATTTTTTCGTCGCCCTGCCAATGCGTACATTCACTTTTTTGGTCGGTTATGCTGTTTTATGCATTTTCCAGGCTCTTTTCATGCCAAAGAATGGTAAAATGTATTCTTCGTTGAATTTTGTTAGGCGAGCGAGAAAAACTATGATACAATGGCAATATCCGAAAATTTCGCACAATTTTCTTTTAACAAAAAAACATCCGCATCACGAGTGGTGAATTTCGTTTCGGGCCGCTAATTAGCACATTTTTTCCTTTCTATTAAATTTGTTTAATTTAATTGTTATTCAATTAAATTCTTGTCTGCTGAATTAATGTAGGTCAACTTTTTGTTGTGTTCGAGGAAGAAAGTAAAAAGTATTTTTTTTTCTTTTTGTCACTAAAATTCGGAAGTTGCCATGAAATAATAATTAATTTTTATCTTCTCCTATCTTCCAAACAAGGTGATAATTGAATTGTTAACAAGATAAATATTATGATTGTCAAGCAATAGCACGCAAGAAATGATGTCTTCATTTTTGTGTGTTGAACTTTCAAAAATGTCATTTCTTCGGGCAAGAGGCAACTAAAGCGAGTGAATGATTATCAAATTAGAAAAGAAAGATAACGTTTAACCAAAGAGAGCGTAAAACGTTTCTATTCTTCTTTTTTTTTTGGTGTGACCTAATTTACATGGATGATTTAGAGGTGGTCCCTTATGATCAAACACCGTCAGGCATTCAATGAAATGTTGGGAGAAGAAGAGCGTTTCGTGTGAAAGACTTTTACGAGACGCCAATCAATCATATTTAATTTGTGTGAATTGAGGAAATTTATTGCCATAACTGTCGGCTGGTTTTAGGGAATTAGACAGAAAATTATAAGGTTTTGCTTGATGGGTTAAGCGGCTTAGGCCCTCTGAAATTTTGCGAAATTGGTTTGGGAGATTTAAATAACAGCTCGATTTTGAATATGATAAAAAACAAGAAATGTTTTTTGAGCAAAAAAAGGTACTGTACGATAGCGGTGGACACAGTTGTAGCCAGTACATTGGTAAAATCATAATAGACGTGACAGATTTTTGGTCTCTTTGAGGTTTTTGAATGTCACGTCTACCTTAAATTTCATTCAGTTTTTACGGTAGTCGTAATCAGGCAGAGTTCCGTCGAGAGAAATTGTAATCGAAGGCTAGACTGCGTTGGTTTGGTTAAATTGGACGTCGATAGTTTCTTAAATCAATAACTGAATGTTTAAAGCAACCATTACTTATCCAATGCATCTCCTGCATCTCCAACTATTGTTATTGTAAAGTTTGACTAAGTAAAGCAGTCGAAAAAATTTTTGAAAAAATATGAACAATACGAACGACACCTTTGAAATTAAATAAAAACCATGGCTAAACCATGTTTGATCAAATTCTCGAAATAAATCTGTTACCGTATGCTAAAATTGCAAAATTTAATCAGACAACTATTTTGCCGTCTTTCTATTTGTAACCCTTTTCAAATTATAAATCTGCTGAGTCGTTTGGAAGTATCAAAACACAAAAGGAACACTCATTATAATGGAGCGTGTCAACAACTAAGCTCTTCATCAATCAAACAACCATGAACGTCCAAAGCACACACCTGATCTGCTTAAACACATCACACACTTGAATTGTTCGATCTTATTGACTTTTTTGAGTTTTTCAAAGTTTTTTTCTTCGTAGTCTAACATTTGTTATTATCCAATGGCTCAAGGTTTAATTGGACGAAATGTCATCAATCATTCCATCCATATCTCCACTTGTCCGTCATAACAACTTACTGAACTACTTCTTATCGATTATACAAAAAATTGTTGACTCTCAGCCAAGCTCCTTCCTGAAGTCAAGTGAAGACCTTAATGGGAAAAGTGTTTAATGTCCGTTTTAAGTGGTGCACTAAATCTAGCCGACTCTCCGCCTTCTTCATTCGTCATCGTCACTCGACATTCGGACGACGACCGACGATGAACGGTGGAGATAAAGTGAAAGTGAAATCATAATATTACCTAAAAGTATAACCATCTATAAAAATTATGTTCCGCATCTTGTATCTAGGACCAAACCTATAAAAGCCATTGCACAGTCGTAGTCAACATGGTCATGCGGATATGTTTAATCTTATTCCAAATATTCCAGTTTAGTGAGTCGTCCAGAGCGATTTAGCTTGTCTGCCGGATGTTTTCGCTCAACGACGACCGACGCAACTTGGACGATCTAGAAATCCAATGTGTCATTTATGTCATGCAATAAAACCAAAAAAAAAAAAAAAATGAAATAAACTAGCACCACCTAACACGCGACTTTCGATTTCACAATCATAGGCGGCAATGATTACGACTTTCAAATGAAAGTGAGAGTCCTCTATATCAGCCACATTCAAAAGTCATCGCACCGGTCCACTTTTAGGTTGCGGTAGGTAGCAGCTAGGCGTCTGGTTTTTTTTCAATATCGATTTCAATTTATAAAAACAAATACGAAGGACTTTCTAAGAGTGCGTTAGCCACTCACTCATATCGTCAGACTAATCAACTGATGCTTGTCCATTAAGACTTAGAAGATTGGCCACCTATCACCGAAAGATGATGAACTGGACAGGAGTTCGCTGTGATGTAATTTGAAAAGAAGATTAAATACCAAATCGAAAGGCTTCTTGTATTTTGTTTGACAGTAAAACCTCTCAGATCTGTTGCAAATTTCTTACACGTAACATGATTTGAATTGAAGATGCGTTCACCAAAGTGGGCACACAAATTAACGATAAATTAATGCCAATTGCACAAAGGTTATACAAACCGCCTATCAGTGTTTTCAGTTGAGCCTGCGATTATTGAAAGCTTCTTTAATGATTGATGTTGGTTGTTCGCACCAAAGCGTTAATGATTCGTTTTGTCTTGATTTGACCGCAATGATGAGTACAGACATGCCTATTTGTTTAGGGATTTTCAAGTTATATTGTGGTACCTATAACTTCTATCGAATTGAAGCCACATTGCGGTAAGCAATAAATTGATTGTTGTTAAGTACGAGGAAATGTGATTTTGGGGATTGAGAAACAAGCAAATATTATGTCACTTGTCAGCTTGGTTGTTTAACAATTTTATTAGGATTAGAATGGGGAAGGTCATATGCTTTTAAATTAACTATGAAAACAAGAGGATTTTTGACAGTTCCTACTGTCTTATTATTTATGTCATTATCCTTATTAAAGGTCAGCACTAAGGCTTATAGTCATGAAATTTGCAACTCAAAAACTGAAATTTGTTGTCTAAGTCTTCGAAATCTACACCATTAGGGAAACAGCTGTGAATAATTATAGGAGTACGAGGCGATTAGTGGAAAGTGGGTGCAGAGAAATTTAGTTTATTTTTGCACTCTAGAAAACCATAATTGGTAATGAAGCATGAACAAAAATTGATGCACTCAGTCATACGCCTAATGATTTTAGACCAATTAGTCTTTCTTCCTTTGTTCTCAAAACATAGGAAAGACGTTTGGACAAGAACATCAGAGCTACTCTTGTAAATAATCCTCTATCTGAATCTCAACATGCCAACCTTTAAGCCAAATCTACTGACACGGCACTACACGAAGTACAGTGCGTACAGTGGGGAGATCTCTTGAGTATAAAGAATACACCCTCTCTACCTTTATTGATGTAGAAGGAGCCTTCAATAATATGCTCAATTGCCCACAGAAGACAACAAGGAAGTACTTTCCAAATTAGATTGTAAAGAGCTGGATTGTCTTCTTGCTCCGAACCAGAGTCAGTCAAGGATCGATGGGTAGGCCAAATCACAAGGTTTGCCGAAAGAGGAACACCCCAAGCGGAGTTCTATCTCCTCTCTTGTGGCTACTCATTTTGAACGAAATCCTATGCAATCTTGACAACAGTGGAGTTAAGGTAGTGCTGATATTCTCGGGAGTTTGTCCAAAGGTACCTCACAGTGAAAACATGGAAACAGCTCTTAAAAAAGTAAGCAAATGGGCCACTTGATGTGGACTTGGAGTTAACCAGAACATGAATGAACTAATATTATTCACTACCAGATATAAAATACCCTCCTTTCCAAGATTAAATGGACAACCACTTGCTTTATCCAACAAAATTAAATACCTAGTTTTAATCCTAGACTCCAAGCTGAATTGGAAAAGTAACAAAGTATCGCCTTTTACTCTTGTAATAAAACCTTTGGTAAAAAATGGTTACAAAAACCTATTTATTCCTTTAGATTTATAGGGCGATAGTGCGCCCAATTCTGACGCGTTTTTAATGCGTTTCATTAGCCTTTGTAATTATTTCGGGCCTATACAGTGTTCGAAGCTCAAGGAAGAAATTTGTTGAACTTTAAAAATTTAAAACCAAGAATTAAGACACCAAAATAATAAATTTCTATCTTCTTCCTCAGAATCTACCACCCATTCTCCTTCTCTGCCTCCTACCATGTGCGACTCTTGCACTCTACGATGAATCTTCAACACGAAAAATCAACCTCGAAGACATCGAAGACGATCACATCAAAAATGAAAGACAAGCAAAACAAATACCCCCTCCGCTGAGTAAACAACCAGCCAAAGGTCATCCGGTGCAACTGTACCCGCCCACTTCGAACGAAGACTATCCAATACCAAATCTTTACGACGCCGCCGCTCATCATCACTATTCAACAAGGGCATATCATCATCAGCCTCATCATCATGTACAACCACTAACCGATCAACCGACTGTTCCAGCACCAATTGTCCCACCAGAAGTCGGTTTGTGTTTAACATTCAATACACAAGATTATTCTCATGTGACTGACTGCTGTTAACAAACAATAATAATAATTGATCTCCACATGTTTAGGGTATCAACATTCGCCAGTTTATCATCATCATGGTGAAGATATTATGTACGTGCCCGCTGCTGGCGGCGACGCTGGTGATGGCCATGGTCCCCAGCAGTTTTATGACGTTGGCCAACAGCAACCGGGTCCACATTTCTATTACAGCCATGATGTACCGCAACAGCAGCTGATCGGAAACGGACACGAACAGCCAAACGAATATCAGATACAGTTTGTGCCGATTGAACAACATGGCGGGTAAGTTTGTTTTTGGTTCGAACATCGAATGATCATGGAGGTTTGGATATTAACTAAATATTGAGCTTTTTTTGAAAAATTCAACAAAACCAGTCACCATCACTATCACCACGATGGTGACTGGTTTTGTTGAATGTGAGGAAAATAAGGTAAAACACGAATCCTTAACCGAGCATGTTCCGATGTCTTCATTTATGTTGTTTGCATATTGCTTTGAGGTGTTTTGAAGTGTCATATATGTAAGCTCTTGAATAGGTGGTTTTCCTTCGCTTTCTCCCTGATTGATTTTTAAAATGAAACTAGCTCAGCAGGAAGTAAATTGGTTTGTCTTGAAAATGGTTTTTTTTTGGAAAAGAAAAACTGGTTGTGTGGAATTTTACCAATCTTACGCAGGATTATGCAAATTAATTTTTGGGTTCGGCTTCAAATAGAGTTCAGCGGGTACAAGCAATTGGAGGAAATTTATGTTAAGTGCGGAAACCTGACAAATATTTTGTGATACCATACAAGGAAAATTTTGTTTTCGTGTACGGTAGGATGTACTTAAGGATCAGCATAGTGTGGATAAATCGATGTGTAGGAAATTTCCAATATCAACAAAACTTAATAAACTTTGGAGGTTCACAATTATGTATTGGCAAGTTGTGATGAACTTTTTGACAGAGGATGGACTTTGACTAACGAAAATGTGTGACCATTAATTTTTCGTTCTTGTATACATATATATTGAGGGAGAATTAATACGCGTGATTTGCATGAATATTTGTTTTTACATTTTTATTTCGACATATAGTCCGGTCCATTTGCATTAGCCAATCAATGGATTGACTTGAATGTAGGTTGCCAAAGATTTGAAGAACTGGATTCAAATCAGATAAGAAAAATGTCTAGACAAACAAGGGCGAGATTTTTTCATGAAATATCCACAAATTGTCAACCATATCTTGGAATTTCAAACAGTTTGCTCCGAAAGGAGGTTATTCACAGTATAGACTTTTTAGGCCACTGAATTCGAAACACCAAATAATTACTTTATCACAATGCAACACTGCTCTTCCGTCATGAAACTTAGAAGCAATTTATAAAACATGCAACGATATTATATATTATTTTGGCACAGTTACGCATTTTATACAATGCTTGTTTGTATGTAATGTAAAGGAGAAGGATCGAAAGTCGTGTAATTATTTAGTGCGGTAATTTTATGCTCTGTTACGAGGGTAATTAAATTATGATATGGGTGCAATAATAATAATTCTGTCATGTGTGCACAATATAAGTGCTTTGACAGCAATTTACTTGAGTGTAGGACTGTATGCAGATGGTAATATAAGTGGGAATTCATTTTCATGTTAGTAGTTTTTACGTTTTCGAGTCGATCTACCATTAAGCCGGTTCTGAATGGTTCCGAGAGGCATTTATTGCTTGAAAGATTGAAAGAAGAAATACAAACTTTATAGGAACTTAGATTCGAACCCACACGTTCTGCGTAACAGCACATAACCATTACACTTGGGTTGTTTTTACTTTGAAATAATCTTTCGTTAAGGAGTTTGTACGCTTAAGACAACTAAAAACCTCATATAGAGTCGTTAGAAATTCACGATGAAATGTCCAAGGGCTTTCTCATGAAAGTGCACTAAGCTAACAAAATTTTTGAGTTATCACAGTGATTCCGTGTAGAACAATCCGTTGTCAAGCCTCAATTCCATACTTGACTAAAGTTGCGATATAAAGGCCTCAACAAAGGCAAGGCAAAGGATGGAAAATAACGTTTTTTTTTTTGCAATCGATAAAACCTGTATTAATTTTTGTCCAAAATTTGCAAAAGAGTAGTATTATTGTTTCATGCCGATTTTTTACAGGTTTATAATTTTTTCACATGAACAGATAAATTCTTCTGAAGAATACAAGCAATAAGCAAAATAAGTTATACAAGTGCTTTATGTAAGCAATCCATACCGCAAAACCCACTTTCTTTAAAGTCAAATGAATTCATTTTTCATAAAAACCCCGACAGACAACCATCACTTTGAATTTGCTTTTCTTCATTCCTTCATGCATGACCCAGCACGAACCATCAATAAGACTCAAGACCCAAGCGAACATGTGGCAAATGTATACACGAAAGAAAGGTGGCAACTTCCGAGATCACATCAAAATTGCACCCAGAGTTGTACTATTACCATTTTCCACTGCATTCAATTGATACATCATGCAACATGCATTCCAAGACCGCAAGATTCCTGTCAAATAGCTTCATCATTGGTTTAAGCTCCATCGCGTACGCCGCGCCGGCCGTCCTTTTGTAGTTATCTAATCAAATTGATTCACTCATCATCAGAGTGGTGTGATGTTTGCTATTTGCATTTAGAAAGCGAAACAAGTTTTTGCACACTTTGCATTAAAAATGCACCAAAACATGAAAATATTCATAATATTTTTAATAATTTTCATTTCAGATCCGATGAGCAACAACATCAGCAAGATTCATACCATGGCCCATCACAGGAGGCAGTTCCGTCAACAACTGCTTCATCGCAGCCAGTTTCCTATTCGCACGATGTGGCTTATGCAAATGGTGGCTCTTCTCAACCAGAACCTCAGCATCATCATCACCAACAGCAGCAAGAGGAACCTTTTCAATACCCAATTGGCAATGGAATTCCGGAAGCGCATTACCCACAACATGTGTACGGTCTCCCGCCGGATGTACTCTTCCAGTCGCAAAAGGATATTGAATATGCCAAACCTTCGTCCGAGTACGGACTTCCACCAGTACAATACTACCAGAAGGAACAATATTCTCAGAGGGACTTTTCACAAGATTCGACCTCTCCAAAGCCATCGCCGACCGCCGAACCTAGCTATCAAATAAAATCAATTGATTTTCAAGACTCCTCATCGCAGCGCGACTCGAGTTCATCGAATTCTTATCAAAGTTCTAAGACTTCCCAGGACAATGATTTAAGTTATGGATATAAGAACAAAATATCCGAGGCTACAGCCAAAGCAACTTCTTACTACTTGAATCAGAACAACTTCAAGTACCAGGAAAAGGCTCAAGAAAGCAAAACTCCGGCACCATCTTTGAATGATGACTCTGAGAACTATCCACCTCCATCGGCTCCTTCTGATACACAGTCCTACTATCTCAACCACTTGAAGGAAATCAAGTCGTACCATCACAGTGACAATGCCCAAAAGCCCCCGATTCTCTATGGCCCTCCTGACAATTTTGGCAAGGAACCCCAGATTGAATATGGAGTTCCGAACGCTCCATTCCGCAAGCCAGTTGCTGAATCCAACCAAGATTTATATGCCCCTCGACGACCATCGTCATCATCGACTTCAGAACGGTCTGGAAAGTCGTTCGCCGTAAGCTTCCCATATCCGCCCTCATTTGTCACCATCACAACAACCGAGAAGTCAATCCCAACGACTGAGAAATCAAAGTTATCACACGGTCTCTCATCGGACAACGAAATCAATCCATGGCGACCGATTATTTCCCCGAAATTCCGTACGTTCGATCCTGTTTCTGATTTCAAGGCAAATCACTACCAGCAACCGATTCCTGACATTTTCCACTTTCGACAAGCCAAAAGTCTGCTCGATTCCTATATTCCCAGTTGGGTGGTCCGTCGCATGCAAGAACAACACCTACTTGGAGGACAGCAAGGCCATCAGCCTGAACAAGTGCAGCAACAGGTCTACTCAATTGCAGCACCTCAAGCCATTGCAGCACCTCAAGCTCAAGAGGACAGTTTGTACAACACGATTTCTTATTCGTCGAATGAAAGCATTTATGGGAATCATTTCAAAAGGTCCGTTCCTAAGAAAAAGTCTCAAAAGCAAGTCAAGCCTTCCGATGAGGAGATATCAGCAGTGGAGTAGAGAAGAGGGTATACCCTTGGTTTAGGTGTATGACTAGTTCAACTTTGAGACTTAGATGATTGGTTCTTTTTTATATGCATTTGTATTTATTTTACTCTCATAAAACAACATTTATGATTTTGATGAAACCCATACACAACATTTTGTTAAATCATAAGCTCTCTTATAAGTAAATAGTTTTAAGGATTAAAATAAATTTTTATACTTCTTTATGTTTTGTAACGAGTGTTTTTGGAGACCGTTGTTGGTCTTTTTTGTTGAGTCTAAAAGTGCACCATTCAATCTGCCCATACTTGTAGAAAACACAACAATACAGAATAGCAAGGTACAGCGCGGAGAAATACGTGCCTTACCTACCTACAAATTGTAAAACTTTATTAGCAACACGAGTGTTCTCTGAAAGCAACCATATGCGCTCTTTAATCTTTTTATGGGGTACATGGTCGTCCTTCAAAGAACACTAATCAATGTTTAGTGGCCAAATTTGAGTCCACCGAATCATTGAACATCATCTACACCCTTACGTCAGCAAAACGCAAGATCTGCCTAAAATATCTCCGCTGTTCGCGGAAGTAAAAAGACTACTGTTGGACGAAGCCATCAAGGGAATGAGTGGTTCGTTATGTTTCGAGCTATATAATTACTCTTGCCAACAGCCAAAAAACATACAGCCGAAGCCGAGGAATATGTTTTTGGTTTCGAATGTCGTGATTTCATCCGATTCAAATAGTGGTGGAAACGAATGAATATGGCACAATTATGTATACGATGATAAAGAAAATGTCTCACAGGCGCGAATGACAAAAAACAAGATATCACTCCAGGCAGTCAAACTTGAGTTTATCGGTCACCTTAAAAAACAATAATCATATCCTTCTTCCGTTTAAACATCTAATCTATGCATGTATGGACGAAGATAAGCCAATTTAGTCTTTTAATTTCTCTCGTAGCCATGGGGCTATTAGTTGACTTAACGACCTATTCATCTCAATTTGTTTGCCCCCGTAACATCAATAAAATAAATTTTATTTCCAATATGTAATTCAAACATTTGCCAAAGCTGAACCATAAAAAAAACTTCTTCAATTTCGTTACATAACCAAAGCAAAATCCATCATCACCATTTATTTAATAGACGACAACCGGTCGCCGTCATCGTAGTTTGACGTTGCATGGTAAAACCGCGAGAGGATATCTGTCTATTAGGATTTTTATTGATTGAAGAGAGAAAAAAAGGAAAATCAAATAATATATACCGAGCACGGGGTATTGGATTCGAAGATGATCTCTCTTCCGGATCGATATCTTTTGCAAACGAAGATTCCATTAGCTTCTCTTTTCGTGTGTATGCTGCGTCGTCGTCGTCTTCTTTAACGTCATAGACATCGCAGTAGTTGAAATTGAAACTGTTACAGAGCCAATTATCGGTTTGAAGAAAAAAACAAAAAAAAAAAAAACGATGAAAAGAAGACTTCCTCGTTCGATAACATTTTGTATATTACTTTTTATGAAAATGAAGAAGACGACAAGATATATGACATTCATCTACTTTTTTAAAACAAGAAAGCACAGATGAAATGTCACACACTTGTCAAATGGGTCAAGGCAGCAGGCTCGGATCTATCTGATCAAGTTGACACTTAAAATGCAGAATAATGAAACACAAACAAATTGGCATTAGGGTAAGTTCAGCATTAACCTAATATTCAAACCTTCAGCAACACCTACATGCATTCTGATTCAAAAATCCAAAATGGTGTCCTCTTAACTTCTTAACGGGTGTAAACATTACTGAATTTGGTTAGGATGCATGAATCATGCATCGTATGCCCGATCCTCAAAAAAGGAGATCCCCTGAACTGCACCAACTACAGAGGTATAAGTCTCCTTAACATCGCCTATAAGATCTTGTCTGCCGTGCTGTGTGAACGTTTGAAGCCCTTCGTCAACAACCTGGTAGGTCCTTATCAGTGTGGCTTCAGACCCGGAAAGTCCACCATCGATCAAATATTCACCCTACGGCAGATCTTGGAGAAGACCCAGGAACTCAAATCGATACCTACCACCTTTTCATCGATTTCAAGGCCGCGTATGACAGCGTCTATAGAGACCAATTATATAGAGCAATGTCTAGTTTTGGCATCCCAGAAAACTCGTCCGTCTGTGTAAGATGACAATGGAAAATTCACGCTGTTCCATCATGGTCGGAAAAAACCTAACGGACGCTTTTGATGTCAAAAAAGGTTTTAGACAAGGCGATGCGTTGTCATGCGATTTCTTCAACATCATTCTTGAAAAGATTGTGCAAAGCTCCAATGTCAACACCAGAGACACAATCTTTCAAAAGTCCGTCTAGCTACTAGGATACGCAGACGACATTGACATAATTGGAAGTACCCAGCGTGATGTCAGTGGAGCGTTTATGAGCCTTGAGAGTTAATGCTGTCGACAAGAAAGGTCTACCAACATCGACGTCTTGGAGCAAACGTCAACATAGACAGATTTAATTTTGAGGTAGTTCCGCTATCAATTCCGACAACACAACACCAGCCCTGAAATCAAACGAAGAGTCACTCTTGCCAATCGCTGCTTCTTTGGACTTAGAAGGCAATTGAGTAGTAAAGTCCTCTCCCGAGCAACTAAAGTGACACTCTACAAAACCCTCATCATCCCGGTCCTCATGTATGGTGCAGAGACATGGACTATGACAACATCTGATGAAAACGCTTTGGGCTGCTTTGAGAGAAAAATTCTTCGAGTGATTTTTGGTCCTGTCTGCATTAATGGAGAATGGAGACGAAGATTCAACCAAGAACTGTACGAGCTGTACAGCGACACTGACCTAGCCAGAAAAGTAAAGGTCCAACAACTTAGATGGTTGGGTCATGTTGAACGAATGGAAAATAATGCTCCGGCTCGTTGAGTCTTCGAATCCAACCCGGAAGGACGTCGCAGAAGAGGAAGACCGCGACTCCGGTGGAGCACACAGGTGGACCTGAACCAACTTGGCGTGCGAAACTCTAGCCAGGGACCGAGCTGGCTGGAGAAGTTTGTTGGGTAAGTCCCTGGTCCGACCTGGACTGTAGCGCCACCATAAGTAAGTAATTACTCTCAACATTAAAATTACTGCCTTGAATAATTGTATCAAGCTGAGTAGACATCAAAAAGCAAGTGCTTAGCATGAATTAAAATGCTGTTCGTTCTTTTATTCTTCAAATTAATTTCGAGCCATTTCCGGCTCCTCTTAAATCTTTTTATTGGATTTTTACTATCTACTTTGCATCTATTATTTACTCGCTTTCCATATTTCCACCATTGACACAATCATAATTTATGACAACTCGCCAGTAATCAACCTAAAACTAGAGTGCTATAACCTATAACTTTCCGAGCACCGGCAATTAATAATGTTTATGAAAAATTGATCTTTTTTAACATATGAATACCCCACATTCATGGCAACAAAGTTATTGGAAAAGGTTACCTAATGCAAATTCAGAGAAGTGAATTTGCAAAACAACAACAACAACGACACATTAAAAAAAAATGAACAGTCAAAAGTCACTAATCTTGTGGTTATATGAAAAACAACATAATTATGAAATACAATACGCATTTTTGTTTGAATCTTGAAAGTTTAATCAGAAGCACGATTTTTCTTTTGTTTGATGAACTTTGTGTATGTGTTGGTTTTGTCCATTTTTTTAAATTTTTGAATAAATATAAAAGAAAACTATTGTGTTTAAGTTCAAACTTCTAGATGGGACTAGGTTTTATCAAGGTTATAATCATTTGAATTTAATGCAGTGTCAAGAAATGAGTCACCTTAACATAAATGCTTTGACAGCTGATAAATGTCTCAATGGTCGATGATATCTTATGCTCACACAATGTTAAGGTAGACGTTTAGCTTGATGTTTGAGGTGGGAGAGATAATCTGAGCGAGTGAAGAAGGTTTTCGTTTTTTTTTTTCTTGTTCTGTGGCTTAAACTGAAATTTTCTTTAAGAGTTTGTAAAAACAAGTTAAAGAAGACGAAATTTAAGGTTGTTTCGGAGATCTGCTTTGAAATGTTTGTTTGTTTTTAAAGTGGTCTCTAGAAGTTCAATATTACTATAGGAAATATCATTGGCTAGGCCATCCATTTAAATATTCACTTTCTGTCATCAAATTTTGTTATTCAATCACTTGCAGAGTAAACAACTCCAACTTTTCAAAATTAAATGAACAAATATGGTAAGATTACTCTTCCTTCTTTTTAAACGAGCTATGAATGAATGAATTGAAATAGGGACCTAAATATCTATTGTGTTGTGTCCCCTTATGACTAACTTTCAGAGAGTAGGGCCTTATACTTTAGGAGCTACAGAGGATCAAAGTGGGTGCAGGGAAAAAATTACACGGGAATCTGCTCCACATGGGAATTTACTCCACTCAAGATGGAGTTTGCTGTTCTTTTTAAAGTGGAATTCTACTTTTTTTGTTTGAAATCACCCTGTACAAAATCCTGAGGGTGGATTAGTCCCAGCGTGGGATATAAACGTACGCTCCTGCTGTCCACCTTTCAGAGGGAAGCGCCTTATACTTTAGGAGCTACAGGGAGTCAGGGGTACCATGATGGTTTTTTCGTTTGAATTCACCCTGTGGATGATTGGACAAATCCACCTATAGCATTTTGTACAGGGTGACCTAACTACAGTACCGAGTCTTTAAAACTCTCAAACTACAGCTCCTCCTTTAACGTGATATCCCTAGAGAATTTAAGAATTTGGCAAACCTACTTATACAAATGGAGCTACGCCGAATATTGCGAGCGTACCAGGTCATAAGGCATGCGGGTTAACACTCAGGAGAAACCAGTCAGTCAACCTTGTATAAGCCTTCAAAAGAGGCGTTAGAAACCTTCCGCAGACAAAACAGCAAAAACGGAATCAAGGAACCAAGGGAATATTCAGATCAAATTAAAGAGAAGATATGAAAATATTGATTTGAGACCAGAAAATATATTTTTAAAGAAAGGAACCTTAACATTTTACTAAAAGTAAAAAAAAAATCACTCAATATCAACGATAGGAACATACAAAAATCGATAGGTCCGGAAGGTGAAAAGCTTACCTCAATTGTTTGCAAAAAACATCACAGTTGAAGTATTTAACACAAACAATCCGCTTTTCTGCTGAACAGATTGCTTGCTTATCTGCAAATTTATTCCACTTTTCATAAATTTTTCCTTGGTGAGTTAGCAGACAATAAATCTCATCTTCACATTTGCTCAATTCACTAGGTCTAACTTATATTTCAAGGCAGTAATGATTTGATTTGTGACTTTTTATTAATGATCAATTAATCACCAAAACAACTTTATTTCTATCATTAATTTATTAACGGGATATGGAACTAAATTTGTCAGCTAACTTGCCATTGTTCTCCCACTTGATTATTTGTCTACGCAAATTGTCTTCGACACCAAGAAGAACACACAAGAAAAGATCAATTACATAAAAAATAAACATAACCTTTAAAGAAACAAATGGAAAAGCTGTTATATATCATGAGAGCCGAGGGACTCTAGCAATTGTTGGACTTCTTAAACAGAAAAAACAAAGAAACAACTGAAGAGACCCCACATAACTTCCAAACAAACCACACTCTACCCTAACTATCCAACAATAGCACAAGCGACACGATACACGAAAGAGTCTGCACAAGCATCCCATCAGTCTGCAAAGAAACTTAACACACAAAACAATTCAAGATCCACTGAGAAGGGGGCACGGCATATAAAAGCAAATTACAATTTCTGCATATCCAATAGTTGCTCGCGAACCCTCTAACCGTTAAGTTTTTCTATCACGTCCGAATGGATTTTCATTTCGCGTGAATCGAGAGTGCATCATTTGCATCTGAAACAAGTGTGTGATTCTTGAGATACATAGTGAACTAAAAAACAAACTCAAATAAAACCTCAAGAAAAATGAAGCCGTTGATAGTTATTGTGGTACGTGCACGAAATTTTGGACATTAAGATAACAATTTTGTGACTTATATAAGTTGTGAATCTCATTTTCACTTTGTTTTACACAAACGACCATTTAAAACTGCCGGAAATTCGAATAGAAAAAAGAGCAATCTTGATGTTCTATTTGACGCCTCTACTTCATGGTTCGGTTCCGATGTTTTGTGGGGCTGTGCACTGTGCGCCTGCGCGTTGTTTTCCTATTCCATTTTGTGTCTTCATTTAATTGAGCTTTATGTTGATGAGACGAGAGGTGAATTGTATTGCACAGATAGATTCATTAGCATTGTCGGCATGATCATTTTTATTTTTTGTTCGTCTTCAATTTTATCTGATGGTGGCGATGATGGTAAAGTGAAACCTGATCGTTAAATAAGATGCTCTGTTAGAAGTGTAATGATGTTAATGGATTGATTAATTTCAACGGCGGCGGCGGCGGCGCATGAGTGAAATGGTTTTTTTGTTGCGGTGATTTGTTTTTTTTTGGGCTAGTTAACTAACAAATCGAGGGTAATTGTGTGTTTCGTGGATAACTGGGAGGGAATACAAATGGTATCTGATTCTTCAAGGCTAATAAATTTGATAAATGGGTTTCTACTCTTATTTAAGGGCTAATGTGAATCAGATGTCATTAAAGGGGATTATTATGGGAAATACCTTTTGAATGAGTGATTACGTGAAATGGAAAAATTTGGTTACGTTTGCTGCGAAGTAACTAGACAATTTCGGGAAAAAAAACAAGATGTATTTATCAGATATTTTTAAGTATCTACCTACTAGTACAACTTTTTTTTGTGATTAGAATACTTTCAAGAATCCTTGGACTTTGCGAACTTCGGAAGAAGAAGAGACTGCGGGTCTCGAAGCGATCCTAAATCTCAGCCCCATAGTACAAGAATCAGCTCTTCGATTTAGTCAACCAATATTTGGAACAATGGTTGTACAGATTACATGACCCCTTATTTAGACTTCCAGCTTCCCCAAGAGAAAAGTTTGGAAAAAAGTGTACCCTACACTAATGAATCGAACTTTACCATCTTTACTGATGGTTCGAAAATGATTATTGGAGTAGGGGCAGGTTTCTACTCAGAAAATCTTAGCCTTGCCAGTTCATTCACACTTCCCAACCAAAGCAGTGTCTTCCAAGCTGAGATCTTGGCAGTGAAAAACGCTGCTAATCAAATATCTATGATGGCGATATCACACGCTGATATCACCTTTTTCATTGATAGCCAAGCAGCAAAAAAAGCGATCTTGACCACGCTAATCAAGTCAAAGCTTGTTTCTTTTTGTCGCGAAGAGCTGCTGGGTTCCCGGTCACAGTGGTGTACCAGGAAACGAAAAAGCGGATGAGCTTGCAAGAGAAGGCTCGGTACTTGATCCCTCTCTCATAGACCATAACATCAGAAATCCTCAATGCGAATTAAAAAGAAATATTAGTAAAAATATCATTCAAAAAGCAAATGATAGATGGAACCTACTAGAAACCTGACACAACAAACAACCATTTCTTTAATGAATTAGAAGAACTATCTGCCCAGGCGATCGCCTACTGAACTTTGTCAAGTCCACCAAAAGGCTCGACCAACCATAGAATTCATAGGTTAAATCACTTTTTCAGAAGTTACAATACTTCAGGGATCTATATTGATCTAAGTGTGATGGTAACAAAATCAACCGTCCGCCCATTTAACCTAACCTAATCTAACCTAAGGTAGCCCTGCAGACAAATATCTAAAGTAGTTAAAGGATCGCAAAAACATGAAATTTCCGAAACCAGGAAACTTCGCAAGCAATAAAGATATAATTAGTGGTGCTTTGTTTCATCGTTGCTCCATTGTGTTGGAACCACTTATGGTCCAAGCCTATAACAGAACCGAAGGAGCCCTGCGTTAAGTGCGAAGACGTCTCGACTGTAAGGAATTTAATCTACGGATCATCTGCTGACGTGGTAGATCTGATCCAATTAACAATTGTGTACCAAGAGCTCATCACCAAGGCCTGCAATATCCAGTTACCTCATCCCCAAGCTTCTCTTGTTTCTTTCTCGACGAAAAACAAACTAAATATGTTCTAAGTGCTTAAATAAACAACCATCAACATTTATCGATATTCCACAAATTTAATGCTCCTAAGTAATCAGAGGCCTGAGAATTAATTTCAATTAATTGTTTATTACGTTAATCACACACACGCTTAAGAAAAGCTTTTAAGGACAAACCGATGTTTTTGTGACAGTTTTTCTTTCTCAAAGCGCCCCCTTAAGAGGTTTCTTAGTCAAACCCTTCTTGGGTGGAGCAAGTGTAAGTTACACTTGTGTAGTATCAACCCGTTTTTCAGGTTGAAGAAAAAGCTGTCCTTTTTCGAACCTATAACCAACTCAAAGTACGTTATTAGAAATTGATCAACTGAACCACATCCATTTATTAATGGAAAGAAGCAGTCACTAAACACAAAACTTGCAATATTTATGTTCACCAAATTTGGCATGATTGATTCAAGTATGACGTTCATAAAAAAAAAGGAAAAAACAGAAGAAGAAGAAAGACATTTTCTTTCAACTTGAAATATGGCTGTCATGACAAGTACTCAGTCAATCTATGATCCCATGTTTGTTGCACTCTTACAAGATCACCACCTTACTTGTTTGTCAGCATTTTACTACAGCAACATTTCCAGTTCAATGTACCTCAATTTCTCATACCATTCATGATTCATGATTGCCTGCAAGATCCTAAACAATACGTCACCTTTCACTTCCTATAGTTTCCTCTAGCCTGGCATAGCCTTGGGGGCAAACCAAAATCATCGCATTGTCAGAAGACAATTCCACTCCTCTTTTGAGGTAGACACTATGATGGCATGCAGGTGGCTGTGAACAATCATGTCCCATTCGAACGGAATGAATAAAGGAGTCATTTCTCTGGTAATTATGTAAGTTTTTTTTAGTTTTGCCATACATTGGAATTCATTGTGCAAGGTGATCAGAGTTAGTGATCTTTGAAAGCAACCACATGTATACGACGAATCAATAGAATGTATAACGGTTAGTAGTGCTTATTAACATGGTAATTGCGCGGCATGTTCCTACATTATACATACTGACCAAAAGACACAATCGAACATAAAAGTTTTGTTGCGAATTTTGTGGATAGCCACAAGTGGTATTAAGTAACTTGGATTATGTGGTACACTAAATATAGCGGATGAGATAAAAGAGAACTTTGGCGGTTGAAATTGCTCTGAAACTGCCAGCAACTTCCTTCGCTAGTTTTAACTTTTTCTTTGCAGAATTTATGGCCGGATTTAAAGTGACTTTGTTGAATAGTTATTTTAAAACAGATTCGTGTAATTGATTTCTGATTAAAGGCATACGATTTTGAACAAGTCTTGAATGGCACACCTTTTGCGACAAGAAAAATGTCATGCTATCCGACCACGCAATGAACAATTCTTTTTTGTGAAACATTTTGTTCTGATAAGTTTCGAACTTGTTCATTTTAACATTTTCTTATTTGTAATGATTATACGGATTTTGTTTCTTTTTTAATTAAGGTTAGTTGACGAGAGTTTAAAAATAATGTCTTAAGAAGGTTTAAGTAGTTTTAAAACTTTCCAAAATGGTTATTGAATTGCTGGTAATGAACAAAACATTCAAGGACCTTTATTGTTCACACAAAACAAAAAATGTTCAATCGAAAATTCTGCATCAAATCTCCTAAAACGATTACTGGCGAATATTTGTTATTAAAAATAAGTAGGTTAGGAACTCGAAAATATAATTTAAGAAACTAATGAACAGCCAACAAAATTTAAACTCAATAAATGATCTCATTAAATCACTCAATGAAAACCTTGACCGATTAGGACCATTCAAACAAAAACAGTGCTGAGGAGGAAATAAAAAGAATTTAATAAATTAAAAAAACAAAAAGTACAAGTTAAGAGAATGTGGGTAATAATATTTTGATTACCGATCGTTAAAATATCTTGCAAACTACGCAACCAATTACACCGGCCGAGTTGAGTTTATGAAGCAATTTATTCAGCAGTTCAACAAATGGAAAAAAGTTGAATGCGATGTGTGTTTAATGTCTGCAGTGTGTGACACTAGGCAAAATTATTTTCTTGCAAAACCCTCAGCAGTATGTTTTTTGTTCGTCATTCATTGTGAGAAAATGGCGTTTTAATCATATGACGGATATTCATAAAAGTAGGTACACATACTAAGCACATTTGCTCTTAATAACGGTAACTTTTGATTCAGAATGTGATTAATCTTTGTCTCTCACGATGCAATGAATTTAGACCATCAAGTCGTGATGGATCGTTGTGGTTGACGTTTGAAAGGAAATCAGAATAAATTTATATTCAAAAAAAGCTTCATCTGGAACTAGTTCGCCTTCTCAATGACATAAAAGACTAAGTTTCATTCTTGTTTTTCAAACTCAAAAATAAATTTATACTTATATTACGTCGACAAACTGTCTGCACAAAATGCTTTCTCCAAAATCGACAAATGTACCAAAACCTCATTAAGACTTGACCAAAATAAAAACACCTTCAAAACCCATTAACTTGATTTGGGGGAAAAGTAGAAACAACGAAGAAGCATCCCAACTTACCGGACTCTTTCATGCAGGAAATTAGAAAATTTCAGGCTCCCAATTTCTCACTACAGTCTACACTAGATGTCTTCCTTGTTTACAAGCCCACAAGCTAAACACAGTATTTTTCTGTGTCTCTATGCTACATGAAGCTTTCATCATGACGTAACTAACTAACGAGAGATTATTTAACGAGGTAAACTTTAGTTAGATATAAATGGGAACTTGTTCTCGGCTACCAACATCGCGCTGCAACGAGAATCGACCATGATGTGAGTGAGGCCTTATATGCATTCGTTTTTAGTCAATCTTGGTTCATTTTTCGACTTTGAAAATTCAAAGTTAATGTTGGAAGCCATCATCGCCAACGCCATCGCTATCTTTGTTTCTACAAACGACTTTATGTATTTGGCGTTTGTCTTGGAAACGGATAGCCAAGAGCCCATATAGAGTTCTTCGAGATTTGGTGTCACGGCTTACTTGGTGGACCAAAGTCCCACAAAATCGATTACGCTGTTTTCTTGAAATTGAAATTAATTAAACATTCGAGCAAATGATTCGCAATAATGATTGTGTTGTATTTATTGAGAAGTTGCATCACTGCGTCATCATTATCATCATCATCATCACCGCGACGAGCGACCAAGTGGGTCCCACTTGAGAGACTTTCCATTTTAATTTGGATTTCATTTGATGGCTAGTTTGTTGTTTGGAAATACACAAAGTATTTTTTTGTCTTAAGAAATTCATAAGTTTGTTTTTGCATCTGCGACCGTCATCTCTTTTGGCTGCATCATTGTTCGACATCAAGATGTGGGAAAAAATGCAGCAGCAGCATCGAGATGGATTTTTTTATTGCCAAAGCCATAAAGCTGCTATCTCTCCACACATGTGCAAATATCATACGCAAAATTGTACTGTGATTATTTCTATATTAAATATGGAAAAAGTCGATAAAAGTGACAAGTTTGCAGCAGAGGCAAAAGCAAACTGTCGTAATTTGTTTCAACATATTGGTTTTGATGGTTGCGATTTGAATCACGGTTGAGACTTCTGCAGATTACACATTACAAAAACATGTAAATCTCTCACGATGCTTGATTTGTATTAAGTTAAAGTAAAAGCTAAACAAAATCTCTTGTTAGTGAACTGATTTAAAGGTTAAATGGCCTGACCTAGATCTAGAAAATTTTGTAGCTTAACCTGAAGTATTCAATGTTGACCATTAAACATCTCAATTCTCGAAAAAGGGTCACTACAGCTATAAAATGTTGATGATTTGTAGAGACAAAAATGAGGACAGTGGTTTACCCAAATTCTTTATATTATTTCTTGCTGAAGAATGAAAAAATAAACTGGCGCGTCTTTCAGTCGTCTAAGGCAATGGTCTTCGGAATTGGTTGAAATTTTTGAAACTGAGTTTGGGGGTTTAAAAGTTTGTTCACTGTGGCGTATACTTACTGTTTTTTTTTTTTTTATAACATAAAAGAACCCTTTTATCTAACCACTTAATTTTTTTTAACTTCTTTCTTTTCTTGGTTTTCCAGATACACACCCTTCTCCTCATTGGCTTAACATCAGGAGCTCTAAGGTCCTACGACAAGGACTCCGAAAAAATTCTTGAAAAGTCTTCTGACAAAGTTTACCCAAAAAAAGTTCTGTCTCTCAAGAAAAAGCCAACAAAGTCACCAATCATCAAATCGCCAATAGATTCGTTCAAAGACCTACCAGAAGACGATTTAGAATTCATAAAAGAGCTGGACAAACAATTCAAACTCCATGGAGATAAAATCAAAATAAAGGTCGAGCGGGAGAATTCAACTTCGAAAAATTCAAAAAGGACAGTCGAGGGTGATTTAGGGTAAGTGGCGTACAAGTCAAGAAGCGTTTTTACCATGGCCTATTCCCCGTCTTGTCGATTATCTCTTTTATTTCTAACGAAACTATCTTTCTTCGAAGGTATGGATATTACAATGGCCAAGCGTCTGGAGGTGGCTATGACTATCCCAAGCCTAAATTCACGTTCTATCCATACTCCCAGCATGACATCCCAGCATCAGCGCCAGGATATCACATTAAGAATGGGGACCAATCAACAATTTCTATTATTCCTTCATATGCCTATGAATTGAAAGAGAATAACCATGATAGCTATGAAGCTAAGACTCCATTTACTCCATCACAGCCAGATCTTGGACCCACACCTTCATATCATCACCAGGAAGAGGGTCAACCTCAAGGTCAGGGACATGGCTATCAATACAACGAACCTGTCATAGTTCTGCGAATTCCGGGGCCAACAAAGTATGCAAGTCATTTGCAGAATCTTCTGCAACAATACCTTGAAATCCGAGCTGCACAGTATCTCAAAATTCTAGAAGATACCGAGCATCAGAAATTGCAGCAACAACAACAACAACAACAACACCATCAATACCAGCAATATGAGCAAGTGCAGGAGAAACCTCATCAAGAAGTCACCTACGACCATCTGCAGGAGCAACCTGAAGAACCACAAGGTTACGCCTATGCTGCACCTCAACAATATCCAGCCATTGATGACGTCTATCAAAGCTTCAAGGGTAGGCAGCAAGAGACCCACCATCAAATTGAAGAACAGCAATACCACCAACAACAAGTAGCCCATGGTGAACAACAGCAACAGTATTTCTATGTTAATGTTCAGGAGCAAGATCAATCAGCGAATCACGCTCCACACCCAGCTACAGCTCCAGCCAGTGGAACAACATATCAAACAATGTACTATTACGCCATGGAACCACCAGATTATGGCCAGCACAGAGTATATGTGGTACCTCAGGGCTACGACGACAGTCCGTTACCAATAACCGAAAACAATCCCCGGAGTACCCACACAAAGGTCCACTTCACCGATGGTGACAACACCGACCATTCGACACAGTACCCTCTGCCATCGATCAAACCATTCGAGAGGCATGCTCCAAAGGCAACACCGGTTCATGAAAGCTACCAGACTCAGGATGATGGAGGGGCACAAGCCGATGACTATCAACATCAGCAAACAGATCAGGAGTACTACCATGCTTCTAGTTCGTCAGCCCCACAAGTGGTGACGATAACACAGAGGCCATTCAACTATCATGCTCATTCTTTGCGTAGCAAGAGCTCCAAGCGCAATGCTTCTCCAACTTCAGCAAGTAGTAGTAATCACAGTCGACGAAGGATACACACACAAATGAATAGAAAGAGGAACTCGGACAATATTGTTCCTCGACAAGCCAAGAAGGAAGCTATTTAGAAATTGTTGACTTAACATTTTATTTTTAAAGTAAGTTCTTTGAAGGAGTTAAAGTTGTAAGATATGTTTTTGTATTTTATTTTAAGAAAATTTAAAAGCAGTGTAAATAATAATCTTTTTGGAAAAAAAAATTAATAAACAATAATCTTGTGATCGTTTCGGGGTTTTGAAAAATTTAACAGTTCCTTGAAAAACTAGGAAAGAATTTACGCAGAAAAATGGTACCGAAAAAGAGCAGCATATCACAAGACATTCGTAGTGAAATTAAACATTCATAAGGTGATGCATATAACAATCTTGGAACATCGGAAGGTAATGTTTACTCTTCCTTCTTAAAGTAGAAATTTGTGCAATGAGGGCAAACGAAAGCCGCATCATCATTAATATCCGTCTTGAAGATATGTCTTTGCAGACATGTTCTACAAAATTCGTTCGCTAAACCCGTTCGTTAGTCAACGACTGCCCAATATAAAGACAGAACGTTTAAGTCATGATTCTTGAACTAAGAAACTAAACAATGCTTACACATTATATACCTTACAGCGTGATATGCTCGATATGACAGTCTTTAAACAGTTTTATGAAGAAACAAAAAAACTGAACAAAAGGTTTTTCTTCTCTATATTCTCCAGATTTACAAGCCCAACAAATTAAAAACCAGTTAAAATTGTATCATTATGCCAGGCTAATAGTTAAGCCACTTCCCGGGCTACATACATACATGGGAAGATCTCCGAAGCAGAGGCCCAAAAGTTGTTGATTCTACAAACATGTATGTGGAAACTTTCTTACTTTAATTCCTTAAGTTATAGATTTAATGTCACTTAAGGAAAAATATCTATCCGGACATGATAGCAATGCTTTTGAGATAATTTGGAAATTTTGATTGAAACGTTAATATAGCCACGTCCGTGTTCGGAGGAAAGGGATACAAGTCTACTACTAGCTTTACTATCCTTTTTGGACAACATTATATGATAGCCTCAACCCCTTCTGGAAGGAGTTTGGCTATCCCTTGAATGTTGACAAACGCATCTTGAGTCAAGGAAAATATTAAGCAATTCAAAAGGAGTAACCAATGAAAACCAGTTTAGGAAAATAGAACTTGGTGATACATGCCACATTTAAGTAGACGACTAAAGAACGAGCCTCCGAAATTAACTGCACGATGAAGTCCTTGACACACTTTGAAATTTTAAAATGGAGAAAGCAGCTCGTTATTTCTCTAGTTAATTGTCCATGGAAACAACGTTCATGAAACGTTTCAATTATGTTGAACTAGGCATATCAATTTACAGCTCTATCTCAAATGATTTTTAATGTTCTCCTCTGCACTCTTTTCATAAGGTTTCAGTGCGTTTTTACTTGCCCAGATATTCGTGATATACGCATAAGTAGCCACCGTTTTACTTTAGACCTTTGCCAAGGATACAATTAAATTTCTGGAGATGGTAACGCGTATTTCGTACTGATAATAGTAGTATGCTTACTTACTTACTATCTTACTATTCGTGGTTGGTTTTGGATCATTGTGCCATCAGCAAAACTTTTCGGACTTGCTTTAGATGTTGTATTCCGTCGCTCTTCTAGACTTAACTTGAAAGTAGTAAAAAATGGTTTCAACGTATCTACTTTATATATAGGGTTTTCCAATAAGAGGTTTTTTTTTATATTCAAAGAAAAACGGCATTTTTTGAGATAAATAATCGGATGTTTATTTCGTTATAAAGTGGAATAATGGAACACAACATCAGCCAAATGGCCGCCACGACCAGGCTTACAGGACCATATCCTTTTCATGAAATTTTCCATAACCAAATCGCAAAGTGGCTGTCATATGTCCTCGATAGCCTCACGAATTCCATCTTTGAGGTCTTGAATCGACGCTGGGCTGTTGGCGTAGACCTTATCTTTCACGTGGCCCAAAGGAAGAAGTTGCAAGGTGTTAAATCACAAGATCTCGGTGGCCAATTGTGATCACCTCTTGGAGAGATAACACGGTCCCGTTTACGAACTGTCTCTGCCAAATTTTCACCATTTTTATAGTGAATTTTAATAATTTCAGTGCGTTGTTGAGAGTGAATCGATCCATTTTTATCAATGACAGCTACTGAAATAGCTGGCTATTCAAAATAACACCTCTTATTGGAAAACCTTTTATCAAAAATATCAATAAACATCCAAAATTTGAAATGCTCATACTATAAAGATTGTGTTTAAATTTAAAATCAAACCTTAATTCTGTAACCAGTCATTTCGCTGCAAACTATGCTTCTTATTGAGTTTTATTTATTTTAGAAAAAAAAACTTGTTGCTTTAGGCGCTTGAATATACTTTTGAGATTGAGATTTAAAGTGGGTTTTTAGGAGTTTTATACTCAGCCTACGATGAGGCAAGAGTATTTCGTCTATTGTTTAGGATTCCGAAACCTGTTCGAAAATTCATTAAACAAAATTCTTTCTAGACGTCTTAGTGTTGTTAACATGAAAAATAATTAGTTGAGAAAAAAGTTGTAAGCTAGGTTTATGTATAACAACTTAGGCTAAGGATAAGCCTAAAACAGGAACATTACAAAATGTCAGCAATAGAATCTGTAGAAGAGCTTTAAAACCAATTTAAAGTTGTGTACAAAGGACATAGCCAAGTACTAAATGGCTTACACCTTCATTTTGCACACTTCAATTTAATCGTTTCTTTTTTCGTACTAGCATGAACAGTCTTAGCACGAAATAAAACTGTTCTTCAAAAATATGTTAAGTAAGTTGAAGCATTTGTTTTCCACTTCCCATTGAAGTAATACCATAAATACTTTTATACCCCTTTTTAAAACCACCAACGCCTTTTATCGAACTCATTTATGTTAAAATTTTCTAGGCTTTTCTTCTTGTTTGATATTTCTTCCTTATCTCTGAAACTTGAAAAATGCAACTTGCTTCAAACAATGTACCAGTAGCAATTAAACTCGTCTATTAATATTGTTTTCACAGTCGTTTTTTTATTTTGAACTTGTAGAAACGGCATGCGGTTCCAAGTCCAAAAGCCGATTCCGATTCTTGGAATACCAAACGACAAGATTAATTACAACTTCATTTTCCAGTTTAAGTTGGCACAGAGCTTCGAGTAAACGTTGGAGATGTGTATTGTGTATATCCAGATCAATAACCTTAAAGTATTTTTCTCATAAAACGTAAACCATTGCCATTACCACCATTATTAGCCCAAAGAGTTGATATTGCTACCGACTTCAAAAGTGAAGTTTACAATTAAAAAAAAAAAAACACAGCAACAACAAATACAGGCAAAAAAAAAATTAACAACAAAGCACTCGCATGGAAAATGAAAGTAATTCCCTCGCGGAAAGTGTATTATGCCAGCCATGCCAGAGATAGCAGATTTGTTGTGTTAAGTTTTGTTAACTTAAACGCAGAACAGTGGATCGATTGGCCTCACAAATTTGGAAGAATTTAGGAAACTTCCCATCTGATCTAAAAGGATAGCACAGATCTGTTGATAAAAACCATCGGCTGTAATTTCGAAAGGCAGCATCAAACAAAAAAAGGAAAGAAGGACAGCGGGACAGATTAAAAATTAAAGAGCTATACGATAGGCAAATAAAGAATACAGGAATCTAAGCTGAGGATTTTTGTTTTAGAAAAAAAAATGCAGTAGAAAACACTTAGATTTAAGCCAAGAAGAAGCTGCCAAACATTCCGCAAAGCTTCCCACTGTGCATCCGAGAAGTCTTACGAAGACGTCTTTTTGCTGTTCCATAATTTTAGCAACAGGCTGCATGAGATAATATTTATTTATTTTCGTTAGTCTAAGTCAGTTTTAGCAAAAGGTGGCAATTAACGTGCACCACACTTGGTTGATGATGAATGGCCTTATTACAGAAAACAAAGAAGTCAAATGATATTCTCCTCCTCGAGTCGTATCGTTTATATTTTATCAGAAAATCATACACAAACTGTTGATACAATTTTTTCACATATTTTAATCACATTTGTAATTCGTGCGAATGAAATGAATTTTGAAATGTCAATTATTATTATTACTGAGCCAACTGTCAATTCATTAAGTCCATGTGCATATTGCCCTGACAATAGCCTCTGGCAGTGCTTTTCAAACAAATAATTGCACGCCTGACAACGTATCGATCAATAAACAAAGTGATCTGTTGGAGCGCGTCTGCTGCTTTGCAAATACCTACATAATCGGAAAGTTAACGATATCACAATCACAATCGATGAGCTTCCGATGCATGTTTGGGTGTTGGTTAATTGTTGGCAATTCAAATAATTTCAAACAATTAACGGGATCTGATATTGATATTTAATTTGAATGAAAAATGAGCCAACGAAAAATTTTATTTTTTTTTTTAACTGAAAGCAGTTGTTACAGTTAAAGCTAGTTGAGTGCTTTTGATTTTGAGCGCCGCGCTCACTTGTTATATCGATATTCGATGAATTGATAAAAATCGAACGATGCGTATTGAATACGAGAGGATGTTTATTTTGCTTTTTGGGCATTGATTTTGTGGGCTTGTCAAATTATATTGTTATTGACCATCTGGTCGATAAGGAGCGGAATGTGACAGGAGTTGTGATGAGTTTTTGACAGCTCGATGATAGTGGCGTTGATGGTGTATTGATAAATTTCACCAATCAAAATATTATTCATTGCAATTTAGGACTTGTATTGCATGTTAAATATTTGAAACAAACAAAAAAATATGAATTCAGGAATCTGTCTCACGTTCTTGCTCGTGGTAGTGCAAATGCACACAAAACGCAATTTGATAATTATCGTATTTTTTCTTTAATTTATACTAAATGAACCCAATTAACACTTTCCTAACGAGCTATGCGAAATTAAGAAGAAAATACCAAAGCACTTTCTTTCATTTCTTTCGGTAAATCTGTAGAAGAAAATTCAAATGGATATATTTTTTGTTCAATGCTGAATCACAGAACCGTGGCCACTCACAACCGCAATCTACACTTAAAATTAGGAGAAAATATACAAAAAAATACTATCAGCAAACCAACTGCAACTACTTCACCATTTTTTTTTTTTTTATCATAGGCATGAATTAAAAGCATATAAGTCAGGTTGAGCAAAAAGTCCAACTAATCATCATCAGAAGCATAATATAGGTCCATGGGGTCGTTTAATCCATATCCTACCTCATTAAGTCAGTTCGAATCTACCAACAGATCAGTTTGCGCTGAGTGTCAGTTAATGTCCGATGAAATGTAGGAAGCAATTATGAATCTTCTTCCTTCTTCGAGTGTGTGGAATTCGAGAAACCAACCAACTAGCCGGCATGGCTCTGTCGAATTGCTGGTTTAAAAATTGGGTGCTGCTAATGGCACTTTATTGTTAACTCAATTTGTGTATGAATAAATTATAGGAAATTCCCTACACGCCTTTTAGGTTTGGTTCAGTAAATATACAGTGTTGTGTAACCTAATTTTAATGAGGATTTCATTTGATCACAACGAGGAATTGAAATGGAGTTTTCGTGGAAGCGGCATACTTTTTTGGTCTGTTAGATTCAAAAGATTTATTATAATTTGTTTCAGGAAAGGTAAGAAGCTCTCGATTGAGGTTTGTTTCCTATTCACAGCAACATTTTAAATGTAAGCTCAAAATTAGAATTTCCATGAAGCCATGCAGTGAACGAAATGTAGGATGGAAACAGTGGTTTTGTATCGGTTTTGTTTTAATCGCCTTCGGAGATTTGAAGAATTTAATACAAAAATGATTACCCATTTACTAGAAAAGGACAACTTGAGATTGTAGAATCGAAAATAGTGTTGAAAACACAGCAGAAGGAAATGCCAGGACGACTTGCAGGAAAATAATAATGCTAACCCTTCTTTTTAGGTTAGGTTTCATACTTGGAGGCCAATTGTTCCATTGTAAAGATGATGCTAAACCTGCTGGTTAGCATAGGCTGGTTCGTTTACGAATTTCTTCATATTTGCCACTAAGATCTGCGCTAGCGCATTGTCCAGTTCCTCAACAAACCTGTTTCCTAGGTATCGGAGTCGATTTGTTTGGAGGATTGGGTAATCACAGAGCAGGTGTTTAATGATTTCTGTTTCCTCTTCATCCTGACAGCTCCTTCAGAAATCCGGTGCAAAAGCCCCCATTCTATTGGCCTCTGCACTAATGGGACAGTGATCTGTTAGTACACCTGACTGTTTACTCAACGATAAGATACACCCCGAGTTTCCTTTTCATTAATTCTATAGACCATAAACGTCTAGAGATACCACAATCGTTCCTAAATTTTAAGGAGTTATTGATCTGCTATTTTGTTCTTGTTCTATTTTCCTCTTGAAAAAGCCATTTGGCACGTGTGGTCCCCCAGCTAGATGGCTGCTAGTACTTCTATTTGCTTCTGACCTTTTCTTTGCCAGTTCTCCAGCTATTTCATTTCCTTCTATATTGGCATTGCTGTGTTGAACAAATGCTATTTAGCTTATTCCTAAAGACCGCCTTAGATCTTACTGTCTCACTGGTTAAAGTTTTGATAGCAGCATGGCTGTCATTGAAAAGTGTAATCTCCGAGTTTAGTTTTTCTCGGTACACCAGTTCTGCTGCTTTTTCAATAGCATAAATCCAGACTGAAACACTCTACAGTCATCCGAGAGTTTATATGCTTCTCTAATATTAAGAGATTGGCAAAACACCCCTGCTCCTGTTCCTTATTCTATAATTTTGACCCGTCAGTATAGAAGGGGATGCCCCGTTCACTGAAGAAGGAGTTAGGATCTCAACCCTGTCCTTCGAAAATAGAAAAAGTTCCTATTTAAATCTCCAAATGGTGGATTGTAATCAGTGCTCTTTTTTTGTTTGTCCTGAAACTGTGTAATATCTTTGAAAGATAGACCAATGTCCTCCAAAAGCCCAGTTCTTTTAACAGAAGTGCGCTTTTGGCTGCCGTGCATCTTATGAACTAGTCCAGGGCTAGAAGGCCTAGTATAATTCACCCTTCTTGTCACTCATAGACAAATGTCATGGTTTAAAAGAACGAAAATAGTTAAATTAAGGAAATGGGTGATGGAATTATTTTAATGAAAGGATTCTTAGGATGAAGAAATTCTTTTTTCTTGAATATTCTCTGGTTTCCACATGAGAGGAAACATAGTAAGCAAAGATAAAACCTTGTTTGTCGCATAGTGCTCGGAAATCCTTTGAAGTGGAAGGCCGAACTCCTTAACAACAAAAAATGAAGGCAAACACATTGCTTTTCGCGAATAAAGATGCCCTTACAATGACGGTCATTGGGAGTCAGCTGCTTACCAAACAGATTGGGTTGAAACTTCGTCTATATCTCTAAATGATAGAGTATCATATCATAGCTTCTGGCCTTTCTAGGTACATTTTGATTCCAAAGACTCAAAATCCTCTTTCACGAACTAATACCCAATTTCATCCAACTCTCTTCAATTCCTTCTGAATCTGACCCACTCTTTCCAGCATCAAGGTTGTAACATCACATCACCATTTATGCCTCCAACCGTCAGATAAATTATGACTATTATTTAATACCGCACTTATCTCATTTCTCATCCATAACACCTTCTTCTTCCCCAACTGCCTCCAAAACGTACTACCCGGTACATCATCGCATCGATCATGTTTCATGTACCTATACCTCACTCAAACGCAAGTCATTACCCCAACCACCACCCAACCTCTACCACAATCAAGACGTGCGATGGCTCTGCGAAAACCTTGCCAGAAACAAACAAACTAGAGGAAATTTTCTTTTTTTTTTGTGTCTATCGTTGTTTTGAAACTGGACACACGTCAAGACAACTCAAAACGGAATCATCAGCAATGAAAACAAAAGCAATAGATACAACAACTACAATCAAGGTGGAAAATCTCATTTTTGCCGCACTTAACATTGTATCTCATCCCCATAGCGTCATCGGTTTTCTATCTTTTGCATTTATTTTTGCTGGCACCAATGCAACAACCATAACTGCACGTACGAACGTACTTGTCGTCGTTGTTGTTGTTGTTTTTGAATTGTTGCTAAAGTTGCAGTTGCAGCGCTAGAAAAGACGAAGAAGAAGGGAGATGCAATTATTCTTCTGTTCCTCTCTGTGGTGTTGGCCTTATAGTATCGAACAGATATTTCTCACCCTGGTGGTCGTTTTATGTACTTTCTTATAAAAGGTTGATCATGGACACGAAACGATAACAATTCATGTTTGGATACTGCTAAGCCATGTTCATCAAAATCAAATATTTTCTTATTCTTCAATTGATTGTAAGTGTTTTGTGTATTTCGAGTGGATTGTTTTTTTGAAAAATTTAAATTTGAACGGAAAACAACAACAATGTGGCAAAAAAAAATACAAGTGCAAGTGCAAGTGATAGCGCAATGATCTCGTCCGTCACACACGAGAGAGAGAGTGAAAGTCAATTATATTGTTTCTGTGGATGGACTATTAATGCTGACCACATAGCCTAAGGATTATAAATTCATAAAAATTAAATACAAGTCATTTCGAAAAGAGAAATGTGTGTGGGCGAGTGAGAGAGTGAATTGATAATTACATTTTGTGTCAAGAGAGAACAAGAAAGACTTTCGATTGAAGGTGCTTTTGAGAACCCGAAGTGACCTCAACTAACGGTGTTGATCCTTGTTTTTAAACTGACAAATTTCGGTTGAAGAATCCTGATTTTGACTTTGAACAGAGTTTTAAATTGAAATATTTTGTTCGGACAAATTTGAAACATTACTGTTCTCGGAAAATTCAGGAATATTTCCTTTTAGACAGCAATAGGGGGAGTCACACCGTCTCTCGTCACGGCAAGTTGAAACAAGGCTCAAATTGACTGTTTTTTTCATTTGATTCAATTCTAATTTTTAATGTGATTCAGTTCTCTAATTTTGATGCTTGCAAAATCTTCCACCTTCGTATTTTCCAAGCTGTCCAGTGCAAGTACTAAGTATGGTCTAGTAAAGTACTTACAAGTTCTCGAAAGTAAAACTACTTAACCAACACTTTTAAGTAAGAGAGATAACCCGGTTAAAAAATACTTGCAAGAAGGTACTTACCAAGAAGTTAAATTAAATTCAAGTTTTAAGAACTTGATATTTTCTACTTGCACCCATTAAGTATTGGTTTATTTCTACTTTAAGAACTAAAACGAACCAAATAGAAGGTCAGGTGCCAAGTATCTACGTGTACTTTTGACTTTAGAGTATGAAAATAAAATTTAAATAAATAAATCTAAAGTACTCAGACTCACCCAATAAAGCTTGTTGATGAAACCTATTTTTAGAGTTTTCATTACGTTCGAGCACAGGTTGTCAAAATCTGTAAAAAGAAAGAGAAAAAAGTCGAGTTAGGCGTTTTGTTAAAATCTACGTTTAACAATGATAGATACGGGTTTTCTATAAGTCGCTTAATTTTTACTTCAATTTTTCCTTGAACACCATTTCAACTGAAGAATTTTGATTTTTCAGCTCTTGCCATTGCTGGCAACAGCAAGCAATGCTCGGGCTAATAGACGTCGTCCTGGTGCCCGCACAGAATCATCAGCAATCGAAGAAGTAACCGAAAAAGCAGCTGGTCCCGACCAAATCGCAATGGCTAGTCGCACAGAATCCTCAAACCGATATGGAATGCAACAACAACAACAACAACAGCTACAACAATCATTCTCCGCAAATCAAGATCAAGAGACAGGTAACTCAATTGTTCAGCATAATTTTCATGGATTGCACTCAAAAATTCATGTTTCAGAAAACTACCCATACGAATTGAATCTAGTACGCCCGGAAAGCCAATTCCCAACCAATCCAGCCGGTGTGTCGCAATATAGCTTTGGCAATGAGGAACGCCCTATGGACGATGTTGAAACCGCTGAAGAATATGTCGCCAAGGCAATGCAAATGTACGGAAGTCGTCTCAAGGAGCCGATCAGAATAACTGCCGAGAACATGCCAACAACACAAAACAAGTATGATGTCTTTGAAACACCCGAGCCGGAAGCCCAAACTTCAGCCCCAGCAGCGATTTCAAGTCAATTTTTAGAGAAGGACCCCGTGACGCGTTCTTATGATGTTTATGACTACTCAACATACGAAACGGTCTCCGAACAGCAATATGAACCCAAGTACGAAACCAAATACCGTTACCAACCATCGAGTAATAACGCTGAGGCAGCTTATGTCGCTCCATCTGTGAGGGGACAATCGTCATCTTCATCGCCAGATAATGACCGTATTAAAGCCGCAGCTTCAAGTGAGATTCCAAAGGAGGAGATTCTGAAGCAGATTGAAAAGTCGGTAATCAAGTATATGAAGGAAATGGAAGCCGATGGCAAGATTGCTGCTCCACCGTCTGAACCAAAGGCAAACTACTTGAAGTATCAACAAGCAGCCGAGAGCTCGCAGCGGGTTCAAGCATCATCGACTCCGAAACCAAAACAATCAAGCTTCAAATATACGTCGTCAAGCAACCGGAATCAGAGCCCAAAAGCCGAACGAAAACCAAGTCAGTCGAGCTCTGAGGAGACCTATTCGAGTAACCTACATCAAGAGCTCTCAGAAAGCCTAGCTCCAAATGTCGAATTCATTTATAAAATCAAGGCACGAGCTCCCCTTCAATCAATGCAAACCTCAAGGCCATCATCGTACTCATCGAAAATACCAGTCGAGACCTTTGATCACTCAGCTGCACTGAAGAACATGGAAGAATTCGACCTATCCCATGTAGTTCAGGAAGAACGTGTTGCTGCATCAAAACCCAAACTCTTCTTCAATTCGGACATTTACCAAGACATAAACTCACTGCCCTACAAGCCCGAAAAAGTCTCCATCTCAAGACCCCATAAGATCGTCAAGGAACATCCCGACTACAAAGGCTACTCTCTTTATACCGAAGCAAAGACCGAAGATGACTCCGAAGATTCTGGCTATCCAATTATGAATCCCTATCAATTTGTTTTCAAAAAGGAACCATCATCGTCTTCCCTAGTCGGACAATCGTCGAACTGGGAGAACTCCCATAATCGGCCATATCCATCAGGTCCCCAGAAACCCCAATTGGAATTTGACACTTATTCGCCAAAATTCAACAACAACCCCGAAGGCTATGGCTATCAACATCAGCACGGTCCAAGTCACAAATTCTCTGGACGTCATTCGGCCAAACGTGGCAAGCGTGGTGGACCTCATCCACATGGAAAGAAGGGTGCTCGTGGTGGAAGCTCATCAACCAAAGATGTTGAAGCTAATGTGGCTTTGAGGCCACCACCAAAGCTATAAATCAATGCGTGCGCTGATTTGATTGGTTCTTAATTCAAGAATTTTGTCTTGCAAGATTTATTTATTTCTTAAAAATTAAGCTTTTGTATAAAACACGAATTTATTTGTTTTTATATTTTATTTATTTAAATTAACAATTTAAAAGTAAGTTCTTGAAAGTTCTAATAAAAAAAATACACTTTCGGTAATATTTTCATAAATCACTTCTTTTTTTAAAAATTATTCGTGTTCAAAAACATATTATTGAATGGAACATACGTTTTAAAAGTTTGTAAAGCATGAAAACATGCCTGCCAAAGAAATGAACGTTAAAATCATCCTTGTGACAGAGAGTCGTATAGAAGTGGCAACATCGAAGAATATTATCGTTACGATCAGCAGTTTCTCAGGATAGTCACCGCCTGATTTGCTTATTAACTTACTTTACCTGCTCCCAATCCATGAAGAATCTCAGCCTGAGCACTGCAACCTTTCATCGGGAACGGATCCTGGCATGCACTCTCCAGTCGCCAATACCAAGCGCTCTGGCATTCGCAGTCACTTGGTCCTTGTACCATAGGTTCGGTCCTCCTTGTCGTTGTCTTCCATTCGATCGATGTGGCTGAGCCAATGTAATCGTCTTTTCTTGGCTTTCCGGGCTACATCCACATCTTGGTACAGCTTGTACAGTTCACGACTGAACCTTCTTCTGTTTTCGCCATCTTATGCGACATACGGGATCGAAAATCCGTCGAAGAATTTAAAGTGTCCAATATCAATTTCCCTTTTTTATTTATCGTCCAACATTCGGCGACGTAGTAGGACTGGTTAAATCAAAATTGTGTGTAGCACTGTAGCAGGTACTTTGTGAGGAGCTTCGAACCCAGTTGTTTTGCCAAACAGAAGTAGCAGCAAACCGCTAGGGTAATTCTTCGTCGGATCTCCACTAAGATGTCGTTTGTGGAATTGATGTTTGCTCTAAGGTAGGTAAACTCCTTATCTAATTACCTCGAAGTTGCAACTACCAACAGTGAACTGTTTGTCCTGAGCGGTGGCCAGATTTTTTGTTTGTTGATAGCATAAACTTTGTTTTGTCCTCATTCACTTCAAGACTAACGAGCTTTGCCTGTTCTTTAATCGCTGTGAAGGCCTCACGAACAGCTGTCTGGAAGCGACCAGTCATATCTATTTCGTCCACATAGCCTAGAAGCTGGATGGATTTGTTGAAGATAGTGTTTCCCGTACTCACATCAGCCTTGTGCACTATCCGTTAATGGTCTATGTTGAAGAAATCACATGACAGCGCATCTCCTTGTCTAAACCCTGCTCATGTTTAAAACAACTCGGATGAGCTAAATCCATTCACACACTTTATTGCTTAGCGTCATACGGCACAGCTGGATCAGTTTTTTTCGGGATCCTGAATTCAGACATTTCCATTATAAGCTCGTGGCGGTGGATACTATCATAAGCAGCTTTGAAGTCGATGAAAAGATAGTGGGTTTCGACTTGAAATTCGTTAGTCTTTTCCAGGATTTGCCTCAGTGTGAATATTTGGTCTATCGTTGTCCTGCCTGGCCTAAAGTCATACTGCTACGTGTCGATTATTGTGTTGCAGAAAGTTTTATGACTGATTTAGTCACTCGTAACGTAATAGGCAAATGTGACGCAGTTTACACCAAGCTGCACCTTCTATAATGACGTAGAAGGGAAATCTGGTCATCGAAATAAAAGTCTTAGTCAACTTACTAAGAAAAGAAGGCTACACCAAATGACAATCTCGTCCTACAGTCACAAAGCATTGAGGGAGTCAAAAAGGCTATCACCGGCTAGAGCACAACAAAACCGATGACTCAACACTCGAATTCAGAACCCCCAATAAACTGTTAAGACTATGTGACTCCGTAACTTTGGAACATCTAAAAGAGAACTATGGTCATCAAGTCCACCAATAATTAGATTCTGAAGACTACATCGACTTCTTTGGAAGGAACCCACAAGCAGGATAAACCATGGAAGCAAAAACTCTGGGGCTATACACATATTTTACGGAAAACTTTGATTAAAGAAGAACATCTATTAAATTGGAGGAGCATAGGTTCGAAGTAGAGCCATAGTTCTATTACCTTGGTTGAGTAGTAGCAGCTGCTCGAAACCAACAGGATCGAATTAAGTCTTTCAAGACTCTTTAAATCACAAATTTCGCAATTATTTCCAAACTGTTGTTGTATAAGCCGATAGTCTTGCCAGTACTCACTTATACAGATTCGAGTCTTGAGAAAAATCTCGTTTGACCCGTAAGTGAGGAAGGGCGATTCTGGAGACGATCATGAGATATGTCAAATTTTTCCACAAAACAGACATATTGACAAAAGTTATGCTTGGAAGACTCCTTCGGTGGGTTGGACACCTATTTCGTATGAGGGAAGAGGAACCGGCCAGGTACAATTAATGGCAGAAGCAAACGTAGCTGAACACATTTTCTGGAAGAATGGCGTTTACCAGGACGTTTAAAACATTGGGGGGATGCGAAGCTGAATGTCGTCAGCCAACGACTGGGATATTAGGGAAGAACTTGCTGAACTGGTTTCTGCACAACTTCGTCACCTTTGCTTCCCTTTTTGTCCACCAATCATCTCACTTTAATTCCTTATTTCCATCCTTTTTATTGTTTCACAAAAAAAAAAAACATTTTATTAATCTATAGTTTGAGAAAAACCTCGCAGTATTCTTAATCCTAAATTATAATCGAAAAAAAAATTTGGTTCCTTGTCACTCTTGCAGTCCTCTATGAAGACTCAAAACAACCCTCTAGCCTCTTATTCATGATGATAGTGCTCGTAATGTTCCAAATGCGGCTCCTCTTCATAATGTCCATGTTCCTCCAAATGCGACTCACTGTGATTCTCCAATACCAATCCATGATTGTGACTCTTCTCAGTTTCCGGATGTAAAATCTTTAATTTCTGCTTACTGCCACCGATCTCGACCGGATTCTTCACCAAGTGCTGGTCTTCCTTCTTAATGTATACCGGAACAGCATGATAATGATGGAATTTCACACTTTGATGTGATGTTGCCGCATGTTTATGATCGACCTCTTGATGGTGTTCAGTTTCCTCAATCGATGGCTCGTTATAGTGTTCGTATTCCTCGTGTTCGTATTCATGCTCGTGAATTTTCAGGCCAACAGCCAGACTCAGGATCGAGCAAAGGAGCTAAAAAGTAAATATTAAAAACGATCGTCCATAGGGGGTCACTTCCTTACGACCACTTACGATTAATTTGAACATGACGCACTTCGTTTAGGTTGATTTCTCTTTTTTTTTCAGTAAATTTAACTGGCGACGATCCAGAGACTCTTTTACTCGTGTGTACTCTTGAAAACGAATTGCCACCGAATGTATTTGAATTAGGATACTAGATTCGATTTATACCAGCCAACCCCACTTTTCAACTCGCACAAGTTTTCGTAGCTCGTCTAAGCTCCTGCTTAAGCCACCATGTAGCCGAGTTTTTTTTTTCGTGTATGAAAGTCAGTGCTTCTTTTGATTTTCTTGGTTACGTCGACTTCAAACCGGTGGAACAATAAAAACCGAGCGAGCATTAGATATATGGAGATAGACACAAAGATGTCTTGTTTGGCTTTCGGCAGATATCCAAGCGATAGAAGGAGATATCGATGAAGTACAAGGTAATTTTACATCGCAACGCAGCAGGCAGGTGAAAAAAAAAATAAAGAAAAACGAGATTCCTCTTTTTTTTATGTGCGAGTCAGTGTCTAGTTGAGGCTAGAGTGTCTTGGTTGTTATGCGACGACGATGATGATGAACTTTGCAGTGGAATTGATCTATTATTTCTGTCATTTTGGCACAGACGCAAGAAAAATGGTGCAGTCGTCATTCTTCAGCGAGTGTGTTGGAGAGATCTTCTCTATTATCCATGCATATAAAAACTAGCAGACAAAAGGAAGAAAGTCTGTAGGAGACTCACTGAGACGATGCATGTTGATAGATGCGATATTGTTGGTTGGAAGTGGAAGTGGAAGTTGAAGTTGAGGTTGAAGAGGTCTTCGATTAGAGCTAATCAATAAACGCTTGACACCGAACGGACAAGGCATAATTCATAATTTTTTAAGACAGGTGAAGAAATGCGAGTTGATGTCTTTATTTAGATAAACTTTGCGGCTGGTAAAGAGGTGGTAATTTGCAAAAATTTAGTGTTTATTTTGGGTTTTCCATGAACTGGGAAGTTTTTTCGAAGCAGTTGATTAGACAGGGGTTATTAAGAGTTTTACGAAAAATTGAATAGCGGAAGGATGCTTTACTTATAGAAGTCAGGGTTTCTAAGATTAATATTTTTTCCACATGGTTCTATAACTCGTTATCGATTGCATCAAAGCAATTAAAACTTTTTTGGATTATTAAACAGAATTAAGCAGTTGGCATCCGATATGAGCAGGTATGTTCGTCACAGTTTTCGTTTTTATATCATGAGATAAGTCTTTGGCAATGCAAATATTATGCACGCAAATATATACTTAAATGCACTAAACCAATGCACGTTTAAGATAAGCTTCGACTGCAATAATATCACAGTTATTTTCGGTACGTTTGTTTTTTCGTAATCTTAACTCAGGCCACCAATGCATACCAATTCATACTAGCAAGGCAATCGATTGATATTTGGGTTTTTTTTATGAGTTTTTTAAATACATAATAGGGAGTTTCCTTGTTTTTCTATATCACGATTGCTGGCGGTGGCATTCTTGAAAAATAAAAATATGTACATACATATAGGTATATGAGGACGAAAACCATCTTATATGCCTTGGAACAAGCGTTTCAAGCCAAATTAAGGTAACAGAGCTTGCGAGCAACACGGTGTGTATTGTTCAGCCTTTTACCTCGAAGAAGAAGACTCGAACTGCATTCCTGCTTTACGGTTCCTCTAGTTCCACTACCTTATTTTTTTTATACCTCACTATAAGGTACCAATTGACCTGGGAGCTAGGTTTGACGGGATGCTAACAACGAAACTGACTCGTTTCTGTAGAGAGTATCCCCATGGTCAACAGGTCGGAGTGGAGCCACAAGCAAAACCCTACAAAGTGGGGTGTTCCCACCAAGTAAAATCCACCAACCAGATAAGACGGAATTGGAAAAGCCTTTAAGATGAGGTCAACGATAGAGTTTACCAATTTTAGTTTGGATGAACTATTTTTCGAACCATTTCGACCTAGAATCTATAAGAACCTGGCCTTCAAGTTTGGCGCCTCTTGTACAGTCGGGTAAACGCTTAGACCAAGAGTAGGATATACGAGAGCTAGCGGTGACTTGAATCAGAATGATTTGTCTTTGGGATTGATTTCCCTTATTTTTGGGAACAAATACTTATGACAATCAAAAGATCGTATGAAAACCTCGTCAACGCTCTTTAAAGATTTCTTCTAGAAAAAACCACCAAGTGCAAGCTATGAAGGATAACCTAAAAGCCAAGCCAACGTTTGTCAGATGAATCTAAAACATTATTTAAGCCACTTGAACACCGCCGTTTTAGTCTGTATATGTCACAAGTATAGGTTTATGTTTGTTGTCGTTTAGATCTATCAATTTTGCATGAAAACAAACGATGATTTGCATAAAGAAATGAAAGTCTCTAGTTCGTAGATCTTTGAACCTATGACATTAATCTTTTTGGTCTATACTGCCAATTAAAAATTGAATATTAAAATGTCAATTGTGACTTCATAATAACTTTTCCCATAAAAGGTTTTATTTTTATTTTGATACTTTTGAATCGCAACACAAAATATCGATTGAATCAACAATCAGGAGCGGACTTATTAAGTAAAACAAAAAATAAAGCAGAAAACATCGAGAAGACAAACATTTTACAGTGAAATATGGACTTTGCGTTTAATGATAAGAAATAAATTATTCGACACATGTACCTATCAAAAAATGTCTTACAATCGTTTTGTTAAAGTTCAATTGAATATTGCCCAGGCAGAAGTAGGTATAGGTTTTCTTTAAAAATCATATCGTCCTAGAGAACAAAGTCATTAGGTTTGTTCGATGTGCGCTCTGGGTTGCTCTATGGCGCTTGGATTTCGCTCTTTTTTCGCCCCGGTGCTTAATTCCACCGTGTTCGATGTGTATTCAGTGTTCGCACAGGGAGCGCTCTGAATCACCCCCAGTTTTTTTCGGGACGAGAAATTCGGAGCTGTTCGAATCAGCTGTTGCTATACAACAAAGAGAAAAAAAAAAACAGAGCACTACTAAAGCGTTCGATGTGAAACCAAATTAAGAGCTCCGTTCACAGTATGACAAGCCCCGGACCGCCCCGGGGCTGGTTTCATCGAACAAACTTATTATATCTGCTTTTTTTAAGTAACCAGGCCCCTTTCCACCATGGGCCACTCTCGTAGATTGCCTCTAATTCCGATTCCCACAACTCAACGCACTGCCAAGCAAATTGAAAACAAAAAATCATAAAATTGTGTGTTGTTCCAGCTTTTTCAATGGTCCATATTTATCACAAGCCATCGATATCAACCACTCACATCGCCACTGGCCACAGTTACTGCGCGCCTGTCCACAACAGCACTAAGAGCCACCAATCTTCGTCTTCCGTTTGTTGGCTACGATCAATTTATGTGCAATTTCCCTCAAATCAGTTTTGCTCTGAACTCAATGCAGGAGCCTTCATTTGTTAGATAACTAACTAACTACAGCCCCGCAGTTCGTTGTCTTCGAACATGGAAAACACTGTGCAGGAAGGATCAGTATACAATTTTATTTACTCACCGAATCTAAATCAATAGGTTAGTAATAACAAGCACGCTATCATCGCCACTCTAGACGAGCAAAGAGCGAGGGTTTTGTGTTTGCTGTCCATACGGAGACTTCCGTCATTCAAGTTATAAAATATTACATCCTTGATGTTTGCCTGTCTTGTCTATGGCTAATTCAATTTAAATGTGGATAAAAACGATTTAATTATATTGAAATTATTCTATATGTACTCGATTTGATGTATAGTATCGCTATCGACTGACGACCACAAACACAAGCTTTCCGTACGTCCGTGTGAGCCGCGTTTCGTTTGGTTATCAGGCATTAAGTTCGATATGCGATTTAATCAACCGAATGTGTTATTACAAAACATAACACTTACTTTTTTTTAATAGCACTCAATCCACTTAAAATAGTTAGAAAATTGCAGTTTCAAAAGTTAGATAACTTATTAATGGATAATTTTTGGAAGAAATTATTAGACAGTATGTTGGCTAACATAATTTTGATCGACTATGAAAGTCCATATAAGTGATTGAGTGAGCAAAGTGCTTTAAAAAGGGTCAGGCTTTAGAGATCTAATGTTGGAGCCGCATTTGGAAATGTGTAATTCAGGTTAAAGATTGAACAAGTTATACAACTTTCGCTCAAGAAACCACAAATATGGAGGAACAACATTATAATCTAGTGCCTTGTCCAGACCTTGAACTCAGCTTCAAGCTCTTCCTTCTTTGGGTGGAAGTTGCATTTACAAACTGATAAAATATGGTCAGGCAACATTTAAACGCAAAAAACGCACTCAATGTGTTCTCCAATGCGTAAAGATATTTAATTGATGCGAATAAATCAGTTTAATCGAAATACGTCAATTTCTTTTTTTATTCATTAACGAGTTTTGTTTTCTTGTTGTTGTTGTTTTTTTTAAGTCAGGCTTTCAAAAACGATTTAAAGCTGTTTTAATCGTATGTGGTGGTTGCAATGGTAATGAATAATTAAATCCAAATCTTGTTTTGGTTAAAAAATATTTTATAAGCTGTTTGAAGATGAACGATGAGCTATTTGTTGGAGTTCAACGCACTTGAATTTTATTTCATGCTATGAAATAAATAAAATCATGTTGGCGATACCTTTGTGGATGTAAGTTTGAGATTCGACATGAAGCAAATTTGACTAAATATGCCCACCCAAAGTTCTACATAATTATGTACTTTGAAATACAATCGTCCTTAAAAAAAAAAAAAAAAAAGAAGTTCGAGTATTCTTTTTGGTTACTCAAAAACACATATTTGCATTCAATTTGTTTAAAGGTAGGTACTAGGTAGGTAGAAATGGTTGTCCTACTTACGCGTAGGACACAATAAGCGCTGAGTGCGCCGTTTTGATACCATACCTCATGAGATTCTAAAAAGATTTGGATGGGTTAGGAAGGATCTATATTTCGGACGTACAATCCTATACATAATGCAGTATTAACCTCCCTGGACTACGGCCTATTGCCTCATACGCATCTGTTATAAGTGGGCGCTAACCATTTGTGTTATTGGGGTATGAGATCATGTCTGTGATTTTGAATTCTGAGAGTTCCTCAATACCGATGAAAAATTCTTTACCTAAGTGGAGTGCTCTTTTCCTAGCCAAGGCCAGGCAATGGCAGAGAAAGTGTGGGACCGTTTCCTTTGCATTCTGATTCTCAAAGCTACGACAGAAAGTGTTATGTGGTATACCCCCCTACAGGCCAATGGCCTGTGCAGGTAGTGACAATCTTGGCTATCTCATGCCTTGGTTTGGAAATTAAATTGATTAATTTTTGTTTATTATAGGCGGGCCAGATTTGCCTAGATATAACGCAACTCGTTAAACTATTCCACCTATGATTTGCTTCTGTTGTGTATTTGGTCAGGATATAGCCCATCACAACTCCAAGAAGAGCATATACTCTTACTGCCAATGACTTGTGAAGATCTGATCTTTGCCTAGCTAGCTCATCTGCCTTCTCATTTCCCTCATAGCCAGTATCCAGATTAGTGACGCTCGAACCGTGTTCTTTGAGGGCCTCTTTGCATTGCTGAACCAATTTAGAGGATGATTAAGCTGAATCAATAGCTTTAATAGCTGCCTGACTGTCTATTAGTATAGCTACATTTTGGTTCTGTCGGATATATCTTGACTGGAACAAGACTCTAAACTTCTTTGAGGTGTTTAGGATAGGGATGCAGTAATCGGTGATTGTAGATAGGATGTCTGAGGTATCAGGCTGGTTTGGTTGCAGTGCCCGTATAATCTGGTTTTCCAGCAGCCTATTTCTTTGAATTTGTTTTAAACAATTTTTCCGGATTTTTATTATTGATCGACTTTTGAACAGGACGAAATGCTTAAAGACCTGCGTCAGCCAGAAGAAGACGAGTGTGTGCTGAGAGACCGCCCAAACCTAAACCTAAATGGACATGTTACTACATTGTCTCCATCTCCGCCCACGACCGGGCGCTTTCTGGATAGATCAACAACAGACCAAACATGCAAAATAATAGAAAATATCAACAAATTTCAAGTCAAAACCCATATTCAATTCAGAGCTCCATAATTATGATGATATTTATTACCAAGGGCTTCTGATGGAGATGCCTGAATTAGGGATCTCGAAAGAAATGATGCAACTGTGCTGTATGGTACAATGAAAACAGAAACAGCTGATCGGATTTGTTTCAAACCTGCGCAGGAATCCGATAAGGAGATCCACTGGTATGTGATCTCTTCAAAATATAATTGTAGCACATAATGCGTAGGGCAGTTGTCAACGCTTAAAACAATACGTTCGTTCGATGTAACCAACCCCGGGCGCTTCGGTGCCTGTCACTACCCCGAACGGAGCTGTCAAAAACTGAAATATTTGTCTGGGTTTGGTTTACATTGAACGCGGTGAAAATGCATCGGGCGAAAATAGAGCAACATCGAACAGCTCAGTGCGAAATCAAAGCGCCACAGAGCGCACATCGAACAAACCAATATCTTCAGCAAATAGAACCTAAATATTAGGCGCGTTCAGTTTGGTCTTGCAGAGTCTATCTAAGATAGCTTATCCAACTCGTTTTTCATGAAGGAGTTCGATAGCTAAATTTTGATACCTGTAAAGTGTGAAAACAAGAGTACAAAAATCAGCATTTTACGAATTCGGACTTCGAATGACATTAGGCCAGTTCCACCCATTGTATATGGACTCAGGTAGTAGTATCAAGAATGGTGTTTTCGATATTTTGTGCTACATCAAACCCAAAAAAAAAAATCCCTATTCTAAACTTATGTAAAAAAAAACCGCACTGTGCCAGGTCTCAAGATGGCACCACAATCGATTGCTAGGTCGCAGGCACTAGCTAGATAGAAATACAATGGTTCCACCTAACAACATCTCACTGAGATCTCAATGTCATTTTGACTGAGGCAAAATCATTTGGTGGAACAAAATTCTCAGTTTTCATTAAGATAAAATGGTTGCCTTACAAATTGTTACTGTGCATATGTCAGTCACGTCAAAATAGCTGAGTGAGAAATCGAATCCAAAAAATTTTCATCTCAGAAATCTCAGAAAAAAATCTCAATTCTCAGCTGAGATTTTTTGTTCCACCTAAAAAATCTCTGAGATCTCTGAGATCTCAGTGAGATGTTGTTAGGTGGAACTGGCCTATTGACAACGTCAGAACACGACTATTTACAAAAAAAAAAAATCAATTTAAAGGTAGTCAAGGAGTTTACCTGCTTCCGAAGAACCCTCAAAGAATTAAAATTATGGAAAAGCAAGTGAACCAAGTGTAGTACCCGTGGAGTTGTGGTTATGTTATGGGTGTTGGTTGTTACGCAGAACTTTGTGGGCTCGAAACCTAATCGTGCCCATATGGCTTAACGCGCTTCAGCTTCGACTTCGTCTACGTTGCGAAGAACCCGCTTCTATTTTTTTTTTTTTTTTTTAAGTGAACATTTTAAGTTGTCTAATGAGTTGACTATTGATTTCCCAACTATACTCTTTCATACCTAATATGCTATCTCCACTGACGCTAATCACTAGATTTAGTGAAGAGTAATTTAGCGGAAAATAAATCTCGACTTTTCTCAGATTTACTACTTTTTAACCGACCCTTAAGAGCTGAACAGAATGCATCGCCAGTCGCCCGGCGACTAATCTGACAGCTGTCAAAAATGAGAAATTTGTATGGCAGTCGCCCATTAGCAACACAATGCGTCGTTCGTCGCCGAACTAGTCGCCCAAAAGTTGAACTTTTTTCAACTTAGTCGCGCGACGAGTTTGACGTTTGTTTTTTTTTTTATATGTCGTGCAATTTATTTGTTGATTCAACTCAAGGAATTTTTACGGATATTAATTTTTTGTGTGGATAAGAATATACAGGAGTTTTCGTGGAATTAATTAGAAGTCACGAATTATTATGGAATATATCCGATACGCAAATTCATTGCATGCCCATGCACCAAACAAAATATATTCTCTTAATTTGAATGAATAAAAAAATGAAGAAAAAAATATTTAATAATGTTTTGTTTTGTTATCATGGGCATATTTGATAGCTCGTCGCGCGACTGCATTGTGTTCACAAATTTCTTCAGCGATTTGGATGGCGAATTTTTGACAGCTGTCAGATTAGTCGCCGGGCGACTGGCGACTGCATTCTGTTCAGCTCTTATGTGGGATTATTTACCCCGAATTCTGCCACACTGGTCTAATTTTTAACACATTCATCATCGAATGTCAAATTTACCAAACATAAGTTTTAACACTTTTAACCTATCGACACGGCTTGATGTCCAATTTTCTATAGTGGCAGCACTATCCATTACAAAGTTCTGGCACCACTTAACAAATAAAAAAATTGGCAACACCGAAGCTTCAAAGCTTCGATTTCAATTTTCAATGAAAATTGGCAGCACCGAAAACCGAATCCTCAACTTCGATTTCAATTTTCAAAGAAAATTTGCATTTTCATCATAAACTTGAAGGAAAATTGAGGAAAACATATCGTTGGGCGTTGAAAAACAAATATTAACAAAATTATTGAAGTCTCCACCCGCATAAATAAGAAAAATTGTTTAAGAACAAATTGCAGGCCAAGAGTGAACTTACTTTTGCTTGAACTTTTAGATTGCTTTTTCTTCTCCACGAAATAAATAAGCACTATTTTATGAGAAAACATAAACTAATTATGCACTTTATCACTTTTTTCTTTGAAACAAAACTCTAGAAACATTTAAAAACTAAAATTTAAAATAAAATACTTAGAACACAAACCGCCATTTAAACTCTCGAACACGAACTAACATGAAAATGAAAGTAACGGCGCGAAAAAGTACTACCACACCGAAACTCTTTCAATGCTACCAATTTTTCTTTCCAACAACTCCTGTCATTTGTCAAAAATTTACACTAGCCTACAAAACGAGCTTTCAATCAAAAATAAAAAAAAGGCAAGGAAAAAAACAGATTAGAACGAAGCAGTGGCCAAGGCAGAGGACGGAAATTATTTCTTTTATTCATTTTATATTTTTCAACTAAATTTTACACAAAATTATTTCATAGTGTTTTATGAATAAGCAAATTTACCAAAACTTAATCAATCATTTGTCTTCGGGAAAACCCGATAAAAAGTGAAACTATCCAATAAGAATATTCCGAAAAGAAAAATAAGCAAGAAAAACCTTCCTCTTACGACAGAGCGAATGAGCGATTCTTGGATTTTGGATTTTCCTTGAATCCCACTAATACATTGACCAAAACACAAAAAAAAAAAGTACGACGAAAATTTTGTGTATGTGCACATTAAATTTTTTGACATTTTGCTGAAGAAGAAGAAGGGAAGAAAAGTCGAATTTTTCCTTTCGTCACTAGAGAGTTTTTCTTCTTCATTCAGATTTCGGATTTTCTTCTGCGGTGAGGGAGAATTTTTCTTTTGGTGACTTGCTAGCAGACGACAAAAGTCGAGGAGAAGAAAAAATGAATACGGTTCAGGAAAATTGCTCAACAAAACCATCAAAGAAAAAGACGAAAAACAAACGAAAGCAATGCACCGAAAATGGAACTACTACTAGCAATAATGGCCATTTATCCCATTCAGCCCAAAACCAGCACCAGCATGTAGAGCAGACAGACAGACTTGGTGAGAAATTAAAGCAGACTCTTCATATCACCTCCGCCTCCGCCTCCTCCTCATCGACTGGTTCGGAAAAACAGCAACACAATGGAACTGACAAAAAACAGCAGTGCAAATCGGAATCCTTGACCAATGGAGGACGATTGTCGGTCTCCGAGAATGGCCATGACGAACCCAGATTGAATGGTGACTGTAATGATAGCAAAAGTAGTAGACTTCCTATAGAAAACAATAGCTGTCTGAGCAATGGACAGAAAGAACCTCACAATGATGTTGTCGAGGGTGAAAAAGCAAATGCTTCTGGTTTAAGCAACGGCAGCGTTCATCCTGGTAGCAGTAGAACTCCATCGCCATCAACAGAATCAAAATCACAACCACAACCAACTAAGAAGTCTGATCAGGGGGACAATGAAAAAGAGAAAGAGCAAGAACTTACACCGGTCGTCGCACAACCTGCCATCAACTTAGAGAATGTCCAAATCGAATACAAGGAATACGAATCCGAGTTACAGATGCACGTAAGTTACTTATTTTAGCCTTCTGCTGCTCTTTCATGTAAACTTTATAATTCTCCACCGTCTTAACAAGTCCATTGTTCTTGAGGCTCGATGATTATAACCAAATTGCTTGTGCCATTGCCTTTGTCATTCTGCAACAACCATATCTATTGTCATTCTCTTTGATTCTCTCTTCTTTTCAGGACATAATGCGCCTCATCCAAGCCGAACTCTCGGAACCCTATTCGATCTACACTTATCGGTACTTCATTTACAACTGGCCGAAGCTGTGCTTCCTGGCCGCTCATGGAAACGAGTATGTCGGCGCCATTGTCTGCAAGTTGGACATGCACATGAATGTAAAAAGGGGCTACATTGCAATGCTAGCAGTTCGACGTGAATACAGAAAACTCAAAATCGGTACAACACTCGTTCAAAAAGCCATTGAGGTAAGTCTTTCAAAGATTTGTCCCCAAAACAAACACTATCATTTTAATTTTTCGAATTTCCAGGCAATGTTAGCAGACAATGCAGACGAGGTTGTTCTAGAAACAGAGATGCGCAACATACCCGCACTGCGTCTCTATGAAAATTTAGGTTTTGTCCGTGACAAAAGACTATTTCGATACTATCTGAATGGTGTTGATGCTCTACGACTTAAATTGTGGTTCAGATGAGATTTTATTTAGGCCAAAATATAATTAAATTGAAATTTAAAATTAAAAGCAAACACTTAAATGGAAAATCCTAGACGAGCAATAAAACAAAAACAAATTAATGATTCATGAACAAACGGAACTTAATTTTTGAATGAAAGGAGGCGGTGGAACAGTTGTGGTTTTTTTCTTTAATAACTTTTGTGTTCGTCTCTGACTCTAATGATTAAGTTAAAAGATTTAAGCTTCCTTTTTATCAAAAGCCACTAAACAAATTTTCAATATTTAACACTGCGGTTCCAAAAAGAGTGTTTCATCATAGTTAGAATTCAAGAACCAAGGGGAAGTGGTTTTAAAGTTTCGAACATTTGTTATTGTGTGTTTTTTTTTTCTTTCAAGTGATAGGCTGCCACTGAAGGGAAAAGAAACAATTTTTGTGTATAAAAAAACAAAATAATAAGAAAATAATTAATAAATAGTTTTAATTTGTAAACACAATAAGTTTCCGTATCTGTACATCTCTACCAAAGTTCATTTGTCTAAGCTATCTGAGAGCTTTTATTTTTTTACTCTATTTTCTGTAAATTAGCAACCTTCTCTTTTTCTCTTTTTTTATGTAAAGTAACAAAATGAGACAAACATACCTACTGTAAGAAGAAAAACGTGCGAGGAACAAATCTTATTGACAATTAAAATGGAATAAATTACTAGACATAACAAAAATGTTTAATAAAAAATTAGGAAATCATTTTTGAATTGAAAAACCATATGGATACGCACTACGCATTAACATACATTATATTTATACATAAACTAAAAATTTTAAAATAAAAGAAAGTAATTTTATTTATACGCCGACTTAGTGTAATTTTGTTGTTTTCTTTTTTGTGTTTCATTAACGAGATAGAAAAAGAAAGTATGATTTTGTTTTTATTATTTGCATAATAGCCCAGGAGCCGCCATACAAGAAATTCCCGTCATCGCGCCCACACAATGCAACAGGTATGCGCGGCTTTTCCGGCTAACTAAATTCACGCCGGCCAAGAAAATCTTATTCGCCATCTTTTATTCCTCATTAAAAATTTTAGTGGGCACGATGACGGGAATTTCTTGTATGGGGGCTCCCCGCCTATAAAAAGTGAGTTTGGAATGAGCATGGAAGAGAGAAAAATAACAATAAATAACTAAATATATAAAATTAAAAAGAAATTTCATTATTCGTAAGCGTATTTTCTGTAACATATTAAAAAAAAATAATTAAAATTGAACACGAAAGAAGAATAATAAAAAAAGGAAAAAATTGAACAATAGAAGGACAAAAAAACCTTACTGTTTCTTTGTTTGTTTACAATTGTTTATTTTTTTCTCCAATGAAATGGTTCTTAAAGTTCACTTAAGACGTTGGACGACACTTACTTATAACTATCACTTTGGGTCTTGCGAATTAGAAAAGAGCTAAAGCGAAAATGTGAAAAAGGGAGATCCTCTAAACTGCGCCAACTACAGAGGAATCAGTCTACTTAACATCTCCTACAAGATCCTCTCTGCCATAATATGGAAACGTATGAAGCCTTTCGCCAACAATCTGATTGGTCCTTGCTAAGAAAGTCAACCATCGACCAAATTTTCACGTTGCGGCAGATCCCGGAAAAGACCTTTGAGCTCCAAATCGATACCCACCACCTTTTCATCGATTTTAAGGCCGCGTATGACAGCATCTACAGAGACGAACTTTATAAAGCTATGTCTAGGTTTGGCATCCCTACCAAGCTTGTTCGCTTATGCAAAATGACGATGGAGAACTCACGCTGCTCCATCAAGGTTGGCAATGAGCTTACGGAATCTTTCGACGTCAAAAAAGGATTCAGACAAGGCGATGCACTGTCGTGCGATTTCTTTAACATCGTTCTTGAGAAGATAGTGCAGAACTCCACCGTCAACACCAGAAGCACTATCTTCCAAAAATCTGTTCAAATCTGGAAGAACACAGCGTGATATCAATAGCGCCTTTGTGAGAATTGAGACAGAAGCGGCAAAAATGGGCTTAGCGGTAAATGAGGAAAAAACGAAGTATATGCTGCCATCGAGGAAGGACACCCAACAACGACCGACGGCTCGGATAGAACGTCACAATAGACGGGCAATAACACCAGCGCCGAGATCAGACGAAGAATAACTCTTGCTAATCGCTGGTTCTTTGGGCTAAAAAAGCAATGTACAACACCCTTATCATCCCACTCCTGCTTGGAGTCAACTGCAGCCTTTTAAGTTCTAGTCAAGTGTATTCCAAGATTGAGTCGGCCGTGTCTCCACGTTTGGGGTTGTGTGCCGGAATGAGACCCCCGGTCGCATAAAAAAACGTACATATGTAGTTCCCAAGTCCTCGATAAAGATGAATTTATTATGAGAATAAATACAAAGCGGAAGACCTAAACTGCTGAAAATCAGATATCGAAGAAATTCGATGGGACACCTCGAGCCTACAAAATAGAAATGCTGACACAATTACTTCGTCAGCTTCTACCGGGATCAAAATCAACATCTATGTATTTGAATGTGGGTTTGCAGTTGGGAATTTAATCACTGTAACAGTGTTAAGTTTTTGAACCTTGATGCGGTATATGGCTTGACCAAGTCTCTTCTCATCGATCGGTAAAGAATCACATTGAAAAAAACGGCACCCTGTACATACTAAGATTTTAGAAGTAAAAATAATTATTGTTTGCGATCTTTTTGTTGATTTAAAACCAATAGAAATGAAGCACATACCTTTTGAGGACGAAAACAGACACATTCTCCGCTTCTACGGCCAATTTTGCTACCTGGTGATCCAAATTTCAAAACTTCTCATTACATTTTTGGTTTCAATAAAACAAAATGAAAAAAAAAAAAATGAATCCTAACAAAGTAATTTATTTCAAACACTTTTTATCAATTTTTCTGTCCATTCTCCTCATCTCATCTCCTCCGTCTCTTCGGATTTTCCAAATTCACCCGCATCTGTTTGATATCACCTTTTGCCTGTAGCTTTACACTTTGTACATGTTGTTTAACCGATGTATTTTTAAATTCTAAACCCGGCATGGGAGCAGTTCGGGCCTCCGAATCATTGAACAACTCCCTCACTTCAACCATGCGCTGTTTGAAGTACATATTCGGTCGAATTATCGCATGTTCTGGTGTTTTAAATAGGTTCAACAGTCCCCAGTCTGTTTTTAGTGGATCTTTATCTGGCAGTGATTGATTTTCAACTTCGGATTCCAGTGTCCAAGCTGCATTACGAACTTCTATTCGTATTCGTTCGCATTCCTCTAAACTGACATTTTTACTAACATTCAAAAGCTGTTCTAAAGGATTGATTATATACAGTGCGGCATGATCGGGCTTGGAAATTGCTTTGCCCTCATTCAGTGAGATACCTCGATTGGAGAAATCAAACTGCGAATAGAATTCGAAGAACTGCAAAAGTAATTCACTCGTTCGGGAGGTGTTTTTCGTTTTGAAGGAAAGGTCTTGCCAATTGCGACGGAACGTGCAGTTTATGCCATCTTCCGTTACTCGCATGTCTTCTGGTTTGGCAGATTTTATGAGAAGATTTATCGACGGCAGGAGGGGTTTTTTCATTTGCTGTAGGAAAAATATCACCAAGCAGGTTAGGGAGAAATTTGTAATCCATCGGCCGGGCGAGGGATTTGTCAGGCCACACGATTGGGCCCATTTGCGGATACAGAAGGTTAGAGGGCGAACGCGGCTATCCATTTCGCCGAACATGTACAGTAACTCGGACATGTAGAAACCGGACCTGGAAATGAAAGAATTGAAAAGATGGCGGTTATTAACATGAATTGCTTGTTTTTTTTTTTGCGCCAAGTTTTATGTCGGTATTTACAACTTGAATTACTTCGGCATTTATCAGCTTAAATTTTGGTAAATCCTCAAACAACCCAGCTACTCGGCATCGACTGTTTTTCGCTTTGCACAATATTCTGATCATAAAAGCTCTCAAAAAAGCCCACTTCCGTTTCCCAAAAAGAAACACCTTACCCAATCGAAATTATGTACAATGAATTTGTGTTTGTTTGTTTTAAGACCTCTTATCAAATCACATTGCTATCATGACTCAGTTTGGCAATTCACCTGTCTCACACTCTCTACAGCAGATTGCCCTGGGTGTTACAAGAATTAAATCAAAAACACACACACAAAGATAACAGCACGATTAAGGTGACTATGCTATGTTATCTCTTCCAGCTCTTTTCATTATCTTATCTCGCAATTCAATAGAAATTTGTGTGTGCTGTGAAAAATTTCAGAAACCCTAGAGAGACAGGTGTGGTTTTACTTTTGATGTAAAGTTCAACCCAACGAGAACAACGAAAAAGAAAATATTAATCACTTAAAAAACTTTTATCGAAAATATAAACGAAATAATCCTTGAAAAATGGGACACGGTCGACAGGAGAACAAACTGGAAAAACAAATAGGATGCGTGAAGTATACCCTGTTCTGTTTCAACGTCGTTGCCTGGCTGATAGCCACTTCATTGTTCGCGCTTACAATCTGGATCAGGGCCGAACCAGGCTTCAGTGAATGGCTGAGTATTCTCGAAGCAGAGAGCTTTTACATCGGGATCTACATTCTGATCGCTCTGAGTGTGATCATGATGGCTGTTGCATTCTTGGGATGTCTCAGTGCTCTCATGGAAAATATTCTGGCGCTGACGGTTTTCATCGGAACACAAATCTTTGGCTTTCTGCTGACAATTCTGGGTTCCGCCTTTTTGTTGAGTTATAGTACAATGCACTCGGGTCTGCAACCACTACTCCGTGTGAGCCTCAAGCGATTCGTCATGACTTCGGAGTACTCCTATTCGTCATATGTGCTCACAATGATTCAGGAGAACATCGGCTGTTGTGGCGCCGATGGTCCATGGGATTATTTAGACCTGAGACAGCCATTGCCATCATCCTGCCGCGACACAGTTACTGGCAATGCATTCTTCTCCGGCTGTGTGGATTCTCTGACATGGTTCCTTGGTGGCAAGTCATCGTGGATTGTTGGACTAGCTATGGCTTTGGGAATGCTTAATGTCATCTGTGGTGTGATGAGTTTAGTGCTGATTCAAGCAGTCAAGAAGGAAGAAGACGAGGCTAGAGCGTATCGTCGTTAAAAACTATTTCATAATTTCCAAAAAAAATACAACCACAGTGACAACATACAAATTTCCTCCGATAAGAACGCTTTTTTCAAACTACTACACACCGTGCATGCAGATTAAGTACATTTTTATATTTTAACCAACATTTCCTTAGCGAATAGTTTTTTTTTCTATTTTGTTTTATTTTTTTTTTGTAAGATTGTAAGCAATAAAAATTTGTTTGTGTAATTTCTTACATGACTCATGGTTTTTTGTTAATTATTTTCTTCAAAATCAAATGTGACGTCACTTTGTCAATATTTCAAGCAGATCCATATGGAGAACCTAAGCTCCGGTCTAAGAAGCGTCAGATATAAGCTGATGCTGTGATCTTCTAATATTCAATGGAGGCTTTTTCGCTATTAAGGAAAAGCCTTACAGAGATGTGGACATTCGAATATAAATGAAAATTTTGAATGCTTATTAGGCAGCTCTGCGCTCCCTATACCTATTCCAAACCCTTACCCACTACAACTCGAAGAACTTCTTACCACCTTAACCTAAATAAAAACACAAAAATATCCTACTTACAAGTTATTCATGGACAAGTCCACCTCCAAATTCAAGTGTTCGTGATGATACTTCAAAATCGGCACCCTCGCCTGCAGAATCTTTCTCACATGACAAACACCAGGCAGAAAGAGGTGCATCATATCGCCAATACTCTCCATTTGTCTTTGAATCTGCGACCGGCCGTTAGTCAAATTTTCTTTGGTGTGATAAACTAATCGAGAATCCTTATTCTGTGCTCTGTTATCATAGTCCAATCTTAAAATCAAATCCAAATCACAGCCCGTTTTGCCGAATCCATTAACTGTCGATCCAAATGGCTGGGCATTTGCAGCGGGAAACATTCCAGAAATCGACGATTCAATTTGTAATGCTGCCAAAAACCTCAAACGAACTCCCAAATCGTTGAGTTTTGTCGAATGATGAAGGATCTGGATTTGGCTGTCCAAATCGTCGGCCACACGAAGTAGATCACTCAGTTCTTTATTATCGAATTGTTTTGTTCCTTCGACGACTGTCAGTGGTCGCTCGCATTGCACGGTTTTAGTTTTCTTTCCCGATGCCTTGAACCATAGAAATGGCGATCGAACAGGAACTCCAGACAAATCCTCATTGTATGCCGACGAATCGATTGCATTCATGGCTTCCTCTTCTGAAGAGAATTCAATCAGAATGTACTGAATTTCTTCATGGTACATACGATAGTGTTGAGCATCGGTGATTGTACCAAAGCCGGAACAATAGGTGTACAGCTCTGGAAAGGATTTCTCTGAACTAACCTGAACAACAATACTGCGTGAAGCTTGACACCGTCTTCCGTTGACGAACTCATCGAATGTTATGATTTGGTCTATTGGAAAAAAATTGAATTTAAGGTGGGATTTGGAAGGAAACATAAAAACACTGCACCTTTTTGTTGCTGGAGATGAACATTCCCGAGAGAAAATTGTCGAACCAGACTTCCCGAGCGGAGGCTTATATTATTTAGATAACGTTGAGCAACATGTTGGAGTCCGCTTCGCAGAATATTGTTCATAATTATTTGTGTTATTAAACAATATTTACAAATTTAATTTTTAATAGATCTTCAAAAGTTTTTTCCGCCTCATAGCATAAGATTGAGGTTACGACATATTTGGGAATTTTCAAAATGTCAAATGTCAGCTGTTATACATTGCATAAAATTGTAGTAAATTACCAATGATGAAGGCCAGTTTGATTATAATTTCCATTTGCCCTGTTTACACAGCACGCAATTTGAGCCTGTATACAGGACTGAACAGTAGGAAACTGGGGAGATAGCGAATTTCTATTTCTATATCGGTTTGTTTTTTCAACCACTTTAAATATACAAAAATAATCACTGAGTTCTTTTAGTTCTGTTTTTATTTAAATATACCTGTATTATCAAAAGAATTTTTTTTGTGGAATACCATTATTTTATTGCATAGTGGAAACGTGTCCTTATCACCACAAACGACCAATGTAGTTGTTTAGTAATAAATCTACTACTTTCCATTATATGCACGTGTGTCATCTGTCATAGTGTCATTTGCCCCATTTTCACATAACAAAACAAATCGCAAATTTTCTGTTTTCAATTTTTTTAGGTTTTTAAAGTTGTTTTTAACTCTTGAAAACATGGTGAAGCCCAAAGAAAACCCTTCCGAAGCGGAAGAACAAAACCAAATCTGGTCCGATCCCAGATTTTCCCATCTCGTAAGCGATCCACGCTTCAAGAATCTTCCGAAATCCGAACGCAAAGTGAAGATCGACAAACGTTTCGAATCTATGTTCAATGATAAGAAATTCAAAGTCAAATATACCGTAGACAAGTACGGAAGGAAAGTTAACAAGACATCGTCAGAGGATCTCAAGAAGTACTACGATATCGGCTCTTCAGACGACGAAAAAGAGGAAGAAAAAGAGAAGCAAGCAGAAGAGAAACAAATCATCAAAGACGACGACGAGATCGCAATAGATGACAACGATGCATTGGTGAGTGACGGAGAAGAGGTGCCATTGACGTTGAAGGAACGATTGTTGGATCCGAATATCGACTACGCTCGAGGTGAAGGTCGTCTCATTTCGGACAGTTCGTCTGATGACGAAACCTCCGAGGACGAAGATGAGGAATTGTTTATTGAGCACGTTTGGGGTGAACTCGATCGAGATGCAGAAACAACCGAAGAATCAACGAAACGACTTGCTGTATGCAATATGGATTGGGATAGAATTCGAGCAGCGGACATAATGATGGTTTGCAGTTCATTTTTGCCACCGGGCGGGAGTATTCTCAGTGTGTCTATATATCCGTCTGAATTCGGGAAACAGCGAATGGCCGAAGAAGAGAAATATGGTCCTCCTGAATTGACAAAGAAAAAAGATGAAGACCAGGGTGGCAACTCTGATTCTGATGAGGATCTGGTCAAGGAGCAGGACAGTGATGCCGAAGAGGGCGATGATTATCACATGGAAAAGCTGCGACAGTATCAGCTGAACCGCCTCAAGTACTACTATGCGGTAATTGTCTGCGACAGTGTGGAAACAGCCGACAAAATCTACCAGGAATGCGATGGCATTGAGTATGAGAGCTCGGCCACAAAGGTTGATCTTCGTTTCATACCAGATGACACAACTTTCGATGATGATGAGCCTCGTGATGTGTGTACCACTCTACCAGAAGCCGGTCAGTATAAACCAAGAAGCTTCACTACCACCGCACTGCAACAGGCCACGGTTGATCTAACCTGGGACGAGAACAGTTTGGAGAGGAAGGAAGTTGGTGACAAACTGCTGTCGGGGAAGATGAACGAAGTTAGTGATGCAGAGATAAGGAAGTTTGTAGCTTACAGTAGTGAGGAGGAAGACGAGGAAGAAGAAGAAGATGAAGAAGAAATACCAAATAAAGAAGAGCAAAACGAAAACCCATCAAACAAAGACCAAGCTCCATCTGGCGAAGAGAAAAGCAAGAAGAAGAAGAAGAAGGAAGATCCAATTTCGAAATACAAGGCGCTACTTCAAGAGATCACAGAGAAAGAGGAAAAAGCCAAGAAGAGCAAATTCGAAATGGAGTATTCGTGGGATGTAACAGCCGAAGATTCCAAACCCTCCGAAAAACCAGACGAGAAATCAAAGACAGCCTTAACACCAATTGAAAAAGTCCTGCAGAAACGAAGTGAAAAGAACAAGCGACGCAAGGAAGAGCGTAAGAAGAAAAAGAAGCAACTGAACGGCGAGGGAAGTGGAGACGATGCTGACAGCGCCAATGATTCCGATGATTTCCCCGATGACATTGACATGAATGATCCCTACTTTGCAGAGGAATTCGCCAATGGCGACTTTGAGCCACCGAAAAAGTCGAAGAAGGACAAAAACAAAAAGAAATCAAACAAAAAAACCGAATCCGATGACGAGGAAGAGCAGCGTAAGGCAAAAGAACTGCAGCTGCTGATGGACGATGACGAGGAAGACGACAAACAGCACTTTAGTCTGGAGAAAATAATCAAAACCGAAAATGAGACGAAATCGAAGAAGAAGCGAAAGAAGCAGTTGAAGAAATCAAAGGGAGAAATCGATCAAGCGAAGAAGGAAGTCGATGATAACTTCGAAGTTAATGTGCAGGATGACCGTTTCAAGGCGATATTCTCATCGCATCATTTCAACATCGATCCAACTGATTCGCATTTCAAGAAGACCAAGGGAATGGAGCAAATAATTCATGAGAAATTGAAACGAAGACATGGCGATGAGGAAGGGAAGAAGAGCCAAGTGGGTGGAGTGGAGGAAACAGCAGATTCGAAACGACCGAAGAAGTTAATTGAGAACAGTATGTTGGTGAAGAGTTTGAAGAGAAAGTTGCAGCAACAAGGTAGTGGCAAGAAGTGAGTCAGAATTTTGTTAGTTGTTATGAAATAAAATTATTTTACATAAATATGTAAATATTTTTGAATAATTATTAAAAGAAAAATGTCTACAATTCCAAAATTCAAAAGGAAAATCTACAATCAATCGAATTTGAAATTCAAATTCCAACCGCCAATATGGCTGCTGTTGTATTTGGTATTTGTCGGTAAGGCAGATCATTGTACAGGTTTGTTCTTGCATTCGGTGAAAATGAAATTGGCTGCTTTTTTCGTTCGTAAAAATTTATTATAAACGCGTCGAAAAAAAGTGAGGAAAATGTTAAATTGTGAAAATTAAAGTAAATAAATTGTTTTTCTGTGTTGTGAAGTGAAAATTTCTTGGATTTCATGTCAATGATTGTCCGCAATCTCGCTTGTAAATTATGTGTGTGTTTTCGTGTTTAAAAAGTACAAAAATGTGTTAGTTTTTCTTTTTTGTGTTTAAAAAGTATAAAAATGTGTTAGTTTTTCCTTTATTTTCCAGAAAAAAACCTCCTCGGGTCCGGGAAAGAACAATAAAGCCAAGTGTTCCGCGTCGCGTACAAAGTGCAACATTCCTAGCTATAAAAGCTCAAGAAATGATCTTTACATATGCAAGAGGTAAGCTGGCTTTTAAAATACCTAAATATATATTTATGAAAATGTTCATATGTACGTATATTATGTGCCAAAGAAAAGTAAGCTTATTTCGTATGAAGCATTGCAAGAAACCATTACTTAACCCAACCTTGCTGCTTGAAGTTCCCAATGGAATTGGGACAAAACTTGGGACTTTTATTCGGGAAAATTGAACTTTGATTTCTTGTATGATAAAGACAAAGTTTGTCTCGAACTTGGCACACCAAGTCTGAGTCGTGGTCTGCGAAGTCCATCGGGGTTCGGACTTTACAGTCCGGAGCACTTGTTATTAATTTACTCCAATTGGCCTTTCTTTTTTCCTTCAGATTCAGTTGTAATATTGTGTGATATCCTGTAGGCTGGAAGACGCAGATTTTCCTGGTTTCGCATCATTAGGTTTCGGCTTTTGGACTACGTAAAGCTCCTAGTACATTTCTAATAGTTCCTTTTCGTACACAGATCCTATCCATCAAATCTACGGGACCGCAATAATGTCTTTCTTATAGCGTTCAAGTAGTGTCCATAGCTAAGTGGTGAGGTGCGTTGGCTGCTGAGCAGAAAGTCGTGGGTTCGAGTCCTACTCGTGCCCATAGTTGTTATTTCATCTTTCACGGACACTGCCTCTTGCGAAGAACTGACAAAACTTCCAAGAGAATCATCTGTCATGAAAAAGTGCTTCTTAACTTTGCCGTTCGGAATCGGCGTTAAATTGTAGGTCCCTTCAATTCTTCACACGCACCTAGAGAATTGTTGATGAGAGTAAGCCACTTAGGCCTTGGCTCTTCAAGAGCTGTCGCGACACTCTATTCTATTTTATAGTGCTCAAGAAAAAATTCAACTTCGTTCATTTAAGGTCTGGTTGCCAAGGAATGGAACTAGAGCTTCTTACATCAATGCAACCGAGGGCTCCTTCCTTGGGTAAAATTCTAAGGGTTTTGTGGAATCTCCGAATAGACTATTGTCTTCTTCTTCTTCTTCTTCTTCATAGAAAAACACTTTCTATTCTTCCCCTTTTTTAGGGACTTGACAATGGTTTTATTTTGCACTAAGGTCGCTTCGAAAAAAAAAATTGAATAATAAACACTGCTACTAAACTATTGTCTCCAGAAGAAAATTCCAAAAAGATCGCCTATACTGGTTGTCGTCGTTCGTTCCCCATTACTCGTCTAGTCTCTCCTCGCCCACTTATTCTTTATCCAATTCTGGTAGCGGCCACTTTCTGGTCTTGAATTCATTCAAAATGCACATTGCTTGGTCATGAGCAGCTACACATCTTTTTCAACAAAGAATAAAACTTAAATGTTTGTTTATCACAAAACGGATCAACACTACGTACTTATCATTGCATACAGCTTTGGCATTGCACATGTTAGCAATTTCTATAGTTTCTTGTTCCTTGCCCTCGAACGCCATCGCCACCAAGTCGGAGAGTTTTTCAGCATCAACTTTGCAATCATCACTCACCTGGTACAGGTTAAGTTTAAAAAATATTAATAATGTCGCAACTGTGGAATACAAATTGTAAAAGCTGGGAAAGATTACCATGTCCATTTGTTTCATGAGACAGTGACGGAAACACTTTGTGGATTGTGGGACTTCTTCGGTGTTGCGGACGATGTTCTTGTAATCATCTGTTAAATAAGAAAAACAAAATAGTCAGCGACTGAAGCTAATCTTCAAGTGATGGTTTAAATACTGCTCGGATGGATTTATCGTATGTGTTCACTCTATACAGTCACTGCGGCGTATACTTACTATTTTCTCGTATACTAATATTATAAAGAGGAAAGGTTTGAAATGTTGTTTGTTTGTTTGAAATGAATAGGCTCCGAAACTACTGGACCGATTTAAAAAACTCTTTCACCGTTGGCAAGCTACACTATTCTTAAGTGTCAAAGGCCATGTTTTATTTTCAAGAAAATTAGGGATCCTTACTAAAACTTGAATAAATCTAACACAAGGTGTATAAAAATAAACAAATCGCACTCGAGTGTGGTTCACAATTATCAGTACCTGTGAAGACAGTTAGCGTGACAGTTAGTTAGTGGGTAACGGGGAAGCGGTAAGCGAGTAGAAGTAGTTGTTGGCGGGTAGATGGATAGCGGGTAACGGGGTACCAGGGTTACAGGTAAAGAGTGGTAAGGTAGCTTAGGGTAGCGGATAGCGGGTAGGAATAGTGTGGTAGAGGGGTAAAAATGATTAGGTCTTTTATTTATCGATTGAGGCAGTACGAAGTCTGCGGGGTCAGCTATTCCAAAATAAACTTATTTCAAATGTATTTCTGCTTCACATACCTTCATTCGGCTTGGGATCACATTTGTCTCCAAAACCCTCCAGTGCGGATATTGCATCACTCTCTGTCAATGCCTTAAAAGACGTTTTCGTTTTCAATCAAATTCGACAGTTATATTTGCTTTTCTTCTCACCTCACTGAACTCCCAGATGCCAAAAGTAATTAGTAACAAAAATAGAGTCTTCATTTTATTCTGTTTATTCTTCAACTCATCGTTTGGCAGTGAAATACTTTCTATTTATATGAATTGTTGTATCAATTGTTTTTGATAAATCTAAAAATGGCACCGTAACCCATTTAACGAGTTACAATAATTAATGACCATCAACTGGTGCACTTTTATTGTAAAACCAAACACGCGATTTGTTGTCATTCCCTACTGTGCATGTAGTTTTCATTTTTTGATGGGTTTGATTATTTCGTCAGGAAATGTGTTACATTGACTATTTAAATTGTGTTTTCTTTTTTTTTCAAAATTTAACAAGATCATTTTTATCGATCTTGATGATCATTGGACATTATCATCATTGGACATTAAAAGCTCGATTATATGATGGGTTTTTGTATTGCTTATATTGTTCAGCTCTTAAAAGCAACTTAGTAAGAGAAAGGATCCATAATTTTACTATAGTCATGATTTATCAAATAAAGAAGTTCGGCCAGCCAGACTGTAATTGAATTAAAAAATTTAATTAATTAATGTTTTATTGACTTAAATTTTTATAGTCATGATGCTTGTTATCCATTTATCTGTAAAAAAAAAGAAACGAGGCTAAAGTTTCTGTCTTCATCTGCTCCACAATCCAACTAGTTGTTCCGCCTATTCCGATTGGTCGGCAAGCCATCTACTTTCACATCCCGAGACTTTGGTTTTTTGGGAATCGCTGTATTTTCAGCGTGGCGGAGTCTCCTATCATGAAAATAGTTCCTCTTTGTTCTATTGTATTATCCGGCTCACAATCCATGAAGGATCTCAGCCTGAGATACTGCAGCCTTCCATCGTGAACGGTCCCTCGCATGCACTCTCCAGTCGCCGAAACCAAGCGCTCTGGCATCCGCAGTCACTTGGTCCTTGTACCGTAGGTTCGGTCTTCCTTGTCGTCTCGAACCTGGGGGCTGGGATGAAAAGACTTTCATGGCATAAGCGTTGCATTGTCGTCCATTCGCTCGATATGGCCGAGCCAATGTAGCAGTCTTTTCTTGGCCTTCTGGACTACATCCACATCTTGGTACAGCTCAGTTCTGTGTTGAACCTTCTTCTCCATTCGCATATCGTCGCATATGGGACCGAAAATCCATCGAAGAATTTTTCTCTCGAAAGTGCCCAGTATCAATTCCCCTATTTTACTTATCGTCCAGAACTCGGCGCCGCCGTAGAGTAGGACTGATAAAATCAAAGTTTTGTATAGCAGACACTTTGTCTTTCGAGTGAGGAGTTTTGAACCCAGTTGTTTGGCCAACCCGAAGCAGTTCCTCTTTGTTAGTTGAGGTCATTTTCCATTCCATCTGATCTACCAAGGTTAATCTATGTCTTTCCAAATGATTTATGATAAGTAGTCAAACTGTTCTTCGTTTAATTTTTCTCTCCGGCTAAGAACTCAGAGTTTTCTTAGCACCCGAGTCTTGGATCCGTAACTAAGCCTCTCTCCTAGATTAGTAAAGTTTCCCTTGGCTATGCTGTCGTAGGCAGCTTTGAGGAAATTCATATTTGCCGAATTTATACTCCCAGCGCGTCGTCAAGACCTCCGATCTTGAGAAAACCTTGTTTAGGAAATCAATAGTGGTAAAGCCCTTTAGTTGGTGTACTCTGTGATATCTAAACCCATGGCTTAGTGGTAAGGTGTATTGGCTGCTAAGCAGAACATCTGCAGGGTTCGAGTCCTCGTGCGAAGAACTGACAAAACTTCCATCTTATATGAAAAAGTTCTTCTTAACTTTGCCGTTCGGAATCGGCGTTAAATTGTACATCCCCTCAATTCATCACACACACTCAGAGAATTTTTGATTAGAGTAAGCCATTTCTAACGCTGTTATGTCAGATTCAGTGGAATTCTTCCGCTTCCACCAGTTCGTGAAAGAGAAAGTGTTGTTTCCATTCGGTTGGCAGCTGACCGCTCCATTTCCGAGGAAAAGGTCCAAGGACCGACGCATCGACAAACTTTAAAACTATAAGCTATTAAAGCTTTAAGAAACCTACACTTCCTCATAGAATATGACCAATTCTGTTTAAATCATTTTGAAAATCGCACAGGAACATAAACTTACCACATTGAACTTCGCCCATCAAATGCAATCGATTTTTCTTTCAGCAACGACTTGCTTTTTAATTAACCATCAAACATCAATACTGCACGCAATGCATTTAATCATCCACTCCTCCAACATTTCATCAACTAATTACTTTACGTGTCTACTATTTGTGATGTTCGATTGTGTTATTAAGAAATTATATGTCTTTGAATATCATGTCATCAAAAAACGCAATGAACTGAAACATTTTGCTTCTTTATTTAAAAGAAAGGTTTAGTTCTCTAATAAATTTGTATTGCCAATTAGGGAAACATGAATCTGGGAATTGCAGCATACAAACATTTCAATAGGGCATAGGCTGCATCACAATTGTTCTTAATACCATTCGCTGAAAGAAAAGTTTAAATAATTTTAATAGCTTTACACATAGATGAAGCTTTCTTTGGATTTCAAGAACATACCAGCATCCTTGCATTGCGCTAATCCATTATTATATTCCTCCTTATAATGGTCAGGCATTAGAATGTCAACTTGTTTAAGAGATGACTCATATAGAAATTTGCCCTTCTTTATCTGAAATGTTGGGCTTTAGTATTTAAGAAATTGAATTCCATCAATTCAATACCGTTTGCATCATTTCTAGAATGCAGTTTATGTAACATTTGACATCCTTTTCTTCTGGCATAATCCCTTTACCAATATTGTCAGCAACTTCTGCGAATGAAAAAGTTATTCACTTTGAATGTATTCCTCCATGGAATCTGTTAGTAAGAACAGTTCTTGCCTGCTGTGACTTTTGAAAATTTCGGCAAACAGACATCTCTCATGAGTTTTCCAGCTGATAGCATCTGTTCTTCTGTGGCCTGAAAATTTGAACCGAGTAAAATAGCTTTTTTTTAACGGAAATATTGTTAAGGATATTGTGTGCTTTCTATAAGCAACAATTGTGTTTGAATCTCATTCAAAGGAAAGGAGTTTTCGTTATTTTTAGGAAATTTTTAAACAGCAACTCACTCCTGCCATCGAATAATCCACCAACAAGGCAAGGAATCCTGTTAGAAAGATCAATTTCACTATAAACACCATTTTTTACTATCACTTTGAACTTCCTTTCAATTCAACAAGGCGCTATGCGCTCAGATAACGAATACAACTTCAAATGCTGCACAGTTGCTTCGATGAAGGTTTTATAAGGAAAATTCCGAAGAAAATCTAGTAGGAGTAATTTGATGTAAAGAGAAAAACCACAACATGTCATTACGCTTTGATTGACAGGGCATTGGTAATGGGCGGACTCTCAGGCATGTTATTGTTTTCACCACTAAAGTGATCGTTAAGTTTTCTTGATCTTTCTTTGGCTAGAAAATAATTGACAGCCATTTAACACCAATGTGTAAAATGTTCAAGGGCATACAATTATTCGATATATTGAAAACGTTTAACGATCTGCAGGCCAATTGCCAACTATAGGCGTTACATAAATAGAGTCAGGCTTAAAAGCTTCGTTTAAGGTTTTGATAGGTTGTAATTTGAATTTTTGAGTGCCAATTTTGCTAAAGATTTGTTTGCTCTCCAATTTTCCGTTTTGAAATATGTGTTACCCCTGTAATCCAGTCATTTTAGAGTTCATCTGCGGAATAATTCCAAGTGGGCTAGATTTTTGTGTACACCTTTATTACGGTGCTGTTATTAAGATGTGAAGAATCGACATTGATATCGTGCCGGCTTAAAAAGTTACAGTGCTGTAAAGGTCGCGAAATTGAGTTGTTACGTGAATATTTCGCGACCTATTGCCCGGGGGTCAATTGTGGTCAAGAACAAATTGTTCGTCTTGAAATTAACCAAAAAAAATGGCTGTAAAATTTACCGTTTTCAGAGTAGGGGGACTAGAACTCGCTCTCATTTGCTCTATTGTTTTTTCTTCTTTCTCATATGCCAACTAGGAATTTTTCCGCAGATTGGAATTATAATTACTCAAATGACTGGACTACTAGGCCTCTAGAGAAATCTAAATAGTGAAGTCAGCCCCAGGTGACTGAGGTTTCGGAGCCATTAGTCATTTTTCAAGAGGAACAAAAAATCTTTGCGTAGATCTGAGCCCTATTTTTGCTCGAGTACTTCTGAGCCGAATGATGTTTGGATCCGATTCTTCACTCAGACGTGTAGACTAAATTGAAAGGAACTTCCAATCGACACCCACTTCCTCTTCCTCGATTTTAAGGCCGCCTATGACATAATATGAAGAAATCACGTTGCTAGAGGAAACATTTTCACAGAAAAAATGTTTGTGTCAAATAAGGGCATAATGTTGACATGGGCATAATGGTGATGTTAGGGATGCGTTAGTTATCCGAGTGTTAGACGAGTGTAAAGAAAACTGGTTCAACGGTAAATGAAGGTACGTCCAAGTTAATACTAGTCATGTGTTTCCCACTACTCAGTAGCCAGCACAGCAAAATTTCCCTTGGCAAATAACAACAATTTGGATTGCAGTCGATAAAAAGGCCAGTAAAAAAAACGACAGTTATGCCGGCGATAGAACTTTCAATCATTGAAATGAAGACAAATCTCCTGATCTAATCTTATCTGCTTTATGCACTCGCTTAGGTTGAAGTACTTGCTAAATGTGTGTAACCCGAGGCGCAACCCTCAGGTCCATTTTGCGACGTTGTATGTAACAATCGCCATACAAATTAATTCTGACAGATAAAGTGAGTTGGAGCGTTTTATTCGCAATTGATTACTGTGCTGGCTACTGAGTAGTGAAAAACACGACTACTGTCAACAAGGTAGCAATCCCAACCTAACCTTAAGTATTTAAGAATTTTGTCAATCAAGTATCAACAATTAATCCAGACAACGACAACAGCGCTGAATTCAAACGAAGCATAACTTGCTGCCTTTTTGTACTCATTAGTATTAGTAAGCATGCAGTTAAGTTCTCTTTTACAAGAAAAGATCATCATTTATTGACAAATTTGTATCAGCTAATAAAACTCCGCAACGTGAACTTAAAAGAAATATGGATCACACGAATGCTCCCCTATTTAACTGTTTTACGAAATAATAAATAAAATGCAAGGCACCCTGTATCAGCGATTTAAATAAAATTACAGTGACATCTGTGTGTCGCTCCAACTACTTAGCTCGTACACTAACCATCCTAACATCAATGCACGCCATTTTGCTCATCAACATTTTCCCATTATTCTCCTGTCACAATTGACATTTCCTAAGAAGAAAAAAAAAACAGAATTGTTTATTTGGCTCCAAAGAAGTAAACGTCGTAGAAAGTTTTTCAAGAAAAGAATATAAAAACAATTAATTATAACAAAAATTCCAGCCAAATATTGCAGCACAAACTTGGATTAAATTATCACAACTATTTGTGCTTGCAAATTAAAGTGATAAAAGACACAAAATTCCCAAAAATGCCTGTTAAAAACGATGGCGAAACTGATGCTGAAGGCGATGTTTCTGGAGCTGAGTCCGAACACTCAAATTCTAGCCAAGGACATGAAACCAGCGCCGAAGAAGCTGATGAGATCGAATCGGATGATTCATCCGAAATGGATGTAGCCGAAATTGATAGGAGACGTAGTGAATATATTGAAAATTTAGGTTTGTGGACATTTGATATGGGGATGCAATTGTATTGCTAATAACGATAATGTTATACTTTACACACAGCACAACTGGAATCACAATTCACAATTCTTCGGGAACAGTATTACCGCGAAAGGTATAACCATATTGAATTTCAACTGTCTGAGGTGCGAAATAATCGTTCCGACGAATACCTGCAACCATTAAAGCAATTAGACAAAAACTATCGTAACCGCATTGAAGTGGCTGATATTCTGAGGCGCTACCGAATCGATAATATAGAACACAAGTTTTTGTCGGAGGAACAAGCAGCCAAGCAGAATTTTGAGGTATGGGCAAGAGTTTTATGAAAAGCGCTTCGTATAGCTTTGGGTAGATTGGTTGTTGCTTTCAGCTTACCTGTTACATGAGGTCTTCTCATAAGTTCCTGGGTTCATTAAAAAGTGGTTTTCAAGTTATTTCATTTTAATAGGACGCTTCCCAGTTGAGTCAGTCAGCTTGGTCGCTGTCTACTTAAATAGGGCTCCATTTACTTTTTTCAACTGAGTTGAAGCTTTTCTTCAACTGTGTTTCGTTGAGGAAAAGGGCCCACCATCTTAGTCGTTGAGTCCTCTTACTTGATATCTGTTATTATACAGAGCATTCCGTGTGTCTTTTTTTTTAAATAGCTTCTTTAAGGCTATAAGTTTTGAAGAATTACGGTTTCCGTTTAGGTACGAAACACAACATTGGCTTTGTATTTTATCCCTTACGAAACTAAACGAATTTAAGAGTTGAGAAGAAAGGAATACATGAAATATTTAATTCTAATTGAACAAACCAGAACCAAATAATCAAAAACAAAAACCTTAAACATTTTAGAGTGAGAAACAACTTGCCATGGACCAAATGTACGAGGAACTGATGGAGAAAATCCGACGACTCGAAGAAGACCGACACAACGTTGATATTTCATGGGCCGATTGGGGAACTGACAAACGAACCAGCAAAGTACGAGGTCCCGGCCGAAAGAAAGCCGTCACAGTATCCGGTCCCTATATAGTGTACATGCTGCAAGACGAAGACATCATTGAAGACTGGAAAGCCATTCGAAAATCCCTCAAGCGAACTGCAACATCAACGTGATGGTGACCACCACACAAAAACTAGGATCCTCATGTCGGAACAACTCTGGCGCTGCTGTCGTTCCATCAGCCCAATCTTGTTTGTTAGATTTTAAGAGAGAGTTTTAAAGAAAATAAAAAAGCAACAAACTATGAATAGTGCAAACTTAAGATAAATTAAAATGCAATGATAGTTTTTCAAACAACTTCAAATTCAACTTTTATTTCTCTTCTAAAATCCTTTTGCAACAAGAAAATCGGTAATAATCTTAACATAGTCCCCATGGAATTGAATCTGTCCGCTGAGTTCATTCACCCGACTGGCGACGAGTTTGCCTCCCTTCGAGTCCTCGACCAATTTGTGCAGTTCCCGCTCCAGAGCCCAGATGTCCCCTTGAATGTATCGAACGATAGTGATGCGTCGCAGTCCGCGGTATTTGGTGTTCAAGTATACCGGAACCATGAAGTTTTTGGAGCGAGCAACGAAATAATTATATTTCGTACTCACCGGCTGAGGTGGTTTCCATCCGGAGGGGTATTCCTTTTGGGCGACGGGTTTTGGTACGATTGGACTCGGCAGAAGTCTTTCAACGAATTTCCATTCTGGTGGATTTTTGATTACCTCAACTTCCGGATATTCCGAGATGTCGGCTACTCGGTTGGACGATCTGAAACTGGAGTTTCGATGGGGGATTTGCGTGACATTTGCTGGTGCTATGAGCTGGAAGAATATCGATTGAAATAGGTTAGAATTATTTATGAAGATTTTTGATTTCTGTAAAATGTTTTGAATAATTTATTCAATCATTTTAACTTACTTGTTGAGCACACTTTGATGTTGAAATAATCTGTGAAGTTCTGATAAATTTGGAAAATATTAGTGGCAGTCTTAAAGTTGCTCCAGCCATAGTTGTGATTTTATTTTTCTTCTCGAACTTCAGGAAGACGTTGACAATTTTGACAGATTTATGTGGGGCCAATTCACCATCGTTCATTCTCAAAGAGTACTCAACTCAGTAATCTGTATTCTTTTTTAAACTGCTCCGACTCGGAGCAATTGAGAATCTTTTATTTGTTGTTTTTCTTTTTTAACTCTAAGCAGATCGGATGTGTCAAAGCTAAGCTGTGAGCAGATCATATTCATATTCATATACTAGGCCGTGTGTGAATTAGGTTAAAATTTGTAAAACTTGACGTTTGGTTAAATTTTGACACTTCGCCTTAAATAAAATGTGTTAAAAATTAGACTAGCTGCGGAGCAGGTTAAAATATGACTGTAGTGGTTAAAAATTCATCCATTTTTAACCACAATTCATCCAATTCACACACGGCCTTATTTATTAACAATTTTTGTTTACCTAAAATAGACGGGCGACTGTCTCGGGAATCCATTTTTTATTTTATGTTTGTTTTTGTCTGTAAAATCCGAAAAACACGTGCAGTTGTCTTCGCTAAGCTATCTGCTCTATTTGGTCGGTCATTTTCTTCTGAGCAAATAGATTTAGCTCAGAGCATGAACATTTTTAGCTCCCATATATCTGAGCTAAAAAAGAAACCTGCTCAGAGATAAAAAAAACAAAACGCCAATTATTACAGTTTCAAGGCCAAACTATAATTGCATAAGTGAACCTAAGCTAATGTCAAAACGTCGAAAATTTCCTTCATTAGCAAAAGAAGTAGGCTTGGCCTTCCTCTTTCAAATCGTCAAATTCATTTAAGCATTGAGTGAATGAAACCGCACTAGTACAAGTTGAATGAAAATTTAATTAATGTAATTTTTAAAATTTAAGTACATTATGGTTTGCACAAAGGGTTCGTGTGTAATCACCGGTTCACTTAAGCGTGCTTGCACCTAATCAAGTTCACTTGATTAAGAAAAGGGATACAAAACTTTTCGCTCAGAGCAGATTTTTCGCTAAACTAAAAAATCACTTAAAAATGTTCTTCAGTGATTAAATTGCTTTTTAAATTTTCAAGATGTTAAACTCCACCGCCGCATTCACACATCAAACGGTGTAACCCTTATTAACTATGTGAAGAACTTGCCTTACAATCAGCGTGCATTTCCTTTGGTTCATGATTTGTGAAGGAAGAACTTTAATTTCAATTATGACAGATGTTCGGAAAATAATAAGGAAACAGAACAGATGAGATGACACTTGCTGTAAGCTTTCAGTTCCAAATATTCTCTTAAATTTCTTCTTGCATCTAAAGAGAAAACTCAACACATACATTGTACACAAACATAAAACTTACGTTTGTATAGTATATCAAAATTTACCCGGCATTTACAATGTCTACATCTGCATCTTTATCTTTAATGCTTTGCTTTTTTCTATTTATTTTTCAAATCCAGAATCTCTTAAACATTCGAAAGTACTCTTTATTTTGATGGGAACCATATTAAATTCATTTGCCCTGTTGCATTACTTAGTACCTGTTATGAATAATGCATTTTTGTCTGCAAAGATGGATTTCATAATGTATTGCTTGCAGATTAAACATTTTATGAAATGATTAACGTAACAACATATGGAACAGAGAGAAATTCTTGGTGGTGGTTTGGGATTTGGAAATCTGTGGTTGTGTTTTCTCAATGCATACCTAAACGAAATATGCATAAATTGACTATAAAAAAAAACTTGTTAGATAGGTAAGGTACATTATATTCATAGATAGGCAAAGGCATTGCAGTATAATTGCAGAACGAAAACATCCCCCGTGAAAAAGAAAGAAGAGGAATTATCTCTCCCTCATTTCATCATTGAGTTTAATTTTAATTCCATTTCATTCGTTTCGAAGGGGTTTTAGCTACATCCTGTTGAAGAAAATACTTCTAAGTAGATATTTCTCAATCCCTTGGGAACAAAAGGAAGGTTTTGAAATTGAGCTTTCATTCCATAGCTATTAGTAGAGTCAATGAAGCTTCTTTTCCGAAAGTCCTCAGAAACAGCTCCGATTTTGATGTTTTTTTTTTTCAAATTTTTGTTTTTTATCTTGTTAAAATCAGAACATTTCTTTTGGGGGAAATAATTATTTAAATTATTTTTAAAATATTTAGATACAAATATTATAAAGGGTGATCAACAAGCGGTGTGCTAAATGGGTGAAGTGTGTAGGTTGAATTGAGACAGGAAATCATAAGGTCTTTTCTCTCCGTCTCCTAAAAAAAAAATATTAAAAATCAACGGCTTTGCCCACATTGCCGTTCTATATCTTTTGTTAATCTTAAAAGTTATTGTTTTATTTTGAATTTAAATGAAACTTTTCTAAGGATTTTTTTTTTTTTATTACTTTGAAAAGGAAAAGAAGCTTTTTTATGACCCGCACTACACGTGCGGGAAATAGTTCCCTTCATTTGATTTATTTCCGCGCGAACAGTGGAAAATCCTTGTACTCGCTATGGCGAAGTTAAAGGTACGTACATGGTACCTTAAGTACATTGTACTTAATCTTTCTTGCTTTCGGCTAAGGCGAACCGTGAACCTCTTTCTTCGTTTGATTGAATCAAATTTTCGAACCTTGCAATTACAATATTTCTCATTATCTTCCTCATTATTTACAATCAAATGATCCATCTTCCACCTAGATTTCAGTGACTAAATGGTCTCAATGATTTCAGTCTCAGAAATAGTTTCGAATTCGGCTTGGAGTTCAGAAAAATTGGAAGGAATCGAATCGTCCTCAAACTGATTGGCTAAAGCATCATTATACACAGAAATGAACGATTAAGCTCATTTATACCAAGCTCACAACTTACATTAGTTTTGTCAATCATGCCAATTTCTAGATTTCTCCATAATACTTCGGAAGGAAGGGATGTAAAGCAGTTGGCAGGACAAGAATTATGCTTCCATTAAGAATAGAGTCTGTTTCTAGTTTTTATATTATTACTAACTTCAGCGTTGCGTCATGGTCAGGCCTCGTTACGTACTAAAACAGTTTACGTGGGCACAAATTCAATATACAGATGCCCGATAAGCATCTGTAAGCTATTCAGCATATCATTAAGGATAGCACTAGAAAGCTCCCAGGACGCTGATCTTGGAGGCCGTTAAGGTCAACAGAGGATAAGCCTTTGTATTCGAAAAAAAAAAATGGCGAAACTATGGATGAGAAGGCAATATTTTTAAGGTGCAAAAGTGAAGATCGTGTTCACTTATGCCGTCCAAAGAAATCTGATCGTACAGCAAAATATTATCTTCTACGTTCTACCTATTAATGTATGAATCGGCTCGTATTAAAAAGAAAAACAGTTTGTTCATTTTCACTGAAAGAGAAGTCAAAAACTGGCCTTGATGTTAGTACAAAAAAAAAAAAGATCAAATATAGCTTACGCTATAGGTACAAGGTCATTTCAGACAGACAGCTACATCCTTTTAAAGGGCAGAACAAAGGAACTCCTTGAAAACTTTCACAGACAAGAGGAGCGTTTGAGAACTGATATTGCTGAGGCACAGAATCATTTGGAGCTTTTTGTAAAGCTAAAAAGAATACCTAGATAGTTTAAAAGTATTTTTGTCTTTTTAAACACTGGCTTCAGCACTACTTTTAAAGAGGAGCTGTGAAACGATTTCCCTTTTCACCTTGTCCATATAAATCCTGAGAAAATCATTTAATAATATCTATATGTATATGTGCATACATACGCCAAGTAGGCTTGTGTAGTTCGCGAACGAACTAGTTCGATGAACTAGTTCACATTACTGAACTAGTGAACTAAGTTCATTTTTTCTCGTTCAGTAGTTCAGTCTAGTTCACTTTTTTAATAAATTGTGTTGTGGTTTGTGATTGTGAGTAAGAAAATAATTCTGTTGCTCAGACTCTCTTTATTTTTTCAGAACAGAATTTCAAACTAAAAATGTCAGAATTTTGTATAAGTATCTATACGTGATCGTAAGGAAAATATGCTGTGTATCTTATTTATTATTTTATTAATAATTATGTGCCCATAGTACTGTGTAACCTGCTGGATTTAACTGGCTGAATACAATTAGATGTAGCTGTAGCCCAAAAAATTCGCTGCCGCCAAAAACGTCATTAAAATAACTTATTAGGTCCGTTCGCGTACTTTCTGCACTAAAATTCGTAAGACAAGACATTTTAAGGAGTGGGGGTAAAATTCTCTCACAGAAAAACAAAACTACAAAAAGTAGCGAACGGGAAAAAAACAAATTTTGCCCACATTTTAATTGTCAAGTTTTTTTGTATGAAAAATTGATACTTTGAATTTGAATTTATTTATTTATTTGCTATTTTCAATCCAATTTGACACTTTTCACAAAACAGCCCAAAGAAATTTCTTGGGCTAAAATTCGTAGGTTGAGGAAATATTTTACTCTCTCGTGAGAGCTCTCTTTTACGAAAAACTACGAAATTTTTGAGTACGCGAACAAGATTTGGTTAAATTTCGTAATTTTTCGTAAATTTGGACTGTTTTAGGAGGGTACGCGAACGGACCTATTGTATACCAACAGTGTAATACTCAACTTGTACTACACATCAAGCTACAAGCTACAGGATCAGCTGTACATTGCATCTCACTACATTCATTTTGTATCTTTCAACTTTGACAGCGCTACAAACTACGACCACAGCCACACTATTGCATTCAGCTTCAGCCAGTAAGACTTAATTTTTGTTTTAATAAACATGGAGAATTATTTTTTATTTATGTTTACATTAAAAGACTTTTTTCTTGTTTTTTGTCATAATTTCGAATATCGTTCATATGGGAATTCATAATTTTTTTTTTTCGAACTAAATTGAACTAAAATGAACGAACTAGTTCAGTAACTTAATTTGAACTAGGTGAACTAGATCACCTAAATGAACTATGTCGCACAACTCTAACGCCAAGCCAAAGCGTGTGTGCCAATAAGGCTGTACTCTATATATGAAAGAACCCTAGGCAGTGGCGTAGTTCCAACTTATGATAAAATAAAAATCGGACCTGAGCAATTCCACTTACAGAGTCAACTCGGTTTGCCTATTCGATTTGCCAACTCGGGAATCGATTTAGTTTCCTTCTAATTTTTTTTAACTACTTTGGAATTTTGGTTTTACTTATAGTAAGGCTTAACGTAATGGTCGAATTTCATCAGCGGATGGCAAGGATTTTGTTGGATTAAAAACCGCATTTTTCTGCTCTTTTTCTCACACATTTCACGCTGTATTTCATAAATTTCATCACGAAGATTTTGTTTGAGTTGCTCCAGCATTTCTGGTTTGTTTGCATAAACCTAGATTTTCAGATATCCCCACAAGAAGAAGTCCGGAGCAGTCAAATCAGGCGATCGTGGAGGCCAATCAACATCACCATATCTTGGAATAACTTGTTGTGGAAAGAGGTCTCGCAGTACCTAATTCCTTATTATGTGATGTGGCACCGTCTTGTTGATACCACATGTTAATCAAGCCCAAATCACGAAGTTGTGGCGTTATAAAGTTTTCAATCACATAACGCTATCGTTCCCCATTCACAGTTACCGTTTCAAAGAAGTATAAGGTCCAATGATTTCTCCTTACCAAATTGCACAACATGCTGTAATTTTTAATGGATGCAAAGGTAACTGTTGAACAACTTAAGGGTTTCACATTGCCCAGAACCGACTATTCTGTTTATTCATATATCCATTCAAATGAATCGATAACTGATTTTGATGGAATGTTTTGACATAAAAACCAACTCGAGTCAACTTAGTTTAAAAAATTTACAATTCGGTGTATCATTAATTAGAATATTAAATACCGAAATCGTAGGAACTTTGGGACAATATCGATCTCATGATAACTTGTTCTCTTTTTCCATGGCCCCCATTTCAACGCGTTTTTCTAAGCCGCGGTTCAGCGGTTTCGGTCAAACTATACTACGAGTTATTTCTAATATAGGGGCGCCGATGAGATGCTTGCCCATGGCGCCCTCAACGTTTTGTCTACCTCCGACCCTAGGTAGGTATTAAAAAGGTTTAGTTTTGACCAAATTCACGAATAAGTTTTCCTGTTTTTTGGAAACAAAAAAAAAAACTTTTAATCAAAATTAAGAAGTGTAGGATGATTGTTGAATAAGGCCGTGTGCGAATTGGATGAATTGTGGTAAAAAATGGTTGAATTTTTAACCACTACTGTCATATTTTAACCTGCTCCGCAGCTAGTCTAATTTTTAACACATTTTATTAATGCGAAGTGTCAAAATTTAACTAAACGTCAAGCTTTAACCACTTTTTAACCCAATTCGCACACGGCCTAAAGCTTTTAAATGCTATTTGTTCAAGAACTAAATGAATGATTAGTTACTGCATAAGAAGTAGCACAATGTACACACCTACATCGTCTATGTACGGGGTATGTCCTGCTCCTTGAAAAATCAAAGAGGGTATTAAAAAGGTTCTCAGTCCATTTCGATTGATAGACTCTTGTCTTAAAAGCTTCTTATAAGGTTGCAACGTAATTAGATATATTTTTATTTGGTTGTTTCATCTTATTAACCGATTACTGTAATCTATATCCAATAATCATGGACATATTTTTGCTCATAAAAATTCCTACCAATTTTTTACCTACAGTTGTTTTCTTGAAATGTCTTGAGCAAAAGCATTGTACACATAAATTCCATGTTAAGATGAATTATAGCTCTAAATTATGTTTCACATAGTAACGCTCTACATTACCATAAAATGAATGGGAAAAAGGCAAACAAGTAGATACAGATGTGTACCTACATTAAATAAATGAAGAAGTAGATACCTACCATTTGATCATATAGCTATAACTATAACCAACAATAAAAGCTCTTACAGAGTAGGAAACCAAATTTTCTATTTTCTATTTCTCTTAAGTCTTAAAGATGGATTCTTTTTGCCAGTTGTTGCTGGCAATTGTATATTTTATCATAAAACAAAAGAAATATGCAATATCATGTTTTGTTGCCTTGAAAAACGAAAGAGCATCATCAAAAAGGATCCAACATCATAAGTTGTCGTATAAATAGGTACATGGTTTGGTTGGTCTTGGTATAATTCAAGCACAAAGATACCTTAAATTCACTGGAATGCGAGGATAGGGTAGTTAAAGCAAAGTCAAATATATAAATTTTTACATATGTAAATATATGATGTATAGGTAGGTTTATTCGAAAAAGCGATACATGTTTTCAATGATTCCTTTTTGTTCTCGTCTTTCTCATTTTTCTTGTACCCATACCCAATGCCCATAATATAAAAATAATGAAAAATATCAAACAAACTCACACTCGATTTCGATCGTTCTCTTTATTTAAATCAATCAATTTAAGATACCTTCTGCTTCTATTCTACCAATACTGCGGTATCCATTTTACTATTACCAAAATACCAACAAAAGATGTCTCAAAGTGTTTGTAGCATTTGAAAATGTATTGATAAAGAAGAGAAAAACGTTGTCTACTCTTAATTCGGTTTTGACGGGATCTTGTTCTTGCAAGCTTGGTACTAATCTGATCTTAAATGTTAATAGTGTTACCCTAGTTATGAAATAAAAACCATCATCACGTATTCTGCTTGCAATTTATTCGCTGTTGCAAAATATGTGTTGGTAAACTTAATTTCTTTTTCTGGCATAATTTCTCATCTGAAAGAAAGTAACTCTGTCCGGATGTATTCCATTCATCGTTTAAGAAACGATTCTTGAAACTAATTACTTTAATCAATCAAACATTGGAATTATATATATTTTGACCATTTTCGGATGGGTCAAAATGAAAGACATTCTCCTCGTGTTATTGAACAGTTTGATAATTTGTTTTGATCCTTCATTTTGGGATACCTCAAAATAGTTTTACTAATGAGGACGGATACTTTTTCACAATAATAGATCCAAATCTACGTAGCTTAGTGGTGCGTTGGCTGCTTAGCAGACAGACGTGGGTTCGAGTCCTACTCGTGCCAATAGTTTTTATTTCATCTTTCACGGGCACTGCCTCTTGCTAAGGAACTGACAAAACTTCCAAGAAGAAAAAACTTCTGTCATGAAAAAGTGCTTCTCAACTTTTCCGTTCGGAATCGGCGTTAAATTGAAGGTCCTATTAATTCTTTACACGCACCTAGAGAATTTTTGTTGAGAGTAAGCCACTTAGGCCTTGACTCTTCAAGAGCTGCCGCGCATGTTTATAGACAAATGACTAAAAATGTTTCTAGCTAAAAGTCACTACGCTTGGTCTATCATACTGACGGCTTAGCCTTATCAGTGAAATTCATGTTAAATTTAAACTTAAACAATAAATGGATTAATAAATGAATTTGTTACTTACTTACTTAGTTACAAAATTATTTGCGAAAAATTTTCCGTAGTATGAGTAGCAAAACTAGTTTGCTGATGCCAACTTCCCAACCTTAAAGCTTAATTAGCTATATATATGGGTTTTGAAAAAAAAATCGATTACTATTAATGAAAAATCGATTGTTCTTAAATATTAACGATGCACCTATCAAGAAAAATTTGACTTCTCAAATTATGTTTGTATGTAGTTCCAATATTTTTGTATATGGTCAAGAAAAATATTTGTTCATTTGATTTTTCTGTAAGTGAGACGGTTCAAATATATTGAAATTCAAATGCACTGTTCACTTCCCAAAATTTTGATTCGTAACAGCACAGCGTTCTGTGATGATGTTTACCGTCCGCTTTTACTATTATTTGAACCATCATCGTCATACTAATGCGTCAAAGAATACTCTCCAGTTTTATTCGTACTCATCTGTAGAATGTGGAATATATTGCCGAGTTTATGTCCCCAATACATTACAATGATCTAAACTTCAAACCTAATGTGCAGAGGTTGCTCTTATCAAATCCTTCCTTATTTTCCTTATTTCTTCAACAATGTAAAGCTGCCCTAACTCACGTTAGCGCGTTGTCATAATACTATGTTCATACATTAAATTAAAATAAAACGAAAACGTTGTTTTTAAACAAAATGTCTACTAAAACGATTCGTACTTGGTAGACCTTAAAAGAACCTTGCCGTTTCTGTCGTTAATACATAAACATTTAATACATAAAACCGCTGCTCCCGTCGAATAGAGATACTCAGACTTGAGTAAAATAGAAACTTAATCACACACAACTTTATGTTAATCCTGATGGTTATTAACAATCCACATTATACATATTATGAACAAGAATATAGTAGACAAACGGTCACACCGGCACAATTTAACAAAGTTTGTTTTGCTCTTGCTTAAGATTTGACATTTTAAAAACATACTTAAAAAGAAAAATAAACTCTTAATTAAGATTTGGCATTTCCCCTCTTTGGCTCTCTCTTTATTATTCTCTCTTATGATAGAAACCACATTTTGTCAAAAGAAAAAAACTGGTACCTTAACCAAGAAAATTACACATTTTAAAATGAATATTTCCAACACTAACCTTCCGAAAACGCTATGAAATTTTACAAAAACAGAAAAACCGAAACTTAAATTTTCTATTGAAACAAAATTTTTCCCTAAAGGAACAAGATTTAGCAGAATAATTTCAATTTAAAAATTACAAAATTTCTAGGTGCCTTAAAGAAGAGAAATCTTTTTGTTTTAAAGAGATTTATTTTAGCGATGTTGTATTGTTTTTTGTAAGTTGGTGTGCGAGTTAAGAAGACGACAACAACGAACAACAGACATCACATTTTACGAAGAAGCGTGTGAAAGGAAATGAACGAAAAAAAAACTCAAATCTAATACGTATTTAATATTAATATCTATGGCAAGTAGGTATTCTGGGTATGGAAAACCAAATGAAAATTTTGATTTGATTTTGCCATTTTCTTTCCAAAGGAATTTTGAATAGAAATCCTTTGAGTTAAGGATCCCAGCAAAAAAAATGTTTATTAAAGCGAAAAAAGGGGCATAGGTTAGAATAACGTCCTGACTCTTGTCACGTACCTATACCTAAAAGAGAAATGCAAAATCTAACCATCCGCCATGTTTTTTTTTCTGGTATGTTGATTCTCGGCAATTTATGATGAAATTGAATAATTTATGGATTGACTTAGGCTTGTTAGCAAACATCAGGTTTTAGGTATAGGACATCACTCTGTTTCTAAGTGCATTGAGTGCATTTTGAAATTAGGTTGACATTATGAAGAAGAGAAGAAAAAGGGGAGGAAAACCTTACAGATAGGGAATCGATCAATTTTTGTATTGTTTCATGTCACATGTAGGTTCCTAGGCAAAATTGATTCATAAACTTGCAATTTAAAGGGGTCAAAAGATACATGGTGGTATGCATGCCTATTTTCCCAGTGTATAGTCATAAAATGGTGGTCAATTTTCAAGTTATTTTGTTCAACATCTCCCTGCGTTTTATTCTTCTTTGCTCAGCTTCTATGGCGTAGGTTTTGATTTTGGCCTTTTCTAGCTTTTTTGTCTGCAATTAAAGCAGTTTGGTCTTAGACGAGTGTATCTAGCAGGGGGATGGTGGACGGACGGATTTGGATTTTTTGTTTGTTTGCTTGTTTTTGAGGTTCAAAAGCAAAAGCAAGAAAAAGAGAAGTGGAGGAAGGCAGACGGCAATGAGAACGAGGCCGTGTCGTGGTCGTGTATATTGGATTTATTTTTATCGTCATATTCCTCCACACGAACGAGCGTTCGTTAAAGACGACGGCGACGACGATGCGACGCGATGTTAAAAACGTGAGTACAGTGGAGGTTGTTATTCCTTTCTCGCTTCCGCTTGTAATTGTTGAATTTAGTCAGTAAGCTGCCTGACAGTAGTGGTTTCTTGCTTGCCTTGCGGGAGTGGTTAGGTTATGTTATAAAGTTGAATAGGAAGTGTTTTAGCTTTTTGCCTTGTTGATTATTGTACACATGTTTTTTTAAGTTTCATTATTGTTGTTTCTGTTTTTCCCTTGGGGCAAGGATTTGAGGTAAGTGAATTTATTTTTGGTTTTTGAAAATAAATTATTACTAGGTAGGTGGATATACTTGGGTGTTTGGAGGAGATAGACCTGTTAAGGAAATGTTTTGCTCGATTGGTTTTAAGGTACCTACCTAAAAGTACATAAATAAGGATAATTTTAACTATCGTTTTTAGAAATAACTGGGCAAGCTGCCACATTTGCAAGAAAATCAAATAAAATTGAAAGTTGTCGCTGTACAAATTCAATTAAAACGTGCAACCAAAGGTTATCACGTGAACCTGTTTATTTTATTTTTATTAGTACAACATTCACGTGTTTACTTAACCCTTAAAACAGGTTGGCAGGGTTTTTCAATGAGAGACTGTATTTTGATACATCATGAGTGTCGTTTCCGGTATGGAAGGGGTGTACCTACTCTGGATTTCCAGGTAATGGAAATTACAACTATCTACATACCTCCCTCGAAAAGCTGTTAACCCCACTAACCCGGGGCGCAACGAGGCAGAGCTCCGTATTTGCAGTTAAAAGCTTCAGCGAGAGTTGCATGGAGTTTTTATGGCATTATATCCGATCTCTTTTTCTGAGAGCTTGACCTCGCAACGCCCCTAGGTTTCAGAGAAAGCTTGGTTTTCGGGTTTATGGTTGATTCAAAAATTCCATAGGTACCTCCGGTTTTAAAGAAAGACAACCCCTGTCTTTTATTAATAATATAAAACGATGTCAGCCAATTGAAACCAATATTGCGGTTTATTTATTTATTAAGCTTAGTAAATACAAGCTAACATATTTTTTTTTAATTTTTTTTTTAATTTTATTTTTAATAAATTTGGTGCCGTGAAATAACGCCGAATTTTAGCACGCCGATTCGGCGTTACTTCACTTTGTCAGTTTTATTTTTTCTTAGATTTCATCAGGTTTCAATGCCATTTTCTATACCTACTTAATCTATAAATAAAAAAAAGAAAGTGTTTTATAGGGAACCTGCTTATGTTTTGAAATAAATATGCCTTTAACAACATTTTACTTTTCACAAAAATTATTCTTTGTATTAAAATAATAATAATACAGTTTCCTTACTTCAAATTACAAATTCAATTCTGCAAATCAAATTCACCCTTTTACAAATCACATTCAACCTTTTACAAATCAATTTCACCCTGTTACAAAACAAATTCGCATAGTATTTGTAAGTGAATTAATTGAAGAGTTACGAAACAAAATTTAAGCCATGTGTGGTTAATACTTGATAACACTAATATTCACAAAACGGATGAAGCTCTCAACCTTGTTGATCAATCAAGTCATTCGCTTCTTTTCTTACCACCATACTTCTTAAGAAGTTTTTTTTTTTTTGAAAATTAAACTTCATGCAAGAAACTTACTAACCGATCCAATAACTTACCGAAGTTTTGTTGAGATAGTAGACACTTCCGAGGAGACGGTAACTTCCGAAAATTGTCACAATTATTACATGAATGTGTATGCAGAGTTAACCACTGTAGCTGCAGGAGAAGATTTGTGATAATATTAACAATATTTTTGAATAAGAATGACTACAATAAAGTTTATATTTTTTTTTATCTTACATAAAAACGATCATTTGTGATTTTATTTTTACAAATACTGGGTGAATTTGAATTGTAAAAAGGTGAAATTGTTTTGTAAAAGGGTGAATTTGAGTAAAAAAAACTGTTATATGTATTTCTGATTCATAAGCATTTTAAAAACACTTTTTTAATACCTCATACCTCAGTTAAGTTAAGATAAGTCACATGAAGTGATAGTTTCAGTATTAAAAGAAATTTAAAACTATTATATTAAACTATTAAATTAAATAATACCTAGCCAGGTATACCTTCCTCTACAAAGTACAACATCAAGGTTAATAAGTAAATATTAGATTTTACATTTCAGCTTACATTACATTTTTTGGGAATTTGATGAAATGTAAATTAAAAATGATTAAGAATTTGAAACTAGAAACAAAAAATATAGTACGGGTACCTTGCTTACAAATGCCAGCGAACGAAGCGAGCGGAAAAAATTTGTTCAAAAGAGAATCAATTTGGGGTGTGAAAATAAAAAAAAATTGCACACTTCAATGTAATGAATGTGTATACCCGCACGTAATATTAACATTCGGGGCTTTTGTCCCATAAAAGGTAAAATAAAATATGATCTACAATTCTCGGTAAATTTTGTTGTACAGTTGATTTTGCGTGAAGCCCAGCTAAATTGCTTTTTGCAAAAGTTAAATAAAACCGGCTTCTTTGTTTTCTCTTTCTTGGCCTTATTTCTGAATTGAAATTCGTCGTTATTTCACTTTGGAAAGGTGAAAAAACGCCGAATTTCAGAATAAGGCGTGCTTTTGCTTACCGCTATTTCACGGCACCGTCATTTTTTTTTCTTCTTTGTACAAAGTGAATAAGCTGTGAGCGTGTATCCAAAGACCATTAAACCTCTTTGGTTCACCTGACTTTCAGTCTTCATCTATTGTGACGTCCTTTGATCCTTCGATCCTTCGATGAATATGCGTTTGATTTACTGAATCCTAAGATGAAATCCGAAAGAACGTAAGGTAATCCGTAAATAAGAAACACTAGGTCAGTCTTATCTAAAAACCACAAACTTCCATATATAACATACGTTGTAAGGATCATAACATTATCCTGGGAAAAACGTCTAAATAAATAATAAACATAAACATATTTTATAAGAAAAGAAGAAAATATAATCAGCCTGTAGTCCTTTAATTAATGTTGTAAATTTTCATTCAAACTTACTTTGGGCTCAGTTTCTATTTTCTTTGAATATTGTTATCTCCTATGATAAAGAATATTAAACATAACGTTTCCGGAATGTATGCACCTGCTGTCCCACAAAATCCTGTGGGTGAATGTGTCCAATAATTTACACCAGTTTGGGATATGAACAGCTAGTATCCGTAGCTTAGTGGATTCGAGTCCTACTCGTATCCATAGTTTTTATTTCATCTTTCACGGGCACTGCCTCTTGCAAAGAACTGGCAAAACTTCCAAGAGTATCAATCTGTCATGAAAAAGTGCTTCTCAACTTTGTCGTTCTAAATCGGCGTTCAATTGTAGGTGCCGGCCGGTGCCCTCATTTCTTTATGCTTTACACGCACCCAGAAAATTGTTGATGAAAGTAAGCCACTTAGGCCTTAGGCTCTTCAAGAGCTGGCGCGCCCCTCTCTTTATTCTTGGGGGATATGAACGTACGCAACGGCTGTCCACTTTTCAGAGCGCATGGCCTTATACTTGAAGCTCGAGCTACAGAGGGACGTTTTTCGTTTGAATTCACCCTGTCCAAAATCCTGTGGGTGAATTTGTCAAATAATTTATCCCAGTGTTCGATATGAACGTATGTACCTGCTGTCCAAATTTCTGAGGGAAGAGCCTCATAGGTACTTTAGGAGCTACATAGAGTCAAAGTGGTGCAATGATGTTTTTTTCGTCTGAATTCACTCTGTACAAAATCCTGTGGGTGAATTTGCCTAAAAATTACCTCAGTGTTGTATATGACCGTATGCACCTGCTGTCCAACTTTCTGAGGGCCAAGTCGTATACTCTAGGAGCTACAGAGGGTCAAAAAAGTACCATGATGTTTTTATTTACGTTTAAATTCACACTGTACAAAATCCTCGGGGTGGATCTGTCCAGTCCCAGTGAAGCATATGAACGTACGCACCTGCTGTCAAACTTTAAGAGGGCAGGGCCTTGAAGCCTGTTTTTCCAAAACAAAAAGTTTCCCCCACCCTTTGTGTCCAGTTAAATGATGAAATACTTTCGACACAGGAAACATGTCAAAATTGTTTCAAAATAAATATTCTACTTTGTTTTTCTTCTACTTTGATGATCTTCGTACATTTAATGACAAAAACACTCCTTAACGATGATATCATCATTATCAGCTCATATTATCGTCCACTCTGTTTTTTATATTCCCTCAATTTTGTTTTGATTTTATTTTTATACTTTTATTCATTTTCTTTGGTTCTGTTCTCTCCAAGTTGTTATTTTGTCGTGTTCGGTATTCTCTACCAACCAGCAGCCAATGTGGCATTCACCTCTTTAGAAATTTGTACGTTTTGCGTTTCAATTTTGAATTCCTTGGGGAGTTGACAGACATGAAAATATTTATCTTTTATTGCTTAGTAAAATATGCTGAATTTATTTACGAAAAAAAAGATAAACAATCAAGATTAAAATGCAGCGTTTGAGGTTAAGATCTTATAATTCAATTTGTACATTTGTTCTTTATTTAATGGGGAGCAGTTTTGTTTGTATTAATTTGCAAATTATCCAGACCAAGCAAAAAAAGACTAAAATAATGATTTTCTTTACGGAAATGAAAGCCTATTTTTCCCTTTTGCATTGGCCAACAAATTTGAACTTCAGATTTGGAACTAACCTGACATGGGATGATAAAAGGAAATTCATGAAAAGTGGTCCCGACTCCCGACAGTCCCCTGTGCCTTGTGACGTGACCAAAGATTTGGACTTTGATCGGGTAGATTCCAGGGTCCTTTGTACCTTGAAAACAAATGATGAAAACATCGGAAAACTCATTGGTTTTCAACGGAAATTGCATGAAATTGTACGTGCTCTGATTTGCAGACGGAAAACTGGAAAATTTTGAATTTAAGGTGCATTGAAATGCTTGTATGTCCGGTAGGACCCTTTATCCGCTCAATCCTTAACGAATTTTTCAACGCTTTTGCTTTAATGAAAGTAGAAAGTTCGTTGCAAAGCTTGGAAGAATTCAGATACGCAGTTTTCTTATCTAGAAAAACTTCTCCCCATGGGCATACGATGCATGTTCGGTTGGTCTACCTTTTCATGTTTCACCTTATATCCTGTACAACACCATGTTAAAATAATAAGTTAAGTTTGACCTAACGCGACAAAGCCGCGGGTACCAGCTAGTTACATATATTTATTCGTAAAAATTTTTACAAAAAAAACAAATCAACAATTGGTCATTTATACACTTTTCAGCCTTATTTATTAGATTCTCCTTATACACCTCTATAGTCTTCTATACAGTATTATAGCCAAGCTACTAATAAGGCTGATGTTGAATAAATTCTAATTTATACCAGCTCTCTCCAATTTCGCACCTAAAGTGGCACTCTTTCTCTTTAGATGTTGAGTCCTTCAAGGTTCTTCAGTAATGAAACGAGTCTAAAAAACATTTTTTTTTCCTCATTCTTTCCCCATAAACTTTTTATTTATAGATATGGTGAGTAACACCATCATAGTGTAGCTTAGTGGTAAGGTGCATAGCTGCTAAGCATAACGTCGTGGATTCGAGTCCTAATCGTTTCCATAATTTTTATTTCATCTTTCACGAGCACTGCCTCTTGCGAAGAACTGACAAAACTTCCAAGAGTATCAACCTGTCATGAAAAAGTGCTTCTCAAGTTTGCCGCTCTAAATCGGCGTTAAATTGTAGGTGCCGGTGCCCTCAATTCTTCACACGCACCCAGAGACTTGTTGATGAAAGTAAGCCACTTAGGCCTTGGCTCATCAAGAGCCACTTTTTTTATTTATTAACACCTTAATTGCTCGAAAACGGACTTAACTCATGAATTGAAAGGGCAACTCACAATAGCAAACTAACCAATTGAGTAGTTTTTTGTTTGATATTCGTGCTGGTGTCATTGTCTGGTATATTACAGATAGTTTAGTTGGAAAATGGCTTAAATTCTGGCATTTTTTTAGACATCGAATTTTCGTGTCCTTTCTTATTGACATTGACTTCGTTGGTCTTGCCGTCTTCTTTTCATCCGTGTAGGGACTTCTTAAATCTAAACACACAATTGACAACATACTGTATTCTTTGTCTTTCAATGATATCAATGATGTTGGTAACTATGTCTGGTGATCATTTGTTAGATTTAACATGAGTAGATCACGAAATATGTGTGAGTTTCTTTGATCAAAACAAATAACATAATTGAATTTTGTAGCGTAAAACAAAAGGCCCTTTATTTTCAATCGATCATCTTTAAGAAATTTAGAATAACAATGGAACTTTATTTCAACAAAATATCAATTACCTAATTAATCCGAAATAATTTTTAAAATTGTCTATACTTTTGTTTATCTGAACAATGAGGAACCAACTTGAAAACTTCCTTTCAGAGGACATATTTTATAGACTATGTTATCTTATTTATATGGATGTGGGTGGAATTCAGAACGTATGAGCAAGATTTTCAATTTGTCATGGAAAAAAAAAATACTTTCCAGCGAAACCGGTGTAAATCTTTCAAACCCCATCCTCCTTTCTAATGCTCGCACTGTTTTTTAGCATTAAAAGAGTATCAAACCCTCTTCAGTGTGTTCTCGTTTGACTTTTATGTTAGGTAATGTATCTGCTGACTGGAACAGTGCAAGGGTCTTTTTATTCGGCATTCAACATCCTTACAAATCTAAAAAATTAGTTGTTAGTTATTGCATTCCAATTTTGTTTGATAAAATAAAAAAAAAAACTTGTCAGTTGTATAGGTTGTATAGGAGCAGAACGCACCGAAGCCGACAAAGATAAGGCTTTTTGTCTTTGTCAGCCTCGGTGTGGGTTGGAATCAGACACGATTTTTGTCGAAAGACAAAAAGATGTCTTGTCTGATTCGGTGTGTTTTTAGCCTAACAAAACAATACGACGACTGAAATTCCCGGAATACCAAAAAGTAATTTATCCTTGACCATAAATTGGAAAAAAAATTGCTTATACCTTTTTGACGAGCTCTCCATGATATAAATACTAAAAATAAAACTTCGGTCTGGCTCCTGGTTAACGAGAAATTTTAATCATAAAAGACTTCCGTAGGCGAGCTTTAGAACAACACTCAACTTAATCTGCCCTATCGAGGTATTTTTCGGAGCGGAATTTTGTCCGATTTCGTACGTTTCCGACAAGTTTTGCTTCGAGGTATTCTTCCGACTTACATTTCGGAATTTTTTCCGATATGAAATAACGCAGTACGATGAGTAAATGTGGTGCGATGACTAGCTTTATTTTCCTTCATTTTTGATAGTTTTATTTCCGTTTTGTACGCAGAAAATTGTTTGCGGAATTTTTTGTTTTTAAATACGGCTGGTTGTCATATTTTTGTCTGATGACAATTAGCTCGAATACAAATTTAAGTTCCGACCATATTTGCGTTGCGGAAAATTGTCCGCTCCGAAAAATACCTCGATAGGGCTGAATATCAAAGATGTTTTTCGGTCGTTTATACACAGATGCTTTTTTTTTTTAAAGAAATTTAAACTAATTTCCAACAACTGGACATTGCCACAAAATCTTCGCCAACGCAACGCCCCAATTCATATCCATGCCATTGGCCATGTATATGACCCTTCAAATCTACTATCCTATTTAATGACTCACCCTCCATTCTCCCATCTACCGAAGCTTTCCATAAATCAAAACTTTCCATTGCAACTCTCCCTTGGCAAAAATTATAACATCATTCCATTGCTATAAGGTTATATTATGCAATTAACAACAAGCCAAATGCATGTTTTATTTTTTTTCAATTTAGTTAAAAGGTGAAAGTTTAATATTGAAATAAAACATGGAAAGGAAATCGTATCAGTCGCTGTGCCATTGGAAGTTTTCTTGCTAAAGAGTAAAAGATAGATAATCAAAAACAGACATTTGAAAAGAAAATCAACAACAAAGCAGAATCCATAATTAAATTCAAATGAAAATTAAAAATTCATAGATACTCATTGAATGGGTTCTTTATTTGATTGTAGATTTAGTGTGTCTACTGCGTATTTAAGATTGTACTTAAAATTGTGTTTTTTACACTTTACGTGTTGCGCAGTTGCCAGTTTGAGTGGAGTTGTTGATAAAAAGTGTTGGATATATAGATTGCTCTGTTAGATCTGGCTTTTGAGTTGGCTTAACAAGACGAACGTTAATTTTAGCAAGAAAATTGGCAACTATTCAAAATAAGTGCTAAGTACATATTTATTGATGTGTATGTGTGCGGAAAAGTAGCCACTAGCCACCTTATGGTCCTTCGATGTTCAATTAGGACTTTCGTAAGCACTTCTGTGTCCTGTCAGCATAAGGTTAAAGAAAATGGTTGCAAACAGACAAGAATTGAACAATTTTAAAACCAAAATGAAAAACAATTTGATGTACGAGAGTAAACATACATGCATGCAAAGTTTTTATTTTGTTGGGACAGAATTGTCGCTCAATAAATCGAGAACAATAAATCTTGAGTAGGGAATCAGAAACTGATAAAGATAATTATTGAAAACGATAAAGACATTAATATCGCTTCGTAGGGAATCCACCTACAATCTTTGAAAAAGCGGCTTTAGTGTCTATCCTCATAGATTTAAAGTTGTTAATATAAATAGTTTTCTTCAATTTCATTTTGGACACCAAAACTAAAAAACCAAACATGAAAAAGAAAAGACGTTTGCTAGCAGTCTTGCCCTGCAAAGAAAAAAAAAGGAAGGAAAGGTGTACACAGTCAGCCATATTAATAATAAACGCCTAGTCCTCTCTTAATCCAAAGTCTAACTGGTCCATAGACTAAGCGTTAGTCCATGGCCTAAAATTTCTCATTAATAAAAATAATTTGATCCCCTTTGGGAATTTTTGTTTCTGTTAATGTTTGCCAATCAATTTTAAAATAAAAAAAAAATAAATTTGAAATTTGTCTGCTTCGATTCCGGCAATATATATTATGCGAGCACATTTTCTTGCTTTGGCTCTTGAAATTGCAACAAGAGTGGAAAAAGAAGCAGAAATGGTGAAGCTAAACTTTCCTTTCAGCAAGAAAAAAAAAAAAAAACAGGTTCAGCCTATGTTTCCTCTTCACGAAAGAAGTTCGCTTTCAATGTTTTCCGAATTCGGAAAAGCAAAGGATGCGTTTGATATGCTGTCGAAAAAATGGAGGCATAACTTCTTATGTGGCTTTTCTTGCAACCCAAGAATTGATCCGTTTCAACACCAAGCTACGACTGTTCCGCTGGGTGAAAGTTCGTTTTGATCGCTGGGTGAAAGTTCCTTTTGACCTTTATAGGTGGACTGATCAGGATTCTCTTCTGTACGTACCTGATCGGAGCAAAATTCTCTCCGATTCGTACATATTCTAAGAATTTTCTACCACCGTATCCTTTCCGACAAGTGAATCGTAGACATTAGCGAACAAATTTGAAATCTACGTCGGGTATTCAAAATGATTGTCCGATTGTCTCCGAAACTGACATTTCTTTGTTTTCTTTCACGATTGACATATTTCTTGCTTAGTCCCTTGCTAATCCACCTCTCAAGGTGGACTAAGTAAGAAAACGTCACTTAAGAGAATAGTCCGCAGATAAAGAGTTAGTCCTTTAGTAGTCTATGTTTATTAATTTGGCTGAGTATATGTACATCCTTACTCGTTCTGATGGATTCTATTAGCCTTAAGTATTAATTTTAAATGCACCGTGTCAAGGTACACTTGGCTCAATCAAAAAGCTTCCGATTACACTTTTCTGGTTTAAAGTAGAGTAAGAGAAGTAAACTTAAACAAAAAAGGAGAAATCCTTCGAGGAAAAGATGTTCTATTTAGACTCTCGGACAGCCTCCACAGTTCCTTAAACAGCGGAAAACTATCGCTTCGCACTAGGTGACTAGGATAACTTTGAAGCCTACCTATACATTACAGAACAACCCTTTCTATCTTAGTCACGAACTAAAGAAGAAAAGGCAACTGAGTACTGAGGCCTTCGCCTTACACAGAACAGAGACAGACAGAGAGAGAGAGATAGATACATAGTAACTTGCGTACCTTAAGTTTTTCACAGAACGCTGATTTTCATAATACCGTTACACGTTTGGAGACGCTTCTGTGGCAAACAAAAACTTTGAAAAAAACTGTTGAAAATCAAACCGCACTGTGAATCCCCGTTAGAACTTAAAAAAACTCAACGCAGAAAAAAATCAATTCGCTGAAAAAAAAAAATGATATAAAGAAAAATTAATTTTAATTTTATTTTTGTTTTACATTTTGTGAGCTTTATTATAAGGTTTTAATATGTCAACTCTTATACTAACGCCGTTTGCAGCAGCCAGTCTTTACAAAGATGTCAAGCTCATCATCTTCACTTGTCTTTCTCTTCCTTGAAGTTGTTACTTCCTTTTCCATGGGTGAATACATTATAGGTAGGTGGTTATTCCTCCCTAGTGGTCCTCTCTTCACCGTCTTTTCCACCCACTCAAGATGATTTACCTCATGTTCATCCACTCTAACGGCGGGTTGTGGCTTTGAATAGCATTTCTTTTCCTCCAGCTCTAGGAAATTCCGACCAGACTTGCACTTAATACGCGTCGTTTTCGAAATTAAATTTTCTTCGTGGCTTATAGATTTAAATACTTCTATAAATGATTTGTCCATTATGTTTGGATGACAGGAACGATTTGAGTTCAGTTGAAACTTAATTTTTATTATATATATACTATTTTTCTCCCTTACCATGCATCGATCGACAGTAAGATGAACTCGCTTATAGTTATGACTAAGCCAGCTTAGACTGTGTGTCATTCTGTGCGATGATAATTCAAATTGCATGAGTTGAATTTTATTGTCCTAAGTATAAGAGTTTCTATACATTTTGAAATTTGAATCATGGGTTTTCTTTTCTGAATAATAGTTTGAGCGGGAAAATCCGGAAAATGTAAAAAACTTCCCTAATTTCAAAGGGACACCAATGCACCATACAAAGAACAAAAAAATACCAATATCGTAATCGGTATGATTGCGAACACTCATGAGGTAAATGCAACCGATATGGTGATTTAGTTATTAACTATATTAAACATGCTATTCATGGTGTGAGTGACGTCGCCAGGGACCTACTGTTTTTTCTAATTGTGATGCTGCTCCATATATGAAAAATGGTGCAAGCAAGTTCACAAAAATGAACAAATCTAAAACGTATTCTATTATGAGGATTTCCAATTCAACTACAATTTTTTCTTTATTTAAATTCGGAAATGAGTGTGAATTAATCGACTCCTTTTAAAACAAATTGGGGCATGGCACTGCCCCGCCAAGTCGAGCACGAAGCAAACCATCCTTTACTGGAACTTTTTTGCCGCATTTTCAGGCTTTTATTTGAGAATCTTTGGATAAGACCAGAACACTGAATTCTCCATCCAATAAGCTATAATCACATACTTAAAATGTAAAATTTGAAGTCTGTAGGTCCATTTAGTTCCGAAGTTAAGTGAAAGCAAAGTTTCACATTTTAGACACTCACTCACTAATAATCATCAAAATAGAACTATTATTACTTCCCATAAACTCAGAGAGCTCAATTTTGGAACAGTGTACAGATAAAGGGTTTAATGGCCACATAAAACGAAAACTATACAAACTAGGATAATCGAAGATCTGGATTACCTGTTGACCCTTATTAGAAAACACAAGAGCCCAACCAAATTATTAAAGATCGACATATCCCGGGCATACGTGTACTGTGTACAGGAAAGAATTTCCAATCTGTGTGATGTATAACCTAACAATTCACAAGAGCCAAGGTCTTAGTCTAAAAAATTGCCCCATGGACATTGACACCTCCATATTCTCTTGTGCCCAGCCTAAGTGGCGCTTTCACGAGTAACCAATCTTCATGGGGTGCACCTGGTAAACGACTTCAAGGCCGATTAGAATTTCGTTTGTACTGGAAATAATTTTTTATAGGCTCGTCTATACATTGTTGAAATATGCAGCTTGATTGATTATTGAATCAACGTTTCCCAAGTGGCAATTTTCCATCGTCAATGGGTAGCGGTTCTGGAGATAGGTGGGTGTAAAGGACCAATGGTGTCATGGAGCACCTGGTTTAGTACCCTTGTGTACCCTTCAACGGCCAAGCCACACAACTTTAATATAATAATAAGGAAATCGAAGTAAGGAACCTTAGACTTGGTACGACTTTGCCTGCCATCGTACTCTTTTCTCGAAAATGCGTGCCTTCGGTTTCGACGAATCTCTTCTTCGTTGGATTAGAAACTTTCTTTCGAACCGTTCAATACAAGTTATATTGGACGGATTCAAGTCTGAAACCCCCAATATATAAATGCTGGTGTGCTCCAGGGCTCCGATCCTCTTTCTCATTTTCATTAATGATCTCTTGTCTGTAACTTTTAATCCAATAAATTGTTTCGCTGACGATAATACCCTTAGCTTCTCATATTCGTTTCCATACTCACATCCTTCCTCTTCGGATGTGAAACTGCAACGACAAAATATTATAAGCACATTAAACTCTGACTTGAACAGCATTGTACAATGGGGAATTAAAAACCTTGTATCGTTGAAGCGAGATATACCCCCCTTGCTACTGTCCATGAATGGCATTTTCATCAGTGAAACCGAACATCTCGAGATTCTCGGTTTGTGCTTCACCGACCACCTCTTGTGGAATGATCACTAACGCGATGTCGCCAAAAATGCCGCAAGACGTTTAGATTTTCTAAGACGATGAAAGGAAGTTTTTTTGCCCTTCTGATCTGGCTACCATCTATAAAAAAATAGGTTTATACGTCCAAAGCTTGAGTACAACTCCCACGTTTGGGCTGGTGCTCCAGCGACGTACTTAAGCCTTTTGAACAGTATTCAAAACAGAGCGTTCAAAAAGATTGGTTAACATACCATCGTTGAGACATTTACGTCACTTAAACATCGACGTAATGTCTCATGCCTCACCCTTGTTTACCGTTGCTTCAATGGTTTATGCTCAAGTGAAATAGCCAGCTGCATTTCTCCCCTTAAGATATTCAACTGTAATACCCGCGCCTCTAGGAATGCCCATCAGTTCACCCACCCTCGAGCCCAACTTCGGACGTACGGTTATGTTCAGAGAATCATTCTTTAGCCGTACTACGCGAATGTGGAACTCTCCTCCACGCTCTGTGTTCCCCAGTCGTTGCAATTTCTAAGAATTCAAGACCAATGTTAACCGACACCTCATCCTAAACCCTCTTCATCTATCCTACTTTACCTAGCACCCGCACTGTGTTTTGGAATGGCACAATGGGGAATTAAAATCCGTTTAGAGTTTAATGCTTCGAAAACTCTATGCTGTCGTGTTTCGTGAAAGCGAGATATACCCTCCTTGTCCATGAGTGGCGTTTGCATCAATGAGATCGAACATCTTGGATAGTTTTTGACAGAATGTTTTTGGTGGGATTGGGATATTTGTTTTCCTTAGGTATATGTATCTAATTCTATCATAGAAAACATTTCATCAAACTATATATAAAATAGTTTGATAAAATATCAACCCTTTTCGGTTGCGATTCTGAGTCTGTATCTATCTATTCAGATTTTCGAACAAAAAGTAAAAAAAAAGAGCAAACAACTGATTATTCAGTTCTGCTCGTAAAATAATAATAAATCCATCATCACATTTGCACCACAAGTCAATGATCATCGATAAAAAAGTTTAATATACGTTTTTTCTCCCCGCTCATTGATGTCGCATCATTCGCCCTGCTATACATCCGGTGAACGCCTTTATCTCGCTCACTCTGCAAGCTTTTCCAACAACTTCCCAGCACTTGAACACTGTATCTTATTTTCGCTTGCTTTCGCCACATTTTTTATTTGTTTCAAAGTGAAACTGAAGCCAAATAATGACGTAATTCATATAAATAATATTCCATAGACTCGTATAGATACGAATACGATACGAACAGAAACGATCGCAAAATTGATTATGTAATAAAAGTGATATGTTTTAATCTTACTAGTTAGTAAAACTAAGATGCTTTGTGTCTGATTGCTGAAATGTTTGAAAATTGTATATTTTGCTCACAAGGATTTGTCCAATAAAATGAAAAGAAAAAAACACAGTTTGTGGGAATAATTGAAGGCGTGTGATGTTGGCAGTTAACTATCTCAGAAAAGTTTCCATTAAAAGCTGAGTCAGGGAAATTTATACAAAACTGTTGGTGGCGATAGTTTCAGTTTTGAAAACATCAGCACGAATAATTTTTGTTGTTTTTGCTTGTCCGCGGTAGTTTGGTATCGTCTTGATGTTGATAAATTTTATCAATTCATCATTTTATTTGTAAGTTATGCGATTAAGAGACGTTAAAAACGACAAAGAATGTCCGCCGCTGGCAGGCTTATCTTTAGGTAGCAGTCAGTCTAAAAGTATTTACTTCATCTACATCCAAGAGTATCAATCTGTCATGAAATAAGTGCTTATCAAAATCAAAATTGTAAAATTGTAGGTGCCCTCAATTCTTCACAGGCGCTCAGAAAACTGTTGATGGGTGTAAGCCTCGTAGGCAGGCGTTGGCTCACCACACTATTTATTTTATTTTTTTAAGTTTAAACAAGCCAGGAAGGCCAGCAATGCCCATATCCGTCGGACCTCGGACCAAATTTTTACATGACCAAAAATTAAGGCAAAAAATACTGCAATGTCCCAGAGGCAGTAAGAATTTTTGGTAATTTGTAAAAAAAAATATGAAGGATTCTTCTTCTTCCTCGGTCCCTACGCTCGTTGACAATGACGCTCCAGTTGTTTGCTCTCTCGCGAAAGCTATAACCTTTTTGCAAGGCAGTTCGCCGCCAACTCTTCACTGCCAGAGAGTGTTATGACTCCGCCTGTTCTTGAGCGCGTCAATGAGTCCATGGGACAAATTTTCTTCAGCACTCGTGCTGTGTCGAGAGTTCTAAGGGATTCCAATATACGTAAATCCGCTGGACCGGATGGTATTCCCGCTATTGTTCTGAAGAGGTGTTTTTAGAAGAAGAACACTGTTCTTCCACGCTGGCAAAACCCTTGCGTAAGCTTTTCCAATCCCAAAAATGGATAATCCTCTTCTCCCTCCAAATATCGACCGATTGAACTTACGTCCCTTCTGTCTAAGGTCATTTTTTAAAAACCGGCAATACGGCTTTCGCAGAAACAAGAGGCTATTGTGGTAGACAAAAATGACTAAAGGAGTTTGATAGGAGCCACGCCGGAACTGTCAAAAAAGCCTGTTGAAATCAAAACCCACTTAGAACTTCAACAGACTTAGAGCAGAACAAACAAAAACGCTGGAAAAGAATAAATGATGAGAACAAAGGTTACATTTTTCTTTTTATTTAATGTACTTTATTTTTTTTTTTTAAGCTTTCTTACTAGGTTTCAACATTTCAACTCTAATAATAAACCCTTCTTGGAAAGAGTTAACTGACTCTTCAACTAAGTGATGCTCATCCTCTTTGTTTGTCTCCTTCATCCTTGAAGTTTGGGCCACTTGGTCAGATGTTACTTCCTTTTTTTTGTGTGAAAACGTTAAAGGTAGGCGGCTAAACTTTTCTGGTGGTCTTTTTCCCACCGTCATTTTCGCCCCCATAAGTTCATCCACCTGACTTTTATCCAATTCATTGGCGTATGCCGACGGTAAGAAGCATTGCACATCTTCCAGCTCTAGCATAAAAATAAGAATTTAACTTGGCCTTGTTGCGCGTCGCTTTCAAAATTAAATGAGGACCGGGCCCAATTTTACTTATGTTAACAAACGGCTTTTTCTTGCCTAACAGAATTAAGTTTTTCTATGATATCCATTATGTTAGGATGACAGAAACGATTTGAGTTAAGTTGAAATTTGATTTTCATTATATACTATTTTTCTCCCTCACAGTCGGTCGTCGATCGACAAAAAGATGAACTGAAGATGAGTTATGAGTTATGACTAAGCAAGCTTAGACTGTGTCATTTTGGGCGATGATAATTGCATGCAAACTTTGTAACGAGTTGAATTTAATTGTTCCATGCATTTTCTTTGCATTTTGAAATTGGACTCATGGGTTTTCTTTTCTGAATAATAGCTTGAGCTGGGAAATCCGGGAAATGTAAATAACTCCCGTCAGTTGAAAAGGAAGTACCATACCATAATTGCAAGAAAAAAATCTGACGGCATCACAATTGCCACCGTTGTTTCTAATTAAAACATGAAGAAGGCTAAGTTTATTTCCTACAATAACATAAAATTATGTCTTTTTTCTCCCTCGTCCTCACCGGTATCCGTTGTTGACTTACCTAGGTGTAAGTGGCCTAAGATGGCCCACTTTTTGAACTTCAGCTATAGAACTTAGAAGATTAGGTTTATCGCTTTGATAAATGGATAGCAAAAGTTACGATGTAATTTCATTCATCAGATCCTTAAAGAAAAGGTCCCTTGAATTTGCTGCTTCAGCAATATAAGTTTTTGAATAGAACTCCAAGAGAGACCATCTTACCCACCGGGGTGTATAAAATGGCATACCAAAGTTAAGCAAGACGACAAACGTTACCTTTAGCTCAATATTAGTTTCAGTTAAATCAGCATTTACACATCAGTTTCTGAAAGCTAAACTGATAGTCAGACTGAAACTGAAACTGACATTATCGTCTTAATGGGACTTAAAGCTTGAACAAAAATGGTTGTTAATTAATCGCAAACATACACCATTGAGTTTACAATGTGCCCATATTGCACACTTTTGCCACTGGATCCATCTATCCTGTTGCTTAGAAACAGACCAAAGCTAATTTCAATATAGGCATGGAGCATCATCCTCCACAGTTTGCACCTACTCAAGGGATTTTTACATCATTTTTATGCTAGAGGCACAGTGAGTGCTTTAGGAAGAAGAGAAGGGGTTGGAAAGGAGGTGTCGGTGTACATTGCTCTTAAATTCTTGAACATTGTAATGACTTGGAAAAAAGAGTGTGGAAGAGAGTTCCACATTCGCGTAGTACGGCTAAAAAATGATTCACTAAACTTGAGAGTACGTCCGAAGTTGGACTCGAGGGTAAATAGATGGGCATTCCTAGAAGCTCGGGTTTTACGAGCGAATTGTTTGAGGGGAGGAATGCAGCTGGCTATTTCACTAGAGCAATTACCGTTAAAGTAGCGATAGAACAAGGAGAGACACGCTACGTTACGACGGTGGTCTAAAGGAGTGAATGCGTCAGTGATCTCTCTATCATCAATCGTTCTTACAGCTCTCTATTGTATTCCATCTAAGAGGCTTAAGAAAGTAGCTGGAGCACCAGCCCAAAGGTGGGAATTGTACTCAAGCTTTGGACAGATATAGGTTTTATAGATAATAGCCAGATAAGACGGGGAGACAAATTTCTTGCACCGTCTTAAGAAACCCAAACATCTTGCGGCATTTTCGGCGACAATCGCGTATGGGCTCGGTCCACAAGAGGTGGTCAGTGTTCGGTAACATTGATGCAAGTGCCACTCATGGACAGTGACAAGGGGGGTATATCTCGCTTCAACGATACAAGACAGCATTGAGTTTTCGAAGCATTAAACTCTACTCGGTTTTTAATTCCCCATTGTATAATGCTGTTTAAGTCAGAGTTTAATGAGCTTATCATATTTTGCCGTTGCAGTTCAACATCCGAGGAGGAGGGATGTGAATCGTCAACAAACAAGGACATGTTCATATTTCTGGAATCCATAAACTTGAACCGGAGAAAAGGGCAGTGTGCCGTCTTAGGCTCTATGCCATCTTTGGCCACTTTCCCCTAATTCTAATTTGATATCCAACCTAAATGCAAATATTGTTAGAAATTAATTTAAAAATGGATCTGGTGCTATGTAAAAATTTATTTGGTTAAAAATTTGATGCGTGCTAAATATGTTATTCGCATTTCAAATTCCTCTTGCTTACCTTGTGGAATCAAAATTTTGGAGATCGCAGATATCCGAACAAAAATAAAACGGAGCCAATTTTGCTACTCGAAATGGTTAGGTTAGGTTAAGGTAAAAGAAACACTTAGGCGAATTGTTTACCCTTTGTGATACCACATGAATCAAAATAGGCTTTCTTCGAAAGCTCTTTGAAACCAATTAGAGCTCCTTACGAAACGTAGAAGATTAATTATATTAATGTGTTCGAGATCGTTTAAATCATTATAAAAGTATTCACCTAAGGGATTCATACGCTTATGAGCCAGAGCAGGACAAGTGCAGAGGAGGACTGTTTCCTCCTCCTCCACATCCATGCAGCTTCTGCAGAAATCATTAGAAAAAACGCCCATTCGCGCGGCGGACGTGTCTTCCTATTAGACAGTGTCCAGTAATGACACCAATTAACGAGCTTATATGCAATCTGCTTAGAGATATCAGGCACCTAGATCTCTTTGAGTCCAGATTAGGCCAAATGTTTTTCGTCGCCTGACAGGTGGTTATGTTATTCCACCTGATGTTAGTTCTCTTAATAGCATCTTGTTGTAGCAAAAGTTTGCATGTAGCGATTGGTATACCAACATTAGCCATTTGTGGTTTAATGGGTAATGTTGTACCATATTTGGCGAGTTCATCGGCTTTACAGTTTCCTGGAATGTCTCTATGGTCCGGCACCCAGTGAAGGTGAATGTTAAACTGTTGTGCCATCTCCATTAGAGACGATCGACAGTTTTGGACCGTAATTGAGTTTTTAGGTATCTTATAGCTGCTTGACTATCTGAGAAAATCCGGATATCAGATGTGGGTATCACGTTTTCTCTGAATTTAATCGACAAAAGTTCTGCCTGATGAAACACGCTACAATGATTTGGAAGGCCGAATGAGAGATTTAGTTTTAGTCGTTCGGAGAACACACCTCCACCAACCCCATCACTAGTTTTCGATCCATCTGTATAGAAGTGGATTGCCTCGTCTTCCAAGAATGTTTTATTTACCCAGAAGGATCCGCTTACTTAGGCATGCTGAGCGTTGGACTTCATTATTTACTGCCAGTGCATTTTGTCCACCATTGTTAAATGCAGAAGAATCGGTCTGATTACCAGATGTGTAGCTGAGTGATTCTGGTTTGCAGACCCCTTTTGCTACCAATGGCTTTCTTGCAAGTGAAAAGAGCTACCGTATAGAAATGGTCCTTCATTTCATTTGCCCAAGGATGTACTCCAGTGGAATTCGCACTTAAGAACTTTTTCTGTATGTGAAGGCATGCCTTGCTGACTACTATCTTATATCTATGGTGGAAACATATTGCTATATCGGAAATCTTCTATGGAAAAGCCTTTTTTTATTTTATGTTAAGATCATTGTTTTACTCCTGAAAAACGTTGTGGTGGTATACTACTAGTTTTGCTTATGATAATAGTCAAAAATACTTCTTTTTTTTTAAGAAGCGATTACAATTTACGATATTGTTAGTATTGTTTCTTTGCATGACGTCCTTTTCAAATGAGGCCTGAGGGGAGTTATTTACATTTGCCGGATTTTCCCGCTCAAATTAATTATTCAGAAAAGAAAACCCATGATTCATATTTCAAAATGCATATTGAAACCTTTATACTTAGGACAATTAAATTCAACTCGTTACAAAGTATGCATGCAATTATCATCGCACAGAATGACACACTTGAAAAGCTTGCTTAGTCATAAGAATAAGTTTACTATAAGTGTAGATCGACGGTGAGGAAGAAAAATAGTATATAATGAAAATCAAATTTCAACTTAACTCAAATCGTTTCTGTCATCCAAACATTATGGAAGCATTAATAGAAGATCTTAATTCTATAACCGAAGACTTTCAGCCTTTGGCGAAGAAGCCGATCATTAATATAGATGACATCGGGATCGGTGTTCATACAATTTTGAAAGCAAAGCGAAGTACGTTTAGTGTCGAGGTAGAGCTGGAGAGAGTGAAATGCTATTTACCAAAGGCACAAAGCCATACAGTGTATAACCATGGGTTGGAACATCTTGTGGAGGCGAAAATGGAAGTGGGGAAAAGACCACCAGGAGAGTATAGCCTCATACCTATGAAGTTTTACTGCAAAGAAAAGGAAGTAACATCTGACCAATCGGCCCATACTTCAAGTATGAGGGAGACAAACGAAAAGGATTAGCATTACGTATTACGTCAACTTTTCGCCGAAGTCCGAAAGGGTTTATTATTAGGGTTGAAATGTTAGAACCTAATAAGTAAGCTTAAAAAAAGGCAAAATAAAGGAAATTAAATAAAAAAGAAAATTTTAAGGTTTGTTCTGATCATTTTTTCTTTTTCAGCCAGTATTTTAGTTGGTTTTGCTCTCAGTCTTTTGAAGTTATAATGAGTGATTCTTAGTGAGCTTTGATTTCAATAGGCTTGTTTGACAGTTCCTGCGTGGCTCGTATCAAACTCCTTTAGTCATTTTTGCCCACCACAACAGCCTCTCCAAATAACGTAACAGTTTTATGAATGTCAGCGTTCTGATGGGAAATGTTTTTCGTGCGTTTCGTACTTTAACCCATGCGAGTATTTATTAGCAAATTGGAGTCCCATTGTATTGTACATTGGTGGTAGGTAAGACCATATATCCTACTTAAGCAGTATATACACGAAGACGAATCGATTTGTCGTCGTTCTCAGCAACTTAGATTGTCGTTTTCGACAACTTGGCGTATCTAACATGAGGACATCGGCCTAACAAAAAAAATTCAGGCAATTTCAATTTGGGTAGTATTTTAGTGAATGACGTCTGATGGGAAAACTCAACGAAAATTTGGTATTGTATCGTGAAATTTTGTTCAGTGATGAAGACCATTTCTGGTTTACGCTAGATTGCCGTTTTTAAGCTCGTGAGTAACTACTGGCAAGATAAACAAGCCCTTATCATTTGTCCATAATTCCTCAGAAATGAGTCAAATCAGAAAGTTATTATAGCCAGTGGCAACCGTTATTGCGCTGCCGCCGGGCCGTGGTCATTCTTTTCAGAAATTTGAAAACTGAGTTTCCGAATGAAACATGTTTGTACATGTTACATGTACAACATTGTTTAAAAAAAATGCAAGTAATATTGGCCTCATTGCATTGAATTACCTAAATGAATTTCGGAATGACTTAGTTTCCAAAATAAATGCATTTTCGTTTCGCAATTAATATTGCTCAGTGCTTAAATATTCTTATTTTAATTCTTTGGCGGTGGCTGCAGGGTTCCAGAAACCCTTGTGTTGATAATCATGGCCAAGAAAACATGGAGGAGAGCGTTTCTTATATAAGATTTTCAGTGAAGAGTCTTGAGTCCTCTGGTCGTTAATAGAATTAGAATGGCGCTTTAACGGGAGAGTGAAACTGAAAGTGGCTGAGTAGGCGGCCATCCGGGACGATATCCCTGCAATGGCGCTTCACCTATGAGTGGATGTTCTGGAGAGAAGTGGGTACTGGGTACTGCGTAAGCCCCAACAAACAGTAAAACAGTATAAGTACCACATACCTATTTCTGGTATTTATTTAAATTGAGTAATGTCCGTCATTAGGAGAGGAAGGCTCAGAAGAAAGCATGCGTTAACTTTATTTAAAAACTAACAATGGGACAGTTGCACCTGAAATATCCTGCAATAGATTTTTGGTAATTCTTCATGGTTCGGGATTCTGGGTTTTCGCGATTTTGGATTTTCGGGATAGTTGAACTCGTCAAAGAATGAAGTTCCTATAGTAGGTATATAAAAAATGTTAACTTTTTGAGATTTCAATAAGATTGATGCAAGTACTTTGACTCTTAGGTAATGAAATATAAATGATTGAAATTCTAAGCTTTCGGAAAGTAAAATTGAGATCTACTACCACTGATCAAGCTTGTTTTTCGTCTTTTTTAATTTGTCCATTATAACCAATGCTTTCAGTTCTGTTTGTCACAATTTATTAAATTTGTCATTCAAGTTGATGTAAATAAAATTAGATGTTCCACCATGCAATCATCTTAGGCCCTCATTGCTTATATTGAATTCATTCAAGTATCTCTTGCAATTTGAATTATAAATATGCTGTTGAGAATGTATCCTAAACTACAAACGAATTTATATGGGAAGTCTATCCCAAGAAAGATTGAACTCACAAATTGAGATATAACTCGGTTAGTATTTTTTTTTTTTTCTTGCTTACCACCAGGCAGAAGTAATGACGATTAAAGAATCCCTATCCTAGCTCAAAGAAAACGTTATATCATGCAAGGATATACGTATCTTCTCGGACAGCCAAGCCGCTCTCAAATCTCTCGCGTCTGTCTCCACAAACTCTCAAATAGTCCACCACTCTCGATCATCTCTGAATGAGATGACGGAACAGTTTAACCAAAGACCATATAACAAGCTTGTTATATGGTCTTTGGTTTAACATTCACCTCATTTGGGTGCCGGGCCACAGAGACATCCCGGGAAATTGCAAAGCCGATGAGCTCGACAAAAACGGAACTTGTAAATTTTCATTCAAACTAAGTTTGGGCTCAGTTTATATTTTCGTTTAATATTGTTGCATTATCTTCTATGATTTAAAATATTCAATATAACACTTTTACTTGTTAAGAACTTGGGCGTTCTAGTAGAACTCATTATTTTTGGTGGCTGACTTTTCACAAAGTGTTGTTCGCTTATAAGAGAACTTGGCTCTTTATTTAAATTTTATGTTTTTGTTCTGAATTCTGATTGATATATGTATACACACTCGTTCTTTAAAAATCTCCCAGTCATCAAATATATTGTTCCAATTAAAAAGTAGAAATCTCTGTCTTCTTCAACCCTTTCTTCATTGCTTTCCCAATGCCTTGACTTTTAAACATTTAACGAGGTTTGGGTAAGCACAACGCAAGCTTCAACAAACATTAAGTCTTGCCACATCCACATGGTGACATAAAGCGTCTGTTATTGAACGCAAAAAAGAAAAACGCTGAGAAAGACTTGTGCAGTAGACATCTTGAAATGATGTGTTTATATTCTTCTTTTCTTTTTTGGATCTTCTTCTATCTTCTGTATTCAATTTTCTGGTTTTACATTTTAATCATTCGTTCTCTTCTCATATGAGCTTGCTTTTTTTTTTATGATCGAAAACGAGTTTCGTATTAAGTGGTGCGCAGTTTTGTGTTTTAAATGTTTCTTTTGGAAGGATTTTTGTCACGCAGTATCGCACGATAAGGATTTCAAACAAAAAAATTGTTCTTAAAATTGTAGGTGTTTCACTGTTGATATTTTTATATGATTCTTAGAAAAGTGGGTACAAGTCAAGAATGTTGATGTGTACGGAAATACATATCTACATGCATGTAAATATAAGATGCAGCAGGTGTCTTCCTTTTTATGGTTCGTGTGCTAATTTATGAAATGAAATACTAATTAACATACCTGAGGTCTCTATTTACATGTCTCTAGATACACATGTTCAACATCAGTTTCAGTCTTTTTGTTTATAAATGAGGATGGTTTGGGGATTCGAAAATAGAAAAGTTGTGAATTATTTAAACGGATATTTAAATGTTATGAGACTTTCGGAAAAACGCTTAGTAACATCAGATTGTATAAAAATTTAAGATGACCGAAAAAAATATATCAAAATAACAACTTTCTTCCTTAAGGTGGCGCTATACAGTCCGTTGGGGATTCGGCCTCAATCAACAGTCTCCGCCAGCCAGCTCGGTCCCTAGCTAGATGTCTCCAGTTTTGCACTCCAAGTTGATTGAGATCCTCCTCCACTTGAGTGCACCACCTGAGTCGCGGTCTTCCTCTCCTCCTACGTCCCTCGGGAATGGGAATAGTGTCGAAGGCTTTGCGGGCCGGAGCACTGGTGTCCATCCGCTCTAAATGACCGAGCCATCTGAGTCTCTGGACCTTGACCCTTCTGGCTAGGCCCATGTCGTTGTACAACCCGTAAAGTTCGCTGTTATTTATATTCTTCGCCATTCCCTTTCAATGCACACGGGGCCAAAGATGACCCAAAGAACTTTCCTCTCGAAACAGCTTTAGGCACTTTCATTCGATTTTGTCAAGGTCCCTGCTTATGCACCATACAGCAGGACTGGGATGATGAGGGTGTTGTACTATTTTACCTTAGTTACTACCTTGAAGTTTTTTGCGTCTGTTGTGACGTTCTGTCCGAGCCGTCGGTGATGGGTGTCCTTCCTTGAAGACAGCATATACTTCGTTTTTCCCCCATTTACCTACCGATAAACCCATTTTTGCAGCTTCTGTCTCAATTCTCACAAAAGCGCCATTGACATCACGCTTTGTTCTTCCCATTATATCAATATCATCGGCGTACGCGAGAAGTTGAACAGACGTGTTGACGGTGTTGACGGTGGTGTTCTGCACTATCTTCTCAAGAACGACGTTAAAAAAGTCGCACCTGTCGTGCATCGCCTGAATCCTGAATCCTTTTTTGACGTCGAAAGATTCCGTTAGCTCATTGCCAACCTTGATGGAGCAGCGTGAGTTCTCCATCGTCATTTTGCACAAGCGAACGAGCTAAGCTAACTAACCCATCTTAAACACATACAAATCTATGCAGACTAAAACTGTTATAGATCGGGTTGAAAGACATACCTACATACATCTCTATACATATGTGAAATAAAAGTTAATGGCATTCTTTTACAGGGATAGTCAATTATTGAAGTCGTAGCTATTTCCCTTTCCTCTCCAAATTTAAAATACATAATAAGCAGTTGTATGGGTCCCACTTTATTTCCTTTCTGTGGAAAAAGTGAGCTGACCATTGTAGAAAAATATTTAAGAATGTTTTTAATAAAAGGCACCGCACTTACTCTTTTATAAAAACAAAAAATATACTTTATCTATAAGTAAAATTATAATTATAATTATTGTTTCCACTCCAACATACGGGACTATGGAAGTTATACTCAATCTAATTCCCCTAGACCTCTTTGTTCAAGAATCTGCGGCCAAAAGTGCCCTGAGACTTAGTCAAACTAAAGTCTGGAAAAACAGTTCCATAGCACATGCCCAGATCCTTCATAAAGTTATAGGTCATAGTACTACAACAGACTATAAAACACCCGAACTTGATTTTCATAAACCATTCCAGGCTGCAATCCCAAGCAGAGAGGAATGGATAGATAACATACCATACTCCAGTGAGTCGTCAATAACTATCTATACTGATGGGTCTAAGATGGACACTGGTGTAGAGGCTGCTTCTATTCTGAATCTCTCAAATTAACCGCCTCGCTTAGGCTTCCAGACTACAGTAGCGTCTTCCAAGCGAAGGTCCTGGAAGTGACAATAGTTGCTAAAAAGGGGTCATCAATGATAGCGATACCACGAGCTTTTGCATTGATAGCCAAGCTGCAATAAAAGCGATTACTGCAACTGAGGTAAAATCAAAGCTTTTTTCATGCTGCCGCGAAGAGCTAAAAGTTCTTGGAGCACAGCACAACATTAGACTCTGCTGGGTCCCAGGCCACAGCGATATACTAGGCAACGAGAAAGCCGATGCATTAGCAAGAGTAGGGTCAACCCTTGACGTAAGCCAAGCTCAGCAAGTTAGCACGCCTACCTGTTATTTAAAACAGAAAATCTCAAAGAGAATAACTATCAAGGCCAATGAAAGGTTGAACCGGCTTGATACCTGCGGCACTACAAGAAAGATCTGGAAAGAATTATGCAGCTACACAAAGGATCACTTCGATCTCTTGTAAGCATAATTACCGGACATAATCTGTTACGTTATCATATGAAAAAGATGAAAATCAGTTCAAATGATCTATGCACAGGATGCGGTGACTAGGAGGTGCATGAAGACACTCACCCACCAAAGAAAGAAATTGCTCCGCAACTTTTTCTTCGGAGATTTAAAAGAACTCTCTAGTACACCAGGTACTAACATTCTGAACTTCGTCAAAGCCTCTAAATGGCTTGATTATCTGAACCCTTGGGTTTTTCTTATTAGCCTGAGAGCTATACTCACTGGTATCACAATGGATCTGTATTGATCTAAGTATAACGGTACCGATATCAACTGTCAGCCCCTTAACCTAACCTAACCTAAGGAAAATTAATATTTAAACATTTATTTAGTGAAATTTTATTTCTTACAGATACTCATACAGATGCCTTAATATCAAATGGCGACACAAGCTTCATCAGGTTCTTAAAGGTAAGTTCAAATTTCCAGTTTAAAATATAGCTACTACCTATCTCCTTCTTTTAAGTTCTAAATTGTATACGTATGCTGTTAATATAGCATGAGAGTTTGTAGCCCTTAAAATGGTTGAATATGAATGAACCTTAAATATGAACTTTCCACAAAGTAAAATTCAGAAAAGATGTTTGTCAAACAGATATGTAGTGTGCATGATGTACGGAGAACAAGTAAACCGCAATTGAAGACATTTTAGTCAAACCAAACCAACCATGGGTCTCACCTCTCACCTCTCTTAACAGCAGAAACCTTAATTTTTTAAACGTAAAACTGTTTGGTATAGCGGAAGCCATCTTGGATTTCTCTTGTTTCAACTTATTTTCTCTTTTGACCTTGTTTTCTTTGCTAGGTAGTAAGTAGGTAGCTTCTTTTTGCAGATGAATTCGTTTCATATACCTAGCTTCATTAATTTAAGCTTGTTTTGAAGCCACGTTGTTTTTTTTTTCTTATTTTTTAAAGGTTGGTGCTTTAACTGTTTGTGTTGTTTGAAGTAGGAATAGCCACGAATTTGAAGCCAAGAGTCTTGCAAAAGCTTTCTGGCAACAATAACGAAGGAAAAACATCATTGATGGCAAATTATACAGATGAAGCCAATAAACTTTTTGTGTGGGTGCTAGAAAAAAAATGTCTATGCAGTTCTAGTTTTTCTGAAATGGTTGTTATGCGGTCACGACTGGAAAATATTGTTTTTCTCTATCCTTATTGAAACACTTATGTACATATATACAAACATTTATATCGATGGGTTGGGTAGGATATGTTTCAAGACCATAAAGGTGATAGCCGTATTGGTCGTTAAATTATGAAGAACGCATGAACCTTTGACAAGGATTAGTAGGCTTTTGAATGATAATAGATCTTATCGATCTTATTGACTTTCATATTAATCAGAATAAATTAAAGACTATGCTAAAAACCAGTGTGGTACGCTCTTAAATGTTTTTAGTTTTTGTCCATTCATATATTGCTTTTTATTTTTTTTTTCTGTACTTGTATAATTTTGTCATTTCTTGTGTAGGTGTTAAGATTTATTGTTTTATCTTGCATATACATATATAAAATTCTGCGTGCAACAATGTTCGTTCCCGTACTCCTCCGAAACGGCTTGACCGATTCTCATGAAATTTTGTGAGCATATTGAGTCGGCTTGAGAATCGGCTAACATTTCATACCCCTCAGTGATAAGGGTTGTCCACCCTTAACATTTTTCTTTAATTTTTAGACATTTTTTTTAATTTCTTTATTTTTCTTATTATGTCGCATTAAAAAATACATACAACCCTACGTTTTTGCCCTCTTATAACCAACCCCTATTTTTTAACAGTCATTTTAGTAATTTATTTGACAATAACTGTAATTAGTTATCCCCGCCAGTTGCCTACAGGTGTCACTGCTGACCCAGTAAACAGCACGGAGTAGGGGCTTACATTTTTTTTTTGGCAAGGTTTTTATGACTTAGAAGCGGGGTAGTCGATAGCGGGTGGTGGGTAGAGAGCAGCAATTGCTGGTGTAGTGGGTCGCGTTTAGAAGTATTGGGTAACGGGAAGTGAGGTAGCGGGTAAGAGGGTAGCTGGGTATAATGGGATTGCGTGTAGAGGGTATTGGGGTATCGGGTAGTAGGTAGCGATTATCGGTTAAGCGGGTAGCGTGTGTAAGCATGTTTAAGTGGAGTAGCGGGTAACAGGGTAACAGGTAGTGGGTAGAAGGTAGTAGTGAAGCGGGGAGATCGTACCGGGTGGTATGGTAGCGTGTTACAAAAGTCTAGGTCTTTTTTATATCGATTGAGGCAGTACGAAGTCTGTCAGGTCAGCTAGGATTAAATAATAATTGATTAAGAAGGTATTCGTTTCTGGAAAAAAATTATCTAATATCCTTGAAGAAGAAGTGTTTGCAGGTTGATAAATTCACAGCTTTTCCTACTAAGATACAGCTGTCATTAAGTATTAAACGTTGCTACTTTTATTTCAATAAAATTATTTTGTTTTAAAAGCTTTTTGATTTTGCAAAGATTCGGGGAATAAAGGTTGGTTGGCCATTTCCCCTGACTCCAGAAAATGCACCCTTGAAAACATGGTGTATGTATGTATTAAAAATTGTAAGGCTTATTGACAAAACTATAAACAATAAAATCTAGGTTCCTGGAACTCTCTTTAATAAAGTGGACTTTGTGGGTGTAGTTTTATTTTCCATAAATATGTGAGTTTAAGTTGGCGTTTGTGCATATGAGTGGACAGCTTTCCTGATTTCGCTCACTTTAGGTAGGTACATTTGGGTATAGGAATGCAAACTTTTGAGCGTGTACCTACAAAGTTTGCGATAGAAAATTGAATTGGCTCAAATCTTAAATAGGATGAAATTCATATTTGTAGATTCAGTTGCAAAGATGAGCTTAATTAAACAATGTACTTTGTTTCCGAGGCTTGCGACACTTAAGTGTTGCTCAGGGTTTTGTAGGTATGCGTATGCTGGGACCTTGTTTGAAAGATTATTCAAATTGATAAGAAATTTACTTTCTTTGACCCTTTCAAGAATCGCAAATCGGGTCTTGGCGTTCATTTCAAATTTTGATCAACTCACGTAATGTTGTCCCAGTGTGGTTTAATCGAGATGAACACCATTTAACATGCTAATATCCTAAGAACGCCATTGCCAACCAAAATATCAAAACGAATATGTCTTAATATGCATGCCAACGCGTCCTTCAGCACTTAAACGAGATTATAAAGAAGTTCCTATTCATAGAGAAAGGCGTAGGTACTTAAGTAGATATCCTTAATTAGGTAATTTATTAATATGGAATTTGCATTTATCTATACAATTTTTGTTTGGTTTTTTGTTTAGGTAGTTATCTACCAAATAAAGCCTTTTTCTTGTTGCTTATCCGAGAGCGCTGTATTGAATATGAATACCTACTTCATTCGTGTGGTGTCGGTGTCCTCGTCCTCGCTCTGGCCTAAAATTGTATGATTTAAAAAAAAGTTTAGATAACAATATTCAGCCGTTTGTCTCTTCAAATCAAACCAGCAGAACGATTTTGTTTCTATACAACCAGAGTTTTGTAATTTCTTATTTAAAAATGTAGAAGGTAGAAACTAAAATTCCCCCCTTGACCACGTACCTAATTGATGTTAACCGTTTTTGCTTAAATCAGTTCGCCATATGGGGTTAACTAGAGTTGTCCTACGCAGAATATGTAGGTACTTAAAAGTTTACTTACTTTCTCAATCAAGCTTGCGGTGAAAATAGTGATAGTAGCCCAGGAGCCCCCATACCAGAAATTAACGTCGACCAAGCGAATCATAATCATCTTGGCGTTACCTTTTATTCCTCATTTAAAATTTTAGTGGGCGCGATGACAGGAATTTCTTGTATGCGAGCTAACCGCCTATAAAAATAATGATAAAGAAAATTAAACTCAATAACGAAAGGCATTATTGTAAACAATATGCAAACTTTTATTTTTTCTATCTCATGAGTGGGGCTTGTACTTATCCAAAAAGTAAGGGTAGCGCAATGGCTATTTCGGGGCTGATAAAGATTTGTAATACGAGTTTCGGTGATGAGCCTGTCAACGTCCAAATTTTTGTACTTTATATCATCGTTTACATAGGTTTTTTCCCTTTTATCCCTTAGTCAAAGAATACTTAATTATTGTCATAATGGAAAGAACTAACATTAGTTTCTAGAACAAAAAAAATAATACGCTTTTTGCAATCATTTTTCATTCCAATAGCTTCACTTAAGTCAATGTCTTATAAATGTATGTAGCTACATACCAAAATCCTATCAAATAATCCCTTATGTAGATCCAAACTATGAATATTGGTCCCCTACTCAAGAACATGCTAACCTTTCTACCAAACCCTTCGAATGATTGAAATCTTCCATCCACCATTCATCTGACCATTTCCTGCGTACGAATTTCACCTACCCACAACCAAGCCGATTAAAAACGAAAAATAAATGATGTGACAGTGATGTAATAACAACTGTGCATGCAACTCGAATTTTTCAGATTTCAGAAAATATCAAATCGAGAAATCGAAAAACTTCTCTGACATTTTACCCCTAAATTCGAAAACATCCTTTTAAAGGAAACTCGTTATAATTAGAAAAGTGCAATGCAGGAAAACTCAAAACGAAAAAAATAAAATGAAATTGAAAAGCCTTTTTACCACTCATTTAGCATTTTTATTTTCTGTTTTGTGGATTTTTTTTTTGTAAATTCGTCATTATCTTTGCTTCTCATATCACTTTTAAACATTTCAAGAGAATTCTTGTCTGTCTCTTATCTTCCATTCCTTTTAATTCAATTTTCTAGCTTGTGCTCTGCAACAGCGGCCATTTTATTTCAAACAAAATTACAAAAACGCACCGCGCTCACACACTCACACCACTCTACAATCAGCTGTAAATATCTCTTTTTATTCTTCCTTACATTGCATTCGTACAGCGTAAATACACGAATTTAGGCAAATCGGTGTGAAAAGAGAACACAAGTTGGAGAAAAATTCTACTCAAAGAGAACATTAGTTCGAAGAGAACATCATCTGCCGACAAAAAACAGACCGGATTGCGTGTGTGGTGACATTTTTCCGCACTCGCGTTTAGTTTTATTTTCTACCCCTCATGGAGCGGGTCCTGTTAACGATCGACCATAAAGATTATCTCGTGTCTTTTGGCTAAATTACATATTAAACTATACAAATAATAATAACTACTCAAATATTAGCTCGATTTTGTGGTAAAAATTGACATTTTAACTAAAGCGAATTTAGAAATTTCAATTGTCTGTTGTTTTTGCTTTGATATTAAAATTCGCTTGTCTGTTATTGCTCCTCTTTTGGTGCTATGTGCCTTTTGCCTTCTTCTTCCACAAAAACGACGACCCGACAACACGAAGGCGACGACAACCATTTATATTCATTCAATTGATTTGGTTCAAAGTTTTTCTTGTTCATTATTTTCGGGCAACACACAAACAAAATAGAAATAGAAATTTCGTTTCGAAGTGAAGGAAAGAAAACGAGAGACAAATAAAAATAAAAAGGACATCGCGAATCCTTGGAGATTTCAATAAAAAAAACAAAAGCGAGTTAAATTGACAAGGCGAATTGTTTTTTGTATCATTTTGGAAACAGAAAAAACTTGTAAAATTGAGAAAAGAAGGTTGCAATGAATAGAAAGAATTCAAAGTAATAAAACGAAGAAAGAATAAGGCAAAAAGGAATTATAGAAAAAGTTTTCCTAAACTGTTTTTGCATTCGCTTTCGCATTTTGTGTTCTTGTGGTGGGATTTTCTTCATTTTGTTCAGTTCTTTCCTTCCGTATTATTTTATCAAGAAAGAGGAGGGAGGAACAAAACTACTAATAAAGTTGGGCAGAGAACCATACACAAGGAAAAAAAAAGAAAATTTATCTGTCAGTGAGAATTGAATGAAATTTTGGATTCGATTTCGGGCTGATAAATGTAATGTCAAATGGCAGAGGTGGTGAAAAATCCTGTGAGCTCAACATAATCAACAAATGGTGAGTAGTAAACCTTAACAACTTTTTTGTTGTTTCGTACATGCAGCTCATTTATATTGATGAACTAGTATAACATTTTGTGGGTGGTGGCGGTGATGGTAGTGGTTGTCTGTTCTCCTGTCAACTGGTTATTGAAATTGAGGATATAGTGATTGTGAGTGAGAGTTCCTTTTCTTTTTAACTTGTGTTAGGACACGGACTTGCATTTTAAAGTTTTTTTTTTTTTTTTTTTTGTGGGGAGGGTGACATTTAAACACTGAAGATTCAATGAATGTTGGTGTGAATTTTTCTCTTCTTGTCGGGAGATTGAAGCAGAATGCACTCGACCAGCTGGTTTGAGATGAATTACTGCATGTTGTTCTATTAGGTACAATTTGCATTTGGTTGTGTGTTCGTTTGTGTATTTATTTTATAATGGCGTTTAATTTTTAATTCAGACTGTTGCGTTATCGTTATCGCGCCTGAAGTTTTGTTGGATCTTTTTGTGTCCTTTATTTTCTACAAGCAAATCTAAAAATAGGTGAGGCTCCTACAAAATTTTAAGTATACATTTTCTTGTGTTGATTTTAATTTTTATTAATAAATTAGTTTTATCGAAAATTATTGCTTTCGGTATTGACAAATCTCTTCTTCGTTAGATGAAGTCCCTTTCGGATTGCAAACATCAGAAGTATCGATTGAATGAAAGTGAAAAACCTTGTATTCCACGGCTCTGTTTTTATCTTAGATCAGGATTTCCTTTCAGACTTATCTCAATCTTTAGAAAAAGGCATAACATAGGAACACCACTTGCTACATGCAAATATCTTCTCAAACAATATGCTCTAGAATCAACAAATGCTAGATGGTCACAGGCTACCAAACAAATATGGCCAGGCATAGACCTGGAACGGTCAAAAGGCTTGATTTCCCTGAGCAGACAAAATATAAGCCCTACAATTGGAGTCATAAGAGGACACTGCCCATAGGTAGACAAGCTTTGAGGCTAGGGGTCTACGCAAACGACTTCTGTAGAAGCTGCATGGACGAGAAGGAAGAAGAAACAGTCCAACACCTTCTGTGTACATGTCCGGCGCTCTCCAATAGAAGGCATAGCTATCTCGGCAATCCAGTGAACTGGCAACGATCGACACAAAATATCTCTCTAACTTCATTAAAAGTACATACAAAATAATTTGTTTAAGTTCATTACTCTCCCACGAGTAACTTCTTTAGTGGTATCACAATGGACCCTTGAGGTATAAGTGAGTCAGTAACAACTAGACAGCCAGTCCAACCTAACCTAACCTATCTTAATCTTTGGCCGAAGCCATCCAATCTCGCACCTTTATACCTACCAGATGTTGTGGGACAAAGGGCGAGTTCATCTAGGTTTCCAGTGCACCGGAAGCTTTATGTTTTGTCATACATTGTTATATAGCTTCCGAAATAATCCCACACATCCCAAACAAGAAACAACTATCCATAAGGAAGTTCTTTCTCCTTTTCCAGAATGCCCTGGTCATCAACTTAAATGATTTGCCTGGTCTAAAACCAGGAAAATATTTGCTTAACACTCGCCATGTTTTTGTTTTCGCTGCTTTCCTTCACTAAAACAATTAAACCGGAGAACTAACGCTCCTAGAAACATCCTTTATCTATTGTCAAGTAGTAATGATGTTCAAAGGTTCAAGACCGATGTCCGATGTGCATCTGCATCCAAAAACTCCTTTAATTAATGTTGATATCGCTAAAGTTTATAGGTACACAGTGTTGCTATTTTTATACTCGGGCACCGATAGTCGTTATAGATTCCTAGACTCCTAGACCCTAATCCCTCAATGAAGGGGACATCAAAATAATGCGGCATTCGTAGTCCTTGTAAATATGTAAAGGTGTGCGACTGTGAGATAGATATACGTGAGTGTTTCTGTGTATCGCTGAATAGAATGAATGATTATATTTTAGAATGAATTGAGAAAGAAAAAACAACCATCATCAGTAAATACGTCTTCAAAACTTTTTTTTACAGAGCTTCTAAACGCCAATTCAAATCCTTAATAATAAAAAAAAAAAAAATAAACACTCTATGATCAAGTTTTAAAGCAATGTCCGCTCGAAAACCACTCGCCAGAATGGAATCTACAACTACTATCACAGAAACTTTTGAAAAGGAACAACCAACTACAACTGCTGACAGTTCATCAACTGTTACTGCTGAAATAAAAGACACAACTCCAACAACAGAAAATGGAGACAAACCAGATATTGACACAATCCCAGAAACACAAACAGAAATACAAATCAAACAAGAACTACTAGATCCTGATGAAATTAAGCGAGCAACTCGTAATTCACCAACAGTTCCAGCTACATCCCCGTTGAAAAAAAAACCGCCCACAGACTCCCAAGAACAAGATTCGTCAAATGAAGCCACACGTCCAACATCGGTTGATGAGACCGCCAAGAGCAAGGACACCAAGGTCGATAAACCTGTGACATCACGTGGTCGTCCATCTGGGAGTAAATTATCAAGTCCCTCGATACCAAAAACCAATCGCCTAACAAGAAAGGCCGCCATGAAAGACTGGGCCGAAAATACGAGACTTACTCGAGCTCGGCGAGCCAGTGGGGGCATGAGCACGCGACCAGAAACACCACCAAATCCCAAGCGAAAGTATGTTAGAAAGCTACATCAAAACAATGAACCGCCGGCGCCTGCTGCGAAGAGAAAACGTTCACTGTCACCAAAAGCCGGTTCAGAAGAACCCTTAACCAAAATTATCAAATCAGAGGTTCCAGACTTTGACTTGGATTCAATTACCATAAAACAGGAGATTCTAGAGAGCAGCGAAGAGATGACTTCAGATGTTGCTTCTGACATTACCGACATGTTTCCAGCTGAGCCATCGGCAAGGATTTCACTGCGAACAAGGAAGACTACAATGTGTTATTCTCCAACAACCAGGCCATATCGCAGAGACAAAGATAAGACAGAGGCAAAGGAGACCAAGAAGAAGCGTCAAAGTCGAATTCGTCCCGACGAGGATAGCAAAGACTCGATGGCCTCATCGACAGTCGAAGATGATGTCGCTGACTCAAAACCAGATACGGTAGCCAATGAAGCTGAAAATGTAACCGATGCCGAAGGTCAGGCACAAAAGGAACCATCTGTCGTCGCAGAGGAAGCCGCCGATGCTGAAAAGGATACACACGAAGATTTGTCTCAAAAAGAAGCTGATTCTACACCGTCTGGCGATGATGCCAGTGAATCAAAGCTTCCAAAATTGACAGATTTGATCGATACACCGCTCAGTGTGGATACCACTGAACCCAAGAAAGGCGAAGTGGCCAGTACGAGTACAGTTGCATGCACTCCCGAGCCATCAAACTCTTCTGAAAAATCAGCTTCTCTAAGCCCAGATTTAGTGAGCGAAGGCGTCTGCGAGATAAGCGTCAAGCAGTTTTACCAAAAGCCAGAATTTCTCGAAAATAATTTGGGCATTGAGAATGACCCTAAGTTAGGGGGAATCGTTCAAACCGCCACCGAGAGAAGTGAAGAAGAACCTACTGACCAAACCAGTGTGTCCAATGATTCAATGAAAGAGGGCGAACTCGTGTTCGAGGACGAGGACGAGGAAGTCGAGAGTATTGGAACCATTAAAAATAATCAGGACGAAGATGAGGATGCGAGAAGTGTGAGCACTGGTTTCATATCCCCGTTGATTGTAGAAGAGGAAGACGAGGAGGATGAAGAGTCAACAGAACAAAATTATATAAATGACCAAGAAAATGTAGAGGACGCCTCAACAGCATGCGAGGAAACAATTTTATCTGGAGACAGTAAAGAAATTGAAAAGCCTAAAGCCGAAACCGAAATCGAAAAAGTAAAGGAGGTGGAAGCAAAAGACGTCGAAAAAGAATCAATTCCCAAGAAGAAAAACGGTGCAGAAGTATTTAATACTGAGGAGAACGTTTCTCTAAAGGAATCCGTGAAAAAAGAAGTTGATGAGCAAAAATTGGACGAAATGACTGCGAAGGACGCTAAATTGAAGACCTCAGTCACTGTGTTAACTGTGGAAAAAATTGAAGGGGAAATGTGTGATAAGATAATCAAGAGTGATAATGTCAACGATGAAGCAACTGAAAGCTCCAAAACTACTTCGAAGGAACCTGCGGAGGAACAGAAACCTCTGGCGCCAGTTCATGATAAAATGGAAGTTGACGAACCTAATGTCGAACCAAATAGCGACGATGAGATGGCAAAAATCAAAATCTACCAAGAGGAAGAAAATAAGGAAAACGTCGAACTGAAAGTCGAGGCTGTCAAACCAGAGGAACTTCAAGAAGTCCCAATGAAAAGCCAATCCGAAACCGAAAGTCCTCCTCCCGAAGAAAATGAAGAGTGCACTTCGAATTCTTCATCAAAGAATTCATCGCCGTCAAAAGTCGGTAGCAATGGCGTCGAAACCGCAGCAGAATCAACCTGTATTGACACCACAGCATCGTCCCCAGCCACAACATCAAAAGAAACTCCAAAACCAACAATCAATGTACCCCGTACGCCGGAGAATGACGAAAAACTCCGCCAAAAGGAACGACATCTTAAAACGCTCGGTCTACTGACTCACAAAGCTGCCGATGAAGCAATTATGGCCAAGCAAAAACGTCGCAAATTCCTTCACAATCTCAGCAACAATAGTAGTTCGAGGAAAAACGCTGCTGCTCAACCGACCACAGCTTCGGCGACTGGTAATAGTCAAAGTAAGTCCTCTCAAGAGTATACAGGTACTTTGAAGACAATAATCAAGATTAATCGGCAATCAAGTGGTGGTAATGGTAATGGCAACGGCAACGGCAATGGTAATGGCAATGGTAATGGCAACGGTAATGGCAATGGCAATGGCAATGGCAACGGAAATGCGGCCAGTGAACAACCGAAAAAGGGCAAGAACGGGGAAGGTACTTCGAATAAGGCCAGCACTTCAGGTTATCAAAGTAATCGACGGCAATCGCTTAAAATGACATTCCAGAAGGGTCGCGGACGACCATCGAACGCGGAAAAGAGCGGTGAGAATACATCAAATGCTTCCGGAGACGATTCATATTACACAATTCAAAACGAGGTGAGATTTGAGCGCCCTTTTAACTTAAAGGAGTTGCCAATGTTACTAATTATATTTTATTCAAGGCTGTTGGAGGTACAAGTACTGTAGCTGCAAAGGCAAACGCAGTTCCTGGAACTGAAACAACCTCAACCCCCGCTATAGCGCCGACAAGTTCATCCAATCAAGGACGAAAGTCCTACAATCGATCTAACACACTGAACACAACTGGTGAGGTTGGATTAAAATTTATTTTTGACAATTTTTTTAACTTCAACTGTTACCCTTTAGATCCAACACCACAAACCGAACATCAAGAAACTGTTGTGACTAGCAAAAAAGATGAAAAAGAGGAAATTCTCATTCCGGAAAAGGCATCGTCCTTTAAATTCCATCCGGGTCGACTGTGTCAGGATCAGTGTTATTATTGCAGTGGCAAATTCGGACTCTATGACACCCCGTGTCATGTGGGACAGATAAAGTCGTTGGAGAGACAGCAGAAAATTCTTTCAAGTAAGTTTCTATGGCTATTGCATAAACAAAGAAAAACGAGCTTCATGACTTTTTGTTTGTTGATCAGATGAAGAAAAGCTCACGGTGGACAATTGTCTCTGCGATGCCTGTTTCCGTCACGTAGATCGTCGAGCGAATGCTCCTAACTACAAAAAACGTCTATCGGTACCCGGGCGTATTGAGACAACAACAACATCAACTCCAACTACAACAACAGCTACAAAATCTACAACAGAAGCGACACGAACAAGAGAAACCACACCAAGTGAGATTACTGTTGAGAGTCCTTCAGCAGAACAAGGGAAGGCCCACCATCTGCCTGCAAACTGTTCGCTAGGTCACATTTGCGCTGTTCCAGATTGTGGTCAAAAAGCTGCTCACTCCCTGAGACGCAAAAGTATCAGGAAGAGTATCAAGAAATCACTGCTGAATTTCGATATGTCAGCGACGGGGACTTATTTACACATTTGTGATAAGCATTACGAAGCTGTTATGCAGAGTAGTGGATGTGTGCTTTGCAAACGTCGATTGGGCAAGAACAACATGTATCACATAACAACGGTAAGTTATTTCTGAGAGAATACCCAAGGTTGTTAGAATTAACAGCAATATGTTTATTTTTAAGGACACCGATCGCCTGGAAAAAGCACTTGCAGGCATGGGAATTCCAGTGTCTATGGGACAGGGTACAGCGGTGTGCAAGTTATGTCGCTACTTTGCCAACCTGCTTATAAAACCACCCGAGCACGGAAAAGTGCAGAAAGTAGAGTTCGTGAAGAACTATCGAAAGAGGTAGAGTTTCTGTGCTTTCTTCAGTCGGGATATGTTTTTTTAAAGCTATTTTCGTATTTCCAGACTCCTTCAATTCTACAACATCCACGATAAAAAGGACACATCACAAGACGAAGAGAAGGACAAAACCAAATCAAAGAAAAATAAATCCAGCTCCCTGCAAGATGAACAAATCGAAACAATAGAAGTGCCGGCATCTCCAGCGCACTCAACGGGCTCATCGGTTGAGATGATCAGCGATGGAGGTTTGTTTAGTGGAGACGAGAGCTTGACGGCCAAAAAAGCAACGCTACCGAATTCATCGAGCAATCAAATGGTTCTTGACAATGATGTTTTGGTGGACTACGATGTTCCAATGATTTCGGACACCTCCTCGACGGGATCCTCGAATTCGACATCTCCATCACCACAAAAGAGTGCCCAACAAGCCAAGGATCAACAGTCAAAACTCAAGGCAATTCTCCAGAGTGTCGGTACTTCGCTTGAAGACCGCAACGACATATCGACAGCCCTGCGTTCGAATCCAAACATATCAATGCGAGAATTGTTTCCTGGCGAGGAGGATCTCGGCCTGCAATTCAAAGCACCGTTTGACAGTAGACCGTCACGAAAAACGCCTGAGGGCTGGACACGTATCAATACATTCCTGCAATATGACGAGCCAACTCGTCGCCTTTGGGAGGATCTGCAGAAGCCCTACGGCAATCAGTCGAGTTTCTTGAGACATCTTATTCTTCTAGAGAAATATTATCGTAATGGCGATTTAATCCTGTCATCAAATGCCAGTTCCAATGCAACTGTGTACACTCAGACAGTGCGCAATCGTTTGACTTCGTTCGATAGTCGTTGTAGTTCGCCGGTATCACCGAACGACGTCGTCGAAGTTCGACCTCGCAGTTTGTCGGTGGATAAAATTCAACGGCAGTTAAGTTCGAATTCGGTGACTATCATCGCCCGGCCAAAGGAACAGCCCAAAGAAACTCAGAATCAATCAAAACCGAAAGAACAGAAAGAGCTAAATAGCAGTGCTCCCTTGATAATGTCTACTGTCTCCACACCTCCGGTGGCAATTCCAGCTCCCAACAGCCGAAGTATTCTCAAAGCCAATGTCGGTGCTCCAAAAGGAAACAGTGCGATCGAGATCGTTACACTGAACTCGACACCCAGTTCCAAATCGAATTCTCCTCATTCCCCCAATCGGTCCGGTTCCACCACACCGAACGAAGGGACAATGATGACAAAGCAGCAAAAGATCTTGGCCGCTGCCAACAAACTCATGAACAATAAGCTCGATTCATCTCCCACACATCATAAGAAGGCTGCATTTAATACAACTCCTCCCGAGTTGATAAGCTTGAATAAACGACCAACGGCACAATCTCCAGCCAGTTTACTCCAACAGCAATCGCAACAACAACAGAAACGAACAATTCTACCTAAACCAATGAAACCGCTTCCCCCGAATGTTGTCGTTCTGCCGGATTCTCTCACTGCTCAAGAGCGTCTCGAAAGCAAGAGTTGGCGACCGACACTTCTGCCGGTTACCACATCTTCTCACCATCTAAACAACCAGCAAGGTCCACTCTATCAGACTGCTGATGGCAGACGTCTGCCGGCTCTCGTTCAAGTGCAATCTGGCGGCCGGCCTTTTCTCATTTCTATTCACGATTACAACCGAATGTGCATTTTGCGCCGTGAGAAACTGATGCGCGATCAAATGCTTAAGGGAAGTCGGGGTAAAGTCAAAGCACCCGGCTCGATCTTTCCGCCCGCAACATGCAACAATGGAAAGGCTCCAGCCGCACCAGCATCATCTGCGTCATCAAATGCTGCCCTTGTCTCATTCAATAAGACAATGCAAGCTGTCAATGCTGCTGAGAATGCCGCAAAAAAACAGCGTCTTATGTTCAATAAACCGACGACACTCTACACTCCCATCGCTCCAAAGCCATCAACACAAACTTCAACAATCAACACATTGGCGAGTGCAACAATTACATCGCAATCCCAGTCATCTCAGGTGAATGCAAACCCTTCACTCAGTGTGAAACCAATGAGTTTGCTCGCCTCATCGAATCCACCTTCTAGCTTGTCATCAATTCTTCCAAATCTATCGGGACAAGTGTTGTCGCAATTGAAACCCGCAACCAGTACAGTGTCAACTCTTGGCAGTGGAGTTCCCACAAATTCCTGGCTATGGAATAACTTCCCCGATGCTAATCAGATGCTGATCAATGGCAAATCTACATTGTCGTCATCGACATCAACTGCAGCGTCGTCGATTGTAGCCTCCTCTAAGGCACCGCAACCACCATATACATCAAATATGAAACAGCAATCCCTATTGTTAGACAATAGCCTAATGTCGAAAATTCCCAAATCATTGACGGTCATACCGCAACACAAACTAATGCCAGCACAAACTGGTGGAAATGTCGCAAAATCAAAAGATTGAGGTTTAAAAAGCAAAACAAAACCTAAAAAAAGAAAAAAGAGAAAAAACAAACAATACTAAATTAGTGCCTAAATACACACAGGAACGAAAAAGAACAATTAAGGTAAAATGTGTGTGGAAAGCAAAACAGGTGAATAGTTTATAATTTTTATTAGTTTTGCTGTAAACGATTTTTTTTTTCGTTAAGCGGAAAATTGAGTACATGTGGAATGATTGGGGAATGTATTTGAATTATTTGCATTGTTTGCTCTTGGCACAAAATCTAAATGGACTCCAAAAGCTTTCGTTCTTTATGAACAATAAGTTTGACCGTCTTGTGCTATACGTGAATTTTCTAAACCAATTGGTGTAGCTTTGTTGATCAGAAATCTCCCAGATGGTAATTCCTTGCCCTTACTTTTTATATTATAAGAAATATACCGGGTGGCGTAGGGTTTAAACTTGCCGGAGCTTTCATTGGTTTCTTGTTAAAGCACACGAGTTTCTGCTGGGTCGAATTTTCCAAAAACCCAAATATTGGTTGTTTTCTTGTTGTAAGATTATCTATGATGTCCGACCTCTCCTGTTAAAAAAGTTCCTTTTGTTTAAGTTCCCCTGCCTTTCCATTGCATTTCAATGCAACTACATTTTTACGCGACCTTTAGTGACCAGACCTGTGGCTTGATTATGGAATTCGCGGCGGATCGTTTTCAATTCGACCTTTCAAATTCGACTCGCGTCGTATTTCCTTATTAACGAATTCGCGGCGAACATATGATTATTATTTTTTTTTCCAAAATATAAAGTTCTTAGTAATTGTACCTATTTGTGTCTGCAAAAAAAAACGAGTCAAACGTGATAAAAATGAGCCCCTGAGCCAGGGAAGAAAAAACGAGTCCATTTTGACTGTAGAGTCCATGTGGTAACACTGTAATAAACACTCTTTCGCCTGTGAATCCGCCAATAAAAAGCTGTCGGATTTCAACTCGCTAGCAAATTCGCCTTCGAATTAGTTAATTGGTCGAATTCAAAACGAAGAAGGCGAAAGCGAAAGCAATAATTGAAAAATGCCAAAGTCGCTGGCAAAACGATTCGCTGCGAACCCCATAATCAGACCCTGGCCTCACATAATCTTGCTCACCATTCCGGCAAGATCTAGAATTCAATGTTTTCAATTCAGGGGCACTGATTTGTGTTTGAACTTCAAGTGTAACTTCCTCAGTATATGCTCATGTCAAACACATCATCTTATTTAACAGAGCATGGCGACCTCTACTTCCACTTTTGCTTCAAAACAATTCAATTCATTACAATTAAACACCCAGTTGTTTGCAAATACGTTTTTCGTATTGTTCAATTCCACAGCAAAAATCGTTTTCTATTTAAAATTGTAAATAGTAATAATTAATAATATAACTGACCAATCATCTTTCCAACTTCAAAATTTGTACCTTAATGAGATAATTGTTCATGATTAATATTAAGTAATATAAAAATGTATAAATACTCTAAATACTACTCTTTTATTTTTTTTTCTTTCAAGCGTTTTTGTTTTCTGTTTTATATAAATAACACACCACAAACCCTTCCTGCAAAAAAAAAAAAACATACTACTAGCACTAGAAATACATATACGTCATATATTTTTTATCATTTAAGCTATTTTTAAAATGATAAACTTAATAAATCTTATAAGAGATCACGGATCTCCTATAAAAGAAAAATCGACACCTCGAGTTAAAATTTATAATGCCTATTGTTACATTTGGACAAAATTGTTAAAAAATTACAAAACATAAAATCTATTTTATTTTTTAATTTTTGATCCCCGAGACAAAAAAAGAAAAAACTGTTACAAAAATAAGTTGTTAGATAAACCTAAAAAAAAGAAACAAATTTTGTTGAAAATATTTATGTATACAAACCTAAATACCTATTATTCAAAGGAAACACATATTATTTAAATATATATATTTTTATATAAGAAACTTAGTGTTAGATAAGAATAAAGTTTAAAAAAAAAATCATAGTTTTTAGCTATTTGGATAAATTAAAAAAATAAAATAAAACAAAAACAAAGTTACGGAGATTACAAACCAAAACAATAATCACCCTGAAGCAGAGTTATTATTATTGGAGAAAGAAAAGAGACAACAATGCCTTTAAAAAAGAAAGAACATACAAAAATATATAAAAAAAAAAAACATTAATATTAACGCGGAAGATAGTTAGATTTACTTTAAGACAAGTTTTATTTTTTAATTCATCATTTAGAATACAAGACTTAGTTCTGTTGAAATTATTGAAAACAAAAACTTAACAATAAAATCAATTAAATGTAATTATTATTATTATTATTGAACAAAAAACTTTATTATTATTCTAATAACGCATACATATGATTATTTTTGATTGCCTACTCTAATACAGAAAAAAAGTTGAAAATATAATTAAATTTTATTTAATTATGAATTACAGTAATTATTATTATTATTTTTATTACTATCATTATTCTGTATGAGTTTCAAACAAACATTAAAGTGTAAAATGATAAAAAAAAAATATACTCGAACATTTCATTTATTAATCAGCAGTGTCCGTGGCATGGCGTAGTGATTTCGTTACTTGGCCGCTACACAGAATAGAATAGAGTGGCGCGACAGCTCTTGAATAGCCAAGGCCAAAGGGCTTACTCTCATCAACAATTCTCTGGGTGCGTGTGAAGAATACAATTTTACGCCGATTCCGAACGGCAAAGTTCATGACAGGTTGATACTCTTGGAAGTTTTGTCGATTCTTCGCAAAATGCAGTGCCACTGAAAGATGAAATAAAAACAATGGGCACGAGTAGGATTCGAACCCACGACGGCGACGTTCTGCTTAGCAACGCACCTAACCACTAAGCTGCGAACACTACATAGAACGTGTATTTTATGGAGATGAACTAAACTGTCTTGAGTGTTTTTATTTCATCTTTTGTGACAAAATTGTGCTCGGAATTAAATATCTTCGACTTGAAAAATAAGACGAATCTTCAAGCGGATAGATTATCCGACCGGCAGCATAAGAAATATGTACATATTCTGAAAAAACGAGAGCTTTTTAGTGCCTGAGCTTTCGTTGCTCCACTCTTTTAATTTGTTGATTTATCCTACCAAACAGTGGAATAAATTTTCATCGTTTTGGGGCAATAAGAGTATTGCACTTGATACTCCAAGAGCATTTTATAAAGTTTGTTTTAGGTCCATATCGTTGTACAACCCGTAAAGCTCGCTGTTATATATTCTTCTTAATTCCTCTTCAATGCACACGGGGCCAAAGATGACCCGAACAATTTTCCTCACGAAACAGCCTGAGGCATTTTCATCCGATTTTGTCAAGATCCAAGCTTTTGCACCATTAAGCAGGACTGGGATGATGAAGGTGTTGTACGAGTTTATCTTAGTTGATCGAGGGCTTTTCCACTCAATTGCTTTCTTAGCCCAAAGAAACAGCGATTAGCTGTACACGAGAAGTTTTTTTTCACTATCATAATATAATTGTGATGATTGTTGGCTAGGCGAAGAAATCACCGTTCCTATCATTCTTTTTTTTCTTTCCTTCCCCTTAAGTGGTTTATTCTTCATAGAGTGTCAAGTTTAAAAATCGACCGTGTTTTCCCAAAAACTGCTATTGAAGTTGAATATTAATCGATACAATTTCGGTTATCTTGTTGGTTTTTTTTCGATTTTCTTTCAATTAATGTAAAATTAAAAAAAAAATATCCTTTCAAAAAGTACCTATTTGAAAATTTAAGACCATAAGGGTAAGAAACTAAAAAAATGTTTTCCTTTGTTTTCAGGTTGATCAGATTGAGATGCCTTCTTTGCGGTCAAAAAAGTATCAACAGCAATATGTGTCGTAAGTAATTGTTCCCGAAAAAAAACAATTAATTTTAAAATTACATAAAACTATACTATAGGTTAGGTTAGGTGATAAGGGATGTGCACAGCGTGAAACTGTTTCATAAACGGGGGCCTACTGGTCCATTATGATCCCCTATAAAAATAAAAAGCATCGATGCTCTTCAAAGTTGCCGGTTAACGTAGACTGGCTCGTTAACGCACCAGCCTGTGCTATCTTTAAAAATTTCCTCATGCTTGCCATTGAGACCTGTGCTAGATCATACAGTTCCAGAACAAACCTGTTCCCGAAATGACGTAGTCGATTAGTTTGGAAGTTCGGACAGTGACAGAGCAGGTGTTTAATGGTTTTTATTTCCTCCTCATTCTGACAGCTCCTACAGAAATCGGGTGCAAAAGCCCTATCTTGTTGTCGCAATGACCCGTTAGTACACCTCTCAGGATTTTAATGTTGCTTTTACTCAGCGATAGAGGCCATAAACTTCTAGAGATTACGCTATCGTCCCTGGATTTCCAGGAGTTATTTCTCTTTTGATTTAATGTCTATCTTCCTCTTGACTACCCCATCGGACATCATTTGCATTGGAAGCTTATATTCGACTCCAGTATGTATATGAAACAAGACCAAGAACTTTACTTGTTTCAAACTTCTTTTGTTCTCAGCATGTTATTAAAACAAAATATATCTTAAAATCGTAAAAAAATAGGAACACCTGTTCACATTCATACCACTGCCCTAGTAGCTTTCTGCTGCCCGATTCACCTTTATTCGTCTCCAATTGAGAACAATTTTAAAAACACTGATACAACTCCAAACTCTTGTTTCGATAAAACTTTATTTCTTACAAAAAACTTATCAACGAAAACATGCATCGTGTTTTCTATAAATATATAATTTATATAATAATAATGAAAAATGTATACATTTTGAATGTTTAAAAAAGAAGAATTATACTAACAACTACAGGAGAACCGGTTTGTTCGTTGCTTGGAGCATGAAAAAAAGAAACAAACAAAAAATTGAGAACAGAAATACTTTTGCTTTTAACATTTTTACTATTTCTTTTTTAATTAATAATTTAACGTTATGTTATCCCGTCACCGTTTCAAAAGAGTCCTAAGAATCAATCAAAAACGCCTGCTTCTTGACCAAATCCTTGAAAATTCCAGTTTCACGTGAAATGAGCTGATCATAGCTACCCTCTTCCGAAATCAATCCGTTTTCGAGGACGGCAATTTTATCTGCATTGCGAATTGTGCTAAGGCGATGGGCAATAGTCAAAACTGTCCTTCCTTTCGAGAGTTTTTCGAGAGCATTTTGTACTAGTTCTTCAGAGACCGAATCAAGGGCACTGGTAGCCTCATCCAAGATTAAAATTGTGGGGTTCTTAAGGAAAAGAAGCAAAAATGAATTCAAAAAGAGTTCAAGAAAGACCAACAAATGAAGAAAACTAACCTTGATAATAGCTCTGGCAATGGCAACTCTTTGTTTCTGTCCCCCACTCAGCATCATTCCACGCTGTCCAACTAAAGTTTCGAGTCCATCTGGCAGGCTATTCGCAAATTCATCAATATGCGCATTTTTTATAATGGCTTGAAATTCATCCTCTGTGACTTTTGTTCCTGGATTCAGACCATAAAGAATATTCTCTCGAATTGTCCCACTGAACAATACCGGTTCCTGACTCACAGCACCGATATTCTGCCTCAGCCAGGTGGGATTCAATTCCTTCAAATTCATACCATCAAGAGTGACCTGTCCAAATTGTGGATCATACAATCTGAGTAAAAGCGACGATACTGTACTCTTTCCCGAACCACTGCGTCCTACAATGGCAGTTGTTTGTCCCGGCGAAAGTGTGAGTGTGAGATTATTCAAAACAGGAGTGTCAGGACGAGCTGGAAAACTGAAGATAACATTTGAGAAGGCAACTTGACCCATAGGCTTCGAGGTGGGAAAAAATCCCGTATCCAATGGAATATCATATTTCCTATCGAGAATCTCCCAAATCCTCTGTGCCGAACCCACGCCTTTGTTTAGTTCTGTGTAGAAATTGCTCAGTCCGTTAATGGATATTGCCGAATAAGCGGCATAGAGTATGAACGATGTTAGATCACCGATTGTCAATAGGTCACTGACAACCAGACTTCCGCCGTAATAAAGAACCGATATGATGATCACATTTCCCGAAAATCCGCTCTAAAAATCAGAAATTCGCAAATTAACAAATGGAGACAATTTCTGGTTTATGAACACTTACGAATCCAAAGAATATTGACTTGGCCATAACCTCGTTGTAGGCTAGTTTCATTGCATCGACAATCTGATTGTCGTAGTATTGTGCTTCGGCGTTTTCTCGACAGAAGGCTTTCACCGTTTTGATGTTACCCAAACGTTCTTCGGCTCCCTTAGCGATTAAGGCGTGTTTATCCAAGTAGCTACGGGTGATGGTTCTCACATATTTTCCATAAATGACAGCAATTCCGGCTATGCACGGAACCACACAGGTACTTATGAGGGCCAATTTTGGGGAGGTGTAGATCTTTAAGAAAAATGATTAGTTAATTATTGGGTTACAATTCCTGAGTTTAAAAATGACTGCAGAGGAAAGTTTGTATTATCCTAAGCCAAATCTTTTAAGGGATTTTAATTTTGCCTTAGAGATTTTAATATTTTTGTAGACGGTGTTGACGGTGGTGTTCTGTACTCTCTTCTCAAGAACGATGTTAAAGAAATCGTACGACAGTGCATCTCCTTGTCTGAATCCTTTTTTGACGTCGAAAGATTCTCCATCGTCATTTTGATCAAGCGAACGATCTTGGCAGGGATGCCAAACATATATTATCAAAATTAGGCAATGTGAAATCGATTTTTATGACAATGGCTTTATTGAAAAATTAGTTTTTTTTTTTTTTATTATGTCGCCTTGAACTTCTGTTCGGGTTTTTCTATGCCTTATAGAGTCTTAAATGTGAGAACAAACGTTGATTAATCTTAATAAGCTGCATTGTCTCAAACCATTTGTTACACGTACAACGTATCTGCTGTTTGTAGTTCTAAGTGGATTCATGTATTGGAAGCAGCATACATCAAATGGTTTCGAACTTTTAGACTTGCGACTTTTATAGTCGTTTTATTTATATCATGTTAATAAGTGATCTATGAGCAAATAAGAACCAGAACAACTGGCCAATAATTTGTGACTTGGTCTTTCATCCTCTTGTGGCTCAGTTCAAGGCTGTCAGGCCAACTGTTAATACTATTACGACATTGATATAATCTGCAGTTGATGGCTTATTTAACCTTTGTAAAAATTTTACCGTTTTATGTCTTCGTCATCAGCGGGCGGGCGTTTTGGAGTTTGCAACAAGATTTTACCGCAAAGGAATTTCCAGTTCGGTTAGTCTTTATTCAAACCTGCCTCGCGACAGACTTTTCTCTCAAACGCGGTTTATTTGCTAATTTCTTGAAGTACTGGGCGGAAATTACTTATTTCAAATATTGGCATGTGTATTACCTTTCGACGTTCGCAACACCGTTATTTCTTTTAAGTTCATCCCTTATGTTGTTCTTTTTATTGTTAAAGAGTGTGTTTAAGACAAGAGGAGCTTCAAATCTACAACATACTTATTGTCTTACAACAACAAAATAATCGAACAAAAACCCACGCAACAACGGTTACAAAAAAAAGGAAATTAGATTTACGTACCATCATTGAAGTTCCCGCAAGTATCATCACTGTCGACCGCAACCCATCGGAGATATTCTGGCTGAGCGAATTGCCTACAAAAAACGTGTCGTTTGACAATCGCTGGATCAACTCCCCAGTTCCCTTGGTATCAAACCATCCAGTTTCCTGATTCAACATTGTCCGATACAGTTTCGATCGCAAGTCCCTAACAATCCGAACAGCTAAAAATTGATTGCAATTAATACACAATCAAATTTGCAAAAAAAATTTTTGAATAACTCACAAGCACTGTTAAATAAGTACACTCGACCGAAATTGGCCAATCCACCAATTATGAATACCCCACTAAGAATAAAGCAGAAATGTCTTAGTTTGTCCAGAGTTTGGATGTTTCCAGATTCGTCGCGGGTGAAAATAATATCGAGTATTTTACCCAACGCGAATGGCACACTCATCGTGATGGCTGACGACACTACAAGACAACCGACTGCAGCTGTAAGGATTCCTTGGTCATTAGAAGACTCTTTTCTTTTTTGTATTATTGTATAGGATTGTAAACTCACCAGCTAACACCAGTTTCTCATTTTTGGCCAAGGCAAAGAGTCGCCCCACATCTTGTTTCTTAAGTTTGACTTTGGGTGGTTTGTCCGCTTTGGCTGCAATTTTGGGGATATCTGATTTGCTGTGTGTTCCCAGATTATCATTTTCATGTGGCAATTCTGCCTTTCTCTTGCGAACAGTTGCCATATCTCTGGTTGGTGGTCTACCTGTGGGCCGTTTAAGTGTGAAAATCCTATTTCGTCCGCTTCCTAGAAGTTTGTTTATTGAGCTGCTGCTGAAAAGTCTCAATGTTGCCGTCGTCGTTGTTGTAACACCACTTGTGATTGTGAGTCCAGAACGCAGGGAGAGTGGTGACGTGATCAAAAGGCGACTCAATCTCAGTCTTGTGCAGCAGCTTAAACACTGAATCACCATCGTGTTGAGCGTCGGATTTTTTGTGTGTCAGACAGAGTGAAATAGTAATTTTATTTTTTGATTTAGTCTTTGGCTTAAAGTTGAAGTGTTTTTTTTTGTATTTGGTATTTGGTAAAGTTGGTGGGAGGAAGAAAGAGGGTTTATAATATGTACAAGCAGATAAAAGAGGAGGAGAATATAAATAATAATAAAAGAAGAGAATTCTAGAGATCGTAAAGTAGCAAGTGAGTGGTAAAAAATTACAAAAGCGGTTCCGTAAAACACATTTCTCGTAACTCGAACGAATCTTGATTGTTTTATTCTCGGCGAGGTGTTGTAACGAAAGCGAGCATAAGTAACAAGTCACTGTTGGTTGGGTAATTAAGGTTGGTGAGCGGATGACAGGTGGTGATTCGGCGAGTATTAATCAGGTGGGGTTTCGATTTGTTCAAAATTCAATTTTTTGAGGCAGTGGTTGAGTGAATTGATGTGAATTTTATCAGAGAGAAAGTTTCTTTTCTGTAATTGGCCCTACTCGACTCGTTGTCGGTCTTAAGAAAAACTTTCAAAACAACCACGAACTAATGGGGAATTAGTGGCCCAAAGAAAAACGTCAAAATTCCACTTTCGCGGCGTCGAACTGTCAACTCTAGCGAGAGTCGAATACAGGGTGTACTGAAGTATAGGGTAATTGCCCTAAATAATGGTTGGTAACTTTTTGCTAACAGATGTCACTGTGTGGCTTTATTTTTGAGAATTTTCAGTGGGAAAGAAGGCTTTAAAAATTGCCATAACATCTCAGAAGGCAAACACTGTCAAGAGTCAAGATGCGGCTATTGTCCTATTTTGTGTGCCAGTTAAAGCTTTCCATGTCTAGAAATGTTATTGGTAAAATTGTCAGTCCCCCACCGTAACGAACTTTTACAGCCAATATATTTGCAACTTGGCTTTCTATTTCGGAATTATGTAGGCGCAAAGCATTGATCAATGAATATTGCAATAGATTTGAATCCAATCAATTAAATTCGATTAAGTGAGGAGCACAAAATGCAAAGCGCTCTTATCACTTATCTTAAAGGCCGGCATTCTTTGACATTTTTCATTTTCTTCAAAAATTATGGTTATCTTTGAGTGCACTATAGCAGATTATTATGAGTGATAAGGATAAAAAGCACCGTCCACCGGGGCCACTTTTTGACACACCACTTAGCAACTATGTAGACAAATGTTAATGCTGTAATAAAAGCAGAAGAGCTGCACTGGGGATTGAACCCTATCTCTGCTAATTTGACAGATGTGTGTGTCAACTACTATTTCACTCCATTGGACAAATGCTGCGATACAAAATTTTCCGTTTATCAAACGTTGCACTCAACGCGGCTTGAGATCATATGAAATGATTGAAATTAAAAATTCGGGTGGTGGGAGTGGGATGCATACAAAATAGTGATGTTTGGACCAAAGACATATTAAACAATTACAATAACAACAAATAAATTTATTTTAAGTAACTTTTTTCTGGCAAATCCTACTCACAATTCACTAACTCAACAGAGAGGCAGCACGGTTAAACGGTGAGACCACCAGAGTAGCCGATTTTTCAAACACTACAAGGCAAGATGAAAGAAACCTGCATAATATATTGGAGAAGAAGTAGATTAGAATTAGATAAATCTTATTCAATATCAATTCACAATCTCTTCAGCTAATTAGAATTTTCAATTAAAATATTCAAGTACAAGAAGTTAACCGCATGAAACACTTGAAATTTTGGCACTTCTTTTTTTGCAATCGTTCAAAAGCCTTAAGATAAACCAGTTTGTAAAAAAGGCCGTAATCAGAAATGAAATTCGATGTTATCAGCTTTTTTATCAAATTTTTATAGGGTAGTGGGAAGACCATTCCACACACTGCAATGACTATTGGCCGGCCTAAACTTCAGAAGGTGAATCATAAAAAAATTGTTACTAAAAATTCAAGACCCAGGGGACTTTTATCAATTACCGATAACCAAGGAGAGCCATATCAAAATGTTAGTAATGCAACAGTAAAAATTCATACTTTTCAGAAACAGCAAGCAATTATTTTTTCTTCATAAGTTAACCAAGTCTAAAGAAAATATTTGGTTTCAGTGGTTAAAAGGGACGTTAAGGGATTTGGATGTGATTTTATATAGGGTGACTCGGTGAATTGTGAGTTATATGTGCGGGAAAATTTCTTTGCATTAGGGGAAAAAATAAAAATAAATAAATAGAGTGGCGCAACAGCTCTTGAAGAGCCAAGACCTAAGTGGCTTACTCTCATCAACAATTCTCTAGGTGCGTGTGAAGAATTGAGAGGACCTACAATTTAACGCCGATTCTGAACGGCAAAGTTGAGAAGCACTTTTTCATGACAGATTGATACTCTTGGAAGTTTTGTCAGTTCTTCGCAAGAGGCAGTGCCCGTGAAAGATGAAATAAAAACTATGGGCACGAGTAGGACTCGAACCCACGATGTTCTGCTTAGCAGCCAACGCACCTAACCACTAAGCCACGGACACTACATTTGGGGAAAACTTTTTCCAAATATTTCGGCCCCATAAGTCACCTTGTTTGTGTACAATTATTGTAAATTCAATTCAATTTGTTTTTTTTTTTTTTTGTTCATGCTATCAAAACCAAAATTGTTTTAACTAACTACTTTTTTTTTCTCAAGTGGTCAACTAGACCTTTTCTTTCGACCTACTGAGGCGGCGGCGCGGCCGTGTCATCGCAGGCGTTATCTCACTCAAACTTGCAATGCCATGTTTCTGTTTCATTCCTTTTTTTTCTTTTTTCTTGGGAAATGGAACCGAATTTGGAAGTAAAAGGTTTTAGCATTGAACATCAGAATTAGTAAGTTATTAACGTTCAGCTTGAATTACATTGTCGTATGTATGTTTAATATGTACAGATGTATATTTGTAAGTATTAACTTATTTACATGTAAGCCCTTGATCTGTCAGTGTTTTGGTGTATTTGTGCCTTTAATTTTTGTAAAAACACGCTCTAACTCAACCAACACCTTAACTTGGAAAGGATCCGCAACTGGAACTGGAAGTTAGGGAAATTTAAAGTAATGTGTGTGAGTTTGAGTCGAAGAGAAGTGAGTGAGACCAAAAACGCCTAAAATACCTCTATGCTTTGGTTTCTTGCCCCTTGAAGCGATTATAATTTTCCAAACAATGTGCAATTCAAAGCATTAAAGTATGCAATTTTAATATTTCAGTGAAATTTTTAATTAGCGAAAAAGCAATTTGTTGAATATTGGTATTTTACTGAAAATACTGTTCAATACTCAGCCCTATCGTCGCGTCATATCCGTTCGGAGAAACTTACGATCGTTGAAAAGTCCCGATCGTAACATTTATTTTCTTCATGGTATCCGTTTCGTAAAGGAAATACTGACGTGTAATGACGCATGTCGTTCCGCAAATGTTCGGACACAATTTTAGTTGCCAGAACAATCGGAGACGCATTAAACAAAATAATCGCTATGCATCGCAAGTGTTAGTTGAATTTTTGCTTTTCGCCGCATGAAATCGTGATGCGTTACTCTGAGTTTGACATTTCAACGCAAATTTGATTTTTTTCCCTAATTCAAATTATTTTTAAGGTTGCCTTCACTGCAAAACCTTCTCATTTGTTCGCCTTGATGCAATTATGATATTTGAAAGTAAATATTTGCATTTAGCGTGTTTAATCAAAGTACAGAGGTATTTTTTTTTTTTTTTTTTATTTGACTCAAATTTAAACTCTAACACACCACTTTAAATTTCTCCTACTTCCAGTTCCATTTGTGAACCCTTTCCATTTAAAAATGTAGTGGTGAATTGCTGAATTGCTTAAGAGTTTTAATTTGAATTAAAATAAGGTGAAGGAGTGAAAGAGAGACAGACACATAACTTATGTACCAACTGTGGTGAACTTCGAAAAATGGTGCTATCTTCTTTTATGCACATGTTTTGTTGCGCATATTCTTCGGTTTTGTTCAACAAGTTTCCATTTGCTTCTTGTCAGCTAAAGATGAGTGTTTAATCCACAATTAAAGCCAAGTCAAAATACCTTAATTTTTCACATGTTGTATACTTAAGATACAGAAGTTTAAGATAATGTTTTGAACACATTTCTTCTTTCTTCTTGTAATCAGTGCGGGTCCCTTTATTTCAAAAAAATGGCTTCGGAGCTGTTGTTTAGAAGACCAAAACTATCTCAGTGTTTTTTTATCAGCCCAAAAATTGCACAACATCGGAGATCGGAGTTAATAATTTGATTTTGTTTTATTAACAAAAATTAGTTTCGAACAAAACTTTTCATGCGTCCATTTTTTATTTTCTGTTGTTTTTTTCTTATTGAGTGAACATGAAACGCGTGTATTTTTTCTTTAAAAAAACAGATGTATCTGTCTCTTTTTCTCTCGTGCTATTATATTATACACCAATATTATTTCCAGATCACATCTTTCTTCCAGTTGCGGTTCTTTTCCCCAAGAAAAAGATAAAAATTGAAACAGTAACAGGGTAGTTTAGGTGAGACAGAGACAATACTTGCTACCTGCTATCGTGCTAACCGTTTTGTGTTGAGATATTACACGTTTTTCGACCTTCTCACTAGAAAATTATAAAAATGGTGGCTAGCTATTGGATTTTAGTATAATTTTTTAGTATTCACCTTCTTAAGTTTAGATCGACAATGTGCATAGATCAAAAACCTATTTATTGAAGTGTGTTGGCAAGGTCCACCCCATCAAAATTTGGTACAAAAGCTAATGGCATCAATTTTTTTCTGATTACGGTGTTTTTTTTTTTTTTTTGTAGAAATTGTTTAATCTAAGCCTTTTGAGGGGTTGCAAATTATTCTTTTTTTTTTAGGAACATTTCTGAAGACCAAGGGACAATTGTGGCCACTCGCAAAAATTCAAGATGACAGTCCTTGCCAGATGGAGTTGAAGAGGATTATGCAGAGAAAGTCCTGCGCAGCTGCTTTTGGCAAAAATAAAAAAAAAACAATTGTCCTTTCCAGGACAGTAAAAAAATCAAAAAGAGATAAACAAGTGAATTTCAATTTGATTTGTTTATTTTAAGGATAATCCGTAGCATTATTTTTAGTAAAATTACTGTTTGGTTAAACTTTAATTTCAGTATGGTCAAAAATGTCGTTTGGTCAAAAATGCTGTTTGGTGAAAATTGCTGTTTGGTGCTGCTAGCGGCATCTAGACGGTCAAACTTGGAACTACAAATGTCAAAAAATTTCGCGACACTAGCGACATCCAACGGCGAATAGTGGAACTATCCCTCAAAAATTCCGATCTGTGGCACCAGTTGCATCTATTTCCCGCTAGATGGCGCTAGTGTCGCGAAATTTTTTGACATTTGTAGTTCCAAGTTTGACCGTCTAGATGGCGCTAGCAGCACCAAACAGCATTTTTTACCAAACGTTCATTTTTACTGAATCTTATTATTTACAAAATTTTGTTTTTGCTATCATACAACTGAATTACTAAAAATTACAAAAGATCAAAAGTTATAGTCCCTCATAACACCAGGCGCTCATGAAAAATAGCAGGTAGCAGTCTGCAACGAAAAAAACTCACTAAGCACACTACCTTATCCTAAAACTAATATATTTGTTCTCGCTTTCACATCATATTTGTTGTCGCTTTCACATTGCTACTCAATTTATTTGTTTCCACTCAAAATGAGTTCTGAAAAAAGCGCCAAACAAGAATACTGGTTTACTTTCTTATGAGTGTAAGAAAGAAAGAGAAAAAGTGAGTTATGGTGAGCTAGTCGATGCATACAGCATATCTACTGCTTGAGCATGGGCGCCTGGTGTTTTTCTGAAGTTTTAGCATTTCTATTCTGATTTCTCAAGAAAATGGGTGATTTATATATGTCCGTCCGACCGTGTTTGTGGAAGATGATTTTTAACATGGAGACTATTGTTTTTTTATTTTAAATTTATCACATGACAAACTTCACCATCATGGCAAACATGGTCGCCATTCTTTGGTTGAGGGTTAGAGCTGAAAAATGACAACGTTCAAGTTTGTGCATAGAAAATTAAACAATAGGACCATCTTAGATTTTGCAATCATTCAATTGATTTAGTTAAAATTGCATACTTAATAGCATTCAAACAAAAACAGTAGGACATCTAAAAGGCTTTCCTGTTCTTGTCGATTTTCTTCATAAAATACAAAAGATCCAGAAATAATATTTCATCATAACACCAGGCGCCCATGAAAAATAGCAGGTTTGCCAAGAAAAAAGTCACCAACCACACTATCTTATCTCAAAACTATTTTTTTCTCGCTTTCACATCATATTTGTTCTCACTTTCACATACTTATCATTATATTTGTTTCCACTCAAATTGAGTCCTGTGAAAAAAGCGCCAAACAATAAATACTGGTTTACTCTATTATGCGTTTAAGAAACAAAGAGACTGGTTGAGTTATGATGAGTAGGCCGATGCATACAGCATACCTACTGCTGGAGCATGGGCGCCTGGTGTTTTCCTGACATTTTTACTTGCTTTTCTTATTTCTCAAGGCAAAATGGGTGAATCCATGTCACAATGTCCGTCCGTCTGTGTCGGTTGAGGATCATTTACCATGGTCAGGCGCCGATGTTTTTTTTTTTTTTTTTAATTATGACAACTACAAAACTCACCATCCAACAATATGGCTGCAGAAAAAAACCCTTAACAAATAAACATGGATATTGCTAGAATACACAGTTTTGAAAATTATAGTTGCCCCAAGGTGCAAAAACAGTAGGACGCCTAAAAGACTTTCATATTTCTTTCGATTTTCTTCGTAAAAAGCAAAAGATCAAAAGTTATAGTCCCTCATAACACCAGGCGCTCATGAAAAATAGCAAGTAGCAAACTGCCACTAACTCACCAAGCACACTACCTTATCCTAAAACTAATATTATTGTTCTCGCTTTCACATCATATTTGTTCTCGCTTTCTTATTTCTACTCAATTTATTTGTTTCCATTCAAAATGAGTCCTCTTAAAAAAGCGCCAAACAAGAATACTGGTTTATTCTTTATAAGTGTAAGAAAGAAAGAGAAAAACTGAGTGAGTTAGTCGACGCAAACAGCATACCTACTGCTTGAGCATGGGTGCCTGGTATTTATCTGATGTTTTAGCATTTTTATTCTGCTTTCTCAAGGAAAATGGGTGATATATGTCCGTCCGACCGTGTTTGTTGAGGATCATTTTCACCATGGTGACTCTAGTGTTTTTGTGTTTTTATTATAAAATTATCACATGCAAACTATCATGGCAAACATGGCCGCCATTTCTGAGTCTCTTCTTTTTTTTTTTCAATTCCTTTGTTTAATCATTTCAAATTCACCATTATCGTCACTATTAGACAAAAAGAGATCAACTTAGCTCGCCCATAAACGGAATTTCTCAAAGCGATGAAAGAGAAAATAAATATATAATACAAAGAAATAGAAATATGAACGAGAGGTAATTTTTTTCTATTCTTTATTTCAATTCACTCAATCCTAAATGCATATAAAAATAGTAAATATATAATTTTTTTTTTTTAAATTTGCACGTCACCATGCAAGTGTTGTAACATGCAAAACAAAACCTCTCATGTTTCCATCCATGTTTTCTAGACTGCTCTCAGATCTAAGAAATTAAAGCAAGGAGCATAAATTATCATATGCCGCTTTAACTTTTTTCTTAATATTTTCACTCGAAATGAACAACAAGGAGAAGCTTACCAAAATACTGGTTTTTTGTTGATTGGTAAAAAACTAGGTTTAAATGAGATGAGCGCGAAACTGAAAGAGATGACTTACCTTCTGTTTTTCTGGCTTATGTATTTTGTTTGTATAAGTGAAACATATATTTCTTCTTCATTTACTCACTCTGGTTGAAGGTTTGAGCTGAAACTAGCCAAAGTTCAAGAGTTACCAAATTGCATTTTCACTGAATTTCATCTTTTCGAAAATGCAGTCACGTCTCATTGGAAGGAATGGGTGAATTTTTTTATTTTTTTTAAATGTAAAAACTTGTTAAAAACACAAGAACGTATTTTTGCTTAACAAGTTTTTTTATTCATTTATCATACAAGAATATTAAACCTACAAATATATAATAAATTGTTTAAGTTTAAAAATTTCAATTAAACAACATTAAGAACATACAAAATGCGTTGTTTTCTTCTAATTTTGCATCTTTGGGCAAGAAAATTACATAATATTTATAATTGTAATCGATTATTTATTTTTTACATATTTTGTCTTTTACTATATAAAATATTTCATATTTTTAATGAGCTAAATAAATATGTTACATTCAAATAATGAAATTTATTGTTATTAATTCAATTGTATACTAATTTAAATTTTATAAATTTAAATATATAACAACAGAATTAAATAGTTTAAATTATTTTTAATTTTTTAACTTAAAATAAATATAAAGTTTATTTACAAAACAAAGTTTATAACTGAGATTCTTGGAACAAATCATAATAGAGAAAAATGTTATTAATCACAAATTTTCCAAAGCAATTTGTTTGCTTTTGTTTGCTTTATCGTTTGACAGTTGAATAATTATTAAAAATAAAATAGTATTTACAGCATATCCGTGTTTGTTGTATGGTCCATAAATTCAGTCATTACACCACGTTTTCCATGATCCATGGAACGAATTTCGATATCCTTGTACAGACACCAGGTAAGTTCGCTTCAGCACATCCAATACCCCATGATATTATGCCAGCCAGGAAAAATCGCCCATCTTGTGATTTGACCTTTCATCAAAAATAAATAGATAGATTCACACATGGTTGTAGAGGTCTTACCTGTAGTGGTCCACCAGAATCACCCTGACATGAATCTTGTCCACCAGTTTCGTAGCCAGCACAAAGGAATATATCCGGAATGAATTCCTGACGTCCAGCACGCAGAAACATTGACTTGCATCGGTCATTACTGACAATTGGCACAGACACCTGTGCAAGACACAAGCAAATGCCATTCATATATCGTATCGATCGTCTCGATAAAAAAAAACTCACCTCTTGCAACACCGATGGCAATGTCCCGCCTTCACTTAGGCGACCCCATCCCGTGACAGTTGCATTCATACCAATCAGCAGACTATCCGTCGATGGCAGACAAATCGGACTCACATGCGGAGCAAATTCAAGAGGCTGTTCCAATTTCACCAATGCCAAGTCATATTCGTACGTAAAAAAATTGTACTTGGGATGGACGACTTTTTTCGAGACACCACGTTCGATGTATGGCAGTTGCTCCTGGACGTGAGAGAAATCATATTCCCCGACACGAATGCGGATTTGTGATGTCAGAAGACTAAAGAATGTTCAATCAATGAAGATACGAGTCCAAATTTGGTTACACGAAGAAGAACTTACTCATCTACACAGTGGCCAGCTGTTGCGATCCAGTTCTCATTGATCAGTGCTCCACCGCAACGATGTGTACTGGAGAAGCCAAAGAACGATGTCCGACGCACAGACACCTGCCAAGGCCATCGTCCGAATGGGGCACTCTTCCCGCCAACAATGCGGGTTTCCGGTCGAGCTAGAGATGGTATTCCACACTCTACAAAAAAAAAAAAAGAGAAAACAAATAGCGATCATACACTTCAAATAAGTCGTTTTGAAGACTCACCACTTCTTGCAGCCGAGATCGTCTTAATTGGATTGTCGTTATTTGTTGTCACATGGTTGAGAATCTCATTCGATTCGATGGTTGTTAAATTCAATGGTGGCGGGGTATGCCGCACTGGGAAGACACTCGGAGTGGTTGTGGTGAGTTTGACCGGAGCTTTGGTGGGTTTAAAAGTGACAGGTGATGATACATAAGTGGGATACGACAATGGCGAGGAATGATGAGTTGGGGTATCGTAGTGAGTCGATGATGTAATCGGACTCGGAGTTGTTGAAGAAACCGCTAGAATACTTGAAGTGCTCGAGTATGGGGAGTATGGTCGAATTGTTGTTACCGGTTTTGTTGGTTTCGTTCCCAAGGTCTAGAAATGGATCAGAGATTTAAAAAAAAGTTCTACGTCATGTCTACGGCTTACATGAGGTTTCGTTTTAGTGGGGAAGTTCCCCGATGTAACAATTGGTCTCCGGGTTGTCATAAATGAAGCCTGCGTTTGTATTGGCTTCTTTGAGGGTTTTATTGGCTTTGATGGTTTCTCCCACACGGGAGGCCTCGGTTTCGTAATAAAATTTGGTTCAGTTGTCATATGCCATTGAATGGTTTGTGGGGATGTGTTCCAAAAACCTAACAAAATTATATGTCAAATGTCAAACTGACCACATGAATCAATCAAAAGCAAAACTCACTTGACGAAATGCTGGCTGATGTTTCCATGTCGATTAAAGAATTGGTTAGACTAGGGCTTTTCGTCGTTGGTACAAATGTCAAAGTTGACAGAGGTGATGAAGTCGTTGACGACGTAACTGGCTTCTGATATTGTGGCTGGAAATAATTACTGCTACCGTGATGATGAGTGATGACAGTCTGATGATGTGGCCCTGGCGGATGACGTACCACAAGAGTGCCAGCACCATGTGGTCGCTCGATTGTTGTTACTCCACTAGAATATGAGAGTGAGACCTCACAAAAATGTAAGCCTATATAAACTCACCTTATGCTCGATGGAGGTCTGGGCTTGTGATGATGTGCTGATGATGATGGAGGATAACCGCCTGACGATGGAGGCGGCCGTGTGAATGAAAACGTCTGCGGCAGCACCACATTCTGGGTAAGATTGTGGGCACAACATGACCCAAACATAAATGTGTCCACGCACATGCCAACATGTTGGCCCTCCGACTTGATGCACTCCCACACAAACATACATGTTCCATCGATGCTACCAATCGAACACGGCTTCGGACTGATCTTATAACTCTGACTGCGATGCTGTTGCTGATAGGGTACGGACAGGGATGGTAGCAAGGGTTCGGGCGCAGGAAGATGATCGTCGTAACTATTATTATCACTTATGCTATCGTAACTATTGCTATATGTATCACTAAGGCTGTCGCTGTAGCGCAGGTGCCTATTATTGCTAAATCCACTGCTACTGATATAGTCACTAGCAGCTGCACCGCTGCTGTATGTTGCTTGAACAGCGGATGCGTCTGCTAGTGGCACAACGTCTAGGCAGTTTGTTATTATTAATACTATTTGGTAATAGAGTAATATGACTGGAGCGCTGACTAGCCATCTACTCCACATTGTGGAGAAGATATGATTTCCTAAAAAAGAAAAGAAGAAAAAAAAACATTGACATCAATTTTAAAACCATGTCCGCTGACCAAATTTGGCCTTTAGCCATCAGAAACAACATTTCACCACGTTTAACGAAAATTGAACGATTTAACAAAGTAAATTGCTCCAAATTCGGTTCGGAATTCAAATAAAACTCACAATCAATTTGTCAGTTATACACCTCTCTATCTCTCATTAAATTGACAAAACAACAAAAACGACACAAAAATCAAACCAGAAGCAGCAGCAAAAAAAAAGTGAAAGACACACCACGAAGCATGCACCAAAACTAGAGCACATCAACCAACATGGCGAGCAGAATTTAATTTAATTTTCCTAACTATGGAGTGTTCGTTGGGCTGTCATTTGGTCGTTGGTTGTTGGTTTAGTCGTGCAACTCGTGTTCGGTTTGCTAATGAATTGTGCTTTGCGAAAAGTCCATCTCTCGGACCTATTTCGTATTCTTTGTCTGTCCGTCTATCCGCCTTTGAAAAGTAGCCAGCACCAAAGACGACGACGGAGACTTGACTTTGACCATAAATCACACCAAGTGTGCTGTATGGTGGCTCCACCTTACGTCTCATCTTCGTCGTTGTCGGTAAAATTCACTTGCCGGCCAGCCTCTTAGACAGGAGCAAAGCAACGCAGACAGCATCTCCCGCAAGAAATAACTTTATGCCAAACACAAAATAAGATCGTGTTGGACAAATTTGTGATCGCAGTTCCAACATGCCAGCTCTACTGCCAGCCAAGCTTGAAACTAAGAAAGTGTAGAAAAGGCGGATTTCTTAGCGCATTGTTAGACTTCGATTTGGCCACAATAAACGACAGTTGAATTTGCCACAAATAATGCTTGCTGACTCGTCTTTGATTCATCGAGCTCGCCACAACAGCGCCGATTGAGACTTTTTTTGCCCTGTCTTGTCACTGATTTGGGCTTTCTGTTTTCTGCATGGTTGATTAGATGCAATTTGTTCGCCTGTTACGGAATCTGCCTCCCACTATGGCGTCGAGTCTCCACCTGCTTGAAACCATTGATGACGGGCTTACTTGAATTCGCGGTTAATTAGTGTTCGATATATTTTGTGTAGCAATTAGACGACTATAGGGAGTTGTATTGGTGTCTAATAGGCAACTAGGTCAATTATCTTGTATTTCTGAAATAGATTCTAGGTTTTTGGGAGACTGTGCAACTGGGTCTGGGACGTCAAGTGCCACAAATGAGAACTAGCTGAAGTTTTTTTTATCTCACACATTTCAATGATTTTCAGAATTAAGGAATCCGCTGGGTATTAGGGCTCATTGTAGTGATACTCACAATTATAATACGATTGGCAGAGTTTCCGTGTATTGCGGTTAGAAAACAATATCTACACGTTCTCAAACCGAAGGATTTAACTGAAAAAAGAACTTTGTAGTACTGATTACAGTAAGAACAAAGATAAATTATCCAAAAAGTAGGCTATAAAATATTTCATGACAAAAGTATGCTTTAAAGTGCTTTGAAATAATGTCATTTAAACTCGAAACATTCGTGTAGTTTGGCTGAAGAAAAAATCTCTGATCTGTTTGTTTTGTTTCTTTTTTTTTCAAACAATCCAGGGACAGAATTATCAATTGGAAAGTGTGGTTGTGTTTACCTGAAATGGAGAACTGCAAATTTGAATCATTGAACTCTAGGCAATCATTAAAGAATAATAATTGATAACGGTATTGATAATTGCCACAGAATTAAAATCCACTCTAAATTTCGTTCCGCTTTTGCATATTTAAATGCTTATCACGTTTTTCTGTCTCTAAACTTAAAAAGTTATTAAAAGAATCATAAAACAAAATAATTTCGGCATTACTGGCAGCAACAGACATGTTGCATAACATGTTAGTAGCCGGACAATTCAATCATGCGACACATCAACCACGACACCTGGCAACATGTTATGTGACGATGATGGTTAAATTTTTATGACATCAAGGTCTAAACAGCCTATGCATTTAAATGAAATTTTGACAGCGGAACACGTGTTTAGGAACTTAAGTTTTAATTTTACCAAAGGGTTATGCAGACACACTTTAATTGTAAAATTTTTTACGATTTTAAAAGCTGCAATTTAGCTTTCCTTTTTAAGAGTTTAATGCATTTACTGTGTAATAAGCTTTAACTAGCCTCACGCCGCGCCGCGCGCCGTGAAGGGAAACAAGAATGTCTCTCTGTCTGTTATTATTTTCCCTTTATCGTTTAGTTGCCTTTGAATGTTAATTGAACAACCTGCCGTTTGTTGTCGGCTAAAGTCAAAAAGATTCTCATCATCGTTCAACCGAACACCGACGACGACGGTCACAAGGTTATCTTCGATCGATGGGAAAAAGTGAAACTGAAGACAAATAAAACGAAAAATTCGATGTGATCGGGCCTGATCGATTGCTCAATGACTGGCGATTTGATTAGCCCCTTTATGGAAGCAATATAATGATCGAATATATTCTTGCATGTGCGAGTTCAGAGCTAAGTGATACGTGGCGGAGATCGTCAATTAGAGGAGTTTTTGTTTGTGATCAAGAACGAGAGTGCAATTTAAATACTTTTACTTTTCGAAAAAGGGCCTATGACGGTGGATTTACTTTTCTTTTTTGAAGACTGCGTACGCTACAGAATGTATCAAGTTGTTCTTGAAAGTTTGGATAAGTCTGAATGTCGAAATGAAAGTGTTCTTGGATCTGATAGAAAGGGCGATGAGATAAGAGGGTTTTAAGTTTTTCTGAAGACATCGAGATTGATTTTTTGAGACTTACCTATGACCGGCATGCGTGTCAAACATTAATCCTGTTTAGGGCGCATAACTGAAAAGAAAGGAATTATAAACCGTTAGAAACATTTGAAGACATTACTGTGTTAAGTGTAAGGAGCAGTAAAAAAAATCCTACAAAATTCATTTCAAAGCGCAAACCAGCAAAACCAAGTTAACTCCACCACCAACATGACATTTCTTGTCACAGAACGATGACGATATATACAAAGATTTGTCATCCATTAACCGCACAAACAAGACACAATACCGGAGAACCTATCAGTATGCACCTACTTCCAGACACTATGGTAGTCGGTGACTTAAAACAGCAAGCAAGTTGCAACATCCCATTGCTAAAGCTTGCTGCCACTCGCTTAGTAGATAGTCAATAGTCATTGCCGGTCGTCGCACAAATTGCATACCAACGTCCTCGCAGCAGCGTTGGTTGATATTTGTACCCACTTTCAACAACTTGTTCGAAATGTAATTAAGGGCACTGTGCACGAAGCTGCTTAAAAAAAAAAACACACTCGAACTTGTTGTCATTTGAAGTAATTCCGGTATTTTTCAGTCACTTGTTACTATATAACATTCGATGGGGCAATTTGGTTTGGGAATTTTTCCACTTTCTAAGCTTTTGAAAGACGACAACATCAGCGTGAGTATAGTAAGTTGCAGCTTGCACCAGCCTTTCGGAACGGCATTTCCTTATTCCGCAAGACTCAAAAGCAGTCAAGCTACACACAATCAGCCATAAGATATTGCATGCGTGATGACAGTGTAATGTCCTATAATTTGATTGCTTGAATTAACTGTCAATCACTTAATTGTGTTGTTGAATTGATCATGTCTAGACCACTGAGCGGTTAAGGACTTTGACGGGTCTTCAAGATACTTGATCGAAGAATGTTAATTGCAAACAAACAGTAAGGGTTACGGCGCGGCGTTCTGGTAGTTAAAACCTGAAATAGAAGGCTTCAAAGTAATTTCAAGTATCTTAATACCCTCTTTCGTTTGTCGATTGATAAATTTTGATTTACGTATCAATATTTTAAGCCTACTTATTGAAAAAGGTCGTAAAAATTGGCATTTTAATTGTAAAAAATTACAATCAACTAATCTCGACTTTGCTCTAGAAAAAATAATGTTAGCTGGTGATTAGAGAAACTAGTTCTGCCAGGTTGTTGCAACACCTGTTAACAGTGCCGTTCCGAGCTGTCATAATGGCCTCAGTGAATAGGGAAGAGGGCGGCCGAAAAAGTCACTGCAGTTAGGAATAATCAGGCTACTGACAGTAGAATCTCAACCAGAAGTAGTTATTTTTTCAACAGTTGCTTCTGTGCCATGTCTCAAGATGCGGATACTATCTATTGCCCTCTTGAAGGCACTAACCAAATAACTGCGAAGTGTAAGTTAAAAGAGCTTCAATGTCAGCTGTCAAATACTTTCAAAGAAAAGCTAGAAAATAGAGGCTGTATTACAATTAGAATTGTTTCGCACAAAAAGCCGACGAAGAAGTTTTGATGACAGTTAGGGTTGGTAAGTTGACTGACACGAAACATAGGGAGACGTAACACGTGGAAATTGAAGAAATATAATGAAAACAGCACAGTTTTTTGCTTGTTTTTTCTCATATAACAATTGACATGCCAAAGCACAGTGTGAGCGTTAGGGACAGTGGGATAGACGGAGAGGGTTAAGGATGAGGTGTTGGTTAACGTTGGTCTTGAATTCCTGATCATTGCAGTGCCTCGGGAAGACAGAGTGTGGAAGAGAGTTCCACATTCGCGTAGTACGGCTAAGGAACGATTCTCTGAACATAACCGTAGGTCCGAAGTTGGGCTCGAGGGTGAACTGATGGGCATTCCTGAAGGCTCGGGTAATACGGTTGAATATCTTAAGGGGAGGAATGCAGCTGGCTATTTCAGTTGAGCATAAACCATTGAAGCAACGGTAAAAGAGGGTGAGGCATAAGACAATACGTCAATGATCGATTGACTTAAATGTCTCAACGATGGTATGGTCACCAATCATCTTAAATGCTCTGCTCTGGATACTGTCCAAAAGACAAAAGTACGTTACTGGAGCACCAGCCCAAACGTGGGAGTTGTACTCAGATCAGAAGGGGAAAACAAATTCTTGCATCGTCTTAAAAAACCTAAACACCTTGCGGCATTTTTGACGACATGGCATTTGTGATCATTCCACAAAAGGTGGTCGGTGATACACATACCCAAGTCTCGAGATGTTTGGTTTCACTGATGCAAGTGCCAGACAAGAGATCATTTATGAAAATGAGAAAGAGGGTCGGAGACAAAACGTAGCCCTGGGGCACACCAGCTTTTATTTTGTGGGTTTCAGACTTGAACCCGTCCAATACAACTTGTATGGAACGATTAGAAAGAAAGTTTCTAATCCAACGAAAGAGGGACTCGTCAATACCGAAAGCACACATTTTCGATATAAGAGCCTGGTGCCAAACTCTATCAAATGCCTTTGAAATATCAAGTGCAACGATCTTACTTTCTCCAAAACGATGTAAAGATTTGTTATAATGTACGGTGAGATAAACCATCAGATCAACAGTGGACCTATGTCTGCGAAAGCTGACATCAGAAGATAAACACTTGATACCTTCTGTCGGCCAATAGTTAACAGAAGCTTACCAAAACACTATAGAGCAAGAACTTGACTGGTTACCAGGTCCTGAAATAAGATTTCCTGCTCTTTAAATCCAACCCTGTGCTTTAACCCAGCTTCTGGTATTCCAAAACAAAATCCCAACAGCATCGTGTGCTTTCTTCAATGCAAATTATTATAAACCAAGTCTCCATTAATAAGCAATCAACTATTGGCTGACTTTAACTGCATTAGCATTCATGAAACTTTTTCACAGACATCATGCCATCGATATATAAACCGGCAACAAGATCAGTCGCCCTTTCAAAGCCTATAAATAAGTATAGAAGATCCCCAACCTGCAGGAGAGCACGTCGGAACATAATAATAAACACGTTATGGAATTACCAAGAGTTTTCTTCTTGCTCAGTCATTTCATTAAATACAAATCTCGTTCTTTAACAAGTTTGTTTAAAAAACCAAAACAACTGAAGAGAACAACAACTACATTATCATGAATGAGTTTATTTATGAAGTGACTCAAGGTACAAGTTGCTCACAGCATGATGATGAACGCATATTTACAGCAAGAGTGAAGAAGTAGAATCATTAAAATTTACTTAGCAAGTGCCCAATCATATTTTGTACACAAGCACAAGGTAGCATTATCCTTATGGTTTAGGTGGTAACGCAAGACAAACACGAACTTTACTAACTAACCAAATCGACCAACACACACGAAGTTTGAAGATGTTCGAGGCCGGTATTTCTGGCGCTAATGGTTCTCACATCATTTTCGCCCAACGATTGCGTGACAATCTTCATTTGCAGCGAGACCGCTCGCTTTCGAAAAAAAAAAAAATCAATCCATTTGGCATAAGGCTAATCAAGCTTGCCATCAGGGCTGTGATAATAAATGTACCAGATAAAGGGAACGCGATATTTGTATTAGGTCTTGGTTTGACAGCTGGCCAGTTTTTGAAATTGACAATTTGCAGCGATTAGAGGATGTTTGAGATTATCTATAAATTGACAGAGAGGTGTCAGTAGCTAGAAGTTGAACGTAGTCAGGGGAATTTGTTGTTTAATTTTTAAGAGAATGTGAAGAACTTGTAAGACGAAAAGTCCAACTAGCTCAAAGCATTTATACCAGCAAATAAAAAATTGTCGGTTTTTGTTTGAATCAAAAATTGAATAGAGCTGCCTGAGGGTGTTTCTTTTGAATATTCTTTTAATAGCTTTCCTCGCCTCACAAGGTACTGAGTAGATGAATAATAGACAGGAACAAGATCATTGGAGATTATTTTGACAACTCATTCAGTCGAATTTGTTCAAATAGCTTCGGGCTGTTTTATCAGAGAATCTCCTCAAGTCTCATTATTTTGTTTATGAAACGAAAGAAAGACAGAATTTAGTAAACAACAAATGATGCTACTATGTAGCTTCAGTTTGTCTTCCGAGATCAAAGTCATGATATAAAGAACCCAATTGAAGTTATGTTTTTTGTTTTCTAAAGACCCTGGAGGGGTCACGCGGGCGTTGAAAGTTTAAAAGTCGTTAGATTTATACGGGTTTGGCTTGAAATAATTGGGGGATGTGCTTATTAAACGTTTCTTTTGAATTTTGACACTTTATTGTGCGGTTGTTCGGCCACTGGGGCATTGGTTTAGTTACGAGATGGTTAACGGTAGAACCTCTGTCTGAAAACTGTTCAACGTCTTTGAATCGATTTACAATTTATTCCGATTTTAACTTTGAACATTTGTCTTTAAGGCTTGGTTTCATTTGAATTGGGCTAACATTTTCTCACAGTCCTTATTATTGACCGCTCTCAATTTGAGTGGTCACTAGTGATGTGTAGGGAAACGAAAGAGCTTGCAAGAGAAAGCTCAGTACTTGATCCCTCTTTCATTGACCATAACAACAGAATCCCTGATTGTGAATCAAAACGAAATGTAAGTAACAATGTTATTCAAAAGGAAATGACAGATGGAACCTCCTAGAAACATGTGGTAACACCAGGAAACTCTTGTCGCATTAAAAAATAAATAGAGTGGCGCAACAGCTCTTGAAGAGCCAAGGCCTAAGTGGCTTACTCGCATCAACAATTCTCTAGGTGCGTGTGAAGAATTGAGGGGACCCACAATTTAACGCCGTTTCCGAACGGCAAAGTTGAGAAGCACTTTTTTATGACAGATGATACTCTTGCAAGTTTTGTCAGTTCTTCGCAAGAGGTAGTGACCGTGAAAGATGAAATTAAAACTATGGGCCCAGGTAGGACTCGTACCCACGACGTTCTGCTTAGCAGCCAACGCACCTAACCACTAAGCTACGGACACTACGACAAGTGGAATTACGACAAGAAAAGATCCGATAGGATCTTACCTCTTAAAAAATCCTCCCTTATAAGCGTGACAATGGGACATAAGACATAACCTACTTAGTTACCACAAAATGAAGATTGGGCTGAGTACAGACGACCTATGTAGAATAGAAGCTGCGGCAGCGAAAGGAGCACGAAAACACCGGTCACTTCTTAGGCCACTGTTCAGGCCTCTGCAAAACTAAGAAAACATTTTAAGGCAACTATCTATCTATCCAAACTCCCAAGCAACTGAAGTTCGTCAAGTTCTCCAAATAACTCGACCAACCATAGAATTCAAAGGTTAAAACACTTATTCAAGGGTTACAATACTTCGGGGAATCACAAGGTTTATACATTGATCTAAGTGCGAATGTAACATCAGGGGCTGATCAACTGATGTACCAGATCTTCAGCCTGCTGTGTGATCAAATGGATTGTAAAAAGCACATCCAAAAGACTTTTGTTTTATCGCTTGCCTTTTCTGCTGATTTTTCTATTTGGTTACCACTCTTCAAACAACCTTACGTTTCCTTCAAATGAAGTGCAAACAAAACTCGCAGAGGCTAACACTTTGTGACATACTCCCTCTGGGAATTTAGGACAAACAATTCCCTCTTCAGAAATCGCGATCATTTAATTTAAATTTCTATTCGTTAATTGGATATACCACTATCGCGTTGACACTTTCTCATCGACAAAGTCCCATGCATTTTAAATCAGTCATGATTTACTCTATTTCATCTTTTCTTTTTTGTCTCCCCTGGATCTCCCCTGATCACAAAGAAGACATACACATTGAAACAGTTTACTGAAATGGAACCAAATGACCAAGTGACTCTGACCTAGAGAGTGGACCTTTTCGAAAAATATATGCCACTTCGTTCAGCGATAAAGAAATAAATAAACAAACGTTGGTTGGTGAAGAGGAAGTTGCACTATCGCCATCACGACTGAGGAGAACAACCAAATCATATCAAAAGATCCGAACCTAGCTCTATTTGAAACTGTTTGTATGAAATTTAAGACCACGGGCGTGAACACTTACGTTTTTTTTTTTAGGGAATAAATTATATTCTTTTTTTTAATTCCCCAACTGAAACAAACTAGCAAACTCAATAAAATTTAGAAATTAATATGCATTCCAAACTCATTAAATCCAACAAAGCCCAAACAATGTAAAACATTTGTACATTTCCGTCAAACGTTGTTCGGCAACGTTGAGTCGGCAACCAACCATCAAACTGCTAGCGAGAATAGATCGAACCGGACGAACAAACCAACGGAATTTGTTCTACGGACAAGGTGAAATTCCACACTTAATCCGACTAATTATGTTTTGATTGCAAATTATGTCTGCAAGCATTTAATATAAACGAACAACAGCAGCGGCTTTAAACATCCTGCTTGAAGAATATGCTCGATCGATGCGATGCATGTATGGAAGCCACATGATAGCATGAGACCGCATGTTAATAGAAAGTGCATTTTCAATGGTTTGGTTGAGTGGTTTCTAAGGTATCTAAGCCAGTCATAGACAAAAAAAAAAACAACGATTTAATGGTTGGTCTTTATTGTTGTTTTTGTTAATGGAATTTCGGTTTGACTGCGTCCTTACTTCCTTAGAGCAAATATGAACGTCTGTTAATTGTAAACATTTTCTATAAAATTTTATTATGAACGGAACTCAAGTGTTAATTTGGCTTTAAGGAATGAATCCGAATTGAAGGAATCATGCCGTGAACAGTGGCGGATTTGGCGTAAGGCAAAATCCCACAAATCTTTTTAAATATTTCATTTAAATATCCAAGTGTCCCTGAAATCTCAGAAAATATTACAAACTAGCTTTATAAGCTTTTTTAAGACTTTTTATCGGCCGATAGTTTAGTCGGGTTGGGCTGAAAGTGCGCACACCGAGCCAACTTAACAGTTTGGTTGGTGAACAGGGCGCAGGCTTTCCAACAGCCGGCGGACTATTCTCGAATTAGTTTGTAACTGACTGTTGAAGCGGTCCCACAATGAAAATATTGTTCCTCCGGAGGAGGAAAATCAAGAAGAGATTCCGAGAGTATTGGGTGCATCCCATTCTCAGTGATAGATTAGTTAGTGGAAACATTTTACACTATGCATTGCAAATTACTTGATTACCCGAAAAAATTTGTCGCCTTTTATCGAATGAGCATTACCAGCTTCAATGAACTTGTCAAGGTAATTGGACTAGCAATAGCGAAGGAGGATACAAATTTAAGACTTAATATACCTGTGGAGGAGAGATTGAGCGGTCTTTTCTCGACTTTTTCAATCAATTTTTCGACGGAACTTTCTACAATCAACAATTGTTATTTGGGCGACATCATATTCAAAATACACGCACAGAGCGAAGTGAACTATCGGCCGACTAAACAATCGTCATGTATGCGCTGATTAAACAGTCGGCTGCTAGTTGGCCGACAGATTAGTTTGAATGTAATCGGGTAGCCCATTAAATTTTTTTATCGGCGGATATGCGCTATGTCCTCTCCGTACTGATTAAGAAGCCGACCAAACTATCGGCCGATAAAAAGTCTGCAGTTTGCGGGGGCACTTAGAAGAGGAATACATGAATTCAGATTAATAATAGGCTTGGGGTCTAGAGCGGTTAATCCACCACTGGCCGTGCCCCATTTCCCAAAAATACCTTTCGACAAAAATGATTCTTCTAAGCGAATACAATTTTCTTGTATGAGAACTGAGCGGGTCAATTTGTCACTGAGCTCATCAAAAATGATCGGTGGTAATTGCCGACTGGCGCCACTGATGATATCTCTTTTTTTTGCGATAACTACTGATATGCAGTTGCAAGATGTTGACAAGACAAGAAGCAAACACAACAACTTGCACTTTCGCTATTAATCCACACACGTTATCATTCATCGCTGGATAATTGGACTTACTAGCGATCAGTGTGAGCAATAGCAACTTGCACACTCTCAGCTTGTTTTTCATGCTTCACGATCGTTTTTCGTAAGATTTATCTGACCGATAAGATGAAGCGAGTAGCGATATGGCATAACAACACCGAAACTAAGGCCTCTGCTGAAGCAAAAACCGTTGGATTGAATGGCGGCGACGACGACGACGACGACGACAAGACACACGCCGCGCCAAGCCGTTGGTTTTTGTTGCATATCGGTGGCAATAGTGCCATGCCACTTAATCCATTTTTAATTTGAGCTGTCCAAATAATAAGTTTTGTATGCAATTAAACAATAATTAAGTAGAAACAATTTTATTTCGATGAGTGAATCTTGACAACCGGAGCTCAGAATCATGTTCATTTTGCATTTTATGCAAAAATCGATCAAAAGTCTCTGAATTTTTGAAAGCTGTCAAATGATTAAATCGAAATAAGTGACTGGACGAAACCCAAACGCTTTATGAGTGCTTCTAGGTATTGCGAAACACTGTTTCTGTCAAGAATCCTCTTCCGTCTTTTTTACGAAGTGACAGACAAAAAGTCCGAAATTGCCTTATCTCAGTTAAAAGAGTTTTTTTTTTTCCGAAAGTCAATATTTCAAGAACTGAGAAATGTTAATTGCCTTCACTTCACCTCTATGTCAATATTGTTGCACATTATTTTGGCAGATCAGTGAAAAAAGAACTCCTTCGAAATCCTTAATTGGCCGATGGCCCCAATAAATACCAGAAAACACGTATTTCAGAGTTGGAAAACTTGTTAAAAGTTGAATTTGTTCCGGCAACTGAGGTGAGCCCTTTTTGGCATATGCCCTTCACTTTTTGAATTCTCCTTTAAATGACAAAAAAAAAAAAAATAAAGAAAATGTTGTATGCTTCAGGTTTAACTTATTAAGAACATGAAAACCTCAATCCATGGGCTGGGCATGCCTTATTAAAGCGAAAAACGAGGGAATACAAAAAGGGTTTAAATATATTCACTTGACAGTTAATTGGGAATGTTTTGAAGCCCAAATTCTGAAGAATTTTTTTGTTCAACATCGGAAAGGACTCAGCAAGATTGACAGTGTAAATAAATTTGTCGGACTTTTCTTTTGGCCACAAAAACAACCGCAAATTCTGATCTGTTAAAATCATCTATCCAAAAACAGGGTGTTCTTAAACATTTTTAACTTTTATTTTTTTTTTTTCATAAATTATATTACGCAACAATTTTAAAGCAGGTACACTTAAACTATTTTCAAGAAAATACATTTTTGTCTATAGGTACTTCTCTTACCGCATCTCAAAGTAGGGTATTTTTTTAGAGTTCATTAATACCCTGTTTTTATATAGTTGCTGAAAACTAATGAGTTTCGAAACTGCGATACATTTTCTTGAAAATGCAACTCAATAGCCAGACCTTTAATCTGGATTTTCGGGTGCAGTGCATTAACGCCCATGGTATTAACACCCGTTAGTGTTAATTCTAAAATCAAAAGGAACTAACCCCGCGGGTATTAATTCCTCTTTTAAATAGTACTAACACCTGGGGTGGTTAAATCATTTTTTTGTGGGCCTTAATTCCAATTTTAATTGGAAATAAAACTCACACGTGAAACAATGAAACAAATAATAAAAAAAAATACCTTAATATTGTGACGTTAAATAACGCCCGAAGAAATAAGGCCGCATAGGGCGATAAGGCCATTGCAACTTAGAAATAATACCTTACTTAATAATAAACGGTTTTTCTGTTTTGATTGGAAACTTGGCGCAGGAAAACTCGTCACGAAGTCAGAAGTTCCGAAAATGGTTCTCGGAACTTCTGACACACTATATGGAGCGTCATAAGTGCCGAATTCCATTTAGGGGTTATTGACCCACTATGATAGGGCAGTAGTCCCAATTAAATTTTACTTTTTATGGGACAAAGTTCCAAATGAAAAAATAGTAAAACAACGAATGTTCTTCTTCTTCTTCACAAAGTTCAGTGAGCGTACGTCAAGCACACTATACTTGAAGCTAATATCATCTTATAGCAACTATCTGTCACCTAAAATAACAGACCTGTTTCAATTCCATTATAATCTGCATCAGAAATATGGATGGACATAAGCGGAAAAAATTTTGCCCAAAATCTCTCTCTCTTTTGGGCAAATTTTTTTTTCCGCTTATGTCCATCCATATTTCACAGATAGATGCTATAAGATGATTTTGGCTTCAAGTATAGTGTGCTTGTAGAATGCCCTACTCTCACCGAACTTTGACATCCCAGAGTGCAGAAGAACGTTTGCATTGGAAAATATTTGCTTTAAGTCACATAGACTTAAAGCATGCGATCGGTTTCAACCGTTATGTACAGAACAAAAAAACCTTGAAAATATGTAAAAACTGTCCAGTTTTTTTACTATCTTACAAAATGTTTAAAGTTAATCGCTAAGGTCGGAAGTCCTGAATTGATTTCTGATTAATGACCCATCATAGTGGGTTATAGTAGTAACAAAATGAAATTCGGGCAAGTGTTCACACCCGAGGGTGAAATGATCACTTCCAAAAGATAATAACACTCGCGGGTCTTAATGCCAATTGGCATTAGCACCCACGGGCGTTAATTCTTTTTTATGATGGGCCTTATTGCCAGTTCAAACAGGAAGTAACAGCCGCGGAGGTAAATTCCGTTTGTTTTTGGAATGAACACCAGCGGGCGTTAATGCCATGGGTATTAATTCACTGCACCAGATTTTCGTTTTCATTTGTAGAAAAAAAGGATTTTAGACCTTCTTCGATGCTTACCTAAGACCATATGTATTAAAAAAAAAAAATGTCCAAACAATCGTAAGAGGACAAAGCCTTGCAATCCGTTTGCAAGCGTTTTCAGTGGTTTATAGATGACTTTTTGAATAGCCAAAAATATTGTGTGAAAACATTCTTCAATTTGTTTTTTTTTTTTCTTCATTTTAGGAACACCCTGTACACAGGACAAGGTCTTTTAAAGGAATTTATTTCCTGAATCGTGTAAACGCATATCTTGTCTTCTGTTTTGTGCCTGATTTTCTTTTCAACGAAAATGACCGTTTATCTTATTCAAGCTTTGGTTCGGGGTGATAAATTGGATATGGTGAAACGGATTGGACCGCTTTTTTATGATATAGAAGGCACTTGCAAACATCGATTGTCCCGGCAATAAGATTTGATTACTTGCTGAAGTTAATGTGAAGAGAAATCTTAAAACACTTAAATTGGCGAAAAACCTCTGAACCCTAAAAAACTGTTATGTCTCTAAATATGAATGAAATAAATTCATCTAAGCCCCCACAACATGAAAGAACGACAGTAAAGAGTCCATTACCAACCCGAAACCCGACAAATTAAAACGGTCTTGTTGGATATAAATCACTCACCAATTTAAGTACCAGCCTATTTCCAATACAAAACACGCTACAAGTGTTAAATGGGGCCAAATATAAATACAAAAATGTAACCCTTCCTCAGAGTCCACTGAACCGTGTCTACGACATTCGTGTTTATTTTAAATTACTGACATTTCTGTTTTGTGTTTTTTGTTTTCATTTCAAGAAAAAAGGTCATGACATCTCACTTCCAGATTGTTTTCAAGTTCATTACCTCAAGTTTTTATGCTTTGTGATTACATTTTAGAAACAAATTTTTGTGACTATAGAGTGTGTCCGAAAAAAAAGACACAACATACAATGAAGTCGTGTGTTTCCACTTAAATTAAGGGGCCAGCAGATTTCTCACAACAACTCTTTGTATAACAAAATGTACCAAGACCACTTAAAAAGCAAACAAAGTGGACAATTTGCGGTGGCTCGATTTACGTATCTTGACACCTATCTTCTTCCATTCCGCGAGTAGGTACAGCCCAACCTTAGACTGTCACGAAATTAGTTTTTTTTTTCAACATAATTTTTGGGAGAAGGTACGAACTCATTGCGTGTTTTGACTTGGTTTTTGACCTTTTCCATTCTCGCATATAATTGTTACTTCAAGATTTCGATCTCAAGATCTTTTTTCAATCGTCCTGCTGACCTAATAGCTTCGAATAAAAGAATTTTTGTTTTTCTTTTCTTTTTCCAACGGAAATCGTAATCGTTGAAATGCTCACAATTGCAGAACCATTTATTACATCAAAATCAGTTGAAAGGGGCGACCTTAATTCTAATCGATGATGCTGTTGCTACTGCTGATGCTGCTGCATTCAATTCAATTGATGTGGCAGTCCACATTCCTCCAGACGTAAGTCGATAATTATTATCAGGTGAATGGCTGAATGGCGGCTGAATAGCTGAATGCTGGTCGTTTGCTACTGTTTAATCAGGCAGAAGCTTAGCAGCGATACATGCGTGAAGGAATGCGAGCAAATCTATTATGCTGTCTATGAAAGTGAGCACAGTGGTGCCTGACGATGCAGAACAGTAAAAATTGTTCTTTATCGCTGACTTTTGATATCCAACAAAAGAGATTTCTTCGAAAACGTCATGCCGCTTTTCATCACGGTAAACTTTCAATGTCCGAATCTGTATTGCTAATGACGGGTAACCAGATTTCAAATGGAAAAAAAAACTGAGCCACTTAATAGCCCCTCTGTAATATTTTGAAGCCGTCGCACCTTGCTTCGTGTGAACTAGGAAGCAATCGCTTGCCACTCATTAAATATCATTAATTTTCTCTCCCATTTTGGATTTTTCATCTTCTCCGTCTCAAAGCCAGCAGTATGCCAAATGCCTTCTCAACTCAAACCAAAAGAAGGCAGATGAATGAATCAAACAACAGAAATAAAACTAGTGCAATAGACAAAAAAACGGTCCGTTTTAAGACGAGATCACGACTGCCAGCCAACCGTCCGACGAACGTCCAAACCGATCAAAAAGAAAAAGATGTTGGCCACATCATTTTTTCATATAAATCTACCATCGATGACGACGCAACACACGACGCGAAGCGACGTTTGTGTGGTGCCCTCCAGCTGAGCTGAGCAGCCTCGGCAAACCCGAACAAAGTATGAATGAAATCCCATAGAAAAATCATCCATCGTGGCAATTGAAACGAGCAACGCAAAGCCAACCCAATGCAAGGCACATTGATTCCTAACGAAACGATCTATAACTGTGATTAACTCCTACTCCTTCGGCATGAAATAGAAGAACCTGGCCATAAGGCCTAATACAGGTGCCCATAAGAAGTGTTAATCGAAAGCGTGAAGCTAATTTCAGTAATAGAAATGAATTGCATGTCACATTTTGATGCTACCGTTGTTAGTCTGTGTCCCTCTTGTCTTGTTTCGGATATGGCAACGACTTTGGATTTGGATTCGATTCTAAGCTAAACTAGACAGCACAAATTGCGATCATTTTTCTGGAGGTTTTCTGTTTCTGTTTCTTGTAGGATGTTCGTTTCTGTTGTAAAAATGGCAGAGCATAAGAGAGTCCGATTGGAAGAACTTTGAGTCCTAAAGGTTGTTGCTGGTCCGCTTTATGCGACAGATTATTAAGACACACAAAGATGTTAAGATTGTTAGATTAAACAGGTACCAGATAGTGTAACTGGTGAGTGAGCGGAGCTGGAAGAGGCCTTTAAGAGGACATAACGACTTGGATCGTTTTTGAATTGATTCTTGACTTGTGGCGGAGGTGTGTAGAGCGTTATTCTTGTTCTCCTTGTCGTACAAAATCTGTTTTATTTTTTTTCGTTTTTATTTTTGTGTTTCTGTTCTGTTTGTTTGTTTGATTCGATGGAGTTCTTTATTTTATTTTATTTTTTCCCATCAGAGAAGAAGCGAAAAGATAAACACAGACAAATAAAAAGAGGGAACAGACTTCAGGCGAACCTTGCACCACCTTTGGGGCAATAACCCAGAAACAAGAAGTATTTCGTATTTTTTTTTTTTTTTTTTTTGTCGTGTGTGGATTTTTATTTGTGTAGGGTGTTTTTTGTTTTGTATTTTCGTGTATTAGTGTTCAGGTGAAATAAGGATTACAAGGAGATGTGTATTTCGTGTTTTCTTTTTATTAGCCTTACGAATGGATGGTAACGTTTTGATATGGTAAGTCTTTAACAATTTTCGAAATCGAAAAAAGGAGCACGGTAAAGCATCATGGGTTTTTAAACATAGAATTATTGCAAGAAGATTGAGCAAAGTTTAAAATAAAGTCACCTTGCGACTTCGACTTTGGCATTTTGTCCCAAAGGCCTTACGAATCAAGTAGGTAACACTTTGCTTCAACCGAGCGCTGAAAAATCGATCTAGGCTCCAGTTTTAGAAATGGCGGGAAAATGTTTTAAATAAGTAACATTTTTGCGAATATATACATATCTATTTCGCCTACCCAGGCCCTCAAAAAACTTGAAACTGATTTTGATGAACAGTGTTAAGGCAGACCTTTCTTTTTATGTATCATTTGATGGGTTTTGGCTCATTATCTTGAGGCGGCTGGAGGTAATGTCCGTAGCTTAGTGGTTAGGTGCGTTGGCCGCTAAGCAGAACGTCGTGGGTTCGAGTCCTACTCGTGCTCATAGTTTTTATTTCATCTTTCACGGGCACTGCCTCTTGCGAAGAACTGACAAAACTTCCAATAGTATCAATCTGTCATAAAAAAGTGCTTCTCAACTTTGCCATTCGGAATCGGTGTTAAATTGTAGGTCTCCTCAATTCTTCACACGCACCCAAAGAATTGTTGATGAGAGTAAGCCACTTAGGCCTTGGCTCTTCAAGAGCTGTCGCGCCACTCTATTTATTTTAATTTTCATCATGAGCTGGCTACTCAAAGCCTCAAACTCAATTCCGAGCTCTGGTTGCCGAGATATTTGCATAAGAAATGGCCTAGAGGAATGAGTAGGTGATTGCTAAGCCAATCGCAGTGGGTTCAAGCCCCACCTTCGGCAGGGGTCTTTTTCTACAAAAATCGTCAGTTTTTCTGAGGCCACCCTTGTGCGCAATATGAGAAATGAGACCATATAAAGTCTATCTGTTTCTCTCTGTTGTATTAATATCTTGTTATGTCCCAGCGAATGGTTGAGTCACCAGTGCTGCTAGTTCGTCACATTCATGTGCCAAGTATCTACTGTAAATTCAATTAAATTCAATATTCTTTATATGAGATTACTGATCCTGAAGGCAAGATGGCTAGAAAAACAGGAAGGTCTTAACTTGCAACGAACGATATGTAAAAAAAAAAAAATCTTCTTGAATATATGCAATATTGGAAAATTGAAAGTCCTTTCCTCAGGTTAAGAAACCTTTCCCCGCCTTACTTAAGCTGATCTTCCTCACACATACCTGCATATAGACAACGGAACAGTTCATGTTCTCTCTAAGTTCATTGATGTCATTAAAATAAAAAAAAAAAAAATGAAAGAAGAAGAAAAGATGCTTCTCGTAACCGTCTTTGAACATTTGATGTCATGTGATATCCTTCTAGCAGATAATATCATCATAAAATTATCATTTCTTCAGCATCACCATTTCTTGTCTCTTTTTCAATGACATTCGTCTTGGTATTCCGCTGTCGTCGTTTTTCTCCTTTAAGGCTTTCAGAGCAGTAATATTATGCAAAAATCAATAAAGCAGCACTAACGGGCTTGAGTCGGTTAAAGTGAACATAATAACTGTGCGACAAGTCCCATCAACACACAACTCTAACACAAAAAAAAAAAAAATGGAAAAAATCAATTCCACATGGAAATTGTTGTATAAAGTCGGAAAATTCTCACCCAAAACAGTGCGGTGTGTTCTTTTATACGAAGAGACGGGAACATGAGTTGCTAGGTTCCTAGTTAATTAAATGCTGTTTTTTGCTTGCTGAGTGCTGACTGACTGGCTGGCTGTCTGGCTGTGACAAATTATGATACTCAGGTGTGACTCTCGTGATGGGAACAGATATATGGGGAGGTCTTATTATGGAGAAACAAACGATCGATGACAACCACAATGGAGCAAAACGGTACATTTGATGCTTAACCTTTGGAAATGGAGGAAATCGGGGAAATAAAGGAGATAACATGTTCGCCGGTGATTATTATCTCAGAAAGCTTCTAAGCGATTACAGTAACTTAAACATTTTCGTCAATTGTACTCGCTGTCTGGTAGTGTAGCAACCGATGGCGATGCATGGTGTGAGTAAGCAGAGTGCCATGCTTATAAATCAAAATAACCGCAATCTCACAGATTTCCTGTGAGAGATCCACAGCTATCACTTGAGATTCATTGGACTAGAATTCACAAAAATCTTTCCAAACCCTCAGAAATCCAATGCATTTCCTCAAACAACCTACTGTCGGTTCCCTCTGCGACTCTGAATCAACACTTAATTAACCAAATCAACGATGGAAGTAATTTCTTCAAATTACCCATCTTTTTAATAAACGATAACAAAAAATTATCGATTTTCCTTTATTTTTTCATGCTTTACGCGTAGGTTTTTTATTTTATCCCAATTTACTCATATGATTGCTGCCAATACCTCATACTTCGTCAGTCGAGCGTAGTCAATTCGTTCGTACATTGAATTTTCTCCCATCATCCTATGATCATCGTTCAATCCAGCAACATTACCAGTCCGGTCCGCAAACAGATCTCCAAACTAGACACACGGCCAGTGCAGGTTATATTAATTAATCGTGTCCTATAGATGTTGGGTGGGGAGGTGAGAGAGAAATGAAAATGTACGAAAGAAAAAAATGTAAGTTTTTTTTCGGTGAGTCGATAGGTGTAAGTGGCGCTGAACCAAAATTAACACCACGTCCCGTTTAATGCATGGATAAGGCTTTTCAATCCACCTCGAATCTGGATGCAACAGCGTCGACGTTCTTGGTCAGTCTGGAATTAGGGTTCTTGCATACAAATTAGTTTTGAGGTTTGACAGTGTGGATTACAAAAGGAGTTAACCAAAAGGCCTGTAGTTTGTAACCTGTCAACTGTTAATAGAATAGTAGATATAGAATGCCCAACCATCGATCAAATGTTCACGTTGCGGCATATCCTGGAAAAGACCTATGAACTCCAAATCGATACCTACCACCTTTTCATCGATTTTAAGGCCGCGTATGACAGCATCTACAGAGACGAACTGTATAAAGCTATGTCTAGTTTTGGCATCCCTGCCAAGCTCGTTCGCTTGTGCAAAATGACGATGGAGAACTCACGCTGCTCCATCAAGGTTGGCAACGAGCTTACGGAATCTTTCGACGTCAAAAAAGGATTCAGACAAGGCGATGCACATCAACACCAGAGGCACTATCTTCCAAAAATCTGTTCAACTTCTCGCGTACGCCGATGATATTGATATAATGAGACGAACACAGCGTGATGTCAATTGCGCCTTTGTGAGAATTGAGACAGAAGCGGCATAAATGGGTTTAGAGGTAAATGAGGGAAAAACGAAGTATACGCTGTCTTCGAGGAAGGACACCCAACACCGACGGCTCGGAAAGAACATCACAATAGACGCATACAACTTCGAGGTAGTATAGGAGTTTGTTTACCTCGGCTCCACTATAAACACGAGCAATAACACCAGCACCGCCGAGATCAGACGAAGAATAACTCTTGCTAATTGCTGTTTCTTTGGGCTAAGAAAGCAATTGAGTGGAATAGCCACTCTCGAGCAACTAAAGTAAAATTGTACAACACCTTCATCATCCCAGTCCTGCTGTATGGTGCAAATGAATGGATCTTGACGAAATCGAATGAAAGTGCCTCAGGCTGTTTCAAAAGGAAAGTTCTTCGGGTCATCTTTGACCCCGTGTGCATTAAAGGGGAATGGCGAAGAAGATTTAACAGCGAACTTTACGGGTTGTACAACTACATGGACCTAGCCAGAAGGGTCAAGGTCCAGAGACTAATAGGGATCGGTCATTTAGAGCGGAAAGGTGGCGCATTTAAGTAGAAGAAGACCTCAATCAACTTGGAGTGCAAAACTGGAGACAGCTAGCTAGGGACCAAGCTGGCTTGCGGAGACTGTTGATTGAGGCCCAAGTTCACAACGGACTGTAGCGCCACCTTAAGTACGTACATATGTCAGATATAGAATGCCATGATTTTTTATTTTTTTTTTGGAAAAAGAGTGGGTTAGTAAAAATGTCCAATGGTATAGATATCGAAGAGATTTCTTCGAGTAAGAGTGTCCCTTATTCATAGTGGCCAGGATGCGCCATTTTTTAAAGTATGTAAAAATGAAGAGTGGAACCATTACGAAACTACAATTAAATGTTTATCAGAAAAGAAAATCTTTCTTTTGAAATAATGTTTTTCTTATTTTGGTACAAAAAGTGTACAAGGTCTCTTTCTTGTCAGACAGACTGTTTCAACAATTAGTTAAACTTGATCGAGTGGTGTAGTTTTTAACTCGATCTTATAGTTCATTTGTAACAAAACTAGTTGTTCCACTATGAGACTGCTCCGCCCTAACCACTAATTCCAAGGACCGACGACGACGACACGATGCGATGTTGCGGGTACCTTCATTCTGATTTGGACCTTTCCCATCACACAGAAATCCGTCATCACCCACTTTGTTGCCATATAATTACCAACTTGACAGAATTAGATTGATTGAGCATGGGGTGAAGGAGACCGATAGACATTCTGCTTGGCAATGCAGTGCGGCGAGCATATGCATCAATAAGGAATGCACAGTCATTTCCTGAATTGACTTTTTTGCTCCTCAAAAAAGGAAAATAGAGAAGGAAGGTTAAGACACACTGGCGGCGCATGTCGGCGGCGCATAGTGTGTGTTATCGTCTTCTAGAATCTGCGCTCTGTTGAAGTTGCAACTTGCAAAATTTTATATATTGTGTGTGTCTGTGATGGCTCTTTGGATGCATACATATGTGGAGCGATTGCGGAATTTATTCTCTCCCAACCAGCCGAGTAGAGCCGACCAACAAAAACTATAAATATAAAAAAAAAAACATCACCGGACAAACGCAAACGGTTCAACCGAGATAATCATGGCACTTGACTTATTGCCCAGAGAGTACCTAAATTGGCCAAGCAACCGGCCGGCCGGCTGCCCCGCAATAGGAGTCACCGTCGTCGGGTCCTCGTCGTCGTCGCTAAATTGCAATTGCTCGCAAATGCAGGAGTTGAAAATTCAAATTACATATACATGCAGACAATTCAGGCTCAGGAAATACATAACATACCTCTGTTCAAACCCGATGCGGATTCCAATGAGTGGAATGTGTACAAGTTCGATTGGTACTTGGGAGTTATGTTGTTGTTGTATAGTTCAACTTGTTGCATGGCTTAGATCAACATTTCGATCAAGATCGATATCGGATTTAGTGGAGAGAAAAAAAAACAAGTGCGAATTGTTTTGAATCGTGTGTGGCAAGAAATTCATAGAATCGAACCAGGATCAAAATATTTTGTTAAAGAAATTCTTTTCTCTCTCTATCACATCCATTCGATAGTGGAGTCTATATAGAGTCATCATTTCTGGCAATGCGGATAGATATCAAATTGATTTATAATTTTTTATGGGTGGCAAATTTTTCAGCCATCAAAGATTGATGGAGCGATTGAAGTAAGAATATGAAAAGAATGAAATGAAATTAATTTTTCAAATTTAGAGTAGTTTTTTTTCTGGGTTTGGAAGTAATATTTAAGCTTGTCGTTTTAGAGGAAAACTGGGTTTGGGTCAGAGATTTAACAGACTGCAGTACTTTGGTAATGCAGTCAGTGAAGTCACAGTTACTTATCTTACGAGCTACAGAGGGTCAAAGGGGTACCATGATGAATTTAACCCAGATGCGTACGTTAATATCCCACGAACTTGAGCACCTTCCCTACGTATACTTAAGGGTTTAGGGTCCAATCAAGGGAATAAAATCATCAACAATCAATTAATATTTTTTTATGTTTTTTCTTTGAGTAAAATTTTATGATAATTTATCCAGATATAAGAATTAACGTTCTATGAAAAAGTTCACTCGGGCGTATACTTGTTTTTTCTTTCTCCGAGAACTGTTTGAGCAAAAAAATCAAAATAAGCAACAAAATATTCTTGTACCCTTTTCATGCCAAAGACACAGAGAGAGCTTTAGGAGGAAGGAAAGAGGTAGGAAGGGAGGTGCCGGTGTACATTGGTTTTAAATTCCTGAACATTGCAATCATTTTGAAAGACAGAGTGTGGAAGGGAGTTCCACATTCGCGTAGTACAGCTAAAGAACGACTCTCTATATTTGAAGGTACGTCCGAAGTTGGACTTGAGGGTAACCTGATGGGCATAACTTGAAGCGCGAGTATTATGGGCGAATTGTTTAAGGTGAGGAATGGAAGTGACTATTTCACAAGAGCACATACCGTAAAAGTAACAATAGATTAAGGAGAGAGACGAAACGTTACGACGGTGGTCTAACGATGTGAATGAGTTGGTTATCTCTCTATCACCAATTATTCTAACGGCTCTTTTTTGTATACCGTCCAAGAGGCTTAAGTATGCAGCTGGAGCACCAGCCCATAGATGAGAATTATTGTACTCAAGCATTGGACGGATATAAGCCAGATCAGGCGGGGAGAAAAAATGCACCGCTTTAAGAAACCCAAATATCTTGCGGCATTTTTGGCGACAGCGCGTATGTGCTCGGTCCACAAGAGGTGGCCAGTGATGCACATACCGAGAATTTCGAGGTGTTCGGTCTCATTGATGCAATTGCCACTCATGGACAGTGGCAAGGGGGGTATATCTCCACTTCCAAATCCGAAGGGGAGGGATGTGAGTCTGGGAACGAATATGAAAAGCTAAGGGTACTTTTGTCAGCGAAACAATGAATTGGATTAGAAGTTACAGACAAGAGATCATTTATAAAAATGAGAAAGAGGGTCGAAGACAAAACGGAGCCCTAGGGCACACCAGCATTTATATTGTGGGTTTCGACGTGATAAGAAATCGTTTTTCAGTTACAAAGACACCAATGCATGTATGAAAATCAATAACCAACACATGGAACCTTAATATGTACTTCCGTATTAAGTCAAATCAAAGAAAAAGGTAAATATTTCAGACAATAAATACTTCACATTACTTTCTGCAACAATAACCATAAAAAAAAGCAGAAAACGTCACTTCCTCAAAAATTGTTCGATACCTGATCTTGTCTACAGTGTTTACACTCTCACTTGCCTTTATTTGGATTTCATCCAAACAAAACTTTTTTCTTCAACAAGCAATAAATCTCTCCCAAATGCACTCTTAAAGATTCATATCACCTTGTTCAATGACACCAATTCAACAAAACCTACATCTCTACTAACTTTAAACCAAATCTGCCATTTTTCTTTTCTTTTATGTAAAATTACTCCGAATGTGATGTTACATACAAACAACTTCCTCTTTGACACTCATTTTCATTTTAAACTTGTTATAATAAAGAAACAAAGTCAAAAGGCAGAAGAAAACTTCGACCCCCACTGAACGATATTAAAATGAATCACTTTCATTGTGAATTATACCTCTGCTCGTCTGACTAAGGCTCGAAGCCACAAGACGCTAATTAGACTTCTAATGAATAAAAGTGCAATAAACTGTTCTCGTTCTGTTTGGGCAACTCAACCTAAGACATAAATGAACAGTCACCAGCCTCAGCCTAACAAAGAAATCACAAGAAAAAAAAAATTAAAACAAACAAACAAAAAAACTTACTAAATTTTAATTTATGGAACTGTATCGGGCACAGGTCGTGCTTCTGAACAACAGTAAGCTTTTTTATTGAGTTATAAAGATTTAATTTATTTTAATTAAAGAATTCAAGGTGCGATTTGAAATCTTACAATTTTTTTTTTTTTTTGAGGTTATTGTGGGCATAATCAATTTTTCTTTTGAAAAATTCTTAAAGGACATTAATCACACGGTGCAAATGATTGATTAAGATTTTTGTTTTATAGTTTTGCTATTGTAAACGGATCCTTCTCTTAACCTTGTCATAAATTATGGTTTGGTTCAGCTTTCACAAGGCCAATTTCTGCATTTTGTTTAGCCGCGAACAAGATAACAATTAAATTTGACATTTACAGCATATGCAGTCGATTTTGACGACCGAAGATAAACGATCTTCAATATGTTTGAGCATCCTTGGTGCACATCATCAGCGATCGCTTGCAAGAATCTTTGTGTTAATTTGCGATAAATTTGACCTTTGATGTATATAGTCGGTGTTGGAGATTTATGTTGTTAACTGTGGATACCGATGAAGGTCATGCATGCAAGCCATTCACTCATTTATTGGTTGCACTTGGTTATGGACTAGCTAGCAAGATCGAGAAGAAAACCAATCAAACTTTAGCCTTGAGCTTTCTTTTGTTATCTTTTTGCATTCAGGGTTTTTGTTTTGTTTCAATACTTAACTAAAGTTAAGAGGTAAGGTATCTGTGTCATTGGTATTATGTCAATTTGTTCAGAAGAACAGTTATTCCACGTTTATGGTCAGTAGAAAAAAAAACATTTATTTTCAAAGGCAGGAGTAACAGATATTATTTACCTACTTAAAAGGTCCTAAGGCTCAATCGTTTTGGTCAGAAAACACTTGCTGTAGCCATAAAGCATTGAGGAAGTCAAAAAAAGCAAATTAACCGTTTTGAGTACAACAAAGCTAAAAGCTGATCACAAAAGACGTAACTCTCCATTTAACGAAGAGGATGGCGGTTCTGTCTGGGAAAAACGGTGCGACATAAGCTATCAATTTCTTTCGGAATATTTAAGGTGTAAAGTTGCAAAAAACAGTCGGAGAAATACCCGGGCGACGGACTGCTCTTCCTACTATTATCTTTTTGAAAAAAAAAAATGGGTAGATTGTGATGAAGGACGATGCTAGAGTTTATAATACGCGATGTCAAATCGCCAGATCGCTCAATTTCCCAGGTGGCCTTGATTTAATGATGCACGAGAATAAGGGTCTATTCGCCGTATATCAGTAACTGAAAAACAAAATTTTCTTAGTTTTTGCTTTAAGATAGTTGTAATCTATATACTTTTAATCTTTTATATGAAAGTCACAATGTTCGTTACCGTATCCCTCCGAACCGGCTTGACCAATTCTCATGAAATTTTGTGAGCATATTTAGTAGGTCTGAGAATCGGCTAACATCTATTTTTCATCCCCTTAAATGTTAAGGGTGGTTATTTTTATCATACATCATTCTAAAATACATACAACCCTGAATGTTCACCCCTCTATGATCAACCCTTATCAATTAAAAACTTAAATTTTTTTTGGATAGATTTTTATTTTTTTTTTATTTTGTCATGCGGGGTAGTTGGTAACTGGTAGTGGGTAGTAGATAGCCATAACTGGTGTAGCGGGTAGCGTTCAGAAGTATTGAGGGTAACTGAGTATAACGGAAGTAGCGGAGAGTAGCGGGTGGTATTGAAGCGGGCTACAAAAGTCTAGGTCTTTTTTATATCGATTGAGGCAGTACGAAGTCTGTCGGGTCATTTATACAAATCTTATCCAAATCCGTTGATGACTCACTACTTTTGTACCAATGGAGTGTTGGGTAGTGGTGCAGACAGGATTCAGTACTTTGTACAAAATCGAACAAATACTTTATAGGATATGGCTAGTGTACCAGGTAGCGGATCGGTTAACAGTGGTAGCGAGTAGTGGGATAATGGGGTAGCCGGTAGTTGTTAGCTGGTGGGTAACGGGGTGAGGCGATACGAAGTCTGCCGGCTCAACAATTTCCCATATAAAGAAACAATTTATTTACGCATTCAAGTGCCTTACAGAAAATGTTGTCGTTGGCCAGAAAGCTTTCTTAATTTTCTTACAAGGCCCAAGCACAAACTGATCTGGAATTCTTATCACGAACATATAAGCATTATGATGTTAACATCTCATCGCATTCTCATTTACACTATTCACTAATACACTTTTCAAAACTAATATCCAAGAAAGTAAACTATCAAACGACTTCAGTAGGGTAAACTTCTTCTTTGCTAACTGGTTCTCTTCGTTTCGTGTTTCGTTTAATTTTGCTCTTTCTCCAAGTCCGTTTGGATTGTTTAGAGTTTTAAATCGATTACGGAATCAAGATATGCGGTTGCTACTGCATTTGTATTCCAATGACACCATCGACTCTACATTTGTTTTGCAAAGTGTATCTCCGTCTCCGGGTATGCACAGTGTTAATCTTCCAAAACAATTATAAATCATCGACAAATCATAATCATAAATAATAGCACAACTATAATCAGAGAGAAAACACAGACAAAAAAAAAAAAAAAAGAACGTGGCACCAAATTGTTCTGATTTCTGGTTTGTTTAAATTAACGCAATTACATACATTGATGGAAGAGTGGAAAAGTGCGTTGCATTCGAGGCTCGAATGGATAATCCAAGAATCCTATGAAAAGAACTCTCTGCCTGCTAATGCAAGAAATGAAATGTAAGTAAATAGATTTCTTAAGCTATTTAACGGTAATTTTCTCTTAGCAACTTTGATGAGGGGCAATGTTCTTGATCATTTTGAATACATTGTAGGCATTGATCTCGAGAAAATCGAATTAAGCTTCTCAGGTCTTAATCAATCTGGTTTAAGACCATCGAATTCAAATGAACCAATAGTCAATAGCCAATAGTGTTTTTTTTGTAAGAAAACGAGTAGCTTTGTTCTGTTAAAATTTTCAGTCCAAATATAGACTTTCTAGTTTGTCCATCCCAAACAAGAGTGCACACAACGGTCACCATTTATGGTTTAAAATAAACTTCCCATTCTTATCTTAGTGCTTGTAACAAGCGAGTTTCTATCCCCAAGACGTTTGCTGCCACAACAATCATTTCAGCTATGCGACATCGTCGTCGGCGGGATCTCAACTCTATTGACAAATCTCATTAGCAGATGTGTTTCCCAAGTCGCACACAAAGACCACGAAAACGCACGCAGAAATCTCAGGACAGTGCGGAAGATTGTTCTCCAGGGACATGGGACTCCTTAAGCCCCGACCGACCGGAGGCGGAGACACACCAGTCCATAAATGTGTGTTATAAGCTTAAGCATTTTATCGTTGCGATGTGATGGCGATCACGATGGTCGCTGAGAGCCCGACTTAAGCAACACCCAAAGGTCAACAATTAAAAAGCGTAAATCATGAGAACATTTATCGTTTGTGTGTGAAAGTGCCTCAGACTTTTCTTAAAGATGACCATTGTGTGTGTCTCGCGGAGAATGTTGGTAGTGGCATGGCGCGGTAAAAGTGCGATAGTTGATGTCGCTAGCGACTGCAGCAGCGGTATAGCAGCAAACATCGAAGGTGTAAATTGCTTGACACTATGAGTTGTTGCAACATGATGGGCGCCATGTATGTATGTACTCTAAGAAGTTGTGCTGAACAACGCAATGGCCAGAGAGGATCGACATACGTAGGTACTTACAACTACAACAATCAGTGTCGGGGCCAGTTGAGGTTATTGTAAAAGTTTTATTTTATGATCAAAATACCGCTTGAGACTTTATTTCTTACAATTAAGTTTGGAAGTGTTTTTTTTTCTTTTTTCAACTAATAATAAAAAGCCAACTACTGTCAAAATGGAGTCAAGTGAAAGGAGAAGCAATTTTTATTGGCATTTGACGTTCAGGGTACTTTTGACAGAATAGGAGAACCCAATACGGAGCTGCTTCTATCTTTAGTGGGTCACTTGACAAAATCGATTACATACCCAAAGGCACCGAATCAGCAAATTAACATTTAATGTTACAGTCAAAACGTCTATTTATTTTCAAATTTAATTGAACAATATCTAATCTGTGTTAGGGGTCAAAAGCCAACTATCAGCCTTCCGAAATATAATCTCCAGATCTCCAGGCTCTCAAAGTGTCTCGCATTTTGACTCTGATTAATGAATTAAATTAAATTTTTAATGTCTGACACTCGAGTAGCTTTTGGGCTATTTGTTAAAAATAATCATTCTTGGCTACTTTCACACGATTTGCATAGCAAAAAAAAAAATGTATAATAAAAACAAAAAGCGTAAACGTACAAGAGGAACGGTTTCGCTTGTAGGTATTTATGCAAAGTAAGTAAAATATTGTAATGAATTCAAAACGACACGATGTTCAATTTACATTTGTTTCGCATTTATCTCCTTAACCGAAACTGATGAATATGATAAAGATAAAGTCGGACAACAAAAAGGAGCACACTGAATAATTTTTATGCGGGTTATAAAAATTATTATTATTTTTTTTAAATTAAGTTTTTAAATGATCGCCAAAGAGAATTTTAAGAGAGAAGTTTGCTGTTGGTGAGTTTTTACAAATTTTAATGCGAAATTTCAATGTCCTCAAATTATAAAAATTCAGCAATCATTTCAAGTTTTTATGATTCCTTTAAAAAGCTTACATGTTAAGGAAACACAAATTCTGCAGAAAAAAGAAAATACCAAATTTGTAAGTCAAGGACTTGAAATCGTTTTTCCAGAGTGCAAGGAGGACATCTAAAAGGTCAAAGAACTGAAGTTGGCTTGGGCAGCAGTAGTAGAGAATGGACAGACTAGTTTGATGATGAATGCGAGCTAGCTATGGTGTTGCATACCAATTTCATAGAAAACTGAGAGCGAAAACTTTAGGGTACGGAGAGGAGCGAAAATCCTGGAAGCAAATATTCTCTTTAAAATTTAAAAATATATAGAGAGCGAAACCGCACTAGTCGCAGTAACCACCGACGACGACCGACCCCAATGGCATTTTGGAACAAATATCACTTTTTTTTTTATAATTAGCACGCGACTCAAGAGATTTATATAATTCCTCTTAAAAGTCAAAGCACAGTTTAAGTATTAAGATAAAGTGTCGGTTAAGTAAGTAAGTAAGTAAAGTAAGTCGGTTAACATTATGTCTAGAACTCCTGAACATTGCAATGACTGAGGAAGATAGTGTAGTAAAGAGTTCCTAATTCACTTAGTACTGCAAAAGAGTGGTTTTCTGTACATGACAGAGACAGTATGTTCGAAATTGGGCTCGATGATAAACTGATGGGCATTCCTTGAAGACCGGGTATTACGGTTGAATATCTTAAGGCAAAGAATGCAACTGTCTATTTCCCTAGACCATCTACTGTTGAAATATCTGTAAAAGAAGGTGAGGCATGAAACATTCCGACAAGAGACATAAATCACTCGTGGTATGGTCACCAATCGTCTTGAATACTCTATTCTGAATACTGTTCAAAAGATACGTCACTAGAGCACCAGCCCAAACGTGCGAGTTGTACTCAATTAAGGACGTACGTAACCTTAAAAAACCTAACATCTTGTGGTAATTTTGGTTTTCAGACTTGAACCCGTCCAATACAACTTGTATAGAACGGTTGTAATAACGTTCGTTATTGAGTTATAATTATAATTTCAAAAAGTCGACACTGAAAAAAATATTCAGTAAAATTGAAAATAATAAAAAAATTATTCTAAGTGTAGCAATCAACGAAATACTTTTTAATTAACGACACCATACAGAGTGATACCGAAAGCACGCATTTTTTGATGAGAGACCTGGCAAACTCTATCAAATGCCTTTTAAATATCAAGCGCAATAGTAAATACAAACATCACCTGCCAAGGAAATTTAGAATTCACCATTTGAAAAAAATTACAATGTCTTTAGCATTGACTAGTTATGACTATATAAATCATTAAAAGGAACAACAAAACCTCAGAGCGTCCAGAATTACTCGCTGTTGAATATATCCCTAGCTCCAAACTGATACTGCGCCAACATGGATTGGAGATAGTTTATCACCGACTATGGGTTCTCGAACATCTACAAGAGAGATGTCACTTGAGATGTTGACAAAAGAAATCAATAAGCTCTACAAACTAGAACAGGTAGGTGTAAATAAATAGAGTGGCACGACAGCTCTTGAAGAGCCAAGGCCTAAGTGGCTTACTCTCATCAACAATTCTCTGGGTGCTTGTGAAGAATTGAGAGGACCTACAATTTAACGCCGATTCCGAACGGCAAAGTTGGGAAGCACTTTTTCATGACATTGATACTCTTGGAAGTTTTGTCAGTTCTTCGCAAGAGACAGTACCCGTGAAAGATGAAATAATAACTACGAGTAGGACTCGAACCCAAGACGACGTTCTGCTTAGCAGCCAACGCACTTAACCACTAAGCTACGGACACTACGAACAGGTAGGTGTACGTTTAAAAATAATAGAACGATAGTAAATTGACATGAAAAGTCTTCAAGTCGTTCAGGCTTGGAGCAGAGGGTGCGTAGGGTAGGTTTCAACATGGAAAAAAAACATCTTCAGAAAATCCACCAACTCCCTCCAACAATCAACTGCTATAACAAAATTACTGTTCTTGATGTCTTCGTAGCGATTTTAGAATAGGCGATACTCGTAGGACTTAAAAATAACGATAAAACTAATTACAGGGACGGTCTATCAACAAACAGAGCATCATCTGTCCCTGAGACAAAACAATTTTGTTAGTAGCAGCATCTACCTTGGCTCATAGATAAATAGTGTAAATGGTGCCATAGTTGAATTGCGATCAACATTTAATTAAAAAATTTTGCAAAACAGTGCGACAGCTTGGCTTCTGTTCGGTTTCTAATAATGAATGATATATTTTCACAGAGTAGTTAGAAACACGCATTTTCAGACTAGGTCATGATCATTCGGAGTTTTCAAGCTGTTATTACGAGTATTTATAGATTCATACTTGACAATTTAAGGCTTTGAAAAAATGGTGTCTTGAATAACTCTGGTTATCCTTTTCTTAACTCACAACTTATAGGAATATTTAAATAACACATTAAAAAAAAAATAGGTACAACTTACCAGTATTTCCAAGAATAATTCACAATCGGCAGACTTTTCCTTTATAGACAGATGGATGGAGATGTGCGGAATCGTCTGATTGAAGATGGTAAATTCGTTCTGATGAATTAGCTGGAACTGGCAGAAAAAATGTACTTTTCCAAGAACGTTTTCTTATTTTATCGTATCTGCAAGAGCCTAACGACTAACGAGGTTACCACTTAACGCACGCGCACTTTTTTAAAACAAAAATCACTTTTCTTTTCGTCACACAGAATAGGCGTTACAAACAGAAGATATATTTAATTCTATCTTCTCCTTCTCTTGTTTTATTCTCTATATTCTATTTTTTTTTTCGCAATTTAATTTCACTTTAATTGATGTGTTGTACTACTTTTAATTGCCAACTATTACCCAAACACAAACACACCAGAGAACACGACAGACAAAAAGGTAATAATTTTGTTTTACTCTTGTTTGTTATTGTTGTTGTAATCCAAGAAGTTGATTTGAGTATGTTTAACTTTATGTTCCATTTTAAATTGCCCTTCTAGTTTATTACGTTTAATCCAAGAAATTGCGAGGAAACAATTAATTTTATAACCTTACGATGTTCCAACAATTATTGAGAGGACGGTTGCGGCGCGGCGGCGAGCTGTAAAAGAAATAAGTAAAAATTATATAAAAAAATAGATAACTCGTAATTGCTGACATTATGCATTAAAACTCTGTTATAGGAGAAGAACTAACGAATACACAAAAAAAAATAAAAAATTGAAAGAAAGCCCAAAGCAGGAAGAGTCAAATCTGAAGTAATCCAAACAAAAAATTCACGTGTGGGTGACTATGACTTTTCGTGATGCATTTCCACGGACGACGACGGACGCGGGATGATGTTGACGTTGTAAAAGAGATTCATAGATAGCAAAATGGATCTTCTATCATTTCTTTCAGATAGAAATTCTAAATAATTGAAATATGTCTAAAGTGGAAAAAAAAAGAAAAACAAACACCCGGAAGCGCAAACGAGAAAGATTACTTTTGTTGATAAACAAAAACGTACACATCTATATGACTTCTGAAGGCTCCTCGCTGTAAAAAAGTTCAGTAATTATCCCTTTTGCAATTAAAAATCAGAATAATTGCTTTCACAGAACACAAGAACTAACATACATCATTTCGAAAAGCAGTAAAAATGGTTCATAAATGTAAGTTCAATAACTTTTATATGCGATCTCGTTCTTTCAGGTATACCTAGCCCACATTAACATTTTTTGGTTATAAAACCCAGTAAAAACAAAAGAAAGATTAATTTTTAGTAAACAGAAAAGGTAAGGGGCTTAAGAGATTTAAAACACCAAATTAAGTTAATTTATGCGGTCTTAAAGAAAAAGAATAATGGGTTCGGATTTTGGATTACAAAACGAAGAAGCAGACAGTAGATAGATCCAAATACGGTCAGTTTGGTAACCTTGAATATGAGGAATAAGAATGGAACTGTAATTGGATATGTAGAAATGAAAGATGACCACAAAATTAAGGGATAAAATTGTCTTCTATTGCCCATAGATACATTTTTTATGATTCAACTAACAATTCCTATTTAAGCGCATAAAAACTTTAAGGCCTAGGTCAAATTTATTGTGCGTAGCTCTGAATCATCATTGCATTTAATGTCAATAGACTGAGTCAAGAGGTGAAAGTGAAGAAGTTTCACTCTAATAAAGCCATTGGATAGCTTAATCCATTAAATAAATGTGACTCAGACTTGAGACATTGCAATGCGCCCATAAAATCAATGGCTTACACATACTTTAATAGCATGCTATAAAATAAATAAGAATTTTTTTTATTAATTTTATTTCTATCGGAAACAGCTGAACATAATACGCAGGAAATTAATAAAATTCAAATCTGCCCTCCAATATCCTTAACTAGCCAACCCGACTTTCGTGGTTTTATGAAATTAGAATTAAGGACTGTCACGAGATTTGGCTGTTTAGGTCATTAAAAAAATTCCAATTTTTTCCCTTTTCATGTCAGAGACACAGTGAGTGCTTTAGAAAGGAGGAAAGGGGTAGGAAGGAGGTGCCGGTGTGCATTGGTTTTAAATTCCTGAACATTGCAAAAATTTGGAAAGACAGAGTATGGAAGGGAGTTCCACATTCGCGTAGTACGGCTAAAGAACGATTCTCTATACTTGAAGGTACGTTCGAAGTTGGGCTCGAGGGTAAACTGATGGGCATTCCTTGAAGCGCGAGTATTACGGGCGAATTGTTTAAAGGGAGGAATGCAACTGGCTATTTCACAAGAGCAAATACCTTAAAAGTAACGATAGAATAGGCAGAGACACGAAACGTTACGACGGTGGTCTAACGATGTGAATGAGTTGGTTATGTCTCTATCACCAATCATTCTAACGACTCTTTTTTGTATACCGTCCAAGTGGCTTAAGTATGCAGCTGGAGCACCAGCCCACAGATGAGAATTGTACTCAAGCTTTGGACGGATCAGACGGGGAGACAAATTTCTTGCAACGCCTTAAGAAACCCAAACATCTTGTAGCATTTTTGGCGACATCGCGTATGAGGGTCCACAAAAGGTGGCCAGTGATGCACATACCGAGAATTAACGATACAAGACAGCATCTACCCGATTTTTTATTCCCCATTGTAAGTCAGAGTTTAATGAGCTTATCATATTTTGCTGTTCCAATTCCACTTCCGAAGAGGAGGGATGTGAGTCTGGGAACGGAAATGAAAAGCTAAGGGTACTATCGTCAGCGAAGCAATGAATTGGATTAGAAGTTACAGACAAGAGATCATTTAAAAAATGATAAAGAGGGTCGGAGACAAAACGCAGCCCTGGGGCACACCAGCATTTATATTGTGGATTTCAGACTTGAATCCGTCCAATACAACTTGTATTGAACGGTTCAAAAGAAAGTTTCTAATCCAACAAAGATAAGGGATTCATCGATACCGAAAGCATGCATTTTCGATAAAAGAGCAAGATGCCAGACTTTATCAAATTACTTTGAAATATCAACTGCAAAAATCTTACTTTCTCCAAAACGATGTAAAGATTTGTTCCACTGTCCGGTGATGTAAACCATCAGATCACCAGTGGACCTGTTGCTGCGAAAGCCGTACTGGCGGTCATTAAGAAGCTTTCAGTCTTCGAGATATCGGAAAGAAGACGACGTAGTCCATAAGTCAAAAGACACAAGGTAATGGACGGGGTGATAGTGGCAAGAGACACGAAAAAAGACCTTGTAAAATGATTTTTTAAAACTTTAAATCAAAGTCTTGATCATTTGTTTGCAAAATTTTGCAATTTTAATTTAAATGCTGTCAATTTTTCAACGTTAAGAAATTTGTGTAGTTTTCCCTAAACAACCAAAAAAAAACCTTTAATAAACGGTCGTTGATATTACGAATCATAGTTTAAGGACGGCTTTTGCCAGAGTTCAAACATTATAAGACTAAATTATACAATAATCTCTCTTTAAATATCAAGAACTATTACAAGACATAAAAATATGAAAATATGAGTGCGAACCATGTAGTCCACACGACTAACTTCCCAGAGTAGAAAAATGAGTAAACCATTATGTAGTTGTTTTTGTTGTATAGTTGACAATATACACGTACGTTGGTTTTCAAATTCCATAAAACTGATGGTTCTAGGACAAACATTAAGTATGTACATTGAATAATAGTGGCGCCATCTGGCAAAATTTGGTCGTACCAACTCGTGGACTCATGCACAACTACATTGCACAGTAAAACACAGCCTAAACTACTTCTGAATTTTGTGGTTTTCTATTTGTGAAAGATTTTTTCTACTTGGATTAGTAAATCCGAAGATTAACATTTATATGACACAACAGCGTTTGGTGGGTCAGATAGTTATCAAGTCAAGTCTATGATACTCCTGAATATTGTTTTTTCTCGCTCTAACTATAAGTTTTTTTGTACTATTGTTGAAATTATTGCAGATTTTTGATTGCCACTAAAAAACCGCTAAGCGGATTTCGCTCAAAACCTAATCAGCTCTTAGCAACACAACACTGCGTCGAATGAGACCAATTTCATGACAATACGATGAGTGGTTCGCGAGATAATCGAGCTGAAAAAACGTTACGCACATACGAACACACAGGCATCATCATAAAAACGCTTGATTCGGATTCTAGTGACTTCGAAACATGGAGATGTGCAAAAATTGGAGATTCACAAAATCGGCTCCATTACAATAACTTCCTCTGGGAAGTTAAAAATAATTGTCCCTGACTCCCAGAAAACACAAAATAAAATGAAAGCAAAAACATATTTTTGGAATTTAAAAAAGTCAAGTATTCAAAACAAAGACGAAAAAATGCTTCAAATCATTCTGAAATACGTAACAGAATTCCAACGTATATAATTTAAATGATGTACATCCCAAACCAGACCAGAAGACTTCAAGACAAAAAAAAGAACAAAAATAATTGGAATACCATTAACAACAACAAATTAAAGAAAAGAAAAAAATAACAACAAAATTAATTAGCCACTTAATAACAGGTATCTTGACGCGCACTGCACTTCCTCTAACCTCACACGGTAAGAAAATCTTCGTAACAAAGGCCTCAAGACTCATTAGCCAAGTACATTTTTGCAGCAGCAGAAATGCAGAATTCCACAATGATTTGAAAAGAAACCAGCGAAAATGTCACGACAAACGGATAGAAACAAATGGAAATATAAAAAAAAGACTAAAATAAACCCAGAACAATTTGTTATGCTATGCAGCAGCTGTTGCTCTATTATGTAGCCACGATCAAACGAGAAGCAAACAGGCAGAAGAAGAAATAGCCACCAAATGCAATTAATAAACCATCTAAGAAATTTTCATCCACACCAAAGCCAAAACCCAAAGACATTTTTGTCTAATTCGCGAATGCAAAAATGTATCGCTGCTCTGAAGTAAACTTCTGCATTGTCAGAGAGAGAGAGAGCGGCTCTAACCAAGGTGAATTAAAATTATTCCGCAATTAATGAAAAATCCGAAATGAGAAGCGAAAATTGCACTTCCTTGGATTTGAATTTCTTTTGAGAGAAGTGTGCGATGTCTTAGATTCTTCTAGCATCAAGAATACTCCACATCGCGATCGCAACGAGCATCCCCATCCTATTAAGATAATGGATAATGAAAGCAAAAAGACAATTTTCTTATGGTTTGTATTGAATTTGTGTATCAGCATGTTGCAGTCGTGGTGGTTTAAATTTGACTATAGGTCTCGGTATTTCAAGGCGGAACACCATGAAAGCTGTTACAACATCACAATCGACACTTCAAGAACATGATTTGAATACGAATGCTTCGGTCGCAATCTCTGATAAAAAAAAAAATCGAGAAGGTGACGTTTATTAATTCGCAAATATTTCCTCTTGTTTTGGACAAACTCTCACTTTTTTTTGTAATTATTTGGGTGATTGAGGTGATGCCTTACCGCGGATTGAATTTATGATTGTTTTTTTTTTTTCTGAGCTGATAACAGAGTCACTGGTACACGTTTGAGCTACAAGAATCTTTTGGGATAAGCCTCGGAATAAAAGTCGTCGACTGGTGTAAGATTTGAAAATTTTCGAAATATTGTATCTTTGAGGAATAATATATAATCCATTTAACACATTCAAAATTCCACGTCCATGATGTGTTTTTTTTTTTTTATTTTACTGATTCAAAGCAACGACTTTGTAGATCATGAGAAGACAACGACGACGACTGAATTGGTGAAGCACTCGCGAGTTACTGAAGCAACTGAAACACCATTCGTGTCCGCAATGGTACTGTTAGCCTGGTTTTTTAGTATCTTTAAGCTGTGCGCTTTTCAGCAAATCCCCCTCTTCAACTAATCGTGTGTGTGGTGTGCAAGGTTGGTTTAACCAGAAGAAGATGTCTTGAATCTGAGATTGCAACGAAAAGCAGAAATATTAATCTTCAACGAAGAGACACAAAGTGAGAGCAAACGAGATCAAGAGAGAGCTTTTAATGCAGATATGAAATCAGCTGTCTCGTGCCATGGTAATGGACTTCGACTTTTGAGGTGCCACAGAAATGCCGGTTTTTTTTATGAAACTTTCTTTCGAAGACTCGAGTTTCGAAAAGGGGAAACTGAATCACACACAGCCCAGAGAGCGAGAGAGCTTTCGAGGAGATAATCTGGTTCACACGAGGTCGTTTGGATGAGCATTATGCGTCGTTCACTGGCTCCTCTATGCTAGTTTTGTATTTTGTCAGATGTGTCGCGCCTATTATTTTTCTAAAGCGGGCTTTTGTTGATGTTTTTTTTTCTGTTTTCATTGTCTATCACACAAGTACGATTTTTTTTGTTTTGAAATGTTTTATGTATGAGAAGAAAAAATGACAGATTATCCACTATTTAGAAAGCAAAATCGGTCCAATGGTACACACAGCATGAAAATCAGTCATAAAGTGAATTGAGATGATGTTTTTGAGGTGTGCAGCACATTCATAAATGTATAGTTTGTGCATGGAAAGTGAACTTTTTTCAATGAAAGTTTTAGGAACAACATGAAAACATGGGCGCAGTTGACATTACAGCTTTGACTCTATGAGAAATCTTTGGGTGTATATTTGTCTTGGGTGACAGAGTTTGAGCGTTAAATTAAGCTGGGTTGACATTTTGTTTGAATTTTTTTTAAGAAGATGTGAGATAAGTGAGAAAGTGGATTTTCTCATCCATCTCAATCCCAAAATAATCCATGAAAAAGTGAAAACTGACAGTGAATTTGTCAATAAAAAAGATGAGAACAATACCCAGTGACACAAAAAGACCTTATTCAAGTTTAGAGACAAGCAATTGTCCCATAATCAGGAACAAAAACAAAACAAAGTTTTTACCTCAGCTCTTTCGTTTGCTCTGATGACATGGGAAATATAAATTTGGCAGCTACTTTTTTTATCCATCAACTGATTGATTTACTATGTAAGCTGGTCTTTATGTTAAGAACAAGAAAAATTGAGTCTCCAACACTCTGGATCCTCGGATCTGGGACACGTAAGCAACACGTCATACAAAGGAAGGAAGACTATGAAACTCATGACAAATGTGTTACACTTTTACTTTATAAATAAACGCAACAAATCGAAGTAAGCCATGCGATAAATTAACTCATGTAACCATTTTGAAGAATGACAGAGTCTCAATCTATGCTAAGGCGAGTTATAATTATTTTTGTCTTTCATTGAATGTGAATTATTGCAACAGCTCTCAGGTGACTGTTGGTAAGTAGAACATCAAAGAAGACCTTGTCAATAGTGAGCAAAAACTGACAATTCCACTGTGATTGCGAAGATTCGCAGTTCGAAGAAGACATCGTTTTTTAGAAACAAAGAGAGGAAATACATTTATTTCGTTGTTCAAATCGGACGGTAGTAATCAATTTTATTATTGGAGCGAGTTTGTTTTCATTTTTATTATTTCCTTTAATTTCCTAGCTGAATGTGACCTTCTATAAGAAGTTAAATCAAGTTCTTTTCTTGTAGAGTTTATACTAACAAATAGTAAGTCGTGTACTCCGATGAACTACAGTAAAGGGACTTGAAATAACGCGATTGTGACAGATGTAATAAAGCTAACTCATATACTGTAACAACAGTTCAACGTTTACGTTACGGGAACAAAAGTAAGCAGATGTCAATGTCAATAAACGGATATGTCAATGGATTGTAAGCAGATTTTCGTTATTGGTACTCAAACAAGATAGAGGAAGAATTAGTTCGATTCGATCATGTGAGAGCTGGAATATATATTTTTCGAATCAATGTGTAAGGGCTTGGGAAATTGTCGCAGTGGAGAATAGTTCGTCTTTTGTGATTGGATTTCTATCTTTTTGGAATAATGTTTCAAGCAATGTTCAAAGCCTGCTTTCTATTCGAAATACTATTAATTCATTTCTTGGGTGTTAAAACACCAGTCAAAAGACACCGGTTCTCACGTTGGGTCAGCAACCAATTTTGCAATAACATATGCAAACAAATAAATGGAACCTCAGCATTGTTTGTCCGATCCTGAAAAGGGAGATCCTCTAAACTGCGCCAACTACAAAGGAATAAGTCTACTTAACATCGCCTACAAGATCCTCTCTGCCATAATGTGTGAACGCCAGAAGCCTTTCTTCAACAATCTGATTGGTCCATATCAATGTGGCTTCAGGCCAGGAAAGTCAACCATCGACCAAATTTTCACGTTGCGGCAGATCCTGGAAAAGACCTATGAACTCCAAATCGATACCCACCACCTTCGATTTTAAGGCCGCGTATGACAGAATATACAGAGACGAACTGTATAAGGCTATGTCTAGTTTTGGCATCCCTTCCAAGCTCGTTCGCTTGCGCAAAATGACGATGGAGAACTCACGCTGCTCCATCAAGGTTGGCAACGAGCTTACGGAATCTTTCAACGTCAAAAAAGGATTCAGACAAGGCGATGCACTGTCGTGCGATTTCTTTAACATTGTTCTTGAGAAGATAGTGCAGAACTCCACCGTCAACACCAGAGGCACTACCTTCTAAAAATCTGTTCAATTTCTCGCGTACGCCGATGATATTGATATAATTTCTCCTTTGTGAGAATTGAGACAGAAGCGGCAAAATGGGTTTAGCGGTAAATGAGGGAAAAACGGAGTATATGCTGTCTTCGAGGAAGGACACTCAACACCGACTGCTCGGACAGAATGGACGCATACAACTTCGAGGTAGTAGAGGAATTTGTCTTCCCAGGCTCCGCTATAAACACGGGCAATAATAACACCAGCGTCGAGGTCAGACAAAGAATAACTGCCCCTAATCGCTATTTCTTTGGGCTAAGAAAGCAATTGAGTGGAAAAGCCCTCTCTCGCGCAACTAAGGTAAAATTGTACAACACACTCATCATCCCAGTCCTGCTGTATGGCGCTTAGGCTGTTTCGAGAGGAAAGTTCTTCGGGTCATCTTTGGCCCCGTGTGCATTGAAAGGGAATGGCTCGGTCATTTAGTGCCGATGGACACCAATGCTCCGGCCCGGAAAGCCTTCGACAATATTCCCGTGGGACGTAGGAGAGGAAGACTGCGACTCAGGTGGCACTCAAGTGGAAGAGGACCTCAATCAACTTGGAGTGCAATACTGGAGACGACAAGCTAAGGATCGAGCTAGCTGGCGGAGACTGTTGATTGAGGCCCAAGTCCACAGCGGACTGTAGCGCCACCTTAAGTAAGTAAGTAAGTAATATGCAAACAAATAGACCTTTCAGTACGACAGTTAGAGTCAAGAGTCAACTCAAACATCTAAAAACCAAGGCATTCAAAGATTTAAAAGAAATGTCAATGTATCGATATGAGGTTTAGAGAACAAATTTTGGTTTGTCAACAATTCACAAAAATAGTAAGTATACGCCCCGTATAACTCTTCCACCCAAATCTTAGTTCAGTCCTTATTTACAAGTTGTCGGTTCTTAATGAATTTGTATTCTGCTTATTGATACAATTCAAGATTACATAGTCAAAATGAAGCAGTGAAAAAGCAGGAGATCATAAAGAGGCCCTTATAAACACCATTTTCATCACCCAATGCTCAGTCCTTATTTAATCAAATTTCAGAAGGAAGAAGAAAACACTGTTCACCGGAGCGAGACAAGCAACCTTCTAATAAATTCCACTCCACCCTAATCATCAAACCCTTGACCAATATATCAAAAACCTTCTGTGAGACAACACTCATCGCGTTGTTAAGTAATTGCAACTTGTCTTCCACAATAGCTTCCCATTCAGTTTACAATTTATTTAATGCAAAAAAAAAAACAACTTCTTTCAATTCTCATGGAAAAGAACAAGATACAAAAAAAAGTTAGTTTTTTTTCTTATTATTTATGCAACAATTCGCATCGCACAGGGGACCTCTACGGAGTTTCTTGCTAATGATTATTCTACGTAAGCCAGTTTTTGTTTTACTTTGTGTCCATTGCCATTGCCATCTTCGTCGCATTCTCTAGCTCTGTGCTTCCTTGGGGATATTGCGAAACTAATGTCTAGCAATTCACTATCGCTTTCTTTTACCGTTACACACAGAATATGCAGATAATTTCCATTGATGCAACTAGATATTACATACAGACACACACACTAATTTGATTACCGTTAATATGAAAATATTTTTCTAAAATGTAACTTTTCTATGTGCGGCAACAAAATGTGGTGTGGTGTGTTTTTGTCTGTATGCCTGAGAGTATGGTGATTAATTTTGTGGCGTTGCACTTAAATAGCACGCATGCGAGTTTTTTCTTGTCGGCAGATGGGAAATTATTGTTTTTTTTTTCTCTAGATAAATTAATTAGATTTTCTTGTTACTTTAGGGCAACATTAATTTGCAATCCTGGTATAGGAAAAAGGACATTTTCAAGTTGAATTAGACATCTACAAAAGTCACTGAAGATTTGAGTTTTACAACGCAATCGTAAAACTTTTATCGAATTGTTGCCACAATTTACCACCCTCATATAAGAATTATCTGATTCTTGCCCATGGTTTTATGGGCTAATGTCGACAATAACTTTTGCATAGTTCGTTAAAGTTTGGTTACCAAAGAAAATCATTCAATTTTTTTCATCGAAAAATCTTGAGTAAAGTCCCAGCAACAAACATACAATTTAACAACACTACCCTTTAGACTATAGCCCAACCCATATAAATTCTGGTATTCAGTTTAATATTCCCCCACGAACGCTGCCTTGTCTTCAAGGACAAACACTATGCGCCAATGATGCACTTCGCCCATATTCTTCTGCATTGGAAGATTCTTGTGTGCACAATTCGAGCAACATGCAAGCATCCAGAACCCAACCAACCGTGATCGGGTGGTCTGCTGCTTGCACTGATTCACGGTCATTGGCCGCATAATTGGTTGATGTATACCGCCTGTCTGTTTTTCTTTTTACCTCTAAATGATGCAATATAGGCAAAATAGTACTGGTTGTTGCCACAGATGTCGCATGATGGTCATAATCATCGAACTGCTGACGATGATGATGAGGATGATGATGCTGATGCGTGGGTTCTTCCTATTGCAATGCAAATGATCTCGATGCACAAAACAGAGCCACGATCATTAAGTCGAATAGACTAATAAACAAACTAAAGAAAACCTTATCTAACGTAATGGACTCTTGCAATGGGAAACAAAAGGAAATTATGAAATATTAGAACTTTGATCGAACTCCAAATGCCGCTGTCAGAGTGGAAGTCTGGTTGTGAGTTCTGGTTCTGATTCGTCGCTCGTTTGGATGATGGCGGCATTGTTTAGAAGAGAAAATTTAAATTCATGATCAGCCAATGTCGATCGCAATCAATAATAATCATCATCATAATCGTCTTGATCAGCATTCTGGATTGTCCGGACACTGTCTTTTGGGTTTTGACTGAGAGTGAAACCATCAAATGATTTGCTTAGATGATGTGGAGAGTGAAAACTGAAGATGAAGAACTAACCGAACATGACCTTGTGTCACAAGTGATCTTTACAATCGTTGGGGATTAAAACAGATGGGTTGTTGAACGAGGCAGACGCCCCGCAAAGCCAATCCGCCGCAGGGTGATTACTTTTTCATGCGGAAGAGTAATATGATGCAATGTTGATTTATTGAAGAGGAAATTGTATTTAAATGAGCAGGCCAATGAAAAATGTTTAATAGGTTGTTTATCAACATTTTTGTTTCGAGTGACGTTGAGGTATTTAATCAGAAATCAATCAATAAATCTGAGGAGAAGAAATTTTCACTGACATATAATTACATTCTTGGTTTTTTCCGGAAAAAAAAGTCCCAAATGCATACAAATCTTCCAGATTTTGAAATGCTTGGCTAAGAATGTTTTACTTCTTTGGTAAGCTTGGAATAACTATACCCAGCGGGTGTCCGAATCTCTCAAAACACTGCTTACAGTTTACAACACATAATTGGTTTTTAAACATTCAAAAATTGAGACTCTCCACATTTCGCAGCTCAAAAGAGTTGACTAAAACAGTATTTCCCACTGCATCATCGGCTCATCGCCCATCCATCTTTCGAAGAAGGTCTTCAGTCTTCACGCCTAAGTGCTATTTAATCATTTATTTCATGAACACTTCCACCTTCTTGATGTACCTAATTAAAAGCCTGTTATACCTAGAATAGGTAAAGCCCCCAACCCGAGCCCTCCACCATCAACCGTCTTCTTGGAATCCCTTGTGCGTTTTCATTTCTTATGATGAAGAACTCGTTCCATTAAGATCTCTGATAAATCTTCCATAGAGCCAACATTATATCGATAGAGAGGAAACATTCCACACATCAAAACAACCTTCTTGGAGCTTGCTGATCTTGCTATTGGAGCAATAGATCCGGACTCATCTTCATGATCGCATCCAAACGCGTTTCATTGCAAGTAATTGCATCACACCATCCTGTTCTGTGGAATCTATCACCGTCATGGTCATCATCATTATTATCATTACCAAGTCTGTTTTTGGTTTATTTTGCTCTCGGGAATCAGTGGCGATGGCGCGGCGTGCGTCGGTCGGCCAAGATAATCTCAGAACAGAAAAATCAGATCTCTCAAAGTTGAGTGGTTTCTTTGTGGCTTAAAATGATTCCACTCCAAATAGGTTGTACTATAGAGTGACTCGAAGCGCAACATACCAGCGAACACAGACGATAATGATTATGAGATCCTAAAAGCGAGATAAAACGCAGCAATTCTTCGATATCAAGTTAAGAAGTTTAATATTTGCTAATGTCTGATATGTTGTGCCAGGAGCAGCTAGTGGCGTGGGCCATATAGACTCTAGACAATTGGACGAAAAATAGACTTGATCAACTGGTTTGTTTGCACAGCTGAAAAATGGTCAACAAAACCCTGTTTAACCGGACAATTTGACCTCTTCAGCTGCTGAAAGAACACCCTGTACAAAAGTATATACAAACAAGTTCTACTCGTCGTCGCTGTCGTGTGAAAGAAGCCATAAGGAAGCTATAAGATTCCGATAAAAGAAAAATCAACCAGCCATAAGGCTGACTACATCGTTGTTCCAGATTCCAATCCAATAAAAGAGCACTTGATGAGGCAATACTCTTGTTACCCTAAGAATATGCAGATAAGGCCCCCAACAAGCAGCAGAGACAAGAGCTCCAACAATATAATTTATAGATTTCAATGGAAAACGCCTCGAGTTTGAATTGATTAGCATGCGTGTATCTGTATATAGAGAAGGGTGCTCGTTGAGATTCCGTTTGGCGCACTTGTTGCTTGACGAATTTATGGCGTAGTGTACAACAAGGGTCTCATTTTGTTGTCAACAAACTGTAAGTTTGCACAGGGCTATATATTTAAATTTGATGACGGAACAAAAATTAACAACGCCTGATGCTACCAGATAGTCTAATTGGTGCAAAGACTGTTCGCTGCAGTGAAGATGTATTATAGTGAAGCAGAAATGGTAACTGTATGCAAGCACAAGAAAGGTAAAAAGGTACAGAGTGTGAAATAGGTTAACACTCTTAATTAACATTGACGTATTTGGCGAAATTGCTTTGTAATTGGATGATAATTTAACTGTTTAATAAAGCGTCGACACGTCAAGCTTGTTGTGAGAATGTTTGCATTGTTAAGTAAAGGGTGGGAATATACAGTTATTATTCTTTGAATATCTTTTAATTATCATGTCTCTCAGGTGCAAAAGCGCATGGTATTCTGTAAAAAGATCATGAAAAGCCTGGAGAAGTATCGACAAGAAGATTAACGAAAAAATGGAAGAAGGTTTACTATGTCATGATTTGTAATGGCTTGGAAGTTTCTCTGCTTGCAAGAGACACAGAATTGTCTTATGTATCATCATCATCACATCAATACTCCCTGATGTGTATGTGTAGGTTTTTTTCTGCTACGGAAGGGAACTGAATTCTCAGAGGTGGGGAATCGTTCAAACACAAATTTAGGATGAATTTAGGCTGTTTCGAGGGTTCGTTGGGCTTTCTATGACCCAGTATATATTGATGGGAAATGAAGAACAACAGCGAACAAAAACAAACAACTTTACGGGCTGTTTTTAACGACAAGTACCTAGCTAGAAGGGTCAAGGTCCAGTGGCTCAGACGGCTCGGTAATTTAGAGCGGATGGGCACCAATGCTCCGGCCAGGAAAGCCTTCCACACCGTTCTCCGGAACTTTACTTCTTTTTCTCTGATAACCTCTTTACAGCTTCAATCAAACCATGACTTTTTCCTTGGGTAATCATATCTGCGCTGGAGTCTACGTCACATTGAGGAAGAATAGTGACCAGTTAAAGATCCAGAAAAAATTGTTGAGACCGTGCCAGTTGGCTTTCTCGTATTGCCATGTACGGTTTTCTTCGGAGCTTTTTCTCTAACTGGATTAGTTTGACACCAGAAATTTGCAGATATAAAACTACGGTCTTTTCTGCCTAGAGGCGTTAATACATTGATAGTGTATTCATCAGGGTCAGACGTAAGGAACAAGTCAGGAGTATTTTCCGCTTGGCCATTAATGTCCGAGTGGGCTTGGTGACAGGCTGAGTACGGTGGTTAAACTCAGCAAAGATCTCAGCACACATTCCTTCGGGTGTTGTCTGGCCCGAATAGAAAAGCCACCAAGAATTGTGTGTATTGAAATCGCCCGTAATAACGATTTTTGTGTGAGGATACAAGGATACAATTTTTTGGATGGAGTCAGATAGAGCTACAAATTCATGAGAAGTTGAATCTCTGCCCAGGTTGGCAATATGTTAATTGTTCGCAAATAATTTTCAAACTTACAAATTGAACTTACAGCTGTCATTTAGGTATTTTTGGACGTTCCAGTTCTCAGATAACTACACTTGCTTCGCGAATGTAGTACTGAAACTGAATTGCCTTGACTTGAAATATTTCCCTATTAGTTAATTTCCTGCTTTTTTGTCTTTTACCACTTGTGTGTGTATTCTCCTTATTATCACGTCTAACACAAACAATTGCACAAGTGTCATTAGAATCCACCAAACCAAAACGAAATTCCTCCGTAGTGTGCCTTTATATTTTGCAATAAAAAAAAAACCTAGTACGAAAATAATGTGACAAGTAAATGGTATTAGAGACTGGTCTAACGGAATATCTGCAGAAGTCGTAAAAATTTATATTCGGTTTTATGTTAAACCTTTCATAATGGGCAATTTTCCCAATGAGGTCACTCAACCAACAACTTGTCCCAAGCAAACACCAGAAATAGGTGGCAACAAGATCTCCTATCGCTGACATTGACAGTTTTGCTGTCACAAAACGACACAAATTAATTCACACAACAGAAAAAACATTCAAACGGAATTCTATCTCGACAAGATCTGTCATTAATATCTTCAAAATGATGAGATTGTTGTTTTATTATGTCATGATCATCACCATTGCGGCGGCGGCGCGGGGCAGTCCACCGCACTGCGTGGGTTCTCTGTTGCCAAATTGATTTGAGTCAGTCACACGATGTTTATCTAGAACCAGTCATTTGGAATGAAGAACAACAAATTTGATGGATGGATGATGAGAGTGCTTTGACAGTTGAAATGTCATTCAACTTTGGTTGAATTTGTAGACGAACCGACGTCATAATCGAGTGATTTTTTTTTTCTTTATGAATTAACAAGTCAAACAGTCAGTTCTTAATTTAATGACAGGTTTTTTTTTTTCTTTGTAAAAATCAATCACGCCCAAGGCGAATGAAGTCACAATAAACTTCTGGTGTTCAAGCTGTCGAGATTTTAACGATGGCAAATTAAATTCAAAAGTAGGTGAAATCTTAATTGGACATAAAATAATATATTTTGCCAAGAAAACGACTACCGATGTTTAAGAACAAACAAGATTTTGTAGGTTATTCTAAAACAACCTGACAAGATAATGATTCTGAAGCTTTAAATAAAAACAACGCTCATGTAAAGTATTTAAAAATAATATCTTGATCGAAATGGATTAATTATTCTATTCAATGAAGATGGATCCGTATGGGGAGATAGTAAAAACTGAGGATAATAATTTTTCAATGTTAAAAAAGACTTGTTAGGTTTTAATATTTGCTATTTAAAACGTTCTTATGTTAACTTTCCCTCGTTAAAAAGCGTTCAATTGCGACAAATGAGATCTGAACCAAACTAGCGTGTTTGATAAGAAAATACAATAATAAATGGATACGCGTTACTGTTTTCAATTTTTGTTTACATTTCTTAATGACAGGTGACTTAAAATGTCAAGATGATGCACAGAGCCATTGTAATTTAAAGAAGCTTGTCACAAAACAAACAAAAAAACAAGAGTAAGAAAAACTTGTAGCCATAAAAGTCAAAATAGCCCTTCTTCGTTTTATTTCATCCAAGACCAACGAACCCCCTAGAATCCTTAAATAGAAATAACCTCACTCTAAAGAGTTCACTGGGCCAGCTACACCCAAGTAACACTCTATTTTTTTCCCACAACACGATCATATCCAAAAACAGATCCCTCTATTCTCTCAATGGAATAAAATGACATATCCTCCATGTTGGTCACATCTGAAACGGTCGCAACAACTCCATTTCTATACATTTTCACGACTTAGTTTGTGGACATTGTGTAACATACACCATGTCACATAATTCAAAAATCGTTCCACATTCCGTCCTCCACCCAAAGACAAGACCAGAACCTAGATAAAAAATCTCAGTCACGATTATTCTGCATCATCATCTGAAAAAAGCCTAACTGACCTACTTAACACCAAAGATTCAGATTCAAGAATTTTATTTCCAACATACATGATGTTCTGCTTGCCCTCTCTTGTCTCAACAATCTTCCAAATCTTCTTGTTTATACAAACTCGTCCAAAAGTCTTTGGAAATATGTAACGTCATCGATTTACCGTATCTGGTTAAATCCCGACGAAGAAGGAAAAAAAAACTCCACAAAATACACAAACTCACGCCCCTCTGGAAGCTAATTCATCCTTGGGTCGGACGATCGTCTCCGTGTCGTCGTCGATCAAGTAGGCACCGATGGGTAAAAGAGGTACATATATAGATTCTCTTCCTGTTTTGCCCAAAACCGCATTTAAATCTCAAGCCGATCTTTTTGCCACATTTTCTTCTATTGCTTAACCGCTGTTCGGTGCTGGCTGGCTGACTGGCTCCGTATCTCTATGCAACTGCTGCTGCTGTTGAACGCTTTACAAGCTAACCACACGCTTCAAACTCAAGCCAAACAACATATCGTTCCATATGAAAAGTAACAGAATATCGAGCTCGATGCTGTTGATGGACGAAGAAAAAAAAAAAAAAAAAAAAAAAAACGCCGCCACCAACACCACCCCACCATCGATCGCTGCACAGTCGCAGAAGCCATCGGAGTTACAACGGAGAAAAAGAAGACTTATTTTCGTTTTGTTCATTTTAGCCGCTCTTTTCCTCGTGTCCATCTCCATTATGATATAATCACGTTGGAACCGTGCTTATGCAATATGAAAGAAGCTACTTGCTTTACTGTGGCCTAAGTTGGCAGAGAGGGGCGGCAAGCCACTAGAAATAGAGATAGAGTAGGAACCATGGATGAGTTTCAATTACGCATTTTGCCTGCGCGAAAATAGAATACCATGCAAGAAGCAAGGCAACTCATCATCATCAGCTGCAGGCTCGAGGCAGGTTCTTGTGGCTTATACACAGAGACGATCTCTAGAGTTGCACTTGCACGACTGAATGTCGCGACGACGACGCATGATGAGTGAGGGGAAACAAAAGGAGGAACGAACTGCTGTATATTGCCGAAAAAATACGAAAAACAAAAACCGGAAATCGCTTTAACATCATCTCATGGGGATAACAACCTACCGGGATCGGGATATGACGTTCATGTTGGCTGGCACTTTGGAAACTTGTCTCTCGCTTTCAAGTAGTAGTCGTCGCCGCCGGTTATTCTGGATTCTGCCAGAGCCATCAGCGTGCGTGTGCATCTTGGAACTTGGAGCTGTAGCAGCGGCTTTGCTATTTGGGCGGATTTGCTGCTAAATAATTACGTTCGAATGCGTTACCGAAGCATGTCAGCTGTATATTTGCTGCTTACCTCGGTGTCGTCGTGTCGCATCGTTCGTCTCCATCGTCGCGTCGTCATCGTCTTGATGTAGTAATGCTAACAGTTCGCACTGTTTTATTGTTCCAAATTGCACATAAGTGGCCCACGGGCAGCTGGCTTTGCTCTTTACCAGCTGCTTATTTTGCTGTTACTCTAGCTCTGGCTGTTACTGATGATGATGATGATGATGCTCTTCACCTAGAGAAATATCCAACTAGAAGAGAGGAGAAAACAGCTTAGCGAGCGATGACGTGCTGTGTCGAATCCTAAGAAACCGAAAGACAAGACGGAGAAAAAAAATGTTGCAATTGCAACCAAAAGAACAACAAAGTCGTTGTCAGTTGGTTGCTGGTTGGACAAGTTTTGGTGTTTTTTGTGATAGCTGGTTCAATTTCAGCTAGTAAACACTGGATCTTGAGTTGAAAGAGGAGCGACATGACTTAAGCACACATCTGCCCGTTACTTGGTTATTCTGAGCTTCACAAAAATCCTCATGGGTTGTTTTCCTGTTATTGCGAAATGAAAGAATTTTGACATCGATTAAAGGTTGGACCTGGAATGCTGCTGTTTGTTTATTTGGCAACATGTTGCAATGCAATGGGGGATTTACCGAAAGTTTTAATAAGCAGAAACACATCTTATTCAAACCGCTCCTTTGGGATGATTGTGGTCAGCTTCATGCAACTGCAAGTTATCCAAAATATAGCTTTTAACTGCCGTTTAATGTCCAAAAGTTAATAACATTTTACGCTCTATCCACCGTCATTTGAAGCGAACTCGACTACTGCTTTTTTTTATCAGAACAAACCAAACAATTATCCAAACCCGACTAGTTCGTTGGCTAATCGCCCAAACATTATTGAATTATTTCCGCATCCTCTAAATTTGAAAATTCAGCCACCTGCTTACCGCAAGCCAGCCACAACCACACAAGCACAAAAGGCTCACGGCCAGCGCAGTACACACAAAAACAAAAACCATCAAACACCAAACCGAAACGAGAGAGTTAGGTCATCTATCTATTCTACGTTGAAGAGTAAATAAATCATTGGGGCATCAGTGGTGGCAGCAGGCAGCAGCAAGAAGCACAACGGTGCTCAGCGCATGGCCACAGCTCATTTGCATTGATGACCACCACCATCGTCTCATAGTCAGTGCCGCCAGCGACAGCCAACGTTTCAGAAAGGTATACAGGAGAGTATGGGCTTCTTCTTATTTCGATATGGCCGATCGGGGATCACACAGTGTATCCAGGCGTTTAACGCTAGATTACCATCCTCTACGTAAACTGTGAAAATTTCCGGCCCAAACCAGCAGAGTAATCGATATCGTGAGAGAGTCAAGGCACATGCGTGCGGCCTTTCTGCTATTTTTCTATTTGCTGCGTTGGTTGGTTTATGGAAAATGCCCACAAGTGATGTAGTGGCAATGAGTGAAGTACAAGTCGCACACTTTAGAACTCCATCAGCGTATTATGATCACGCGCATCCGTGAAGAAGCGTCCGCAATTCTCTTTCAAGTCAGTTTTGTGCTTTTGCCGGTCGTCTTCGTCGTCATCGTCATGGTTGTCGTCAAGCCCGTCTGTCGTCACCATCATCGAACAAAATGCTCCACGGATGCGATGGATTGGATAAGCGAACTAAGGTGTTTGGTAGGTTGGCCAGGCCATGAAGATTGTTTTCCTGACTTCTATACTTCATGCAGCAACGAGAGACTCTGCTGCATCGGAAAAGATGACGTTTGTTCCTTACAAGAAGACAAGACGAGTGGCAGTGGCGGCAATGTCATGAAGGCATTCATACAAAACGGGGAAGCCTAGGACAAGCCGCTATGAGGGGCCAGTGGTGAAGCTTACTGGCAACCTGTTGCACTAGGCTAAAAGAGAACTCCGTTATTTTGTGTAAACCATGCGATCTGGTCGCATATTTTATCATAACATTACGGACACAGCGAAGATAAATTATTTGCTATTTTACTTTTCTGGTGCAGAGTGTGCATTAGGCTGAACGCAGAACGCGCAGAATGATGCGATGTGATGCGATTTGTAATGTAATACGCGAGGCGGTTCGGCTTCTGAGATTATTTGCGATGCGAATGTTTTTTTAAGTAGATGCGTTCTTTTTCATTTGCAAAGCGGAAAAACTGGTGCAATTTTCTATGTTTTTCACCAACGTCTTGTGGAACAAATTGGCCAGTCTTGTGACACTCAACAAGAAAGGATATTCAGGTAGGATTTGGGACACCAGAACGAATTCCCACGTAATGTCAATTTTCTCCTGAGCTTGTACTGTAATTAATCTGTATTTTTTTTTTTTTTTGAGAAATAAATTAATTTATTTTCTGAAGGTTTTCTTAGTAAGCTCTTACAATAAAAAGATAGATTCCCTTAAATCCCAAACTTTTTTCCTACGTTGTTCAAAGATCTTATTCATACTTCTATGCGTATACCACACATATTTTAATTCAGTTTTAATGCTGCCAACTTAACCAACTTAACGAAAAGCTTTGTTCATCATCAATCTGAACATAATTAAACAATTTTATCCATTAATAAGTCATAATTGTTTTATAACTCTTATAATTTGACATGAAACAACTAGTTTTAAATGTGCTATCCCTTATGTACAAGTTACTTTAGCACAATGGATGAATGGTCGGCTGACACGCTGAGGGTCCCAAGTTCAAATCCGGTAGGAAGTCTGTAATGTTTCTTTCACATATTCTGTATAATCGAGATACGCTCAACATGTTACAATTTTCAGGAAGCAGAAAAACAAAATAATGGCTGAATAACAATTTCAGTAATTTAGTTGTCAAATAGTGGGGATGAGAGTTAATTTCGGGGTAAGCCATAGTGACGGAAAAAAAGAACAGTAAATTGCTGTTTGTGTTTATAACCACCAATGAAAATTATAATTACCAATATTGTTCTATCTTATACTACAGAAATGTCCAAATTATAAATCTAATTAAACCATTTACATTGGTCCAGTCGGTAAGGAGGAATTCAGTGACAAAATAACGTTACCTGGGTCAGCTAGTAGAATAAAAAGGTGTATTTATAGCTAGCTCCCTTACAAATCATATTTATGGCAAAACAACGTTTATCGGGCAGCTAGTAGAATAAAAAGGTATATAAGTATATAGCTACCTCTCTACCAAATTTGAGTCAAATCGGTTCAGCCGTTCTTACAAATCATATGCATGGCAAAACAACGTTTATCGGATCAGCAAGTAGAAAAAAGTATCATACATACACAAAATGAATGAAATGAATAAATAAATGAATGCATGCAGGAATAGTCGTTGCAGTCGAAAACTGGGAAACAATTTTTGATGTGCGTGTTTGTTGAAATATTGTCATATACATGGTCCTAAATTAATGTTATAACTTTTTATTTAGATTATGCCTTCTTCAGACAATAATCAAAGATGGAATAATTCAAAAAAATGCAACTCAATTTAAAACCAATAACCTCAAATTGCAGCCACATAAAAAAAAAAAAACAATATAAGCCCAGGGGCTACATGATTACCTAACTCTTCTGTCTGGTGGTCCCACGACCAACCAATTCTCAGACTAGACAATCGCCCGACGTCGATATGAAAATTGATTACAGACTCAATGCTACATAATTCCATACAATTTGCGGATCATTAGTCGGATTGGTTGGGAAGTCGAGAAAAAGTCGAAAAAAAACAGAATCAAAAAATTGGAAGCAAGGATCTTCACTTTCACATTAAATGCACCTGCTGCGTTTGGCTTTTTCAATGAGTTCAAGAGTTCACGCAGTTGTTGCCACAATCACAATCATCAGCATCATCATGCCCCAATAACCCAAAGTCCTGCACTCCGGACGCAATTATACGATGATTTCAAGCTTCACCATCAATTTCAAACGAGCCTTCATTCAACACACAGGTGTGAAGAAGCTGGTTGATGATGAAGACCAAGAAGTGATGTCTTCAAGGAAGCGAGGTGTCAAAAGGTGAAGTGGTTCCTTTTAATAGGACTAGTATATTACTAGTGGCTCATTCCAAAAATACAAAAAAAAAAAAAAAAACTAAAAAGCAAACCCCAGGGAGAGAACACTATGAGGTTGTTGTTGTTGGCATTGATGACCTCGATAATGAAACTGGCTTTCAAACTCTGGCAGATTGCTAGGGAATTATGAGGCAACGGTTTGATGCAGCTTACTCTAATGGAGTGTTATAAGAAACACCGACCGACCGACCCACCGACATACAGGGCGGTTTAGCTTCCAGAGAAACTTTTGCTTGTGCCTTTACCCGTTTGGAGATTTATGTTATCGTGGTTTAGATTAGGTTTCCTGTGGGGACTAGGCGCTGTAGGATGATTGCTGGTAATTGTCCCTTTTTTTTGTAGAAAATATCATAGCAAGTGAAAGTATTTTTCGTTCGAGACATTTTTTTATAAGAAAACAAGAGTTAAGGAGATAAATACTGTATAGGACGAAAGTTCAAGGGGAGTTCAAGAGAATCAATAATATGCCGTTTGGAAAGTTAGGTGAGCTCTTGTTGTTAACCCTTTTAGTCTAGATCTTTGACATTGCGTCGGCAGAGTAATATTTATTTTAATGTCAATGCAGAAATTCCAGCATTTATGACTTTCGACTGAGAATGAGATAACTATTCTTGAATGATCTTATCAAAAGTCTACGCCGCACAAAAATCAAGGAAGTGATTCGGCTTTAAAATAAACGCTTAGTGTCATAAAATCCAACGAGCTGTTTTTTCAATCAAAATACTAATTTGGATTTAATTATTTAATTCAAATTCCAATCAATATAAGCAGCGCTGGAATTCCGGCATTATGGTCGGGTTCAAGTAGGTGCTATTAAAATGCTCGTAAATTGAAGAATGTACAGAATTGCTGGTGATAAATTGTGCAATATAAAGTGAGAGATGAGCATATTTGAAATTCCGAAATAATATTTCATAGAACAAAGCAACATATAAAGGGAATGACATGGCCAGTACAAGATTTTCTTGAAAAGAAACAACTCAGCAGAGTTTTGAAGACTACTTTTCGGGACTTTAGTAAAGTGAAGAATAAGACTTTTTTATCTTGTCTTTTAACTAATAAATGTAGGTACTTTAACTGGAAAAGAGTAGTCACCAGTCAGAACTGCAGTCCGTTGAATAAAGTCAATTGACTAAAAATTAACTTTTAACTTTTAACTTTGGTCAGTTAAATCACTATAAAGTCATTTAACTTAAGCGAGTTTGGTTTTGGTCAATAAGTCTTTTGACTGCAGTTAATTAACTTTTACTCAATTGACCTTTTTTTGAAAGTCTTTTTGACTAAAACGTATTGAGTCAATACTATTAAAGTATTGTCAAGTAGAATTTGATCTCTGCAGAATCCTGTGCATGGATTTTACCAATTAACAAAAATTCATCATGGTACCCCTTTGACTCACTGTAGCGCCTAAAGTATACGACCCTGCCCTCTGACAGGAGATGCGTAAGTTCATATCCCACACTGGGGTAAGTTATTAGACAAATCCGTACCCAGGATACAGGGTGAATTCAATCGAAAAAACCATCATGGTACCCCTTTGACCCTCTGTAGCTCTTAGAGCATACGGCCCTGGACAGCAGATGCGTACGTTCATATCCCACACTGGGGTTAATAATTGGACAAATCTAGGAAAGAATGCTGCTTGCGAACAAAAACACAGATCAGGCCTAAAGACTTATAAGGAAAAATCAGACTGGGAGGATACGGACGAACAACCTAGTGAAGCCATTACCCACCCTATACCCTAGGAATCTTCGGCCTTTTTTAGACTCCCCCATGCAGAAGAACATGCAAAAGAACAACTCCAAAATTCAGTAACGGGCTGAAAATTGCTTAAAGGAAGCATGCAATGCAAAGGCAAACGAAGGGACAATGAAGAATCTCTATAAAAAAACGAAGCGATAATTGAAAAGTTACCTGAACTCGACATCTGAAAAATCACTCAAAATGAATTGGATTGCTATTCAATAAAAAGATCAAAAGATCATCGCATTTAAAATCATTTTAATCACAGTCATATAATGATTAAAAAAAAAGAACAGAAGAAGATAAGAAGGATGAAAAAAAGAACATTAAGAAGCAAATTCCATTTCATTCCGCACATGCAGCGGACTAATAAGGCTTGCAAACCATCTCGATTTCAATCTCTTTGGGTTGTCTGTCTGGATGTGTGTAAAAACTTCTCTTCTTTTTATCAAGAACATAGAAGAATATAAATCTGAAGACAACAACATCGACTATACAACAAAAGAATGTCACCGAGCAGCTTCAACAGTCCAACTTTGAGAGATAATCATCAGCAACAGCATTCTGCACAAGGCTTGTGTCTCACAGAATCTTAAAGAAGTGCAACTCTTCTTATCATCCATGTTCATGTGTCGACCAAGAGTGAACTCGAATCCGAACCCGAACCGATGATGCTCTGAACGCACTTTACCTGACAGTTTGTGTAAAGTGTGTGTCGCAAGCACCTGGACCGAGAAATAGAATGCCATTTATCTGGAACTGAATGTGGATTCAAAAAAAAAAAAAACCTATCTGGCAACATGTTGCTCCATCGGTGGTTCTAGTTAACTAAACAAAAAACAAAGTGACTATTTGTCACTTTGGCGTCAAATTGTCAAACCCGGAAATTCCGTCTAGTTTTGACCAAAATTTAAATCAAATTCAACGAGAATTCGAAGCCAAATTTGAAAATAAAAAAGTTTTGCTAGATGTAGATGATGTGGCAGCAACATTTCCATCTAAAAATAAATCACCGTTATGTAATCGAAGAATGACGACAGCTCTGATGCGGCACGGTGACATGGCGGCGAAGGAGGTGAGAAGCTCATAGATAGGTTCTCAAAGCCAGGATTCTTAACAAGGAGCTACGCGCGCGGCTGCTGGCGGACAAGAGAGGCTAAGATTGCAACATCATTCCTTAGTTACAACAACCGCTTGTCATGGAAAAAGCTACGGTCCACTGGATCGTGACATTAATGAATCGTTTCACCTGTTTTGGACTTAGATAAAGCAAAACCAGAAACAGAGAGAGAGAGAGAAAAATAAAACGGAACCTAGAACTTGACCGATAGTCTGTATCCAAGCCAAGTTGGGCCACAACACCCAGTAGCCAACTGCAATGCCGGGGACATTACACGTATTGTGGAGGTCGTTCTTGGGACTTCTGGCTTTTTTTTTTTTTTTTTATTTGTTTATGCAACTTTAGTTCTTATATCACCGAAGAGATGGCCCACAGGCTGTGTGAGTGCGAAACTTCAATGTCAATATAAACTCGTAGAGAGCCACTCAGGCTCGACTCATTCCTTTTTCTTTATTTCGCTAGCCAGCGAGAAACTTCTTTTGGATTTTAAGACCAAGTTTATCCCCGTGGGAGATCATATCTCTGATCATAGAAGACAAACTGAGAGAAAGAGAGAGAGAGAGAGAGAGAGAGAGAGAGAGAGAGAGAGAGAGAGAGAAGAAAAACCAGTCGAGGTCGGCTGAACTGACTGAGAAGTAGAAGTTGGTGAAAATGTAACGTTTTGTCATTTGTTATGCAATTTTTAGCTCGCTGACGCGTGATGGGCGAATGCATATATGCAAATTGATTTTCGCGTCACCTTTATGACGAATTGATGGATGTTGGAATTGTAAGGCTGTAATGCAAATATACCACATGGTGTGCGTTGGAGGCGTTTGGCGTGAGTCGCGACGGGGAGGCGTGGATGATTGGATACATTTCCACGGATCATGGGTTTTAAAAGTTAAATGATAAATTACTTGTGTTTTTTGGCCTTCGAAAGATTCTATTTTGGGTTGCAGAATATTTGATTCATCGTCTTTCGATGACTTTTCGCAGAAATATTCAAATGTGTACTTTCTGGAAATCACAACCCAATAAAAAAAATTCTAGAAAGGATCTAACAGTTGATAGAACTCGAAGCAATATCAGGAATGCAATTTTCTTTACTAAAAAAAAAAAACACTAAGTTGAACCGGTTACCAGAGGTTTGCAACACTAAACCACCACTAAGTCGTGAAATTTTCCATCACAGTTCAATGGTATGCCCACGACGAAGGTTCAACAATTTTAATGCTGACAAATACGTCTGACTATATTTGAAATTCAATTCCTTCAAAGCAATCTAATCATACCGTCTGAAGATCATCAAAAGTCAATGTTAATCCTTTTTTAGGTTTTAATTTATTTCAAAATCGACAACACTAAAGAAAAAAAAAAAACAAAACAAACAAGCCAACATTTCATCACTCCATGACGTCCGTCCGTCGCGTCGTCGTCATCGGTCGGTCCGCTCCGCGGTCGTATCGTGGTCGTGGTCAACGTATCCATTGAAAACTCTACTTGATCATTTTTATGTCCCACCCCATATAAAAGGAATAAAACCAGACATTCGAATAACCATTTATGTCCCTAGAACATCCTAGAAACAGATATCATTAATTGACACAACATTTTTTTGGTCCTCGTCATTGCGATTGATGGCGAGAGATGTTCTTGACTTCCTCAATCTCTTCCAATCAATCTTCTGCCGTTTGTTTATAGATGAGCGAGCAGATTGCACAATTAAAAGAAATTTAATAAAACAAGAGACAAAGCTCTCGGCTTACCAATGATGCTTATTGGTGCATCATGAACCAGCAACCAACTTAGAGAAAAAAAAGCAAAACAAGAAACGAACGAACGAAGATCTTGTTTTTCCAGGGGGAAGAGAGTCATATGACGTAAAGATAAAGTCTTCTTCTATGCAGTGAATCGGTTAGAATGCTTTGATATTGCACACACCGGCCGCACCGGTAGCTTGTTGGCAGTTCATCAATTCCAAACCCGGCAGCATACAATCCACTCCAGATTGAAATCGAATCAATCAATGTTAACACTATCTTTTCGTTTGCAATTAATTTTTTTTTCTGTAACACTTGGAGCTTGTGATCAGGAAGAACAATCCAACAATTATTTTGCTTCCAATTAAATTTAGAATTCTTTAAAACACGACACACACCAAACGCAAAAACAAATCAACTGTCAAGCAAATTCTACAAACGCACTCGTGCTGACAACATGATGACGATGGAGAATGACATTATTGACACTTCTTAGAGATCAGATAGGGCGGTTTATGGGAAGAAACGTAGTGTGACAACTGCACTTGACACTGCACTGGACTCAAGCTGGCTGACACTGAATATCACACAATTGTATGGACTTTGTCAATAAAAGAAATGTGGTGATGATTTGCCTGCTGTCGAGAGATCACTCATGACGTGCGCACACTGCAGACGGAATACCACCGAACTACTGAACTTTCCATAAACGCGATCTTCGGAAAACTAATTTGATCAACGTTGGTCCTGGGTTTTCTGAGTAAGTTCAGGTTTTGGAGGAAGAAGAACAAAACAAAAAGATAGAGATTCGGTCAGAGGTATGGGATGCATCTGTGGTCGTTGTCAAGAAAAGAATAGCTTCTTAACCGATCATTGCGACCAGTAACCAAGCAGACTTTAAATGTAGTCAAGATATCTATGGAAATGCATCTATTGATTGCATCCATCCATCTTTGCTATGTCCAGTCAGTGGTTCAACGAAAAGAAACAGTGGCGTCGAACAGGGGATATTGTTTTGGCAGCTGTTACCAAAACTATTTGAAGCTGTCATTTTAACGACAATACAAGAAGAGAAGACGTGTTTCACCGGCCGTGAAAATAGTGAATTTTCTTTCAATTATTCAAACTGTTATACAAAACTGACAGCTAAAAAACTTCTCTTCGGCACCACTGAATAAGGGATTACGTATCTACAAAAAAAGTCCTTTGTCCATCTACAACTTGAGGCAAGGAGCATTAAGCTCTAAGATACCAACTATCAGTGCTAACCTCTTCTATATAAATACAAACCTAGAGTACACAGCAGCAGCCATCAATCGAGGCCAGGCTATTTTATACTCCCTGACGTTAAGGTATTATTTTATTATGTAGGGAATGCGAATTCAATTGGTTTTTTTTTTTTTGCTACACAGGTCGCTACCACCAACATCGGTATAGTTTACACAAGCGGTTCTCCTATCGTATGTGGGTAAAGTAGTTTTTTTTTTTTCGCATAGGAACTCTGACAGAACTCATACTACACCACAAGGAAGATGTCTTGGGATTGCGGGGACCTTTCAGTTGGTTGTAGAGAGATGGATGGATATCTGCTGCAAGGAATTTTCAAATTATTATTGTTTCAACTGATATGGGTTGCATTGTGGTTGATTTATAGTGGGATGATTGTTTTTAATTTTTTTTTTCTTTTTTGCATTAAAAGCTGGCGGCAAGAGCTTTAAGCCCCTATCAGAAAATGGACAATTTATCCGAGGAACACACAGTTTTTTTTACGAGAAAATTTCTGTTGTCCTAGTGGAAGCGCAGAAAAAAATGTTGGGCAATTTTTCGTTTGTCACATGGGACTGACAAAAGGTCTTCGAAAATATTGCAACCCAACTCTGATTATGCAGAGTTATGTATACCCGAATGGAATGGAGTAGGTCGTGAACTCTACGAGCAGTAAAAAAGAGAGGAGCATAAACTTTTCAGAAGGAAAAAAAGGGAGCATGAGAAGATCGAGGAAATAGAGGGATGTCACAACAGGAATGAGGTTCGAAAGTTTTACAAAAAGGTAAAGCAGGGCTTATACACCTCGAATCGAAGCCTGCAGAGACCATCATGTGAACAACGTAGTAGAACCACAGTCAGTGCTGAGGATATAGGAAAACCACTTTTACAAGCTGTTAAGTGGCGATGAAGAGCAAAACTCCGTCGGCAATACAGAACTATTCAATTTGAGGGAAGCAGTCCAGCAATTCCATCCGCCCAACATTGACGAAGTGAAGATAGCGATATCTAAACTTAAGTCGCACAAAGCCGCTGGAGCAGACGAACTGTGCAAAGCAGCTGGAGATGATTTGGTTAGGAGCGTGCACCATCTAATATGCCCTATCCTCGAGAAAGGAGATCCCCTGAATTAAACCAACTACAGAAGTTTAAGAATCTTTGACATCGCCTACAAGATGTTGTCTGCCGTACTGTGTGAACGTCTGAAACCTTTCGTCAACAACATGATAGGTCCTTATCAGTGTGGCTTCAGACCCGGAAAGTCCACCATCAATCAAATATTCACCCTACGGTAGATCTTGGAGAAGATCCAGGAACTTTAAATCGATACCTACCACTTTTTCATCGATTTCAAGGCCGCGTATAACAACGTCTATATAGAGACAAATTATATAGAGAAATGTTTAGTTTCGGCATCCCAGAAAAACTCGTCCGTCTTTTTAAGATAACAATGGAAAACTCATGCTGTCCTAAAGAACGCTTTTGATGTCAGAAAAGGTTTTATGGTGCAGAGACATGCACCGAGACAAAATCCGATGAGAGAGAAAAATTCTTCGAGTTATTTTTGGTCCGTTCTTCATAAATGGAGAATCGAGACGAAGATTCAATCAGGAACTGTACGAGCTGTTGGGATATGCACAGCGAATGGAAAATAATGCTTGCAGAAGAGGAAGACCGTGAATCAGGTGGAGCACACAGGTATGGTAGAGGACCTGAACCAACTTGGCGTGCAAAACTGGAGACAGCTAGCTAGCTAGGGGCCGAGCTGGCTGGAGACGTTTGTTGGATGAGGCTCTGGTCCGACCTGGTCTGTAGCGCCACCATAAGTAAGTAAGTAAGTTTTAAATATCAGTTTAAAAGCCTTCTCTCAGTCTACTAATAAAAAATTCTAATTTATTGAATTTTGGGCTGTTCGAGGTTTTTTATTACCATGATCCATGAATTTCGATGCTTCAAAGAAGTAATTGCACTCTCTCTTTCTCACATTTTTTTTTTTTTTAGTAAAAAGTGAATTCTGATACTGCGAACATAAAAAAAATTTCTCTTTCACAAAACTCTGCTAAATTAATTGCATCCCAACGAACAAATTACCCAACACAAAATTTTACTTTCCACGCAATGAAAATAAAATTTGCGTTACCAGCTCATGGAGAGTTATGAGATGTTCAAAACCGACCCTACTGTCTATAAAAATCTAATTCACTGACGTATCTCTATACAAGCGTGCATGATTTATGCGCCACACCACTGCACCGGCACAGTGGAGGCGCTTGCTCTCCACAGTAAATGTAATAGAAAGAAAAAAAAACTTGTTAATTTTTACACCTGTTCGAGCATAACAAAGTATAAAGGTTTTTTTTCCGAAAGAAAATCTACAACAATCGCTCTGCAACTGCAACCACATCCACTGCCATCTAGTCAAACGCCATGCGCTCCAATTAAGGTCAACTGAAACAGAGACTATTATAATTGCAACTTGCCACGGCAAAAGATAGGCAGGGGGCAGCTTAAAGTTTATACGAGTGCATCTCCATCAGAAAATGCAAAAACCCTGCACAGATGAAAAATATAGAAATGAAATCGAAAGTGTTAACCGCTTAACAGCACCATAGAAGAATTTTGTGCAGTAGACCAATTTTATGGGCAATTAAATGTCGGTTTTGAAGAAACAAAACAACAATGCCAATACTTAAGCGATCAATGAACAATCGAAATGATAAACGGCTACTTTTCCGAATGGTGGAAGAGTTTGGTTCGGACTTGAAGCCAAGCAGTGAAATTTAATTTAATTTCAATTTCTCCTTTTCAGACTTGTCGCTCCGCGAGGAATTCCAATGATTTATGTTGCAACTCGACAAAAAAAACTCGAAATAGTGCTCAGTTGCTTTCGATTGTTATTAAAAAATATAAGTAAATAACAGCAATAATCGCAGTTGACATTCTGAATCGATAGATTCAGGAATTTGGATAGGTATGTCAAGTGGGTTTTATGATTAAGGTCAGGAGGAGAAAATTGAAAATTCTGTGTGGCACAGAAAAGGGAGAAACTTCATTGGCAAGGCCGACGATGATGATGATGATAATAAAGGTCAAATTAATTTTGTTTTATCATCAAAAACAAGATTTGAAACTGAGCTTTTTGGTTGCCGAAACATTTGAATCGTAAATGAAAGAGTTCACGCGAAAACTCAAAAAAATCTGTTTGAAGAAATAACTCCGAAACTAGAATTCGAAATTACATTAAGTTTTCAGTGCATGACAAAAGATCAGAAACAAAAATAAAACCGAGATTTACAAGAACTTATTTGAAAATATACTGAGACTTCTCGAGCATGAACTTACCCTTTTTTAAGATTTTTTTTTACTCCTCCTGTGGACCAAAACCGGCAATGCTTTAACAGATTTTTAATATCTGAACAGTGAACATCCTTCAAAACCTGAAAGAAAAAAAAATGAAAACATAACTTGGTTTGAACTCAGAATTCTAAGAATAAGTATGAGTATATTTGGAAATATGACAACAAAGTCCATTACGATTCAAACAACTCAACGAACAACTCAGCGAGTAGGTTGGCATCCCTATCTCCATCTTAACTTAAGCTGCATCAGTCCGAAAAGAAACAAACAAATTGATCTGAACCGAACAGAATTACAAACTCGATCAGAGGATTATATACAATTTAATTGAAGGTAATGGTAATGGGATATAATAGGAGATGCGATTGGCGCATCCTGATATACAACTATTCAAATGTTGTTTAAATTGCCGCTACATATCAGCCCCTTCCAAATCAGCTGATGAGAAATTGTTCTTTCCAAAAAAAAACCAAGCAACTGAGAGACTCAAATACACTCGTTGCCGTCCCGTATTATACTCTCAAGCTCAAAGATGTTGAAGAATTTTAATTTCAAAGACCTACATATTTGAGAGATGCCCGTATTTGGCTTTTGATTGTCATCAAAAAAAAAAAAACTTGCAGGCTTCAGCAGCGCTCATAGAGGTAAGTTAACGTGCATGGCACTCCTTTTACTGGCCGCCTCTGTATGAACCATGAATTCTGGAGCGAGCTGCACATCCTATCCAACCAAGAGGTATGACGGCCAGGTCATATGGGTATTCGATAGTGAGTCTCCGGTTCACATTTTCGGAATTGGAAAGATGTTTAATCTTTGCAAAACCTTATTATGTCACTCATGAAAACGGACAACAAAAGCGATATTGTCTCATGACCTTAGAGGAGACAGATAATTCAAGGTTGGCAACGCCCTATCGTATACTTGTTTCTGAATGCTGACATCACTGGAAAGACATCGGGGTCTATGCTCGACTGGGTCGCATGACAGAGAATTTTTAGGTGTCAAATTCAGGCACAAGAGAAAGTCGAAGTGTCCATCTTATTTTGCCGATAAGACCTTGGCCGAATTAATTTTATAGTATCTTTATTGCAAACACTCTAAAAAATTGTTTCAATAAATAACTCTTCCAATAATTGCCCATTACCCTAAAAAAACTTCTACAACCAACCAAAGATAAACAATCTGTCAACAAAAAAAATTGGTTTCACTAAATAACTTAACTCCACTAGAATAAGATCACATTCTGCCTCACAAATCTTTCTATTTACGGACCTGACACACGATAAGTACCCCGAGCATATTGCTAAAGTGCATCACGCTCTCACACCAAACACTTCGAACACAGCCCAATTTGTTTCCATTGCCTCTGCCTGACAAGAACAAAAATGTAGAACTCTTTCCTATATATAGTTCAGTGGAACACCCTCACTTAAATGTTAAAAGAAAGAGAACCTAGACCAACCTGGCTTAAAGAGATGCACAAATCGCAAATCAGCTGCAATGCAACATCTTGCAGCAAATTCGAATAGGAAATTGCATGTGCACGTCCATTACAATAGCGACAGTGAATGAGTTTAGTATTTGTTCGTGATGTCCGTCGTCGTCGTCGTCATCATCGTCGCTTGCAACTGCTACCACATTCCTATAAAAGTCGCTACTTATAGCCACCACCGCCCGACCAGCCTCTGGCGATGAGACTGTGGCGATCAAAAGAGGTGCGTTTTCCTACTGCATAACAAACATGTTCATCATTACAGAACAACAAAAAAATAGAAACACGTGTGGACATGAAAAGGAACCGGAAAAACAAAGGTTACACATTGTGTCCCTGCCTTAAAATATGTTGCGGACAAAGTAGGTTGCTTATGGATGAGCTCGACGACGACGACGACGACGACACGGCGCGCGATCCCCCCAAGTGGACCATCAGTGATTGTTTCTCTTCATTTCTCCAGATTTACGTTGTTAAGTTAATTTGCTGCTTCGCTTGCGTTTAGCACGCAGCAAATTATGTGGGTACCAAAAATCCGTACCCCAAAAAGACCTCGGGATGATGACGCTCACTGGTCACTGGTGCACTATCGAGCACCATCCATGGAGTTAGCGATGTCGTCACGTCTTGAGCGCAAGGTAACGTTTCAAGCCAGTTAAGATGTCGTCTTATCTCTTTCAATGAGAACGTCCGAGCCACCACTGACCAGAGAAGGCTTGGCGGATTTTTTTTTCAATATGACCTCTCGAACGGGATGCTGGGTCTTAATGAAATGCAGGACAAGTGGTTGTAACCACGACGACGCACGGTGGCGGTGCGGTTTTGGTTCCTTATGACCGTTATAACCCAATATAAAGTAGAGATATGGGATGATAATTGGATGTTTTCATACTTCCTTTCGGGAAAAAAAATTCAAAAAGATGATAAAAAACGCTTGCGAAACCATAATTAGGGTTTTTTTTTTTGGTTTTTCGTTGGATGTATTTTTATTTCTTGCTTTACGACATGACATTATAATGTGGGTTAATCCCGTTCCCTTTTAGCTTCATTTTGGTTTTCTTTAAGCGTCAAAATGATTATGGTTATAATATAAAACATTTTGCTGTGGTTGTAATCAATGTATATTTTTTTCAATTCAATATTGATTTTTTTTGTTTTGCCTGGAGAGATTAAGGCCAATTTTTGGTGGTTAACGGGAGATTGAAATAATTATTTTTGATTGACTGGAAGAGAGAGTCGCTTAACATGTCATAAGTAGGTAGATATGACAACAAGGAAGGGCTTGTAACTTGAATGTAATATAATTTGTGGATGATGGAGGTTGATGTTGATGATGATTGGAACCGAATATTGGGAATGAGGAAGTGTTGTCGAGATTGATGTGGGAATTAATTGCATACTTGCATTGTGTAATTTAAGTTGAAAGTTGTTTTTTTAGTGTTTTAGTGTTTTTTTTTTTTTTGTTCAAAAAGTTCGGGTCTTCAAGTGGGAAAGTAGGTCCGTTCAAATTGTTTGTTCACTTATCTCCTGATCATCAACCGTCAACCAGATTGATCAAATTGCGATCGACGGAAGGCACCTGTCTAGCATTTTAGATGTTTGAACTTTCCGAGGATCTAACATCGACTTTGACCAGTACCACGTCGTAGCCAAGGTAGTGCTACGAATATCCCGACAACGGCCAAAACAAGGAAATCGATACCCACCACCTTTAAATCGATTTTAAGGCCGCGTAGGACAGCATCTACAGAGACGAACTGTATAAAGCTATGCTAGTTTTGGCATCCCTGCCAAGCTCGTTCGCTTGTGCAAAATGACGATGGAGAACTCACGCTGCTCCATCAAGGTTGGCAACGAGCTCACGGAATCTTTCGACGTCAAAAAAGGATTCAGACAAGGCGATGCACTGTCATGCGATTTCTTTAACATCGTTCTTGAGAAGATAGTGCAGAACTCCACCGTCAACACCAGAGGCACTATCTTCCAAAAATCTGTTCAACTTCTCGCGTACGCCGATGATATTGATATAATGGGAACAACACAGCGTGATGTCAATGGCGCCTTTGTGAGAATGGAGACAGAAGCGGAAAAAATGGGTTTAGCGGTAAATGACGGAAAAACAAAGTATATGCTGTCTTCGAGGAAGAACACCCAACACCGACGCCTCGGACAGAACGTCACAATAGACGCAGACAACTTCGAGGTAGTACAGGAGTTTGTCTACCTAGGGTCCGCTATAAACACGAGCTGACATGGGCGCTAGCCAGGTCAGACGAAGAATAACTCCTGCTAATCGCTGTTTCTTTGGGCTAAGAAATCAATTGAGTGGAAAAGCCCTTTTTCGAGCAGCTAAAGTAAAATTGTACATCACCCTCATCATCTCAGTTCTGCTGTTTGGTGCAGAAGCATATGGACCTTGACAAAATCGGATGAAAGTGCCTTAGGCTGTGTCAAGAGGAAAGTTCTTCGGGTCATTTTTGGCCCCGTGTGCATTGGAGGGGAATGGCGAAGAAGATATAACAGCGAACTTTACGGGTTGTACAACGCCATGGGCCTAGCCAGAAGGGTCGAGGTCCAGAGACTCATATGGCTCGGTCATATAGAGTGGATGGACACCAATGCTCCGGCCTTCGACACTATTCCCGAGGGACGAAGGAGGAGAGGAAGACCGCGACTCAGGTGGAGCACTCAAGTGGAAAAGTACCTCAATCCTCAATGGAGACAGCTAGCTAGGGACCGAGTTGGCTGGCGGAGACTGTTGATTGAGGCCCAAGTCCACAACGGATTTTAGCGCCACCTTAAGTAAGTAAGTATAGCAAAAAGGACAGTTACCAACTCGCGTTCGTAAAAAAATTGGAACACGTCCAGAAAGAAAATCCATATGAAAAATACGAACTTTTCACTTCAACAAAAGTTAACAAGAAATTTTAAGAACGTCCGAATTCCTCAAGCAATTAAACTTTTATTTGTTTTCCCATTAAATTTAAGTGTGTCAGCAAAACAAACGCCTACAACACAGACCCACTTGCATCAAAATGCATTTTAAGAAAAATCAATAAAAAAAGACTTCTTTCTTTTACATCATACCAATCAAAAACTTCATCGAATTTTATTGAAAATGCCACAAACTCGAACCTGCACTTAACTAATCTCTTGTAACTTGCCGCAAAACGCGTTGGCATGTAGCAGAACAGCCACAAGCTAATACCACCACCATCGTTGTTGATGTTCTATGTTAACAAATAAAATGAACAAAGTGCAAGAAACATTGAGGCCATCTCAAGACATCATCTTGTTCACAGGTGAATCAAGGTCATGAGCAATTTTCTTTGTGTGTGTGTATTTTTTTTGGAGAATGACTTTATCATTAACCAGAAGTCTTTTCGCGCGAAAGTGCTGAGCGCAGTAGAGGTGCTGCTGATGTGACTTACAACTTTGACTTTTGTATCATATTTTCAGATCAACTTTCGATTGCGTTCCACATTTGCATTTTGTTTTTTTTTTTTTTGTTTGGTTGCAGTTGATGAAAGTGACACTACTGACAGAGAGTGTTGTTAAATAATAAAATTGACACATCCAGATGGGGGTTTTCGAGGAAAAAAACACAAAAACGAACAAGATGACGCTTGTGACCTACAAAAACAAACCACAGGCATTCAACGAAATTCAAAACAAACAAATGGACAGACAAAAAATTGAACAAAAGCCGATGTTGTGGTCATTTTTGAGGCGATTATCATTTTTATTCGATTTGTATTGCTTAACACTGTTTAATGGGTTTTCAAATGGTTGGAATGATGACGATTCGTTGGAAGTGATGATGATCGCTATGCCGACATTATTTTTCACTCAAGGGTCGACACGGCTGCCAATTTGCATAATTCGACAACGACAATGACATCACATAAATCTCGTGTGAGGTCAATGCTTTGAATTGGTTGCCCATTTGGATTGGAATTGGTTGTTTGAATCAAATCTTAATCATGGTGATTAGTCATGGAGCTAAATAATCTGGAGAATATTTTTTTGTACCGTTTGAAAGCTATTTCAATACCATATCGTCGTTGGAATTTATGGAATGACTTCATTTCGTTCAACAAATTGGTATGAGAACACCTGCAGTGCGTTCTCCCGAAACAAACATCTTAATTAGCCAAAGCAACGTCGCGTCGCCAACGCAGCAAGATGCAAGTGCATAGAAAAAAAAAGAACTCACCAACCAAATTATCGCTTATAAACCTCTCTATCTCTATTCTAGAGAGGAGGGTACTTTATGACGCAACAACTTGAGTCCTACACAGACAAGGCTACACATTTCTAGAATGGCAACAACCTTGGGATTGTCTTAACCAGCCGCATCTAAAAAGGAGCCCGCTGTTCCGCGTGATTATCGACTAAACAACTTCAATAATAAAAGATAACAACTTTGCGCAACAGCGCACCACAAAGCGGCAATTTATGTTATTCTGATCCCGATGTGATTCCTTTTTGTAACGATATGAATTAAGTTTTACTGCGAGGTGTTCGCAACTTTACGAAATCGACTTCAATACCAAGGAATATGTTTATTTTTGTCTATGGGGAGTGGAAGTGGGAATGAAAAGCGACTGAAAATTGTGTAAATGACAGTCACTGTGATAATTTACCGTCTTAGTTGTGACAACGATTCACTGCAATTTGATTTAACCTTCAAGAGAGCGAAAGAGGCAATGGTAACAAGCAACAGCTCGATGTTGACAAAAGTGGTGACAACCCATTAAAAATCAGACGACATGGCATTTGGTGTGTTAATGAAGTTTTTATTTGATGTAAAAAAAGCATTTAGAGCAGTCGTGTCGTTTCAATTCTATCTCTTGAATATGAGCATATAAAATGTAAAACTTTTTTTCAAAATTGTTTATTTCCGAGTTTAAAATGTCAAAATTTGGTGATACTACTCTTCAAATGCAAAAAAAGAAAATCAATCTTTAAATAGTGTACACATCTCGTGCATTTCTCAACCAGCCAGAGAAATCATCACGCATAATATCAAAACAAGGTTCGGTCTTCAGCTCTTTTGTTTGCCGACAACAGACATCGAACTATGAGTATTACGCAAACTACAACAGTGGAAATTCCAATTTGAATACTAAATAAAATTCTTCATTAAACCACAAAAAATTGAGCCGCAGGTAACTCGTCTCCAAGCGTAACGCATCACATCGCACATGTAGACAACAAAGGTAGACCTAGACACACGTTCACCAGTTTCCGATAACAGAAAAACCTCCCGACTAATAACTTTTGTACGAGAATACGCGATGTGAATATTACATTTTCATTGTCAAAATGCACCCACTTGGGCTTCCACTGTCTCCTTCATTGACATTTTTGACAGTGCCACACCTTTGATTGAGCCAAGAAATTGAGATGTTTATTTGTTATGCAACTCAAATCTGTCAGTAGGATTATTGTTCAAAGTGTCATCTGTCAAATTAGACTAAGGAAGTTAAACTTTCTCCGAAAACTTAATCCATTCAAACGATCGACAAGCTGACATCTTCCGCCAACACTATCGACAGTTTAAAATGCATAACTCAATGTCACAATAAAACTAAAAAAAAAAACAAATCCGTAAATAATACATAATTCAATAGACAGCTTAATATTATTTTGCATAAGAAGATTCATGAGACATAATGTACATGAATCACGAGTCTCTTTCGTCGGCGGGAATTCCAAGCTCTAGTCGGCAATGTTAAAACAAAAACAAGAAAAAAGCTTGATTCATTCAGTGGGCCATATAATTGAGTTCTATAATGCAAGAGTGTATTTGAGCATTATTCGATAATAGGCTCGTAGATCTTGAACGATTGTATTATAAAAGTTTTGAAGTGGATTGTTGAGCATCGCTTTTGTTGTTAAAAGTATAGCCAATTACAATTATTGGGGGCAATGTTGTGACGGTAGTTTTTTGTTCACTTTCGCTGACGATTGTAAGCGGATTATGCAATTTTTGAAGAAGAAGTTGACGCGCTGTCTCGTGGATTACAGCATAGAAGTGTTTAGTTTTTTTTTTTTTTTGACAATGTAAGGTTACAAAAGATTGGTGTGATGCAATTGTTATTATTAAGTTTTTGGGATATGATTAGTTTATGGCTAACCGTGAGATTCCGGGGTAGGTTGGTAGGTAGAAATGGCTGTCCTACTTACGCGTAGGACACAATTAGCGCTGAGTGCGCCGTTTTGATACCATACCTCGTGAGATTCTAAATAGATTTAAAAATGGGTTATGGATGATGTATGTTCCGCACGTACAATCCTATATATTAGTGAGGGGAGGCGCGCTAAAGCCACTTTGTGTTATTGAGGTATGAGATCAAATCTTTGATCTTGAATTCTGAGAGTTCCTCAATACCGTTGAAGAAATCTTTACCTAAGTAGAGTGCTCTTTTCCTAGCCAAGGCCGGACAATGGCAAAGAAAGTGTGGGACCGTTTCTTTTTCGTCCTGGTGCTCACAGCTACGGCAGAAAGAGTTATGTGGTATACCCAATTTTGCCGCATGCTCCCCTGTAGGCCAATACCCTGTGCAGGTAGCAACAATCCTGGCTATGTCATGACTTGGTTTGGAAAATAAATTGATTGATTTTGGTTTGTTATAGGCGGGCCAGATTTTCCTAGATATAACGCAACTCGTTAAACTATTCCACCTATGATTTGCTTCTGATGTGTATTTGGTCAGGATATAGCCCTTCACAACTCCAAGAGGAGCATATACTCTCACTGCCAGTGAGTTGTGAAGGGCTGATCCTTGCCTAGCTAACTCATCTGCATTCTCATTTCCCTCATAGCCCCTATGGCCCGGTATCCAGATTAGAGAGACGATCATATCAAGTTCCTTGAGGGCCTATCTGCTTTTTGGACTAGTTTAGAGGATGATAAAGCTGAATCAAAATCAATGCTTTCAATAGCTGCCTGACTGTCTGTTAGTATAGCTACATTTTGGTTCTGTCGGATATCTTTAAGGGCTATACAAGCTTCCCTTATCGCTAACAATTCTGCCTGGAATACACTGGCAAAAGGGGGAAGTCTATAGGATTTCGAAATCTTAAGAGATTCCAGAAGACACCTGCACCAACACCGCATTCCATCCTCAAACCATCCGTGAAGATAGATGCGTCGAAGTCTTCCGTCACATCGCCTTCTTCCCAGTCGATTCTTGACGAGAGCAAGACTCTAAACTTCATTGAGGTGTTTAGGGTAAGGATACAGTAATCGGTGGTTGTGGAAAGGATGTCTGATGGTATCAGGCTTGTTTGGTTGCAGTGACCGTAGGATCTAGTTTACCAGCAGCCTATTTCTTGAGATTCCAGGGTATAAAAGAGGCCATGAGACAATAAGGGGATAGCCATGTGGCTTTTTGATATATTGCGATGAATAAGTTAATTCCCTTTCAGAATCAATAGAGTTCCTCAGAATGGAGTACTATCACCATATTTTATAAATCACGTCGTGCATATGTCCCACATGTGCAGTTACTGTGATAGTTCAAGCTTTGTTCAAACGTCATCTCTTGAAAACTCAACGCACACCTTCCGATTTCTTATTCTTCTAAAAGAAATCGAAAGTTTTTCCAGTGTAATTCTCTTCTCTGTCATTTTTGACGCAGGGCCAACAAAACGTGATGCAATTAAAATGCAACACACACAATTTCTATGACTTTTATGTGTCACAAATGGAATCGTGATATGGGTCAAGTTGTGGAACATGAAGTACATAGTTGAATTGGGTATTAAAATGATGGAGTAGTATTTAATTGAATTTTTTTTTTTTTTTCAGTTTAACATGGGCGTGAATGGGTTGACAGATTTTCTGTCCTACAACTGACAAAGTCTTGAATGAAATCCATTTGTTATTGAATAAAATTAATGACATTTTGGTGTTTGGTGCACATGAGCCAGTTGACAGGGTGATACATTTTAGTGAAAACAAAGTGTTGCTCTCAAACTCAATAACTTTGTTCAAGCTTATAACAGTTTTCTGGTTATCTCTAATTCACCTCTAGTCAGGAAACATTACAATTTTACCATTTCCTTCATTTCCACATGCAGCAGTCTTGCAACCTGAGCTGTGCGTCGGTCGTTTGTGGGCAGATTTCCCAACCGTTATTATAATAAAAATGTAAATGAATTTCATTGACTTCTTTGTGGTGGCTTGTACCTTTTTTTTAATTCTGTTCCGACGGTTGTTGGTCTCGCTGCAACGCGTTAGAATTTTCTTGTGCGCATCGAGGTCGCAAGTTCAGTTGGTCGGCGGAATAATTTCATAGCAACTGGTCACTGATAACATAAATAAAATCCCATCTCAACCATATAGCCGAAGGCACCTTAATGAGATTCGTTTCGCCTCCAACAAATCTCATTTAAGCTCAAAAAACGGCATAAAGTCATTTTCAAAAGTGTAAATCGGTGTTTGTTTAAAATTCGTATAACAACAATTGAGACTCAATGAGAGAATTCAATAGGTGCAAATTTATTCATTTCACATTTTAACACGAAAATTGAACACCAGCACATTGAACTGACTGACCATAATAGTCGGTTGACTGGAAAGCCTGCACGCAATTTATGGATTAATTTATAATTTTTGTATTTAACTTGAATTTGGTCCAATTAGCGATTCTTATTTTTTTTTCTTTTAAGATAAATAAATGTATTCACATGCGGCCGAAAAATTAGGAATTCTCTTTGAAGAAGACCGTTTTGTCCAGAGTTCGTCTACGCTTTGAGTCAGCGAAGCTGAAATTGTTAAATTTATTGTTCTTCGGTTGGTTAGACGCACGATTGCGTTTTATAGCATTTATTCTGATTTTTTTTTGTTTTTTTCATTTTGTTGAATGATCGAATAATGTTATTTTGCGTGATTGTATTTTGGAGCGCATTGTAAGTTTCGTAATCTGGATACGTTAAAGAGAGTAAATACTGTTTTTGGGACAGGATTAAAAACCACCACCTGCTAATCTCGTAAGCAATCGATAAGAAGAAGTCCGCCCTGACGAGCGTACTATTTGAAAAAGATCATTAAACAAAAATATAATTTTGGGGACATAACTTCACCTTAACGAGCTCAACCTTTTCTCTGTCGTGAAATCTTCTTAGCTTTGAAACTGGGACACCATTTTTTAATCAATAAAATACCTTAAGCAATGTTCCCCCATAAATATGAAAACCTTTCAAGAATGGACTGCGATTTCCCCATGAAAACTCACTTTTCCCCATGGCTATTACTTCACACAATAAATTCAAAAACACATGTCACATACTTATCCCCTATACAATATTCCCATTTACCCACTGACCCATTTTATATTCCCTCCCGGAATCTCTGTCCTAGTGGCGATATAAAAACAGCGAAGTACCCATCTTATTTCCATTTCAAGAAACCGCGCATTCAAAACATATCAGCCTTCCTCGGAAAAATATTATAAATTTTCAATAATTTCACGGCACATTCCGTCGTCATCGCTAGTTGAGGCCGATGCCAAGTGCATTTAACTTGACTGAGAGAAGAGTTTGCATAAATTAACAACACCAAACTGGGGGCAGTTACTTGAGGCGCACAGACACAGGTGCTGCGTTTGCGCCAAACCAAATATGGTACACTTCACGTTGAATTTGAAGGAAAGAAGAGATAAACCAGTGATGTCTGTTCAGGAAATGATAATGAAGAAGAGGAAGATAAGGCAAATTGTATTCTAGACACGGATCACAGCACTTTATCGGCGAGGGTCTCTCTTTCTCATGTCTCAGTTCTATTCCATGTAACGGCCATATAATTAATCGCACCAATTTCGCTTTAGGGTGCGTGCAAAACTATACACAAGCTCACTCTGATGTAACACCCGAACTCACCATCATCGCCATCATCATCATCAGCACCACAAAACCATTTTTGCTATCGCTGTGTATTTGTCATTTCGCGCTGCAGCTTAATGCAGCAGTCCCGTACTGCAGCCAGCGGTATTCTATGCACATACATATAAATCGAACATGGCTCAAGGGTACCGGTAAGTTGAGGTGGTCAATGATACTGGCTAATGCTATTGATTTGTATTGTACTCTGAAGAGTCAGCTTCAGCATCCACGCAATGTGTTGAACTGAATGCCTTGCGTCCATAGGGACGGGGTGGCAGCTGGGGTTAGCAGTTAGCTGGGTTTCGGAACTCACCATAAATGGGTAAAAGAGTGGGGCAAGAGTTTGACAATGACCTACCGCTGTATTCCTCTGGCAATTCGATAATTGGAAAATATTTATCCTTATAGTTGGCTAATAAATTGATGAGTTGCGCATATGACACGATAGAGGTCGTTGTTTGGATATTTGTGGAACATGTTTTCTGGTAATGAACTTGACAAGCTTCGGATTTGTTCTGGTGAAATTGGCAACGTTTCGAAAACGGGAAATGTCAAGAAGATGGGAACAAGGACAAGGTCCCTAAGTGGTCCTGTTTATGAGGAAAATAAAACAAATTTTTCTTAGTTATTAGGGTACATGTCTTGACAGCTGTCAAATGTTCAATTTGAATATAGCGTTCAGCACTTTCCACAACCTTAATTCCATGTCAACACGAGAGCACACATTATTCTTTTACTAACAACGAATTCCGCCTGAGGTAAATTTAAATATCTTCATTTTCAATCATTATGCAACATAATACAAAAAAACAAAACTGCAGAAGAATATTTCACTCCCTAATTATGCACATGAAACTGTTATCGTAAGCGTTCAGCCAGAACAAAAATTACAACCTGTACGAAAATTTCAATACAAGAATTCACTGAAACTGATGAGGAATATCGATTTGATTGCCCTCAAGGAAGAGAGGCTGAGAAGGAACAACATTTTCGTTAATTCGCCAAAATTTATAAAATGACAATAATTATAGGGGTCGCTCCAAAACGAGTAAGAGACTTCAATGTTCCGCAATCAACATTTAAATGAATGTTTTGGAGTATCCTCCCAGTTGCTGAGTTCATTTTGCAGGTGATGCTATCATTGCTATGAGAGGAGAACAGCCACTAGATGGAGTAGGTAGGAATCATTGTTCAGACTTACTAATCGAAAGGATATTGACCCTACAAAAATGTAAAAGTTTAACTGGACATTTTGAACGAAACAGACAATTGGAATTCTCACTTTTCAAAATTATTCCGATAAAACGGAATAACAGATATCTGAGTATTCATCGGTCGAATAAATTAGAGCGTTTTTTGTCAGATAAAGTCTATCTGATGATTGAAAAATCCAATATTTGGTTATTTGTCGAATAAACATTTTTTGCCTGTTTAACTGACGATTGAAAAATCAGCTCTAAAAGACATTATAATCTCCTATGTCGTAAGAAAAAAACTCTACAAATAAGGAAAATGACACAATCAATTTAGAAGCGTCTAAAAGCTTTTCCGGCCCGGAAAGCCTTCGACACTATTCCCGAGGGACGTAGGAGGAGAGGAAGACCGCCTCTCAGGTGGCGCACTCAAGTGGAAGAGGACCTCAAACAACTAAGAGCGCAAAACTGGAGACAACTAGCTAAGGACCGAGCTAGCTGGCGGAGACTGTTGATTGAGGCCCAAGTCCATAACGGACTGTAGCTCCACCTTGAGTAAGTAAGTAAAAGCTTGTCAGAATGGTCAGTCGTGTGCAATTTTGTAACAGAATCTAAGACACTGTGGAAGCATTTTCACTAACAATTTTGTCGTCAGTCGTCACTGCAATGTTTCTCTTTTGACAATAGTCATAATCATAAATCAAGCGATCAATTTGACAGTTAAGCCAAAATGTCTTCAAAATTTCCTGAGAATTTCACTAACTCGTGATACATCTCACTTTTAGTCTCGATACTCGATGCTCGATCACAACTACTCATAAGGCAAGAATGTGTGATTTTCTTTTCACTTTCATGAAGAAATGTCAAACCACAAAACAAATGTCACATAAATTTTCGATATGTCATTTCATAGCAAGCGAAGGTTGCACACAACTCATACCAACGCCACAAAGAGAGAATACCTTTTATTATTATCAACATATAAGATCTCAATAGAAACAATCCAGATTTTCAATTAGTTACCTAAAAATGGAAGTTAAATCGTGTTGTTTCGTTTTTTTTTTTTTTTCAAATGCTACCGTTAAACTATGAATGTGAGATGTTATCAGGGAAATAAATCATTAATCATTCTACGCGATCGTTCAACGCTTCACGACCTGTCTTCATATTTCATTTATCGCGAGCATCATCATGTATGTTAGAGGTACATATATTTTTGTGAACCATTTGTAGTGCTAGTTTGAGAAGATCTGCTTGATTCGGTCTAACATAACCTCAAAAATGAAAGTGTCTTTTACTAGGGAGATGAAAAAATTTCACTCCAAAAGCATTTCAATTAAAATCAATCAATTTACAGTATTTTCATGAGATTTGACGGATAATTTATTAGCGAGTCAGATCATTCACGGGTTGCACTTTCTTCTGTTGAAATAACAGTTTATGGGAGATTTTTTTTTGAAATCAAGCACACACAACACAACCTTTTTTCATTCCCATTGCTGGGCTCTGAAACTGATTGAAGACAAACGGGAAGGCGGTGCAGCGCTAAGCGCAACAAATTCTTTTGATGCACTGAGCTTAAATTACGGCATGACCGACCGACGCACGGCGAGAAGGTATGTCCAAATATTTGTTGAGGCGTTGTTTTCTTAATTATTATCTATCAGTGTCAGATTTGTTTGCCCATTAGGGCTTGTAAAGAGATGTATGAGACTGTTGTTCTGTTGATTTTGTTTATGTTTTGGGTTTTTCGTTTTTTTGGGTCATTGTGTTTTGTGTTTGGACTTGGAGATGTTTCAGATGTCAAATGGTCACAGAAAGAGTTTATGGTGTCAGTGTCAGGAAAGAGATGATCTTTTTATTTTCACTCACTTAGAACAGGAAAATGGGTCTAATTGATGACACTTGGGGATATTTTCACTTTTTTAGTAGAAAATGTTTAAAGTGAAAATTATAGTTAAATTCTTTTGACTTTGGAAAAAAAAAAAAATAAAAGAATGACCAAACACTACTTACCTCAAAATAAATGATTTGTGAACTTGTAAGGTAAAAAGTTAACAGCTTTTCTACTCCGCCAACCTCCAACTGAAAAAGATAAAAATAAGAAAAAGAACATTTTATTTTTTATGCAAAATTGCGATAAAAATCAATTAAGAAACAATTGGCCAAGTTAATAAGAGAGTATTCATAAGAGAATAAATAAATTAAACTTATTTGTTATAAATAGTTGCAGCTTTCATGGGATGTCATCATAACAGATGGATTTGTTTTTTGCTGTTTGGTATCAGAAAAATAGTAAGTATACGCCCGAGTGTCTGCAAAACTAAATTAAGCGAGTTACCCGTATATTTTTCACTTATAAAAAGGATTAGATAAGAAAATGTAAAAGAAAAAAATTAAAATAAACAATTTGGTAAGATGATATCTTTGAAAGCAAAACGTTTGGGATATTGAAATTAAACGGACCGAAAATACTCCTGGAAAATCTTTTGTAAGTTTGTGTAGGTTCAAAACTACTCTCCGAATGTGGTTCGTATAATTTTATTAATTTCACTGAGCGACGAAAAATCATTTAAGGTGGAGACTCAATATTATTGTTTTTATATGTGGTTCTTATATTTTGCATACTCAAGTTCATATCTAGACACATCATGAAATTAACTAAGACCGTGTGCCAATTGGATGAACCACTACTGTCATATTTTAACCTACTGCGCAACTAGTCTAATGGCGTTTTTAATTGGCAATCTGGAATCGAAAAAGAAGCATTCTGTTCTTGAAATCAGAAGGGAAATTCTCTTCTTTTCAGAATCAGAACTGTCACTTTTGCCCAATTGAACGCTTTCAGAATGCTTTTTTTTACTTCCAGATTGCCAATTAAAAACGCCATAAGTTTAAACACATTTTATTCAATGCGAAGTGTCAAAATTTAACCAAACGTCAAGTTTTAACTAGTTTTTAACCCAATTTGCACACGGCCTAACGCCTTACATGTAGATCAGAAGAATTCGAATGCACGAATTTCAGCAGCGATCGAATCACTCTCTTAAAAATTGACCCCCATACCCTCTAACTTTAATACCAACTATGCAAAGAATAAGACACAAAGCGTAAGAAATTTAAATATACTTTGAACGATTATGGCTTTGAACATTATCGGGTAACCCATTTTATTTAATTTCTTCGCAAAAAAAAGCGAAGTACTTTTTCACAAATATCGCCTATATCTCAACCATATCGCTATCTTGTGAGCATACCCTAAGCATCCAGTGACAACTCAACTGTCAAAACTCAGCGCAGGTCAGCAAAAATAAAAACAAAAACAAAGAACAAACGTCATTTTTGTGTCTGTTGTTTTGGAATTCATATTTCATACTTTTTTCATTTTCATCCCTCTACTTCAAGTCTACGTAGTTTTTTATCCGTTGTTTATACAAAAATCAAGACAAATCGTGATAACAAAAGGTTTTTTTTAATTCTTTCACTATACCTACTTAAATAATAATCTTTCGAAAACTTGTGATTCCCTCAGAAATTCAAGAATTTACTTCATCAAAACACACAACAAAAAGCTGCTGCTAATTATTCTCAATTAGATTGACTGTGAATTTACAAAAAAAAAAACTGACCAGACTTTCAGAAAGTCCAGAAAAAAGTCTGTTTGAATTTTATGAAAACAATAGCAGCAGCGAAAGCATTTACAGCAACAATATGACGAATATGCGACCACCCAACAAAACTATTCTCCTGAAAGTCGTTATTCTGGGTGATGGAGGTGTGGGCAAGAGTTGTCTGATGAACCGATTCGTTTCGAATCGCTATGAGGAAAATAATTTCCACACCATTGGTGTGGAGTTCATGAACAAAGACATTGAAGTCGATGGTGAGAAATATACTTTGCAGGTTAGTCTTTCGTTTTATCAAATAAAAACTGACAACGACGACGATGACCTTTTTCTATCAATTGGGGGCAATTGCAAAACAAAATGAATATAAATAGCCTTTTAGGGGTGGCTTATTAATATTGTGTGTGGGTTTTAAATTCTAGATTTGGGACACAGCTGGACAGGAACGCTTTAGAGCACTTCGAACACCTTTCTATCGGGGATCAGATGTCTGTTTGCTGTGCTATGCTGTCAACGATCGTGACAGTTTCAAGGGTCTAGAGCTGTGGCGAGATGAATTCCTACGCTATGCCGATGTGAAAGGAGATAAGTTTCCATTTATTGTTGTGGGAAATAAGGTACGTGGACGTGACGTCACTTTAGAACTTTTATTTACGCAGCAGGTATCGATAGATTAGAATAATTTTGAAGATAACGAAACTTTGTAATAATTGCTCACATATGAGTTATTTTCATTGACAATAATTCAACTTTATTCGAAGTGCATTCGTACTTCCTATGGTAAAAATAAGCAAATATATGATTCGATAAGCAAGTTTATGAGCGGAAAGAGTTTGATAAGAAGGAACAGCTTAGATTTCAAAGATTTAAACCTACCGGCACAAGAACTGAGAATTTCTTGCATGTCATTGACGTTTCTTTTTTTTGTTTTCAGAACGACATGGACGAACAGAGTCGTCAAGTTACACCCGACGAAGTCAAAGAATGGTGCGATCTATTTCAAATTGCTAGCCTCATCGAAACTTCATCTAAAACGGCAACCAATGTAACAGACGCCTTCGCTCTGGCCGTACGACATTGGCAGAAATTGGAAAAGGCAACCGAACGTGAAATGCGGCAGAATGGCGATACAATCGATCTTACCCGTGCTATTCGATTGCCAACGACTCGATTTTGTTGTAGTGGGTCGTCGGTGCTGGGCGAATCTGAAAATTCATCATCGAATACAAATTCCCCAAGAAGGACAAGACAAAGAAATTAATGATTATACGTTTTTTTTTTTTAACAAATAACGAGAAGTTTTATGAACATTCGACTTCGTGAAAACAATTCGAACACGACGAGGAATAAGACTTCGGAATGTTGAGCCGATAATGTTGGAATTTAAGGAAAACTAAGAGAAGAAACAAACAAATCTTTTCTATATTTTATAAACTATTTTGAATACCCCCTTTTTCTACCATCACCGTAATTCACCACCAACTATAACTAACCAAACTTTTACCACACCCTCACCGCTATTCACCTAAACGACATTTTGTCTCATACATGATTGATTTTTACTGCTTGGCAAAGTTTAAGATCTCTGTGTTTTCAATTTTTCTGCTTTTATTCCAAAATCAATTTAATTTGTGTGCCTTCTTTTGTTTCAAACAAAAAAAATATAAAAAGACAAAGCAAATTGCGTAGCAAATACACAAAATAAAGCACTTTACAATCTAACAGAGAAATGTTGAAAAAAGCACAGTTAAATATAAATGTTGAAAATAAATAAAATTGTTGCTTTGTAAAAACAATAAAATTGAATGTTTTAAATTGAAAACAAACATAATTTAAGTTTTTAACAGTTACAATTAATGTTATTAAAAAAAAAGAAAGAAAAAACGCCTAACCTTAATTCGATGTAAGCAGTCAGAGAGAAGAAGAACCAATTCGTCGTTCTGTGGAAAGACTACAAAAAAAATATCAACAGTCAACATTTACCGACAAAGGCTTCTTCATTTTCAACAAAGGCAACTTATAAAACTATTTCACAGAGTTGGTGCTTTTTAGGACTATATTGATTCTATTTGTTTGAGCTTACAGCGTAATACACTATTTGTTTAGACTTAAGGCTGAACTACATCGGAACACAAAGTGCCAAAAAGTACAAAACAGTGGAAGTTATGGGCTGTTATGCTTCTACAAATGCATATCTGAATATCACCCTCTAATTTTTTTAAAGTGAGCGTGAACAAAAGCTTGACCATGACCGAGCTTTCATTGTGCACAAAGTTCTCAAAACGAATACACTCCTTTTTTTGTGTACTTTTTACACTTTGTGTTTCGATGTAGTTCAGCTTTTATGCATTTTTTTATGCATTCGAATAAGTATAAAATGTTCTTTTGTATGATAAATATTTAATGTTTCGATTGCTATTTAATATTAATGAATTTTATAAATATATTTCATATTCTATTCATAAAATAGCTTAGATTTTGTGTAAAACTAAAAAATTGAATATTTATTAATGTATATTATGTTTACTAACTTTTTTAAATAAAAAGAATTAAAAAAGGAAAAAAAAAAACAGTTTTGAATTTGCAAGAGTGGTGTAACAGCAAGACCCATCTAAATGGACGAAGAATAATGACGTCTCCGCCGGAGTGCCCGTAGACTGACGAAAAACCATTATTAGCTTTGTTCAGCGAGAAAAAGGCAGCACAATACAGTACAGCTTCGTGAGAAATATCAGAACAGTTTAGAACACAAAAAGTGTTCAACCTAAAAAGATGGAACAGAAAATCCTGTCCCTAACTGTTCTAGACAGACTCAATGAACACCAAAGTTTGGAAAAGCAAATGTGTCAATGAATACCAAAAGCTCTACTTTTCTGTTCCAAACTGTTCCAAAGTGTGCAGAACAGTCTCACTGAACACACCTATTATGTCTACTCAAAATAAAGGAGATATCAGTGAGTGCAAGATTGCTGGACGATATTTTCGATGTGGTGATGTGATGTGATCTGTATATAGGCTTTAAATCTGCCTACGACAATATAGCAAGGTTATGAGGAAAACATAGGTTTAGCGGTAAATGAGGAAAAACTAAGTATATGCTGTCTTCGAGGAAGGACACCCAACACCGACGGCTCGGACAGAACGTCACAATAGACGCATACAACTTCGAGGTAGTAAAGGAGTTTGTCTACCTAGGCTCCGCTATAAACAGGGGCAATAACACTAGCGGCGCCGAGATCAGACGAAGAATAACTCTTGCTAATCGCTTTTGCAGAAGCATGGACCTTGACAAAATCGGATGAAAGTGCCTCAGGCTGTTTCGAGGGAAAGTTATTTGGGTCATCTTTGGCTCCGTGTGCATTGAAGGGGAATCGTGAAGAAGATATAACAGCGAACTTTACGGGTTGTAAGACATGGATTAAGCCAGAAGGGTCAAGGTCAAGAGACTCAGATGACTCGGTCATTTAGAGCGGATCGACACCAATCGGCCCGAAAGCCTTCGACACTATTTCCGAGGGATGTAGGAGGAGAGGAAGACCGCCACTCAGGTGGCGCACTGGAGTGCAAAACTGGAGACAGCTAGCTAGGGACTGAGTTGGCTGGCGGAGACTTTTGATTGAGGCCCAAGTCCACAACGGACTAATAAAGTCATAAGCCTAAGTAGGAATTTAAAGCGAAAGCCTAAGTGGCTTGCTCTCATTGACAATTCATAGAGTATACGTGTGAAGAATTTGGGCTTTTCCATGAAAAAATAATTCCATTTTAGACAACTGAACTTAGTCTATCATATAGACTTCCCAATCAATGTGTGTTTCAGGCGATAAAAGCGACAATATGCTGGTTAAAAAAAAAAGTTATATCTTGTAAGGATATACGTATCTTCTCAGACACCCAAGCCGCTCTCAAATCTCTCATGCCTGTCTCCACAAACTCTATCACAGTCTACGACTGTCGATCATCTCTGCATGAGATGACAGAATAGCATAACATTCACCTCATTTGGCTTGCAGGCAACAGACATTCCGGGAAATTACAAAGCTGATGAGCTCGCCAAAAACGGAACACTTCTGTCCACTGTTAGACAGAGACACAACATAGGACACTACTTGCTGCTCTAGAATCAACAAATGCTAGATGGTCACATCGTACCACCTGCCTGAAGTGGTCAAAACGCTTGTTTTCTCTGAGCAGATAAAGCATAAGTTCCACAATTGGAGTCATAACAGGACACTGCCTCATTTGTAGACATGCTGAGGCTGGGGGTCTACGCAAACGACTTCTGTAGAAGCTGCTTGGAAGAAGATGAAGAGGAAACAGTCCAACACTTTCTATGTACATGTCTGGCACTCTTCAATAGAAGGAATACCTACGCTGGGAACCTCTTCTTCGATAATACCAGTGCAAGCCACAGAGACCAGACACGCTCAAAGAGTTTGATTTCTTTAAGTAGGATGATCATTTGGTCCGGAATAGATACCACTGTATTGCCGATATGACGAGTCTTTTCCGACAACTTGTGCAGGATTTTCATGGACAAGGAAAAAGAGAAAATTAGCTCTCACCTTCTCCTGCTAGCGTTCTGTCCAGAAGAAGGAGCAACACTTCAGAGTTCTTCCTCGATGACCAAAGAGAAAGAGGTACTAGTCTACACCGATTTATTAAGAGATCACGCTAACGCTAGGCTAGGAAACGGTTCTCAACTCAAAACCTCGTGACCGAACAACGAGCTAGTCTCTTAAATTGAAATTCAACGGTCAAATCGGGGCTTGTTAAATGCGAAGAATTAAGGCTACTTGGAATATTTTTGTTTCCAGGCCACAAGAAAAATTGATATAGACGCTTATAGACAGCTCGGTTCTTAGCTGAATGCCTGAAGTTTCGCATGGCTTGTTGGTTGCGGTTCTCTTTCATTTCGATTCCCTCTGCAATTCTCAGATATCCATTGGTTTCGCTGTACAGTCCGTACAGTAATCATGCAGACGGCAACAAAGAATTTTCTTCAGTGTTTCCGAAAGCGTTTTCTTCCCAGATTAGACGTAGATTGGTTGACTTTCCTGGTCTAAAGTCAATTTGATAAAGATCTATTACTTACGAACAGCTTTCGAAATTTAGAATGTACACAATTTGCACAATTTAGATTGGATTAGTTGTGTTTTTTATTTACTGGACAAATAATAAGTTTGCTTATCTTCTAAAGGAACTCACATTGCTCTTAATCAGGATACAAAAACTCCTGAACAATATTTTGAAACGCAATTTTTATTCGACCCCTGTCCCGACCGTTGAGCTTTCGAATATCGGGCAAGAGACTCATCAAGAACATTGCATCCGAATCGGTTTTACACTCACAAAGTTCCTTCCTTCGAGACGCTGACGCAGTCGTCACCGTAGATATCGGAGGCGCTGGAGCTGGTGCAGAAGACATCATCACTGGAGCCATAGACACAGCGGCCAACGAGGATGACGAAGAAGCAAACGCTGATGAAGGACTCCCAAGATCAATATTTCGATTCGATGGATTGTTAATGCTACCCCCTGCTTGCAAAGCAGATTGTTGAAACACATTCGTTTCGCCACTGGAGGGATAAGAAGTCAATGGCCTTACCAATGAAACATTGGTATTACTCGGAGTTGCCACATTCAAATCAGTCCGGGGACGCTTAAGCAGGCTCCGATTCAAATTGTCACATTCTAGTGCATCCGATTGAGAAGTATTCGACGTCTCGTCATCATTTATTTCAATGATTATGTCCTTGAAGTCATGCTGTTCTTCGTGTATTTGTTGGATAGTTTCTTTCTCTTCATTGTCAATTAATTCGTTTTCTGGCTTGGTGTCCAGTGCCAGTGCATTACTATTAACATGTTGTTGTTCGTCTTCGAGTAAATCATCGTCGAGTCCTTCGTCGGGCGATTGAGGCTGTGGGTCGTCTTCGCAGTACGACAAATATTGAACCACATAATCGCTGTCGTCACTAGTCGTCGCCGTTGTGGTTTTGGCCGTTTTGCCGGTCGTAGCACTTTGATGTTGGGATTTGTAGTTGAGATTGCTTATTTGAGCTAGAGCTTCTTGCAGATGTGAATCGATGACTTTGGGAACATCGTGTTTTTTACTATAATTTCAACAAACGAAAAAAAAAACACCATTTGAGAGGACGAACAAGTTTGAACTTGATTTCACACACAATAAACACAAAAACTTCAAAATCAAAATGGAGGATGGAGCGCTTTTTGTTAGGGGCATACGCATAACGGATTAACGGTTGTTATAAGGCAAAACGGGCTATGTGATTGGGATCAAATTTGGACAATGGAAGAGGTTTTCTGTCCAATTGGCCGCTCAGAGGTCATGAAATACGAAATTAAAAACAAGTTTTTGTACTTACTTTCTTAAATACGGATGCAGGAATAGCATTCTATCGAAATATGACCAGCATGGTGGGACTTTTTCTTCCTGAAAATTTGCATACTCCCTTCGAAATGAAATTCGCAAATTTGTCCATTTCGCCAAGCTTGCACCAGCTGAATAAAAAAAAAATTAACAGTTATACACACCGTTGTATTTGTATGTCTTATGTTAGCAAACAAATAAAAAATATTACTCACAATTTTTTCTCAAACGAATATCAATTTCACGCCAGAAATTTTCAACATACGGCCGGCAAAAATAATATTTATGCCGCGGATTGTAGATCGCCTCATCATTTCGCACCATATCGATTAAATTGAATACCTCTTCTGTTAGCCAGCGACTGTATGATGGTTGTGTGTGTATTTCTTGATTGAATTGTGGTTGGGACGAGGATGATAAACCGTCCATTTTGTATTGGCTTTAGGTTTTTTTCAAAAATTTAACTGTGTATAATTTGTTATAACTGATAAAATTATTGTTATTTCCGAACAAACAAAAATTGGAAGTGATTTGAAGCGAACCAAATTCGTAGAATGCAAAAAAGTTTGACGTTGTTTTGAGGGAAGAAAGAAAATGACGTTTGATGCTCAGGGATGTTAATCAAATTTTACCAGAGCATCTCAAACTTTTGATATCCAAGACACAAACCAAAATAAGTGCTTATAATACTGGGAATGTATGAATGAGCTTTTTGTTTTGAAATCACAATAAGGGTATTCACGTAACGAGATAATTTTCTACTTTGCGGAAAAGTAGAAAATTCCGCAAAAGATTTAAATGAACACCCCAGCAGAAAATAGTTGCGTAAACAAGGGAAACAAACAGCTGTTTGTTAAACGTCAAAGTGAATTTGTTCAATTCACGTCATTCGATAATTTATGTTAAAGTGATTATTTTTTTTATTCTAATTACATTTTAATTTTTGCTCTTCAAGATGCCAAGAAGTAGTTTTAAAACAAAATTCATTCATTCATTCATTTGTTTGTTGATTCTGATTGTTTTTTTTTTTTGGTTGATTAAATTTTGACGAGAACTTCCCGCTTATGTCAGTTCAGTTGGAGAAAAGATGAAATGAGCCCCAAATTGAACGTCAAAATAAACGTCATAAATTTTATCAGGATTTTTCTGCAGTTTCTACTTCAAATTTGTGAGATAAAATTCTACGATTTGCAGAAAATGTTTCCCATACAAATGTTGACAGCTCATTTCTACCGATAGAAAATTCTACGGTTTCTACGGTTTCTATGGGTTTTCCGCGTTTACATGAATACCCCTAATAAATTTAATAAAAGTGATGCTTACCTCTTTCTTAGGTAATTAAACCAATAATGAAATTCTAGGAAATATCATGATTCTGTAAAAACAGAAGGTTTCTCCTTTGTCTTACAACTGGGCCATGTTTCGTATAGTTGAATAAACACAAATATTTCGGTTCAAACTATATACCTTAATTTTTCGGACAAACACTGGAACGACATACTAGGTTAAGCACATTAGAAGTAAGAACGCTTCAAGAGCTTTTTCTTGTGTATTAACCTTAAAACTTCGAAATAAATGACAGCTGCCATTTAAACCGCATTTCGGTGTTTTTCTTTTGTCATCGTAGAATTTTTCAAAAAGGAAAAAAAACAATTTTTAGCCGCTAATCTCTTGGCTTGTGCATGTGCAAGTTCCAGGTTTTAGAAATATCGCAAAAATAATTTTAATTTTTTTATATTTTTTTACTAACCCTTAAAAACAATATGACGCAATTCTCTTTAAGTTCTCTCACAAAAGAATTGACAGAAGTTGAAGAGCCTGGTTTAACGTTTGCTGGTGGATCTCTAAAATGGACATCGGCGGAAGATGGTAAGTATTCTTCATTCTCAAACGTTACAAATTATCAAAGCATATAACTCCAATTTTCTAGTCAAAGAAGTCACCGACGCCATCGAAGCTGCCAAAAATCTCACCTATCTAAGATTGGAGGGAAACACGCTTGGCGTCGAAGCAGCTGCGGCCATTGGAAAATCTCTTGAAAAACATCCAGAGTTTAAGAAAGCCCTATGGAAAGATATGTTTACAGGGCGTTTGAAGGACGAAATTCCCGTGGCGCTTGAGCATTTGGGCAATGGCTTGCAATTAGCAGGAGCCCAACTCACTGTTCTTGATTGTAGTGATAATGCTCTTGGTCCGAATGGAATGGTTGGCTTGAAGGCGCTTCTAAGAAGTCGTGTGTGTTTCAGTTTGAGGGAACTTCATTTGAATAACTGCGGACTTGGAATTTATGGCGGCAAAATGCTTTCGGAGGCTATTCTCGATTGTTACAAGAACAGTTGCAACGCTGGAACACCGCTCGATCTGCGGGTCTTTGTTGCTGGACGTAATCGTCTAGAGAATGAGGGAGCCAAATCGATTGCAAAGATATTTTGCACCATCAACACTCTGGAAGTGATTGCCATGCCACAGAATTCTATATTTCATGTGGGAATTGCGGCGCTCTGTGAGGGATTCCAGAACAATCCAAATATGAGGGTTCTTAACCTGAATGATAACATTATGACTCCCAAAGGCGCTATTGCTATTGCTGATGCGATTCAGGCTATGCCACGGTAAATATTTGTCATCTTTGATGAAAAAAACTTCAAATTTCATTCGTTTTTGTTCTTCCAGTTTGAGAGAAATCAATTTGGGTGATTGTCTGTTGAAGACAAAAGGAGCACAATATATTGCCGATGTCTTGTCCGAGGGACAGGCCGATTTGGAAATTTTAAATCTAGAAGCAAATGAAATTGGCTCAGAGGGTGGTTTGGCCTTAATAGCTGCTCTTGAGAACAAAACTAAGTTGAAGACACTCAATTTGGACGCCAACAAGTTTGGGTACGATTGCATTGAGGAGATCAAAGAGTCAATGGCGAAAGCTTGCCCCAACTGCGAATTGGGACCGTTCGAGGATGACGAAGGCGATGATGACGACGATGACGATGACGATGAAGATGACGGTGAAGATGAAGATGATGATGAAAATAGCGAAGAGGAAATCGAAGGAGCTGATCATCACAATGACACCACCGCAGAGGCCGATGAGGAGAATGATGCCTTTGCCGACAATAACGAAGTTACAGCTGTCTTCAGCAAAGTAAGTTATCAAGAAAATCTGAATTTTTGAGGTTAATCAACGCTTCTGTATTCTACAGTCAAATGAATCAGCCGATGGTTCGTTCCATTCCAATTCGAGCATTTCATTTGTGGGCGAGGAGTCACCAGCCAGCACGATCGAGGTATTCTGCAACTGCAAGACGAAAAATCCCTCACTCAAAATGTTCGAAGGCATCGAAAGTCCAAACAAATTGGAATCTTTTCGTGAATATTTAAAGGTTGGTTTGCGATTGACTGTTTTTTTTTTTTTTTTTTGAGAAAATAATTACTTTTATTCTCTTCCAGGAATTCAACGGTGATAACTATCTCTTCCTACTCGTGTTTACTGCCCTCAAATGTGCGGCCCTGTCAAAACTCTCTAAAGAAGCTCTTGACATCGCAGTCGCATTGTATGCAGATGCATTTGCTTATGCCCAAGAAGAAGACGAGATTCCCAGAGTGATGAACTTCTTTTTGATACAATTGGGCTTGCTTAAGACCGAGGAGAAGACATTCAAACCAGCTTACAATTTGAAGGGATGTCGATATGCATTCCGGGAGGCCATTAAAGAAAAGCCATTGCCCGATGAGGTTAAGCAGACTTTTACGTTGTTCCTTGACCGATTTGATGTCTAAAAACATAAGTAACAATGGAAGGTCATAATGTATGTCTCGGGAAGTTTGTGTACTCCTGTTTGAATGTATTGTTTTTATCTTTTATTTAAAATACTGTTAACACAAAAGCAAATAAAATTTGTAATTATTTAAAGCTCAAACAATAAAAATTCAAAATGCTAACAGACACCTTAAAAAATTGGATTTGGAGCAACGAATGACCCTGTTCACATGAAGAGCATACATTCGAAGAAACGAAGTTTTTTTTTTTCGTCTATACCAGCCTGTCGTTTTTCAAAAAGAGCTTGAGAAATGTGTGAATGTTTTGCAAATTGCAAGGAACAGTTGTACCATCGAGGGTCAACTCCGAACTATACCAAATGATGAAATCTTCATCTATTGGAAGTTTTGCATTGATTTATGGTTCAAAGTTGAACCATACAGTTTGGGGCTTCACAATATATTCTTATCCGATTAAAAACAACAAAAATAATAAAATACGTGCTTTTTTTAGTTTGGAATATAAAAATTAGTTTTTCGTTTAAAACAGTGGTTTCCAAAACAAAAATTAAAAAAAACAACCTACATACGTGTAAACAGCTCATTTATACGTTTTTTTTCGGGTGAACTGTCATCGGGTGTGCAAACTGCAAATGATACTTGAATGCGTTCATTTTAGTGAAAGCTCTCAAATGGCAAGCTCAATTTACGCGCAGTTATTTTTCAGTTTCGTTCAAGTTTAGTCGTGATTTTCTTCGGTAGTGATAAGTGAAGTGTTTAATTGTTTTATAATTTTCGCTACAATGGCGTCAAATAAAGTGAGTAATTTATTAAAATATACGTACGAAATATAAACAATTATTAAATTTTCAGGAATCTACAGTGATAATAATTGATGTTGGTGCAGAAGCGTTAGCAAAAGACGCCACCGATTGCTCGATGAAAGTCATCAAGAACAAGGTCAGTTTTCCGGGACATGTTTAAACTTGTTCACATCCCATCAGTTTTTTACTTGCGACATATAGAATATATGGCAAGTATAATTCGTAAAAAAAAAAAATTGAGATGAGGATGAGATATACATTACGATGATAGAGAATCAAAAAAAGTGGGTCCCAGATTCCGTCTGCTGTCTTCGAAAGTTTACAGGCATCTTACAGCCTTAACTCTACTCACAGGTCCGATTGACTTTCAAATTTAGAAAATTAGAGTTTGAGCAAAAAGTCATATCCCAATATTTTTATTTTTGTTTTAAGATCAAAATTTAGGTACCACCATACGATTTATTTTGCCAAAAACCAAAACAATTTTTTTTTCTCCAAAACGGCCCCGAGAGATTTTTTTAAACTTTCTTGAGTTAAATTTTTTTAAACATCATGTATTTTATGTAAAAAAAAAAATTTTGTATTGCTCCAAAACGTACCTCCCATGAACTTTTTTTTGTTTATTAGATTTTCTCGAACACTGAAAGTCCGATCAGCGTAAGTTTTTTTTGAAAGTTACGTATATATTCAAAAATATTTTTGTTTTAAAAATTAAAATTTTTTTTTTTTGAATTTTAAAAATATTTTTAACTTTTTTTTTCAAAATTACTGTAATCTCAAAAACGGATCAATTTTAAAAATCCAAATTGGAGTTAATTTGTATATTTACATAGTCCTTAAAAACGGCATACCCAAATTAATTTTAAAACATTTTGAAAAATTTATATATATAAAAATTAATTTAAAAAACGGCTCCGACGATTTTCAAAAAAAAATTCAATAAATCAAGAATAAGGTTTGAATTTGTTTGGCATTTTAAATTTTTGGAATGAAATTGTTTGACGAGGTACATTTCAATTTAATTTTTTTTTTTTTTTTTCTTAATGAATATCTAATTAGTCTTATATATTATTCTTTTTGTATTAAGTGAAGCTGTAAGTACGAGTGTAAAATCAGAATTGCTTAAAGTATATCTCTTATTTAACACTACTTTTTTGCAATTTAGTAATCAAAATAGTTAGTTTTAGCATGCAGAGCAATTCGTACGACCCAGTCCGTGCAGCATTTTGTATTGTTTTTGAACATTTTGAAATGTTTGCATGTTTTTAAACCACACTCTTAGCTCTTTCACCTACATTTGTTGAATATTTTAATTAACCACCTGTTGATTTGTATGTAAGCTTATTCATCGGTGTTCATTTTTACATATTAATTGGTTTTGGGTCTTCAATCTTCATTTTTCCTTGCTTTGTTATTCAACACTGCTATTCGTTCATTCGCTTATCAATCACCCAAATCATCAATCTTATCTTGAAAATCTGCAAACAATAGATTTTATTCACAGATTTTGAATCACAAAGTCGACATGCTCTCCCTTTTGCTATTCCGCACCGAGAATACAGACAACAGTGCGAATACGGAGCATCCAGATCAGTATTTAAACATAACCCAGGTTCTGCCGGGCTCCCAGATACCTACTTGGGACATGGCCAGGCAGCTTACGACTTGCTTAAATTATAAGACAAGCAAATTTGGCGATTGGGTTGATGCCCTGATTGTAGCTTTTGGTATCGTTACGGAAGACGTTTCGTAAGTCAGACATACGTGATTTTGCTAATTATTTTATTATTTTTTTATATTAATATTTAAAGACTGCACAAAACTCGTCTCTCAAAAATTGTTCTGTTTCACAATTTCGACTCACAATTGTCGCCTTTGGATGAGGCGATCGTTGAAAAACTAAACGAACTCAAATGCAAGCTGATTATTGTGTAAGAAAATACAAAAATCACTGGTCGCTCATCTTTAAATTCTAAAAAAAAAACAAAAAACAATTACAGAAGCCACAATATTCATTATATACCTGATTCTAATGGGGTACTGCAACCGCAGTTCAAAACCTATCCGAAGAAGAATCCAAGTCAAACCAAAAACGAAGAGCTGGCAATGGAATTGAAAAGCCGCTGTCCATTGACCACTTTCTGTAATTTCAACGATGCCCTTCCTCTGATCCTATCCAAGGAACTCGCTTATCCCTGGACTTGGAACAGTACTCTTGCTATTGGCACGCAGATCACCATTAACATCTCCGGAGTAATCGCAATCAAAGAAGACGCCACAGTGCCGAAGTTCCAGAAAAAATCCAATGTCTCCTCTGAGCAAATCGTTCGTCAGAAGACTTTCTATTCGGGAGTTGATGAGTTGCAGGGTGACGATTTAAAAGACCAACAAATTAATGGCTATATGTTGGGATCCACACCGATGCCATTCGATCCGAGTCTCGGACAAGCGCCACACATTGACATGAAGAAGGGAATCTACACAATTGCATTTACTGGCACAAAAAACATTCCACAAGAATTCTTTTCTGGTTCCTCGACTTACGTTCTGTTCGCACAAAAGAATAAACGCGCATCGGCAATGTTATTCGACTCGTTGGTTCGTGTTATGATGGACAATGGAGATAGTATTTTGGCTTGGAAAGTGTACAATAATTCCAACAAACCCAAGCTCGTTGCCCTGATGCCCACTATGGAATACGGATATGCTGGATTGTCGATGATCGAACTTTGTTATCATTCACAACAACGGTTCTGGGATTTTCCAAAGCTTACCACCAAAAGAAACCAACCCAGTGATGCACAGCTTGAGGCAGTTGATCAGTTGATGGCTTCTATGGATCTCTCACCGAAAAACGACTCCAATCAAGAATCGGTGGATTCCCTGAGCAAAAGCCTTTTAACTTTCAAGTTCCTTCCGAACATCAGTCAGGCGTTTTTGATTGAATATTTAAGCAGCGCACTTCTCAACCAATCGACAGGTAACCCAGGATTTGGGAAAATTCCAGAGGCCTCCGACGCGATTGAGAATGTTAAGAGGCAATTCGATTTGAAGATGCGCGAAGCCCCGACCAAGGATAAACTAAAGAAACACTTTTTCAATGGCGTCGCTTCACTGCCGGATGGTGGGGATAGCAACGAAATTACTCTGAACGATCAACTACCTGCTGCACAGTCCGATGACGCCAACATGTGCACTCACGTCAGCACTGTGACTCCAGCTGAAGACTTCACTTCCCTCATTACAAACATCATGACGAAACTACCCAAAGGCCCCGAGCAAGCAGCCAAATTTCATCAATATACCTGTCAAATGCGCTCTGTTCTCGAAGATTTACTCTTCAAATCAATGACCAAACAGTATGAGAAAATTCGAAAGGCTTTGATTGTCTATCAGAAGATTAGTATTGTGGGCAACAGTTCGTATGATTATAACGATTGGATGCGGGACATCCGAACGAAAGTGATCGAGAGAAAAATGTTTGAATTCTGGGAAGATGTAATTGTGAAGGAGAAGTTGGGATTGTGTCAGGAGGAAGATCCACAGGTGGAGAGTGACTTTTATGATATTTCGAAGGAGGTTGCTGCTGCCAGCAATGTCGAGACGACTATGGACGACGACGAGTCAGTGGAGGATCTCTTTGGCAACATGTAGAATGTTGTTGTTGTTTTCTTTTTATTGTTAAAGTTGTAAGATTGTTTTGTATAGAATAAAATAGCCATTATTTGATTAAATTTGATGTTTGAGTTCTACCTGTTTGGTAAAGTAAATAATGCCAACAATTTGTTTCTAAGTATTTCATTTTATTTAAGGCAACTTATAAAATTCAGCTGGCTCTGGGTCATCCAGATCATCGAAATAATCGGATTCCTTTGCATAAATCAAACCAAGACCCTTGGTAACAAATTCACTCCGCCAGAGATCAAAAAGCTCTCTTTTGATGATCTCATTTTTCACATTTCTTATCCAATCGTTGTACATGAAGGGATTAAAATAAGCAGCATCACCGCGCTGCGCGTCCAAAAGGTCTACAGCTCGCTTGCGAGTTTCTGCTGATGCATCCTTCCCAAATAACAATTTGAATATATAATCGTAGAACTTTTCGAGTACTTTATTTCTTTCCTCGAAGTCATTTTCTTCACCGGTACTAGTCAAAAGTGGTGACCATTTAGTTTTGTAGTCCTCGGGAGAAAAATCTGGCGTCAAGATGAAATCTTCACTTGTGAGGAGAGGCGATTCGTCACTGTCGGACATGGTTTATCTTCTTTTTGTTCCTATAAAATCTTTAATTTACCGATAAAACACAAAAATATATACTGCGCGGCAGCGGTTCTTATTTCGGACTGATACAGTCAACGAAATTATGTTAAAACAGATATCGTGCGTCATTCCAATGGCCTTGGGAATTTCGGCGCATACAATGACAACGCTTCCAATTCACTGTGGAATATATACAAAATCAAATTCCAAAAAGTGATTCATTAACTTTTTGTTGAGTCCCATTTCCCAAAAGTAAAGCTGTTTTGTCGTTAATTGAATAAAAAAAAAAAGAAGTTTCCCATACCGGGAATCGAACCCGGGCCTTCTGGGTGAGAGCCAGATATCCTAACCACTAGACAATATGGGATAGTGAAATCGGTGTCTGTTTGTCGTTTTAAGTCGATTCGTTGAGTCACGTGCTTGTCAGATTGAATGTCAAAGGCACAACCTTTTTGTTTGTTCTTTCGTTTATTCCACAACATTATTTGGGTACATATCAACACCCATCAATCTATTTACGACGATTAAGTCATCATTAATGAGAAAAAGTCAATTTTTTTCAGGTTTATAACAAAAAACAACTTTTTATTTCAATTTCTTTCAACATTCATCCAAATTCTCTTAGCTTTGCGCATCTGTTGGCAATTTATAAAATTCCATCGGTTCCGGATCCTCTAAATCATCAAAATAATCTGAATCTTTGGCCCAGAGCAATCCCAGTTGTTTCTTTTCAAATTCACTTCTCCAAAGATCGTACAGCTCCTGTTTAACGATTTCATCCTTCACAGTCCTTATCCAGTCATTGTAAAGGAATGGATTGAAAAATGCAGCATCGGGACGTTCAACTTCAAGCAATTTAACAGCTAGAATTCGAGTTTCTGGTGTTGCCTCCGATCCAAAGAGAAGATTCCAAACGTGTTTGTAGAATTTTTCAAAGACTTTGTTTCTCTCCGAGAAGTCATTTGATTCGTCCAATTCACACAAACGATCTGACCAGTTCTTTTCGTATTCCTCGGGTGTAAATTCGGCGGTGATTTTAAACTCGTCGGATGTTACTGGAGAAGATTCAGCATCGTTGGTAGACATGGTTGTTTTGATTTTTTTATTTTCTTAACACAAACAATCTAATCTTTGAGCAATTCAAATAATAAAAGTGAAAAAAGGAATGTTGTGTTGACGTTTCTCCACACTAGTTTGACGTTTCATACGAGCTTTTTTAAACAGGGATGTTATTATGCAATATGATTTTTGAATTTAGAGCAAAAAAAATTCTAGGATATAAAATCAGGCAGTTGTGCTTGTGCGTGCGTCCCCGTCCACTCGTTCAGCTCTCGCATACAATACAATTTTGGTGCGGGTACAGAAAGTAAACCAGTAAATTAACGTCAGCTTAGAGCTGAGCTGAAGATGAGTCCAAAATTCCAAACAAATATTTCCAACTCCAAAGCTAGAAAGGGGTCGACTACACTTCCTCATAGCCTAGAAGCCTCCTTACAAGAAATTCTCGTTATGGCGTCCACTTTTAAATGAGGAATAAAAGATAAAGCCAAGAGAATAAGATTCGCTTGGTCGGCGTGAATTTAGTAGGCCGAAAAGGCCACGCACACCTGTTGCAATGTGGCGAAATGTCGCCATCATCACGGATTCTATTTCTATTTTCTAACGCGTCCTTATGTTAGATGTAGAAATACCTTGGTTTGCATGCTTTAAGGCTACCGAAAGTAAAGCGCAAACCAATTTTCTTATGAACTAAATTAATGTTGTTTCCAATAAAACACAGTGCTTTAGTTCATAATAAAATCTGGTTTGCGCGATACTTCCGGCAGCTTGAAAGCAAGCAAACCAAGGTATTTCTACATCTAACATAAGGACGCGTGTAATGAAAGAAACAGAAATAGAATCCGTGATAATGGACACATATAGCCGTCATTCACTAATGCAACAGGTATGCGCGGCCTTTCCGGTTAAGTAAATTCATGCCAACCAAGCGATTCTTATTCGTCTTGGCTTTATCTTTTATTCCTCATTTGAAATTTTAGTTGGTGCAATGACGGGAATATCCCCATAAGCTCCCGGCCTATCACAGAACTTTTTTTTGAGAAACCTAAGAGTATACTTCGCTTTTTATCACTAGCAACATTATTCAACTAAAAGTATTCTTTAATACTTGACGATTACTGCCGCCGGAATTGGAATAGCTTCTTATAAAGACGATTGATTGCATGTCCAACAATGGTTAAAATATTCCTTTTTACCATCATCAATTTGTGTGAGTGTCTTCTTTTTATTGGTTTTCGCCTAGTGCTCACCGCTCACGTTGGGTTCAACACACGGTAAATCTTCAATACTTTTCTGTACCGTGGTGTGTCATCCTAAAACAAAATGCAATAAAAGATTAAACATGCTTTGAATAAGCATTGTTGTGTGCCTAGATCAGTTTTGTATTTTTTAAATTCATCACATAAACATGTTTTTACCCCTACAAAAATTGCCGACCTGAAGAGCGAGTGAATATTAATTAAAAATCATCTGGTGTCACTTTCGATTACCAACTACACCCTAAGCCAAAAAATAAAAAGAAATCTTAAACCTAGTTTTATTGTTACTTCTTGAGAAAAACATCTCTATTTAATGACCCCCCTCGTTTAACGGCGTAAGGACAGGCTTTAAAATCTATTAAACCAGACGTTCCCCACACCAGAGAATCACTGGGGAATCCACAAATTAATTAATCGAACATTTTTTTTTTCCACTGAGCCAAATCACAAGAATTTCATATCTGCAAAAACATTGTTGCAGCAAGACCTTAAAGAAAAACATCAACTGAAGAGCAGAACATTGTAATTGCCACTTTGTAACCTTAGTCAATCCACAGAGTCACATGATAGCTGTGTTATTGTGGGTTGGAGAGTTTCTTTTATATAAACTCCGAAAGTGTTGAAAACTTAGTTAACTATGTTGACTCTCTGCACTAACCATAGTAGGGCCTCTATAAATTTTCTTGTGGGGGAACATCACCCTGAGTTATGCATATAACTGCCAGGCTGTCGAAGAAGACAAACGATTTCAATATCGCAAAACAAGCTGAAGTGCTCCTGTGGCACGTTCGACGTCTTCCTCTCAAAGCCGACCTCGGCCATTCTATTAACAGTGGGGTAGCTACGAAAATATTATACAAGTTCAAATCCAAGTAACCTCAAATTCTCAAAAATAACCTTTTGTCAGGGAATATTTTTGAACCACATTTGTATTGATGTAGAACCACTGTAAGTAGTCAGTTGGTATATAGAATGACATTGGCCACGGGGCCACTAGCAGATCGATGGAATCTCTGTTTGTTTGTTGTTGTTCCTTTTTTTTTTGACATTGCAGCTCCCGAGAAAAGATTCCCATGGCGATAAATTTAAATTTTGAAAACTAATCATACAGGAGACGGGACGGCACTCGCACACACTGGCTATCATCTTCATTGGCATCGATCATGCGCGCAGAGGGATCTTGTTAATAATAATTTACGATGAGCACCTCTTTCGCATGACCTTGTCTGATGGGCTAATTGGTATATTGATTGAGGGGTCTGAGAGGACAATTCGAATCTACAAAAATAGGGTCTATTGACTACAAGGGATCACCATCGCCATCGTCATCGTCATCGCCATCATCAATACCATCATAGATACCGTCTGGAAGTACCTCCATAATAACCGCTCTGGACTCTTCGAGTTGTTGAAAAATTATCATCGAAGACCAGAAGCTAGTTGGCCATAATTAATCACACATAAAATTGAGGAGGTCTCTCTTTCTGTGTGCCTGTGATCCTGTGTACGGCTTATTGAACACTTGATTTATGGCTTAGTGTTGTTTGGTTTAAAAATAGTGACAGCTCTTAGTTCTGACGTTTTAATCAGCTTTTGATTGCTTTCCATTTTTTTGTTTTCATATTTTAATTCAATGCTCGAAATTGTCTTAGCGCCATCGTAGAGCTACACGTGAGAGCTAATTTCTTTATGAAGAAAGTTCTTCCATTTGAATATTCAGACAAATACAAAAAATGTCACTGTCCTACTCCCAATAAGATTCTTCGACACTTGAGTGCTGGTCTTTGAATTTTTGATTAATTATTGTGCATGCATATCAGTGTAAGGTAACGCGCACATGGTCGCAAGTGACTAGAAAACCGCCGCTCCTTTTTGAGATATAGACGTCAAATAATTGAACGTAATAGGCACATGGTTTGGATTGTTTTTAATGACTTTTGCTGTAAATGTTTCTGTGATAGAGAAAGTTTATATTAAAAATTATATGTTGAGTGTCGAATTTGCTTTGAGTTCCATCCGTTGCACACCTATTGCCTTACTCATTTACTGATCAATCTCCACTTACTACCAATGATATACCATTTTTTTTTTCTCAAATCAATGCAATTGTCATCGTTGGGAAACAAAATAACAACGTCACTACTGCTTTAACTGTATCAGTAACCGAATTGAATAACATGCACCAGATCACCCATTTCCAATGTTCTGCATCTTTGATTTCTGCGAGTGACTGCACAGATGCGGCTGCATCTAGCGGATTTGCAGTGTGTCGCCACTGTCAGGTTGACTGATTTTTATTCTTATTATATTCCGCTACGAAACCTATTGAAAAAAAGAGATATGTGAGTCTCTGGGAGTGAAATTGAGAATTAAATATTTGGATGAGTGCGTTTGATGCATCGACATTTTCACTTGTATATCTTTGTTTCAACGGTTAGTACTTTAAAACCATCCGCACAAGTTTTCTGTTGACAGTTTACATTAATAGACATCAAACGATATGCCCATGGACATGATTTCCAATAAAGTGATCAATTCATGAATACTCTCCTATCATAGATTAGCATCTAGATCTATGTAGAGTTTGAACTTGCATGACATCGCAGAGGACCTATATTGAGGTCCTAAAGAAATGATAAGATATTCATCTAATCTTGAGCGCCACTGTTCCTTTAGCCGGACTTTTTGTTCAAAACGGCGAAACGATAAAAATGTGATTTTATCGATTTGTTGGCTTAATGTAGTCGCGATCGTTGAATTCGTTATGAAATACACCCATTGCTGCACTTGTCCTCCCATCCACTCTTTACAACCGATCTCGATTCGTATTCGACTCGCTTGGTTGGTATTGCATGGCGGACAATCGAATTGGTGTTGAAATTAATATCCATTCGCTTCGATTCAAAGATGAAGATCACTGCCATGGCGCGACCGACTGGCCGGCCAGCGACGTGAATCGTCCCGATCGCCACAATACCACCAAGTTCTGAACCTGCAACGCATTAAAGTTAGTCTATGCCTTGCCGGAACTAACGAAATGAAACGAGAGATGTAGAAACAACAACACTTGGTTGTTTTTGGTACTGGTGGTGTTGTGAAATCATCGCCTTTGATATAAATGTGCATCAATAGTGCAGTGAGCTATGAAGGCGAGGACAAGGCGTTCTTTTTGGGTTGACTTTTCTTTGGTGAAAAGCTATTTGGTTTACCGATTGATTTATGGCTGACAAGAATTCTGCGAATTGATAATAGTTTGTATTCGGTAAGGAGGGAAGGCACCAAGGTGATCTTAAACATAAGGTTAATATGTACGTCACAAGAGTAGAGTCGAAATTCAATTTCTTGGTTTATCAAATGAACATACTTTATTTGAGATTCCTTCTTAACAGACAGACAACTGAAGGACCCTTTTACTTGAAAACTTATTAATGTGTATAAAATATAATCTTTGTAACAGTACTTGTGTGTCAAATATGTACTCAAATTCATGCGAAGGTTTCTAATCGAACCCGCATTTGTCGGATCTCTCAAGGCTCTGACAATCTAATACATCCAACTCTAAGCCAATACTCAAATTTAATGCTTTCTTTTTCTTTCGTTTCAGGTATTTACCCATTGCCAATATTTACAAGAACTTAAATATGTAAGTAACAATTCAGTTCTTTGACAAAAAAAAAAACATCAAATCAAATAGAGTTTCCATCCAATTTAGAAAAGTATAGTAAGGTTCTTACCAGCCTTATTGATAGATTTCCACTTCAATCGTTTTCGCTTTCATTGTTCTTTGAGGCGCTTGTTTCAAGGCCTATTCGAAAGAAATGGCGCGGCGTCGCGCCAGTATTGAGCGTCCATTCTTTCTTGCCTTCAGAGACAGCTAGTTCCATTTCATGAATTTCATAAACAATGTCGTCGGCAGTAAATCGACGATCTTAAGAGCGTTCCAGACAAAATCTGCGTTCTTTTTTTTCAAATCGTATTGGTTTTTCCATCGAACTGGTTAAGGTGTCATCCGTTAGCCAAGGGCACTGTTGGAGCACAATTTCGATTTATTACTCTATTTCTTAGTAGCAGAGTTCGGCAAAATTTATTCGAATAATATTTAATTAATTCATTCATTTAGAGCCGATTTTTCATCGCCAGATAAACAAACTAACTTACTTACTTATGGTGGCGCTACAGTCCAGGTACCAGCCCTCATCCAACAAACTTCTCCAGCCAGCTCGGTCCCTGGCTAGCTGTCTCCAGTTTCGCACCCAAGTTGGTTCAGATCCTCTACCACCTGTGTGCTCCACCGAGTCGCGGTCTTCCTCTTCTGCGACGTCCTTCCGAGTTGGATTCGAAAACTCTACGAGCCGAAGCATTATTTTCCATTCGCTCAACATGACCAACCATCTAAGTCCTTGGACCTTCACTTTTCTGGCTAGGTCAGTGTCGCTGTACAGTAGGGTGTATCACAAATTTTTTTTCGAGAAATTTAAAGTTTCAAGTTGATAAAAAGTTGTAATTACTAACATACATTCACACAAAAAAATATTTTTAAGATCAAAATATATTTAGGTCTCCCGGAATGCTCCTAAAAATTTTAAATTTCGTTCAAAATATTTTTTTTTTTTGGTGAATTTCACATAGTATATTTTTAATTTTCAAGTACAAAAACGTGTATCTAAATGCAAAATCATGAACGAAATATTTAGCTCCTGAAAATAAACACCTAGTTCTCCCGGAATGGAACTCAAATTTTCATATACATACTCCAAAATGTATGCATAATTTAAAAATAATTTCAATAAACGGTTTTATTTTTAACTTAAGTATAAGCTGCGTTAATTTTTCCTTTTATAAATCAAGCATTTTGCTATTTAATGTAAAGTTTGATTAGTATCTATTGAGGTGTTTGTGTCTTGTTTGTGAATTTAGAGTTATTGTATTGTTTTGTCATCATGAGTACAAGTTCAAACACTACAGTGACAAGGAAGAGCAGTGAAGTACTTATTGTCGGACAAACTTTGGATATAAGTTCTAGCAATGTTTTACCCACTAAAAGTGACGTACTTAATTGTTTTGAATGGGAAAGAAATCTGTTGAAATCGCACGGTAATGATTATCGGAGGTCTCGACCTGGAAGAAATCAAAGAGATAGATAAGCGCAATAAAAGGAAGGAAAAGTGCAGAAATAGCTATTTAAAGTGACTCCACCTGTAAATCATTGCACCAGGATTCAACTGACGAAAGTTTCGTAGCTCCCAAATTGTTTCAAAAACGATAAAAATGGAAAGTCCAACCGTGAAACATGGCCTACCGGAACATCTGCCATCGTTTTTTCGAGCATGTGACCGCAGAACTATTTCCAATAGAGCAGCAGATCAACTAGCAAGTGCCCTTTTACAAGACTTTGTTATAACATCGGACAACCAAACAGCAGCAATTGATAAATCAAAAGTTTTTCGTGAAAGGGTGAAGTATCGTCAAAATATATGGCACATTCCAGAGGTTGATAGTAAAGACTTGAGCACTGATCAAAAGTACCTGTGGGATATATGCCATGCTATAAAAAAGGTGAATACTCCCCAGAGTTGGCGAGTAGAAACCCTGGCAATATCTCATGCAAGGTGGCTGACAATGGCAAATCGTATATTACGTTTATATACATATTTCGAGCACTGATCCAACCTCACAATTGAAAACACTAGCTACGTTCGTCATGAAAGTCTATGCTACGTCAAGGTTCACAACAAAATGGCATTCTAAAATTATCAATGCTTCAAAACACATTTTAAAATGGTACAATGCATCACGTACTTAGAAAATGTTTTGAAGGCTGTAGTTCAATCTACACTGCAGAGAAATTCATTTATGGAAGATCCAGAGCATTTTCTTTTGGGAATGTTGTTTGACCCTCGAGAACATATTAGAGTTCTGGCAAGCAAACGGATAGAAAAAGCTCGACAAACAAAGCCAAGGCCCAATCGAGTTTTCAAGCCGCCACTTGTCAACTTTCATGCAGAAGGTTACATTGATCTCGTTGATTGGAATTCTACTAAAGTTACAATACCACCCTTCATCACTAACTCGAACACGGAGGAGATTGAGTTGATAGATCGTTCTGGATACAGCGACAGAAATGAGTTCACAATTTCCTTCCTTTCTTCAAGCGGTTGAGCGAATTGTAAAAGAAGTTACCTCAGCATCAATACACGTTTGTTGAGCTCAAGAACGAGATGGCTTAATTCGATCAAGACTATTAGACAGAAAGTACCATCCACAGTTTGATATTATAATAATGGATATTTTTAGTCATTTCCATTTAGTTATTCTTTATAATATTTAAAAACAAGTATATCTCAATTCAAATGTATTTTTTTCTCAATCGGTCATTTGTCTTGTTGCATGTCAGAAATGCTATGAAGTATGGATTGAGATTTCAAAAGTTGCTGACTGGAAGATTTACGAACTGATCAAGATTATGATTAAAAATAATGAAATTTTAAACAAATGTAGATATCTCTTGAAAAAGTGCTATACTTATTAACAACTTTTCGTTTGTTAATTAAATATCTTACAAAAATTTTGGTTTCTCTAATGCGTTCCTTTTGACCTAAATGAATAACTACAGAAGTTTTCATATTGTATGTTTTTTTTTAACAGTTATTTACTTAGTTATATTTTTGTATTGAAAATAAAATATTTATATTGTTTTGTCTAAATATAATATTAATAATACGATTATTAAAAACTAGTTTTTACTAAAATAAACTTAGAGTTAAGGCTCATTCCGGGAGACCTAAGCGACCTTTCATTTCAAAAAAAGTTTGTTTTTCTTAAAATATAGTCTAAATGACAACTTTTTATCAACTTGAAATTGCAAATTTAAAAAAATATTTAAATGATGCCTTGTGATGATACACCCTACTGTACAGCTCGTGCAGTTCTTAGTATATATTTTGCCCAACTCTGGTAAAGACTTTCAAACACAAAAATCGCCACAAATCACACTTTTTCAAAGTGAACCTTTTTTATTATGTTTTTGGAACCCAAGCAAAAGTTCAAAAATATTCAAATAAACAGCTTCAATTGACATCTTCCTCCTTAACATTTCATTCTTCTTTCTAAAAAAAAAAAAAAAAAAAAAATACCACCCGTCGAAGGTGCGGTTCAAATAGTCTATTTAACCTGTTCCAAGAAGCCAAGTACTCGGCTAGCTTTAATCACGATTATAGTGATGTAAAGACTAGACAGCAACCAAGACCGAACATGAAGACGACAAACCGAAGCGACGACCATTGAATTTTGCGTTTTTCATGGGTTTTTAGTGTCTAGAGAGACAATCGATGATCCACCGAAAACGATCGATGACGACCGCGACCGACCGACGGGAGAAAGTGGGAACCGGAAGAAGCAAAAAAAAAAAACGACAAAAAAACAACTCCAATGTATTATGATTCTCATAAAGTCAGAAAGCTCCGAATTGTGTCTGGAATTTTATGCACAGTTGAGCTCTTTGAACTCTACCTTCGGAGTCCGGGGGAGATAATTACCTCAGTGATCAATGGCGATTGATTGGTGGTTGAGATTGATGTTTCAACTGTAGAGACTCGGTGGTGGATTTCTTGAACTTGGATTGTGTTTTGAGTAGTATCGGGAAGAAGAAGGGAGGCTATTAAGGTAAATTTCGAACTGAAGTTCACTTGGTCAGGTGCAGCCAGAAGGAAAATGAATACATAAACTTGTTGTTGTTTGGCCTTAACAAGAATGCCAGAGCTGCCGTTTAAAATGCCACCAACATTGATGAATGAAGAAAGGGTTACTGAAGTTTCATTTACAATGTATTTCCCTTGCTTCTTTTGCTTATGGGTGAAAGTAAAAATTGTTGCAGAATGATTAAGCTGATTTCGATAACCGGTGGAAGCTTGAGGGTGTTTTGTTTTGCATTTTCCTTTTGCTGGCGCAGTTAACTTTGTTGTTTTCGTTATGAATGAAGAGTAGTTGAGTAGAAAATGCAGTTCCGGTGAGTTATAGTGTCAATTTGCCAAAGATTCAGCCATAAACATTCAAAACTCACCGTGGTTTAAGCCTCCAACTGTTAATTTTTTTTTATTTTTTGTTTAACGTGAATTTCAAAGTACCTGTCGCTGGAATGTTCAAATTAAAAACTATGGCACGTACCAGCCAGTCTCATAACACGTGTATTTATGTCCGCACGCTATGACATAAAACAATTGAAGTTTCCTTGTTGGTTATACTTGTTGGTTGGCTTGATGAAAGCCCCCTTAAATATTTCCTCTTTTGTTCATTTCATTGTGCATTACGTATCTTAGCTTAGCTATCTGTTGGTGTATCTGAGATACGTGTGCGGTTTGTTATGTCTGTACGGTGACAGTAGTTCATTCACATTTTGTTAAATTACAACAAACTTTTGATGACAACGACAACAACTTTAAACAATTTTTGCTGCAACGTAACTGTCATTATTCCATATTTGATTGCCGAAGCAGGCTTATAAGTCACATTGAGCTAGCTAGTGCAGATAAAGCGGGCTTTTCATGGAATCATACTTCTTCGTCTACATTAGCCTGTCTATGCTTTGGTATGTGCAAATGAAAAATTATTTATCGGAGAAAATCTTTATTTTTGCTGCTTTTTGCTAATTACCTTCACTCGATGGCGATGGCGTCGCCACATTGAGCGAGTAGCGTTTGTAAAATGTTGATTGGCATTTCAAACGCGTTGCTCGTTCGATGATTTCGTTGTGGCTGTCAAAGAGTGTAAACTTTCTAATTTTCAATACAATTTTTTTTTTAGTCACAAAATGTATATGGAAACGAAAAGAAATTCCAATATTTTATTTTTTAAGGGTGACAAAATTAGACCGGCTCTTGAATCTCACCTCAAATAAGGGCTAAGCTATTGATGGAAATGACTGCATTTTGTGTCCATCACACATCAACAGCCATCCTTTGATAATATTTGACTACTATGGGCTTGCCGTAGAGAAGTGGTAATTATAGAAGGTCGCTTAAGTGGTATCTCGTTGCTATTAACTGTAAAAATAATACCTCTTCTTTAGGGTGTAAAATGACTGATGGTATATGGTTAGCATCATTAATACAAAAAGATTGACAAATTTCCTCTGCTGATCACATCCGCATTGTTGGTTCTTATGTGCAATTGCTCCTTCATTGATTGGGTGTTTCAGAGCCCGAAAAAAAATGTGTTTTGTTGGCTTGCAACAATTGATTGTTATTTCGGCTTCAATTCTGTCTATTTCGTACTCTTTTCAAGAATAAATTAATTCCATCAATAGCAGTCGAAGACATACATAGATATTCATTACCTGCCGCAGCTAGCTTGCACAAAAATTAGATTGATGTCTGAGTGTGCCTTTCTAATGAAGAACGAAAATCCGTGCAACTATGCACAATTGGCAATTGCACATTTGTCCATTCAGTCCAGCTCTCTCTCTCTCTCTCACATTGTTCTGATTTACAACAAATTACCTCAGCAGTATCATTTATCATAAATAGCCACCGGTCTGTTGTTGCTGGCTGGTGGCCGCTGCAGTTCCTCCTTCAAATTGAATAGAATCTTTGATTACCCTCAGAACATGGAATATATATTCATCTTGGTAATTTGAAAATATCTTTTGTTGATGCGCCCGCCACGGCCAGGAAATATATTTAGACAAGAGAATTGCCATGCCAATTTGAATGTAGAACGCAGCATGAGATGATTTAATTTCATGTGTACTAGCACCGGTAACGCGATAAACAAAAGGATTCGTGTTGGAATGATTAATGAATTGCGAAAACTCATAATTGAGGAAGGAAATCTTTTTTTCTTTTATTTTGATAAATTAGTTTGCATCTAATGTATAGGTGTGCTTCATGTTGTGGGAAAGAAGTGATCAAAAAGGACTTAGAATTTAGGTATTCCTTAAGTTTTCCTCATTTTACTGAGCCTTCACAAAAAAACAATAATTCAGCAAAAAGGAGGCAATTATAAGTTTACAGACCTAAGCCTATTGAGAAATGTTTACCAAACTTTTATGCAGCTGTAAAAGTTCAACGAACAATTTTCTGTTCGCTTCCGTCATAGCTCTTGCCAGTCACTCACTTCATTATTACAACTATCCCGAGATATCTCCTAATCAATAAAATAGGAAGTTATACAATCCAAATCTAACAGCGCCCAAAAGAGAAATATTTTAAAACAATTACCCGCCAATCAATCCGACAATTAAGTTAAATTTATTTCGAACAATAAACCGGTGGCAAACCAATGGCTATAAACGTACGAAGTGAATATATCTACTTTCCGCTTCACTGTTATCCTATCTAACCCAGGTGGGGTTTTAACAACAAAAAAAAGTCGTAATTATTATTATTTTTCTTTTGAGAACATGTGCCACCTTTTTACTTTAAACTTTGTATTGCCATTACAACAATCGTAAACTTTCGAAACAATTCCCTACTATCTGCCTATTTTTAAGGCTACCGATCGATCAGTCCAGTCCCTGCAAGAGCCCAATCAATGTTATAATCAACCCGTCTGCTTCATCATCGTTGTCTCAAAGCGCCCTCAAAGTACACATAACAAAGAAAGTGCTTATTAGATGTTCAAACGCCATTCGATCGTATCGAACCGTACAGTATATTTTTCTTTCTTTCTCTCTGAACATACCCAAGTGCACCACCCGAATGCACAATAACTTTGGCAGGCTTGTATTGAATAAAAAAGCAGCACTTATGCCAAATCAATTGTAGGTAGTTCAGTTATGGCTAACTTTTTAATGGGCATTCGGAATGATTACGCGCAATTCAGACGTCAAAATATTGTGTTGGTTATTGTTTTCACTTTTGCCTTTACTATGACGTCGCAGAAAGTTTAGGTAAACCTTTGTTATCCTGAATTTAGTACAATCAACCCTTGGTTAGGTTAGGCTGGAGTGGCTGTCTAGATTTTACTGACTCACTTAGACCTCAAGGGATAGACCCTTGATACCCCTAAAGAAGTAACTCATGGGAGAGTAATGAACTTAAACAAACCATTTTGTACTTTTAATGAAGTTACGCAGAAATTTTGTGTAGATAATGCCAGTTCACTGGTATTATCGAAGAAGGGATTACCGACATGGTTATGCCTTCTATTGGAGAGCGCCGGACATGTACATAGAAGGTGTTGGACTGTTTCCTCTTCCTCCTCGTCCATGCATCTTCTACAGAATTCGTTTGCGTAGACTCCTATAGCCTCAAAACATGCTTACCTATGAGGCAGTGTCCTGTTATGACTCCAATTGTAGAGCTTATATTTTTTCTGCTCAGGGAAATCAAGCATTTTGATCGTTTCAGGTCTATGCTTGGCCATATTTGTTTGGTTGCTAGGCAGGTGGTACCCTGTGACAATCTAGCATTTGTTGATTCTACAGCATATTGTTAGTTGAGAAAATATTTGCATGTAACAAGTGGTGTTCCTTTGTTATGTCTTTGTCAAACGCTAGGCAGAAGTGTTCCGTTTTTGACAAGCTAATCGGCTTTCCCGGGATCTCTTTTTGGCCCGGCACCCAAATGAGGTGAATATAAAACTGTTCCGTCATCTCATTCAGAGATGATCGACAGTCGTGGACTATTTGAGAGTTTGCGGAGACAGACGTGATAGATTTGAGAGCGGCTTGGCTGTCCGAAAAGATATGTATATCCTTGCAAGATATAACGTTTTCTTTGAGCCAGGAAAGTGCCTCTTTAATCGCCATTACAATCAACCCTAAGATTAGTTGCATTCAAAATTCTTATCTTCATGCCAAAATGTCAAAAAACAAACCACTTATACACCAAAGTTCAACGATTTCTCCGCCGATGAAATATCATTTAACACGTGTAAACTATTTGTTTATCTTAAGTACCCTTTTATATCGTCAAAAGCCTTTAAACATAGTCTGGGAAGTTATTGCTCGTTGTTCTCGTTTACCTGCGCATACAAATTAGCACTTTCCACTTTGTCCATGCTCCAGCCAGTAGAACAATGTTGACCTTGTTCTCTTTTAATTGACTTACACACTGGACAACACCTCTTTGAGTCTTCCAGACATTATTTCTTTTGAGTCGTTAAGATAACAAAAGGGAACAGTTTACAGGAAAAATAAAAAAAAATATTGGAAAAGAGGTGTTAATGGGTTTGTTTTCGTCTTCTTCTTTCTTAGCTTTACTTCGAAATGTGAAATGCAATTACAAAAAAGCAAGTGTTTTCGTTCTTTTATTTGAGGCAGGGTTTGAAGTGATGTATTTACTTATATGGAAAGTGGATGTTTAAATAATAGTCTAGCTTGTTGTTTCTAATTAGTTTGACGATAACAAAAATCTTGTTTTTGTTCTTTATTTAACGTTAGTAAGGTTTCAGTTGAAAAAACAGAACCCTGAGGTACTCCAAAATGAATTGAAAAAGTGTTTGCTATTTTTTGTGGCAAGATGGTTCTTTATCAACAACAACTTTGTCAAGTCCTGATCCCATCCCCGGAATATTCTGTCAAACCCCTCTTAGAGCAACCTCATGCAAAAATGCAATTGTAATTTATTTATTTCGAAACAAGCTTGTGCATAATATCTCTCGGAAAATTCCTCGGCAAGTCTTGCAGCAATGTAGTTTCTTGTGTTGCACTAGAATCATTCCTCGCACGCACATCTATGCATCAAACTTCAACTGTCTGCCATCAAACTGCAAACTCCAATCCAAGTATAGTTCGAACTAACTGAAGCTTCATCGGTCAACCAGTAAAGCACCACACGACCACACTGCAAAACATAAAAAAAAATCAACAATGCCCAATGAATTATTCAAATAACTACATCAGCAGCACCAACAGTCAGCTACTGCAGCCAGCGAGCGTGCTGCCAGCAATGGCGGCCGGCAGTGGAGGAGGTTAACTGAACCCACAACAGCAGCTGACATGGTCAACTTGGTGATCATGTGGAATTAACCGATTTTAGTTCGACCCAAACAGACATCGCTTAGCGACCAAGAAGAAAACGACATCAACGAGGACGACAACAAAACTGGCTGGCTGCCATTTCGATTCCGCCATCTCTAGCCATAGTCAGACACCCAGCCAGCCAGTGATTGAGCCCACGGCAAAAGTTTCACTTTCACGAAAGGTCTATGTACCTCCTGAGAGTGCGAGTATAACGATCCTGAGGGCGCTGCCTTGCTGTAAATCCATTGGATGACGCAGGCGGGCCCGGGTGCAATACAAGTATGCAATCACTGCAATTGTCATCCTGCCTGGCATGCCTCAGGTTCAAACCGACAAGATTTTAATGCAAGTCAGCAGAGTCTGGCTGGCTGGTTGCCTTCATGCCTTCCTTCCTGCCTGTCCGCCTGCTGCCCCAAGGCAATGCAGGTGATACGGCTATTTTCAGCAAGTTATCGCGAGCTTCGAGCTCCGCTTGTGCGCACCAAAGAAACAAAACCTGAAGTCAGGCTATCTATAAGTCGCCATACATATGAACATTTATTACATGTGTGGAGCCAATCACCATTATCTTGATGTTTATGTATATTTTTTTTGGCGGTATTTACGTTTGTATCTTGTTCCGGTGATGGTGATCGGTGACGATGGTGGACTCTTAAGCTAATTTTAAGCCTGTTTCACGTTCAGCAGACATAAAAACTCCTTCGTTTGCTTCTTTGATGCTGTTGCTACAGCTATAGTATGTTGTAGCCTCAACCAAAAATAACCTGAGTACCCAAGTCACAAGGAAATGTAATTTTCGTAATTATCATGTCGATGGCCAGCAATTTCGATCTGACATTTAAAACATCATTCGAAAAAGTTGACGATGCTGCAGTGAAGACGAAAACGAAGCGACGAGACGACACGGTCGCGGAGGCATTCAAGTCGCTTCCATATATTTTAAAACGTGTGCGCAGCATAAATACAAACATAAAAAGAACACTGTTCAAGGTATTTATGTTGTTTGTAATATCATAGGTCAGGTTGATCGTTTTTATTTCTGCTTCTTCTCTCTTGATTTGTTTTGATTTGTTTTTTTGCTTTTTGCAATGAAAATCATCGCAACTTTTCGGCTTGTCTTAGTTGTCATTAAGTTCATGCTAATTTAAGACCAAAAAATGTGTGTGGTCGTTGCGGCAAAAACCAGAAAACACCTTGACATTTTCGCAGAAACAAAAATTTGAAGGGATTTATTATTGACAGCTCAGCTGTCGCATTCTTCGCACAAATAAAACTTTTGCAAGTGACATTCCATAATTATGTATAGTTAAAAATATTTATAATAATTAAAAACAAAAATTAATGAATTTAAGAATTAATTAAATTTAAAAGACAAATTATTTAAATAAAATAAAGAAATTGAATTTATAATCATTAATTTATAGTCATTATATAATCAAATAATCAAATAAAATAAATTTAAAAAAATTTACCTTCAATCCTACACCGTGGTGCACCAAGATGTTGATCAACAAAAAAAAAAAAAAACAACAAGCAATACAAAAAAAAAATATACTATATGAAAGAATAATCGATAACACCGAATTGTATTAATTATATTTGTTTTGCTGTTTTGTTTAGATTCTTGATATCTTTTTTTTTCTTGATTCTTGATATTTTTTTTTTCTTGATACTTGATTTCTTTTTTATTTTTCTCTTTATTTGTTTTCTTCTTATTTTTCAATGTTCACAGTCTTATTTAAAAAAAATATTTTTGTTTTTCACCACATATAGTCTCTTTATAGACATAAACTACTTTTATTGCAAAGTTTCACAATGCACATGGATCATTGACTGTCACTTGCACTTACAAGATGTCAAGAGACCTTAAGAGGCAACCACAATGATTTTCTAATGCATTATACCCATGAAAGGAAGGAAGCAGAAGGTGTTTCTCTTAATGGACCAGTTAGGTGGCACTAAACACTTGTGTATCTCTATTTTTTTACTTTTCTCCCGCATAGTCTTCTAACGAGCGAAAGTAAAGGTTTTTTTTTTTGTCCGACTGAATAAAAAAATATAAATTACAAAACGTACACAAAAACTGGGCTTGGTCGGTTGAGTAAGTGCCACTGCCAACGCCATACCATCGTCGTCGTCGTCGAATGCATAGATCGAAATCCCAATGGTTTTAAGTTCATAAGCCCATAAGGCCAGTACGGTGCTTTAACTTGTGAAATCAACAAAATGAATTGAAGAAAAAAAGTACTTTATGATGATTGCTCGAACTGCTACTTTCTAAATAGAAATAAAAGCTTTAAAGGGCAATTTTATCGACATAGTTGAGGGTACCTGTAATTGAACCTGTTAAAGCATCGGCGGCGGGCGGTTAAAGGTAGGTAGGTACCTAAGTTGTGTGCTTCAAATAAATCACCAAATACGTACCACTGAAACCTCATAGTTCAAGGCATTGACAATGATTTTATTTTATTTATTCATAGCTTTGTTTTTTTTTTTTCGTGTAAGTGGGAGTAACAATTGGTATTCTGTTTAAGGAAAGGGCTGGGTCGTGTTCATTTCAACCATGACACTCCCTTTATTCGTTTGAAGGTAGTTCATATTTTATTTTTTTCTTGATCTTAGATTTTCAAATATTTCTCGTGCTCTACGCTACAGTCCGTTGAGGGCTTGGGCCTCAACCAACAGTGTCGCCAGCCTGCTCGGTACCTAGCTAACTGTCTCTAGTTTTGAACTTTACTTGAGTGCGCCAATGATTCGCGGCCTTCCTCTATTTCTTGGTCCTTCGATAATAGTGTTGAAAACATTCCGGGCCGGAGCATTGGTGTCCATCCGCTCTATATGACCAAGCAATCTTATTCGCTGGACCTTGACTTTTCTGGGTAGGTCCATGTCGTTTGTTAACCCGTAACGCTTGCTGTTCAGTATCCTTCATCAATGCATACGGAGCCTTTCTGAAGAAAGGCCAAAGAACTTTCCTCCCGACACAACTTAAGGAACTTTCATCCGATTTTGCCTGTGTCCATGCTTCTTGACGACTGGGATAGTTAGCGTGTTGTATAAATTTACTTTAGTTGATCGGGCGAGGGTGCTAAGTGCAACTCAGTTGCTTTCAGGGGAAAGTTCCCCCAGTACTATATTTAGGACGTCCTTCATCTCATCGAAAAAATTCAAGCTTACATCGAATTCCTTCATCTTTTTTCTTTTCAAAAAAAAGATCTTCAATAAACTAAAAGTACATACCCGTTCTCCACTTGAGAAAAGACCTGTCACTTGGCGCTGAAACTGGAATATATGCCTACCTACTACTTTATTAGCCCAATCTCTGCTTCCAAATTCTCTTTCTTTCACTCACCACATTGACGGGTGACGGGTAAATTGACGACGACAACGACGAACGGCGACTGATCGAGACCGAGAGACGAAACATGAGTATATGACGAGAAGCAACATTTTGTAGAATCATAACACTCATTCGTTTGGTTTCGTCGCATGAGTTTTGTTGTTTGTTTTATTAAAAAAAAAACCAAAAATATTGACACCAGAACCAGATTCGAAAGATCGTGTCTTGTTGTCAAACTGGGAGATTGGGTGGTTGTTGGGTTGGAAATTGGTGTGTTGTTTGAATTCTCATATGTGTTTTGATAGTGGAGTTTGGAGAATACCTAGTTCTCTATGAAGGAAGTATGTATTTGTGCACAGATTGGCGTGAGATACTTCATTAAACTTGGACCGAGTGAAAACGACCTCTTATGTGACGTAATCAACTCTTGTTTTGGACTTATGTATAATAATTTGTTTTTGATTTGTTTTTCTTTTCGACAACGTAACGAATGGGAAAAATAACAATTTTTAAATTTGACATTTCAAAAATTTCCCAAAAACCATTTTGAACGGAGCAAGTTTTCACTCAGAAATGTATATATGCCTGTCAAATACCCTACTGTCTAAAAGAGACGAACATCTACATCAATCTTGTTAACAGGTCAAAAACTGTGTTTATGTTAAAGAAATTACATCAAAACCCGAAAAGTTGGACACAAATCATGGCAGGCCATAAATGTCAAGTTTAACCTGTGTCCCTTTTTGGTGGGTACCCGCTTTCAGTAGTTTATAGCCTATTATTCCTGCTGGTTCGTTACTTTTTTATTTTTTTTTATTTTTCCTGAAGACCTTATGTGGGTAAAATAAAATATTAAACAAGGTTAAGCAATGAATAGTGATTCTCTATCATCCTGAGTTTGTTTTTTTTCGAAACAGTGGGAAGAATATCTCAAAGGAAATGGAGAAATTTTCTCAAAAATTACTTTCAGCAAATAACTCCTCACTACTTACTATAAGTGTTCCTTGCAATATGTTTGCGCGATTTGGGCGCACCCAAAAAGACCCTGTTCTCTACCCTATTCTAGCTGTCTTTTTTTCTGCGCTAGTTAAACAAACCTTAAGTCCACTATGCCAGGATGGAACTCCCTTCACCAAAATTGACCATTAAAAATTATTATCATGCCAACTGATTTAAACTGAAAAATGGACCTGCAACCAAAACTATCAAAAACTCGTAAAAATTCAAAGCTATAAATTTTCAAAAAAATCTCAAAAATTAGTGAAGGCTGCACCTTAAAAAAAATAAACCTCAGAGTGTGAGCATCATGTCGTGTAACTTTTAAGGCAATTCGTAGCAGAACAAATTTTTATGTTAACCCAAGCTGCAGCAGGACACATAAATCATCAAATTTTGGTGGAATCGTCCAGACCGAAGAAGATGCCTACTATACCTACATATGATTAAAAAAAAAACGAGTAAATCAAAATTTAAGCGATTTTGGAAGGATTTTCGGCAACTAAGCGAGGTGGGCTTCAATCGACTTATCGTGTCGCACTTAAAAAAAAAAAAAAAAAATAGTCGAATGTCGAGGACCGGAGCGTCCAAAAAGCAATGTTGCGGATGACCATAAATCATTTCGCCACGAACAAAACAACACTTTGGAGGACGGTTCTGCGTGTCTTGTCGTCTTCAAGCGATAACCGGAAAATCACCGAATTAAATCCCCATATAAAAATGCATAAAATAATAAATCTTGAGATTCCTGATTCAAATTAAAAAAAGAAAAAAACAACAAATCCAAGAAGCCTCATGAATTTTTCGGGACTTCACGGAGGCCATCAACTTAGTGGTTGTCGTTGGCGCGACACGAGGCTGATATCGTGTGCTTGGTGTGCCTTATCTGCCAAATGCCGCGGACTGCCCCAAAAGAAGAACATACACTTTTAAAGTACAATAGCATTTGGATTTTGAAGAAGAAGAAACAGGAACCTGAATTAATTTGAATTTCAACGCGATGTTGTCTCGATCGATGCATGTTAGGAAGGAGTGGTGCTGCTTCTGCTCTGCCTAACATGGTAACGACTTAAAAGCTCAGATCAATCTTCGAAATCTGAGAAAACGACAAATGCCAGGACATTAGTAATTTATCTTGTCTGGTTTTGTTTGTTTCGCTTTCTTGTTCTTTCTGTTGCAATTTTTTTTTTTTTTTTTTGTCTAGAGATACATCGTATCTGTGGAGAACATCGCTTGCTCCTGCTGCTCTAGATTTGTCTGCAACTATTAATTTCAAAAGTGAAACGCTTCTCATCCAAATGAAATCGAAACTCAATTCGAGAACCTGCAAAAAAAGTTAAGACTAACGACGATGCTTAATGAAGTTGTTTGGTACCCATACAACAACAGTGATTGAACGATCTTGTTTGCCAATTTTTAGTTCAAGGTGCGACTTGCAATTTATGTATGTCCTGAATCTGGGTGTTATTTTGTTATGAAGATGAAAATTAATGACATGTGCATTTCAGAAGAGAGGAGATAGGCACACAGGACAGTAGCAGTCCTTTCGTCCCAGCTTTGTTTTCGTGAAGACACCCTGAGTAGGTTCTGCCTTTTCCGCACACAAAGGCGAGGAGGAATCTTAAATCAAATTTGTCAATTTTACAGCAGCACAAATTTCATCTTGGCAAATAGCTAATCCAAATCCAAAAAAGCCTCAGAATCAAGCGTAGATAGACTTTGTCGAGAACATTTTGAACTTACATGAAACAGTTCTTTGACTCAAATTAAAATCACGTAATTCGTGACTCTCTTGACATTTGAATAAGCTTGTCCAACTTTGTATTGACTGTGCTTGAGTATTCTGTGCGTATCGCTTGCCTAAACGCTTAGAACCATCAATGCAATGAGAGCCAGCGGTCCTGACCTTTGGGAAACATTTTTAAAGGAATCCAGAGCCATATAAGGCAAATACCAGAAATTCTTCTAGGGTTGGTGAGTGGAGATATCGAATGATACGTATGTAGAGTCAATGCATTTTCTTCATTCAACAACACCACCACCGCACCGCTAGCTTCTTTATCGTCGTCACATCCTCGCCATCATCGTCATCCTCATCATCTCATCGCTTCCTTGTCCGCCACGACAACACTCGTGTTCATTTCTCTTTGACTAAGCGAGCTTGTACCAGGCAGCGGGCTGCACACCATCCAACCGCCATGCTAGCAGCACCGAGTACCATTTTCCGGGCATGTCAAGCTTAAGGAATGGCATGCTAAAGCAAAAAGCAACTTCAGATTTGTGGAAAATTGCAAAATTCCTTTTATCCACTGTGGAAGCTCCTTACCTGTTGCTACTTTCGGTTGCAAATGCCTAGGTTTTCTAAGTTCGGTGGCTGTGTTGGCTTTGGTTTGGTGGTTTGTTGGTTGGATGGTTGGTCGGTGAGCAAAATGCAGCTTTGCCCTTAAATGGCAAGTGCGGTTGTTTATGGTAATTGGAACTTTTACTTATTGCAACAGCAGTAGCAGCAGCCGCTTAGTACCATCGTCGTCGGTAGCTCTAGCTATGCAGCAGGCACACGTGGTGGGGCTCTTTGATATGTAGGTTGGTTTTGGCATGGTGTATGGGCATTTTGACAACCATAACGGTCATAATGTACAACATATTTGAGAGGGTAACATTGCGATTTGTTGTGGTTTCGCTGTTGCTGTTGGTTGGGGGACTTAAAGGGGTTACAGGGCCCCTCGTCGCCTAACGTTAATTCAAAATAAGAAACTACTTTCAGGGAAAAATTTAGCTACGGTCCTGATAATCTATTCAATAATTGAAAAAAGAGGAAGTCATATGAGCAAAATATCAACGAAAGTCGGAAAATCAAAAAATATTTTCAACAGTCGAACAGGAAGCAGAAAGTGGATGCTGCTCCTACTCCCAGTAGTGGCTGGCGGTGAAGACCATAATTTCTTGTATTGTTTTTGCATAATTCTTCATCTTGAAAGTAGCTATTAGGATGAATGTTTATGTGAAGAAAATTTGGTAGAATGTTCCATAAATCAAAACAACCAGAATAGTGAAAAGGGGCAACTAGTAAGTCAGTGGGTAAGCAAAAAACAGAAGAAATATAAATCAGATCGAAAATTTGTAATACATAAAAGCTATTGTTGTTTCTTTTGACCCAGTTTGAAAGGGAACCAAAGGGTGTTCCGACATGAGGTAGAAGTGGGAGAATAGATTCACATATCTTGATATTTTTGTATCGATATTCAAATCAATGGATGTCTCATGCAGGAAAAAATTGCGAGATAATCTCAGAAACAGAAGTGATGGGTCCAATATAACTTAATTAAGTGATAATGTGCGGATATTTCCGCATCGACTGTGTTCCTTCGGAAAATGTGACACTTCTGGCAACTTAATAGCTTCTAGGTTTACATTTCACTAATGTACATTCTAAAGTACCTTTATACCTTGGGATAGGCCCAAGATAAATACATGGCCCAATCTTAATCAATAAAAAAGTATTTCTGCCTCTTCTGTGGGAGGGGTGGTTGTTTATATTTCTTATCAATTCTCGAAGAATTATTGGTTCTTGATTATTTGCTTACAAACATCTCAATCTTAAATCTTCTTCACCTTCGATAAGGCCTGAGAAACCGATATCTTCCAAGTCGATGATTTTTTGTGATTTATTGCGTCTACAAAACAATAAATAAATATTTATTCGTGTCGGTTACAATTACAACTAAAATTGAGAGCATCGTAATTAATTTTGTTGTTCGATGTTTGCAAATAAAAATATTGACATGCTTTTGATTACGATACCTGAGTGTTGATTGCTGGAGATATTGATCTTGAATGTTGACTAGTTTAACCTCATCTCTCAACCCTTACTGAAAATCTGATCCTTCATATATTATCGCAGCTCAGGCAGTAGGAAATAACCCTCGAAAAGAGCTCTGTGAACCTGGGACCTGATTTTTAAAAAGCAGAGCTCTCGAAAGCAGGGTGTACAGCTAACACATGATAACAAGGCCTAAACAAGGTCTTGTTCGCATTCTCTGGTTGCAGTCTCTGGATCCCAATTTTCAACTTGTAATACGCTTAAATCATCATTTATCAACAACAGCCATTTACACTAATTCAATAGTAGTAATTCGGCTTGTTTGTTCCGCTAAGCCTCAAAGTTGATTCGCTTAAAAAAAATCATCATCAAAAGGGCCAAGGACAGGCTGTTCAATTATTCGCAGCGTTCAACGTACCGAACGAACAAATTTACGATTGTGAAGGTGCGAAAAGGGAAGCCCTATATTTTTGGAAAGCTTATACTTTCGCCCATTGGCACATCAATTCAATATTTGTGTTGGTTCAGCTTCATGCAACATGCGCTAATGTTAACGGTGATTTAGTTTATTAGAGTTTCAAAAGAAAACAAAAATAGTTGGCTTTTTTTTGTGTTTAGTGAGGGAGAAAGGTAATTCGTGCTTGTCATAGTCGTCGATCACAATAGGTTTTTAGTTTAGTTCTTTTTTTCCAAAAATATAGAAACAAAAATCACTACACTTTGAGGGGAGTGTCCATCGACGCCACAGATGAAGTCGGTCGGTAGTCAACAAACCAGAACAAAATTTGTAACAATTGACTTGGATGTGAATGCAATGTGTATCAATGTGATTTTTGTTCAAATGCAATCACAATGTCACTGTTCGTTGCTGCTGCTGTTGTTGTTGTTGTTGTTGAACGGGTGGGATCGGTTGGGTTAGCTTTTCAGAAAATCAATTTCGATGAAGTGGAAAGCTGAACTAATTTCTAGGCTTTATAGTTTTTTTGTTCGTTTTATATGAGAAAGTAGAGACGAAACACTTTCTCAAAAGAAAAAAAAATTAGAGCGGATCTAAATTTGCTAAAGACAAGCTTGAAACGGGCGCTTTGCTGTTACTTATCGAAAAAAAACATGCAATGTTCCAAATATTGATGGGTCATTTTTTGCACCTCGCTATCATACAATTCACGCTCGCATTAAAAAGCACAATCAGACTATGCACCCCATATGACTCATTTACCCATACAGTGTTTCCATTCATCATCAATACCATTCATTGCTACATAGAATACATGACATAAGCAAATTAAACCGAATCACAGGAAAGTTAAACATTCGCATTCATATAATTCACACTCGGTTTTAGTAGTAAAATTCATATGAGGGTCGGTACTAACCACTACTACCTTTCGTCACTACTTTTGGTTGTCATGTAAACTTTGGGTTTCGGATTGAGTGTTTCGGAATTTCCTCCGTAGCTTCCCCCTACCAGTGGTAAGGGTTTATGATATCGTAGGAAATTGTCCTGAGTTCCTACCGTGTAGCAACCGCCAGGACATTTGTCCTGCCACCAGAGGCCTTAAAAAACATACTGATCTACCAGAACTATTGCCTATTATTCTGCGTGCCACCAGGGGCCGTAAATAAATCTGCTGATCGACCAGAGCTATTGTCTGCCGGGCCGAGTGCCAACAGGGGCCTTAAACGTACATGCTAATCTCCCGGAAATTAACCGGTCGAGTAAAGAATTACCGATTAGGACGGTAAACAGTCAGACAAACGGCAACAGGAATTGAAGCCCATTAGCAGAACCCCTACCACCTGAAAGGCAGAAAGTAACCGGACATCCATCAAGCGGAAACTAGAACTAGATACGAGCACCAGAAGTGACACCAGAGGATATCCGTTTTATCATACTTGTGGTTATTAAGTGTTTCCAATAAAGGATTGAAGTTTCGTCTTTTCTTCAAAAGGCCTTGGTTAGACCGACGAGCGAAACTCGGTTGAGAAACTAAGAACACATCACAGTTCATAAACAACCTCTAAGTCTTATCATAGTTAGTAGTCTATTGATTACATATAGAATACAACTAAACCTACGTTAATTTGTAGTTTATCAGTAATGAGCTAACTCTGAGTTCACTCTAGAACTCGCGTATCTAATCCAATTATTACATATTCTGGTGTCCCTCAAGGTAGCCACCTCGGCCCAATTATATTTGCCTTGGCCACAAATGACGTCGATCAAACCTTCTCAGATTCCAAACTCCTTGTGTGTGCAGACGACATGAAAATATAAATTCAAATTATCCTAAATAAACTCCTTAACAGATTTTCAGTGAAGAGCTAACACTTACTTACTTCAGATGTCCTCACAATTCGTTGTGCTACTTGCTCTATCCTCAGCTAGTTGCGTACTCCACTCCTAGTTTCTTATTCTACTAAAAATTTAATAGACAGATTTCCAGCGTTGCCAGCTTACTTATACGGAAGAAAATTTACACCAGTTCATTGTATTAATTCGTTCGTTTTGGCTACAACGCTTTTTCTTGGTCAACAGTTTTCATTAAATATAACTTAATATGCTTGTTCTCTTCCTGTTATTTTGCCACAATTTTTCATAAACTTAAATAATTCAATCTAAACTAAAATGTATACAAACAATAATGTGCTACGAACCTCCCCTACTACGAAATTTTACTCAAGTTCGAACCAGGTTTGAGTCGTTTAACAAATTTCATAAAACGTATGGTTCATACTTGTTCGCTTCTGTGTCTCACAAAACTACTCGACAGAAAACCAAAACAACCCAACCAACAAACGGAAAAAAAAACAAAACAAAAATACAAAATGTTAACAAATTGAGTCAGTTGGACTTCATTGCTGAATTACCGTTCGACCGCGGCTCAGTACCGTGGATACACTCGAGTTGAAAAGTGTGCTTTGAAGTGCGTTTCATCCAAAAGAAGTTACAATATTTTTTTTTTTATTCACCATCACGTGACGCGTCTGTGTGCCGAACAATAAAAATAAAACCTTTTAAAAATTCATTAAATCATCATAATTTGCTGTTTTTTCTTTGAAAATTGCATTGTTTTTTCGTACACAACCCAAAAATAAAAACGAACACAAAATTTTGCTTGTTGTATGACTAAGGCTATCGAACACCGAACAAAAAATAAAAACATAAAGTAAATAACTTGTTGAATTCGAAAAAAATACTAATACCCTACTGACAATTTGAAACAAAAACAGGCAACAATATTTAACTGTGCTGGGGTAAGGATACGTGGTAATCCTAAAAGATGCGGCCGCTCTATCGTGTGCTCTAGGAACATTGCTGTTATTTTTGGCTTGAAGTCAGTCTGTCGGTTGTGTTTTTTTAGTTCGCGATTCTTGATTTGTTGCTTTGTAAACAACCTTCGGTTATTATTTTTCTTTTCTTCATTTTTTGTTTGAAAAATTCCGTTCGTTCGTCGTCGTCGTCGCTGAACAAACGAAAACGTAACGTGGTTTAGTGCCTGTCTGTGGTGAAGTGTAACGTTCCCTTCAGCCTCCATCACCTTTCTTCAACCAACTTTACGACTCCACAGCTCCACTCGAGTTGGAGTGAATTGAAAAAAAAAAAAAAATCTACCAAACGAAGAAAAAAGAACACGACAAGTGTCGTTGGTTTTATTTATATATTTGTATAATTCCTCAAGTTGAGCTATCGAGTTTATAAATCTAGTGATTTGAATGAGTGAGTGTTGTGCCTACAACGCAACGGCCGCGCCGAATATCGAAAAATATGGCCAGCAACGAATTAATTTGCATAATTCCAACATAAATAAATGAATAAAGCAAAATAACAACTGGAATTCCTTTTCTTCTCACTGCAGACGCAGGGTTTTTATTTTGTTTTGCCCCAAATTTTTGTTTTGAATATTAAATTGTAAAAAGAAAACAAATTCGAAAAAATGTGCCACGAAAACTTGTTTTTCTTATCGCCATATTAAAAAATCATCGGATTAGATTCAGAAAAAAAAATATTAAACCACAAAACGATAGAAGAACGACTTCGGCAACGAAAAATCAAAAACAATTTTCATTGCTTCGTTTTGAGTTAACATAAAAAAAAGTTTAATAAAATGGGAACCCGAACAACGGATTGTCGAAAATTTTCACCAAACATCTTCAACAAGAGCAAGTGTAGCCACTGCTTTAGACAGCGGGAGGAGCATAGCGCTGCAGCCTTGGAATGCAATAGGGTGAGTTTCGTTTGTTGTTTTCTTGGTTTTTTCCTACAAAAAAAAAACATAATGTGTGATTTTGGAAAGAAAAACAATAAACAAGGTGTCAGTCAGCTATTGTTTACAGTTATACGTCCTATAACGGAAATGTGTGAAAATCTCTTGTCACATTTGTATTGTTATTTTTTTTTTTGCTCTGTCGACGAGATGTATTTCTTGGAATCGAATAAAGTAGATTGTTGTAATCAAGCGCATCAATGAAGAAGATTCATTGTGCTCTGCTCTGTCTAACATCTTAAAGAATGTGTAGATGAAGAGAGTTGGAACTCGCAGTGAAGCTGGTAAACTTTTCATCTTGAATGATTATGACAAGAAATCAGTTTGAATAGGAAAAAAAGTCTTTTTCAAAATTAAAAAGAAAGGATCCTGGGCTGACATGTTAAAAATCTCTTTCATCTGAGAAACTTCACCGAACTGCTTTGAATAGCTGAGTTTGAAAAAACGCTCATCAAACTCATGTTTGGTGTTCATATGGTACAGTGACATTTTTGCTTTCAATTTTCGATCTATGTTCTGATATTGTCTCCAGCCAGCGCGTTCCCGAACTAGCTGTCTCGAGTTTCGCACGCCAAGTTGGTTCAGATCCTCAACCACCTGTGTGCTACACCTGAGTCGCGGTCTTCCTCTTCTGCGACGGCCTTCCGAGTTTGATTTGAAGACTCTACGGACTGGAGCATTATTTTCCATTCGTTCTGCATGAACAAACCATCTAAGTCATTGGACCTTAACTTTTCTGACTTGGTCTGGTCACCGAACAGCTCGTACAGTTCTTGATTGAATCTTCGTCTCCATTATCCATTTATGCAGAGTGGACCAAAAATCACTCGAATTTTCTCTGGAAGCAGCCCAAAGTGTTTTCATTCGATGTTTTCATGGTCAATGTCTGTGCACCATACATTAGGACCGGGATGATGGGGGTTCGTGACACTTTATTGCTTGAGCGAGGACTGTACTTTTTTTTTATAATTTGCACCCACTCAAGAGATTTTTTATGCCAGAGACACAGTGATGAGTGCATTCGGAAGAAGGGCAGGGGTTGGAAAGGAGGTGTCGGTGTACATTGGTCTTAAATTCTTGCACATTGTTATGACTGGGAAAGACAGAGTGTGGAAGAGAGTTCCACATTCGCGTAGTACGGCTAAAAAATGATTCTCTATACTTGAGAGAACGTCCGAAGTTGGGCTCGAGGGTAAACTGATGGGCATTCCTAGAAGCGCGAGTATTACGGGTGAATTGTTTGAGGGGAGGAATGCAACTGGCTATTTCACTAGAGCAATTACCGTGAAAGTAGCGATAGAACAAGGAGAGACACGCTACGTTACGGCGGTGGTCCAAAGGAGTGAATGCGTCAGTGATCTCTCTATCACCAATCATTCTCACAGCACTTTTTTGTATTCCATCCAAGAGGCTTAAGTAAATAGCTGGAGCACCAGCCCAAAAGTGGGAATTGTACTATTCAACTGCCTTCTAAGTCCAAAGAAGCCGCGATTGGCAAGAGTGATTCTTCCTTTGATTTCAGCGCTGGTGTCGTTGTCGGAGTTTATAGTGGATCTTAGGTACAAAAAGTCCTTAACTATCTCGAAGTTAATTTTGTCTCTACTGACGTTGGCTCCAAGACGTCGATGCTGGGTGTCCTTTCTTGTTGACAACATTAACTTGGTCTTGAGGAATAAATTGCCTACCAATGCAGTTTCTCATGAATTTCGCGCGAAATTCTAAACTATTTCTATTTCAATTCTATTTCTGTAGTGTCCGTAGCTTAGTGGTTCGGTGCGTTGGATGGGATGCTAAGCAGAACGTCGTGGGTTCGAGTCCTACTCGTGCCCATAGTTTTTATTTCATCTTTCACGGGCACTGCCTCTTGCGAAGAACTGACAAAACTTCCAAAAGTATCAAGCTGTCATGAAAAAAGTGTTTTTCAACTTTGCTGGTCGGAATCAGCAAAATGGACCTGAGGGTTGAGTCTCGGATTAAAAAAAAATAAATTAGCAAATACTTCAACCTAAGAGAGTTCATCATTAGATTCGTGTAGCTAAATAATTTTTCTTAACGCTCAGCGCTGTCTTCATTTTAGTAATTGAAATTTCTATCGCTGACACCATTGGTCAATTTTTTACTGGCCTTCTTATAGACTACAATCCAAATTGTTGTTGTTTGCCAAGGAAAATTGGTCTGTGCTGGCTACTGAGTAGTGAAAAAACAGGGCTAATATATGGACTCTACCAGCACTTTATTTCTTCTTTACTAACCCTAATCTAACTATTGAGACTATTTGCATCTTCAAATTCAGGATGCCTTAAAGGACAGTAGAACCGTTTCCTTTCCTCCTCATGTCTTGGCGAGAGGCTTAAAATATTTAAGCAGACATAAATCAGCTGATTCGGATAGTAAACTTGACACTCAATAGATATTCTTACATGTTGATGCGGAAGACCGCGTTAGCTTGTTTTGTGTGATCCTTTCTCAATATTGGTCCCCAACGTGAGCATTCGAAAATACTACAAATTGTAACCATAGTTTTAAGGGAGTCAATTCAGTTTGCTAATTGTAATGTCAATGTCAGACAGGTGGTTTCTAATTGTAGGCATGCGTTGTTGTTATCTTTAAAATACGCACTCACACACGAAAATGTTGTTTTGTTTTGCTTCATTAACAAACAAAAGACCAAAAAAGATAAATGACGAGTAGAAACACAAATTAGATTGCAATCAGTTCATCTATTTAAATAAAAAAACAAACAAACAGATAAAAAGAAGTATGACGAATGTGACCTTAATATATTTACATAGACACAAACATCGACAACGCCAACATAGAAAAAAAAACTCCAAAAATACTATCTCATCTTAACCAATTCTCTGTGTGTTCTTGTAAATAAAGTTATAAAAAAACATCAAGATCTTTGAGGTTCTTCGAAATTCCATTAGCCCCTTAGGGTCTTGTTTGTGTTTTACTCATTCAAGCCATCATAATATTTATTTATAAGAAAGACACACTTCAAACTTCAAACATCAGATAAGAATGTAGGTAGGTTTAAGGTATTTAGATCAGATCAGGAGGTTTCTGAACAAAAATACAAAAAGCAAACCGAGATCCAAGACAAAATCGAAAAAACTCAACAAAAATTAATAAATTAAATGAGTTCTCAGAATTCGCTGATCTTAATTCGTCTTTTTCTTTTCTTTTTGGTTAAAATTTTTGATTGGGGAAAGTATTATTTGATTTTTTTTTTTTTTGTAATCTTAAGGGTTCAAGAAATCAGACTTGATCTGATTTAGAGTTCCTACTCCTTCACTCAGGCCTTAAAGCTTGTAAAGTCTGGCGTGTTGATCCCTGCAAGATATATTCTTCAGCTTTCTCAAAACCATGTTGAGTGTCGTTAATGTCGTCTCTAATGTTCTGCACAATTCCGTTTTTATGTCGCCTTTCTCGAATGCTTTCAGATTTCACTCCGAGAAGTTGGAAGTCTTAAAAATGAACAGATCATTCCACTTCTGACATCCTTGCAATGTAATTATTCGACCCAAAGAGCTCGATATGAATTAGAGCCTTGACAAAACTATCCCAGATTCATTTTTTTTCTAAAAAACTTTCAATCTAAGTCTTTATATGACTGAAAACATGTTCCAAAGAAGAATTTAAGCAATTGTGGGAATTTTGTCTCGACTTAGAAAATACTTGATTTGCAGAAATATTTAAGAAGCTCACAAAGTTGACTGGATAGGCTACATGGGCTTATTATATTAGTCATTTTTATTTATAATTTACACCCACTCAAGGGATTTTGTATACCTTTTTTTATGCCAGAAACACAGTGAGTACATTGGACTTGAATTCTTGAACATTGTAATGACTGGGAAAGACATAGTGTGGAAGAGAGTTCCACATTCGCGTAGTACGGCTAAAAAATGATTCTCTATACTTGAGAGTACGTCCGAAGTTGGGCTCGAGGGTAAACTAATGGGCATTCCTGGAAGCGCGGGTATGACGGTTGAAGGGGAGGAAGGCAACTGGCTATTTCTCTAGAGCACTTACCGTAGAAGTAACGATAAAACAGAGAGAGACACGAAACGTTACGACGGTGGTCTAAACGAATGAATGAATTAGTGAGGTCTCTATCACCGATCATTTTTACGGCTCTTCTTTGTATACCATCCAAGGGGCTTAAGTAAGTTACAGGAGCACCAGCAGTAAGTTGCAGGAGCACCGTCTTAAGAAACATCTTGCGACATTTTTGGCGACTTCGCGTATGTGCCCGGTCCACAAGAGGTGGTCAGTGATGCGCATACCGAGATTCTCGAGAATTTCGGTCTCATTGATTCAAGTGCCACTCATGGACAGTTGCAAGGGAGATATATGTATCTCGCTTCAACGAAACTAGACAGCATTGGGGTTTCGAAGCATTCAACTCTTAATTGTCCTTTTGACATAGGAATGAAACAGAAAACTTATACACGCACATATCGGCAGCTTTAAATCGCGAAAGGCTGAATTATCTTAAAAGACTGGGTTTTGCTCATTAGAATGTGTCCTTACTTCGTCTCATCACCTGAAATACTTTAGAGTTTGCCGTTTTTAGATATAAAATTTAAGTATGAGTGTGTTATTCAAAAGATTCTCTAAATATATATTTTTTTGCTTTTGATAACTATATTCATTTTAACGGCCTAGTTTTGTGCCTGTTTTGGTACCAATTTTCCTTTGAGTCAGGCATCCTGCTCCTTTTTAAATAGTTTCTGCTCAAAAGATTTTTTCAAAGCTGTATGCACAAAATAAAAGGGTTGACAATTTAACTTCCAATTTTGGCCGAAAAGTCAAAAGTCTATCAACAGCGACCAATGAGCTTTCAATTGCCAATTTTCTATCAAATAAAAATTTTCTGTTTATACGGTTGGAAAATTTTATCCAAAAATGAAATGAAATTGGAAGAAAATTGGCTGTCCATTGTCGACAATTTTTTGTCATCCAATTAAAAATTTCCTGTTTAAACGGTTGGAAGACTTAAAACTTATCCTTCCAATGAAGGTTTAGGTGTTCAAAACGCAACACTTCTATGTCGTTTTCTCCCTGTTGTCTTTGTCTGAAAACAGGTTGTGTCTTGTCCGCCCAATTCTTTAACAAAAGACCAGTCTTACATGACTTTAAAAATTAATTAAAACCCACACCAACAAACTCAACAGTTTTAAAAATGATGTTAATTCCGTCGACTTCAGAACTTAAGAACAACATAGTCCTGAAAAACTTCCAAAGAGATCAAGACATTTTCGATTGTTCCCGGGCCAATTTGGCCTTGCATTCATTGACGGCCATCCCAATGATGTCCCCAACCAATGTCAAGCCAATGTCGATCTCCCGAAAAAACTGTAAAATAATGCCCATCATTACCACACTACACAAACCACTTTTAGAATTTTCAAAAATAATTATGCAAGTAATTGGTCGTGAATTGTCGTAAATTTGTCGTAACAAAAAAATTTGTCGCGTACTTATTTTAAAAGTTAGCCCCTGGTAGTGCAACTTGAATGCGAAATTAGCACTACCACCCCAGATTAGCCGAAACTGACATCCAAAACCGAAACTAAGGTATGCAATATTGTCGTGATTTGTCGCTGGTAAGTAGCGACACAAAAAAAAAATTCCAAAAATTTTATTTGGAATTTTTTGGAATTTTTTTTTAAAAATGACCCCTGGTAGAGCTAACTTGATGCGAAAGTTTGAACTACCACCCCAGATTAGCTTAACTGACATCCAAACCAAAAACTAAGTATGCAGATAATTGTCGTGATTTGTCGCTGTAATAGCGAAACAAAAAAAAATTCCAAAATTTATTTGAATTTTTGGAATTTTTTTTTTAAATGACCCCTGGTAGTGCTAACTTGATGCGAAAGTTAGCACTACCAACCCAGATTAGCTAAACTGGACATCCCAAACCGAAAACTAAGTTTTGCAGATAATTGTCGTGATTTTGTCGCTGGTAAGTATTGAAACAAAAAAAAATCCAAAAATTTATTTGGAATTTTTGGAATTTTTTTAAAAATACCCCTGGTAGTGCTTACTTTTAAATTTTTCCAAATTTTCAATTTTTCAACTTTTGCCCAACACTACAATAAATTTTGTTTACAAATAACAATAAATATCGAAAAGATAAATCAAAATACTGATAAAAAAAATTTGTCGCCCCTTAGTTTATGAATATGGGATATTTTCGAAATTCCTAACCTAGCACCACTACATATGAAAATTTTTTCCCTAAACTACTTTTTTGAAAAAATTTGTGCCAACAATTGTCCGGTAAGACCGCCTGCTTGCCAGAAATCCATAAACATTTTGTCGCGTGCCTTTAGATAAGACAAGCAATCGGCCCTGACTGCAATCATAAATATTACCACGTGTTAGGGAAATTTTTCCAAATTTTCAATTTTATCTACTTTTTGCCCAACACTACAAATACATTTTGTTATAATACAATAAATACGACAAGATAAATCAAAATATTCATTAAAAAAATTTGTCGCGCCCTAGTTTATGAAATATGTGATGGAATTTCGAAAATTCTAACCTACACTACCGTATGAAATTTTTTTCCCACAAATACTTTTTTGAAATAAATTTATGCCAACATTTGTCGCAAGACTCTTCTTCCAGAAATGCCATAAACAATTTTTCCGCGCCTTTGGATAGAAGCAAGTCGCCCTTGACTGCAATCACTAAATATTACGTTCCACTGTTAGGAAATTTTTTCCAAATTTTCAATTTTTATCAACTTTTTGCCCAACACTGCAATACATTTTGTTATAATAACAATAAAAATATCGCTAGATCAATTTAAAAAAAAAAAAACAAAATTTCATTAAAAAAATTTGTCGCGCCCTAGTTTATGAATATGGGATGATTTTCGAAATTTCCCTAACCTAAGCACTACCATATGTAATTTTTTTCCCTAAATACTTTTTTGAAATAAAATTTTATGCCAACATTTGTCGCAAGATTCTTCAACAAAAGACCAATCTTACATGACTTTAAAAATTAATTAAAACCCACACCAACAAACTCAACAGTTTTAAAAATGATGTTAATTCCGTCGACTTCAGAACTTAAGAACAACATAGTCCTGAAAAACTTCCAAAGAGATCAAGACATTTTCGATTGTTCCCGGGCCAATTTGGCCTTGCATTCATTGACGGCCATCCCAATGATGTCCCCACCCAATGTCAAGCCAATGTCGATCTCCCGAAAAAGCTGTAAAATAACCTCATGCGTCCAATGCTTCTCAACTATTTTCCTATTTTGAGCAAATGCTTACCCATTTCATCCATTCTTGTTGTTTAACAAAATAAATACTTTTTCAATTCTTTTAAACTTTAACTGAAAATTGGCAAGCACTTCATCCAAAAACCAATTTGTCGACAGCCGTCCAATGGTTTGACAATTAGATAAATTCTGAGTTTAGACGCGTTCACACGATTGGAAGAAGCTGGCCAATTTTTTGATAGAAAATTGGAAGAAAATTAGCTGCCAATTTTTTCTGTCACTTTTGACGAAAAAATTTGGGTGTTTACATGATTGAAAGAAAACTGGAAACAAAATTTTATCGAAAAATGGAGCAATATTGGAAGATCTTCCAATCGGGTATACTTAGCTTTACCCTGCTCTTTCTTCAAATAAAACCAAAAGTTAAAAAGCATGTATTTCGGATACTTTTTGATTTTTTTTTTATTTTCAAATTAAAAGTTTTAAAATTGTTGATACTATGTACGAGCTTCAAATGTCAAAAAAGAAAAACAATGAGCTCACACTTTGACATAAAAGGCAAAATTATACAAAATTATTCGTGCATTTCAGCGATGGTGTTAAATAACAACAATAAGCCTTTATTATGTCGGTGTGTATTAAGACAAGAACCCGCAAATGACGTTCGTGAAAAAAAAAATTAATCTCAATTTTTATCTCATTTTCAACAGTGTTATCCATTTTTGGAAAGAAAAGACTTAAAAATAGATAACAATTAATTACCATCTTAAGTTTAAACAATTGAAGAAAAATTCTATTTTTTTTTTCATATTGTTTTCGTTTGAAGTCTTCACTTGTTGTGCCGCTTGTTATCTTATCGAAAAGATACGTTTTTGTTCGGAAAAGCGCCATTAAAATACAAACCCTATTCGGCTACTTAAACGGTTGAATTCTCTTACATTAAACGCTTCTTTTTAGGTGTGTAGGAAATTCTATATCTTATCGTTATCTCTTATTCATGACAAACAAAACACTGACGTCATTGAAACAAAAATCAAATGATAAATGATGATGAAGACCGTACACAAAATATTTTCACTTAGAAAAAAATATCAATCTCGTAAATGACCCTTCAATCATTTGTAATGAAACTTATGTCTTAATCTCTGGTCAAGCTGTAAATGGGGTATAGAAACAACAGAGTATGTCGAATTTCACAACAAATTACAAGTTTTAAATTACAACGTTTGATTGCTTGTTTGTTGTTCTTTTTGGTTAATAGATTTTGTTTAATGTGACGGCATTTGTCAAATTATAAGGCTTTTAAGACCATTATGAAATTAACAATACAACAAATCATTAGGCAACTTGTACAACTTTGTTACATCAAACCGTACAGAAAACTATTACCAGTTTCTTTGATTGAGTGTCAGTTATGCTTTGTCTTAACTGTCTTAAAAAAAAAAACGTTAATAAAAGACAGACTGGTTGTCATTTACAACAAAAAAATAAGCAACAGTATAGGTGTCAATACGCAGGCTTTCGGAACCCCATTTTTTTTTCGTTTAACAATCTGGCCCTGTTAACATCTTCAACAAATTTTCCGCTATCCGACTCCACTTAACGTCACCCACAACACTGAATAACGTAATAATCCCTTTAGCTGACCTTATGCAGGGCCAGTTAGTCATATCGAATCAAAAAAAGAAATGTTTAAAAGAACATCTTTTTTTTGAAGCCTGCGCCGAGGGGTGCCTTTGCTTCTACCACAATTGGATATCGAAAATCGAACCGGCTCAGACTTAACCAATAACATAAACAATTTCGCGCAGTCATGACTCTATACTTCAATTATATCTCTTTTCTGCAAGGGCCAGCCTGCCCTACGACTGGAGACGACTCTCCAAAGTTTATGCCCCTGAAGCGATCTCTTTGGTCTTTTAGGAAGTTTCAATATGAACAAAAAGACTTCCATTGTTAGGAGGTCGGTTAAGGTTTGTTCTTGAAAAAAAAAAATCCGCGACGGTGATAATCATAATAATAATAATGATGATGTCTGGATCTTGGCGAAATGGTGCCTGATCGTCTGCTGAATCTTCACAAAAAAAAAAAAAAAACCCTATTCCAAGAGTGTTCCATAAAGTTCCTTAGTTGAGAGGAAAAAATATATCTTCTATAAAATGTATCTTATGATTGCATTGGGCCTTTATCACTACATATCCAAGAGGCGCTCGTCTTTTCTCTCGCAGCATATTATATCGCTTGAAACCCGAGAAGATGACGTTTTTTTTGCTCTTCAAATTTTATAGCATTGCCAGTATCAGGGCAATACATATAATTTTGTTGTTGGGTCGAGTGTAAAAAAAAGTTACTTAAACTTCAACTTTTGAGTTTAGTATGTTTGCCCTTTTGATTGGATATTTGATATCCGCGCGCCAAGCCAATGATGATGGGGACACAGTTTTCCTGTCTCATTGACCACAAATTTACCTCTGTCAAGCGGAGCTATGGACCTTGCCTGCGGCATATTCCGGACGGACGGACAGCAGGGTTAACCTAATGAACCGCACCTCATTCGATCAATAGACGTTGAAACAACGACGACGACGAAGACAACGAAGAACATAAAACGACGACGAAGCCAATGTTGATGATGGCTTTTTGCGGATGGCACTTTTGGTGCTTGTAAATGTGGATAAGTGGTAATTGGAATCCTTTTATTAAGAAAAGAAAAATAGAGATAAAAAAGGGCAACAATGTTTGTCGGTAATTTATTGAGTTGTTAACAATTGGATGACCTCTTTCTTTATTTTATTTTTCACAAAGCATTACAAAAATGTGATTGATTTACTTCTTTTTTCGCTGAAATTACTGAAATTCATAAAGCAATGTCCAAAATATAGTCTCAAAATGTGAGAAAAATGGTATTTTCCCACGCTCAAGTGCCTTTTCCTTTCGTGTACCGCAACAAATAAAATAAACATTATTCACATGCAAAAATATGTTGCTTTCTTCTTCGATCTTGAAAGTCGAAGTAAACTTACTTTTCCAATCCATAACCAAGGAAATCAAATTTTGGGAAGTTATACTAAAATGACCTTTTCTATAATTTGTCAGCTCTTCCCAAGGCGTTTCGGGATCCACTTATGTACGTTTTCTTTATTCTATTAATATTCATTCTACACTAAATAACCATTTCAAATGAGTATAGGAAAGTCAAAAAAGGGATCACGGAGCTCATTGAAAAGTCTTATTTTAGAATCCCAGATATTTAGACAAAACAGCTTCAGAGTCTTGAACTGATGGCGACACACACGTTTGTAAGAACTTCCAAAAAACCAGCCAGCTAAATATAAAAATAAACTCTACAGAAGCCCAACAACCATAACAACAACATCTACCAGCTAATGATGCACCACATAAAGCCCCTTTACAAAAAAAAAAAAATCCCGGCAGCGGAAATGTGCATTGGACCGAAACTTAATGTGAATCTATAACCAGCTCAGCTCGCTTGCCTTGGATTCAACAAAAGCAAAAACAAAAACAAAAATCCGTAAATTACAACAAAAAACAGAATGAACGTGTGTCGAACAGAACGGCATGCTGCATTGCATCAAACCACACCGTAAAGATGCGACGCGACATTCTTGAAAATTAACAAAAGACGAAAAGGAGCATTTTCGATGGTCTCTCTCTCCTCCTTCACTGAAAAGCAGAGATTTTGGGATCGTTTTTGAATTTCTCCCCAAAGGAGGAGTTTTGTTGTTTTCTTAAAATTAACGATCGATCCAACTGCATTTCAACCAAACAACGAAAGTATACGATACAGTGGGGCAATGTATGTTCTTTAGTCAAATAAAATATGGAAAAAGAACTTCTTGCGTTCATTGAGGCATATTTTCCTTTTATTTTAGTCACAGCCCCATTGTGGAAAACGCACGGAACATTTTCACTTTGTTCACCCGATTCCTGAATTTCCTTCGTTCCATTTATAAGGGATCGGTATGTTTATGTTCTTTGGGGCGGAATGAAATTCGTGTATCAACAAATTAAAGTTAAGTTTTGCTCCTCCATAGTCCATAGTCAGTACACACTAAATCCCGTCACTATGTATACAAGAGCCAAAGAGACAAAATGAGGATTCTAATTTTAGACCCACACCACATCGTACCGCATCCCAACGAACTAAATATGTGGTGATCCCTTGAGAAAAAAAAATCCAGGCCTCTTGGTCAATCACACATGCTCATTAAATATATTATGATGCGCTGCTGTTGCTGTGCTTGCTCTTTTGATGGTAATGGGGCGCTGACTGCGTGGTGCAAACGCAATAAAAATGATGCGATGATCCCCTTTTCCGTTCCAATGGTCATTATCATCATCATCGTCGTCGTAGTCGTTGTCTTCTTCATAGTCATTCAGAATCATGTTGATGATCAGCCAAACCGAAATAGTAGACAGCAGAAGTTTTATGTCAAACCATTGGTCGGTCGTTCAGTCGCAGTCGCAGTCGATTGTGAAGGAACGTTCGCTTTTGCCTTGGTAGATACATGTAACTTAAGAGTTTTTTTTTTTTGTATTTATCCCTGTTCTCTGGCTATCTCTGGGTACTGTGTGTTTCATTTCCCATCCGCCATTGCCAATCGCACATGGTGAACATTGTTGGTCCATTATTTGTTATAAATTTTATTTGCAGCTTAGGGCGTTTTTCTGGTGTTCTTTCGGGTTAAACGAGATATTTGTGTTACTTTTATTACTATGCGAATAAAAACAAACAAAACAGAAATTTGCGAAAGGAGAGTGAGTCATACTAGGCAGCTAGAAATAGGTGCGACTACAGTGAGGTGAACCAAAATAGAGTTGGAGAGTATTTAGTTTCTCATGAATGTCACATAAGAGGTTTAAAACAGCTTAGAGGGGGTTAGAAGTGAACATTTCTCACGCTCAAGTGCCTAAATACATTCTGTAAATTCATATGAAACTAAAACGACTTTTCAGAGAAAAGTTTTGCCTATGGCAACCCTGCCCTTGAACTCAACTCTAGGGCTAAACACACACCGAAGCGGACAAAACGTCCTTTTGTCTTTCAACCCCACACCGAGGACGACAAAGACAAAATGTCTTGTCTTTGTCCGCTTCGGTGTGTGTTGCTCCTACGCAGCCTATACAACTGACACGTTTTTTTGTCGATTTCTGTTTGTTTGTCTTGTTCACTGTGGTACGTGTTACTTCGTAAGACGGTAAATAGTTTTAGGTGCTGACATTTTGTCCCGGACTTTCTGTCTTCTTCGGTGTATTTTGCTCCTATACAATCCCATGTTTTTACTGTACCCGACGAGCGGACAAGACTTTTTGTCTTGTTGGTCTTTTCCGGTGCGTGTTGCCTCATAAGAGCAATGGACACAAAGACACGATTTTTTGTCGTAAGATTAAAAGACGTTTTGTCCTTTTCGGTGTGTTTTTAGCCTAAGGAATCAATCATTGTATCGAAATCTTATAAATCAAATCAGCTTTTAATTAGTATCAAAGCAGTAATTTACTTCTCTAATCGACCTGTTCCATCCACTTAAAATTAAAACTAAGGCGGGTAACTTGTTAAAAAACAATAAAGTCGAACTTTAAAAGCAATCAGCCAATAATCAAAATGCATTTGATTTTTATCTAAATGAATCATTTGAATCTTATTTCTGCAATAGTTGTTTTTAAATTCAAGTAGGAAACAAATAAATCAGCGCCTGCATTACAAGTGTACATTTTTAATTGTGCAATTAAAATCTATAAAAGGCAAAATTTTGTGGATAAATTTATCTCGATAATAATTTGTATCTGTGACACTTTTTATGGCAAAAAAGAGATATAACAGCGAGACATGTTTTCGAATTATTGTGCAATGTAATCAGATGTCTGTTGTGTCGCGTCAGCGTCAGTGGGTCGCGGACTAGACGATATTGCAGTGTGACCATTGCGAGTCGGCTCAAGGCAGGCTTATGAAGGAAAAAAAAAAGCAATGTTTTTTATGAACCTACGTAAACAATATAAAAAGTAAACCAGAAATAAAAACTTCACATTAACGATTTTAAATTATGTCCAGTGGCAGTTGTATTTTTATCAGACCAAGTATCTCTGCTTCACTGCCAAGTACTTTATAAATGCTTTTTATTTCATGTTTGTGTATGGCTGGGTTCGAGATCAACCTTGTCTTTAATTGTGTGCTCAATTTGTTTATTACCGACCCACCACCGCAATTGGATCAAGTCGATAAAATAAAAAAAAAAAAGTTTTGAAAAGCAGAATCGAAATGACTTGTTCTTTATTTAATAAAATGGTTGCTTTCTATTATTTTTAATTTAAGTGAAATGGAATTGTGTTATAATAAACTTTCGTCTAAATATTTGTTCAATATATTTTCTAAATTTTCTATTGAACATTTTTTGTACTGCACACACAGTGGCGTATTATCCAAAAGGCAAACTAGGCACGTGCCTAGGGGCGTGATCAAACAAAGGGGCGCGCGGGCGCAGTAATTTTCATACGTGGTTGTTGAACTAAGAAACTTATGACCTCGAACTGCACTTGCCCCTTTTGTTTAAATAAAAATCTGTCCTGAACAATTCCACTCACACAACAGAGTTAACAATGTTTACCTATTCGGTTTGCCAACTTCGCAATTGACCTAGCTTCTTTATAGTTTTGTTAGTGTTTTTGAATATTTATTAAGTAGGGGCACTGGCACCATATCTTTAGCTTGCAAAATGTCGGGGTTACCGAATTGTGAAACGTCAATTTAGCTATTTTTGGCGACTTATCAATTTATTTCAAAAAGGAAATTACATTAAGAAATCCTTCGAAATTCATAGCCCTCCCGTCCTTATCTTTTTTATGAAAATTAACACCACATTATTTTTTTTTTAATCAGAACTTCATTCCAGGGTCTCACTTTTAGTTTCTTTTGTGACATTTTTTCGTTCGTTTAATATTTCATAAATTTTATCGCCTTCTCCAACCATAAACTCGCAATGAACAGAACAGAATTTGCAGCTAAATTATATCCTGTCCACCTACGCTCGAAGCTTAAGCGCGCACTCATATGCCACTTATTCTGATGTGTCGTGATTTTTTATTGCTAGTTTTTTTGTAGTTGACAGTGGGGTGATTTTTTTTGTTAATCTTTTAAAAGTTACAACATAAACTTGATCAAAGGAAAAAGGTAATTTTGATGAGAAGAGTTTTTCAGACCGATTATATTATGGTCAAAGCCTTAAAACCTTACTTTTTTCCAGCTCTAAGAAGTTTTTTTTGTAAAGTTCCCACGCTCAATTACCTCAATACGCCATAACAATACAATGCATACCTAAGGGATATTTTTTGAAACAATATATTTGGATACAACACTGTTCTTAAGTAATGCTTCGAAAACTCAATGCTGTATCGTTGTATCGTTGAAGCGAGATATACCCCCCTTGCCACTGTCCATGAATGGCACAAGCAAACATCTCGAGATTCTCGGTATGTATATCACCGACCACCTTTTGTGGAATGATCACATATGCGATGTCGCCAAAATTGCCGCAAGATGTTTAGGTTTTTTAAGACGATGCAAGAATTTTTTTCCCCTTCTGATTTGGCTACTATCTATAAAACATAAATACGTCCAAACTTTGAGTACAACTCCCACGTTTGGGCTGACGCTCCAGTAACGTACTTAAGTCTTTTGGACAGTATCCACAGCAGAGCATTTAAGATTATTGGTGACCATACCATCGTTGAGACGTTTACGTCACTCAAACATCGACGTAATGTCTCATGCCTCACCCACTTTTACCATTGCTTCAATGGTTTATGCTCAATTGACATAGCCAGCTGCATTCCTCCCCTTCCGCCTCCCATTCCGCCTCCAGGAATGCCCATCAGTTCACCCTCGAGCCCAACTTCGGACGTACGGAAATGCTCAGAGAATCGTTCTTTAACCGTACTACGCGAATGTGGAACTCTTTTCCACACTCTGTCTTCCCCAGGCACTGCAATGTTCACGAATTCAAGGCCAATGTTAACCGACACCTCATCCTTAACCCTCTCCGTCTATCCCACTTTCCCTAACGCTCGCACTGTGCTTTGGCATAAAAAGGGAACATGAATCCCTTGAGTGCGTGCATATTATAAAAAAAGAAAAGTGAACTTGTGTCCAACTTTTAAGTTAACCTGTCCTGCTATAAGCTGTGTCGGTGGTGTTCAAATGTCATTCACTCCAAAGACACCAACAAAAATCTAAGTATTATAGATTCACAAAAAAAAAATGAGTATTGTTTTTTTTTTTTTTTTAATTGAAAATTAGATGAAGTTATTTAATCGACTTGTAACACGTTCAACTGTCATCAGAACAATTTAAACAAAAACATGATTCATGGACCAGCGAATGGGTCACACCTTTTAGAATTCCATTTTGAATAGATTTAGCCAATTAAATTGTTCGGTCTTTTATTTCTGCCTTTTTATGGAAAAAATTGATCTTGGAGCTGAAAAAAAGTGGGTGAAAAGGTAATGAGTTCTGTTGTTGTTTGCAAACTCTTGGACAACTAACTATATGGCTTCAAATCAAGGTTATGTGAGTGTCAGTTCATTGACATTGTTCAATTTTATATAAAAAAAAGAGCGAAAACGGTTGGCGTTGCAATAGTTTCCTAGCATTTGTTTAATCTTAAAAGGTTTGCTCTATAAAATACCTTCGCAAATATTTCTTTACACTTAATTTCTATCTAAATATTTGAAGCTTTCAGAAACTTGCTGTATGACAAAAGGAAGCATATTAGTTCAGAGAACCAGGGTTGCCAATTTGTTTCCTGTATCACTACAAATTTATTCACAAAAACAGATAGAAAAGGCGCAAACTCTTCAACATTCTAACGTCACTTTTCAAGCAAAACTTTAATGAAGTTTGTCAGCAGTTCTATTTATTATTTATTTTTTGTTAGAAAAACACCAATTAATCAAACAAATTTAACAACTTCTTGCGAAATTTTAAACAAGCACACTTTCCTGTTTTTCGTGGTAAATGTTTTTCAATTTAGTTTCTCTTTGCATGTTTCCTCTCAGATTTCTAAGAATCTAAACGAATTAAATATCTTCTCTTATCGAATTCGATCCAATTTCGCAACTAACAAAAAATTGTGTGTTTCGTATACAAACTCAATCTTAAAATAAAAATAAACAAAATTATTAAACAGCAAAAGCAGCTTATTTCCTGCCATATCGCCATCGTCTACGTCGTTATTGCTGCTATACTCAGCAACAAGCTTTAGCAGCTTCGGGCGAGGTGGCAGTTTTTGTAAAAAAAAAGGAAATAATCTGGGTTTTTAGGTGAACGGATTTTTGTTTGCAAGTTGGCTTTATTTTAATTACATTCGAGACTCATTAAGCAAACACAACAAAAATGTTGATTTGATTTGTTGCTATGAAAAGCAATACAATTTCGCACAGATCGCAAGAATTTTCATCGTCTAGAATTCGACACACAGGTGCTCTGGTTGTCATAAACGGTTTGCTATTGTTTTGGCATCAAAATTGACTCTAATTGGCGAACTCAAAAACTGATTCTCACACATTAGAGTCGGTCACTATATGACAATAAGGAGAGAGAGAAATTTGTGTGTGTGTGCAATAAGAAACTTAAGAAAAAGACACCGTGTGACAAATTTCCATTGCAAGTTGAGCTAATTTCTAAAATTAAAGCTTCGAATTGGGTTTTCTTGGGGTCGCACTCGCTGCTGGTCGGTTGTTTGTTGGAGTATAATCGCTTGGTAAGGTTGAATGTCATTTGTCTTTCTCAGGCCAGGGGTTTATCAGGTTTGGAGAAAAAAAAAACGCTACACATGGACTTTATTTTGTTTGTAAATTGTGGTTGCATTGAAGTCATAGTTCTCATATTAGACTACAAAAGCTTGCGGTTTTCATCGTTATTTTTGTGATACAGAATAATTCATTTTACTTAGCATTTCCAGCCTTTAAAAAGCTTTGATAAATGACGCGGGGAAGAATTCCCACGCTCAAGTGCCCTGCACCTAGTGAAATTTTTCAGTCACTTTCGTCTGAAAAGTATTCTGTGTCTTAGTCCTTAATAAAAATTCTTATTACACGGTACAGTAGGACCATTATTTATGTATTTCCAGTTTGAGCTCCTTAAAAACGCCATTTCGATCCCCTCACTTCAAATCATTCATTTAAAACTTGCCAAAAATACATTCTTTCGACTGTCAGACAGAATGGGATGCCGTAGCCTTCAAATATGTAAATAATCATTTTTCATGACCTCATCGACCATATGAAACATTCAATTATCTCCCGCCATAAAAGAACCATATTTTTCCTCTTTTTTGGCGAATATCATGTCTGACACATTTCAGTAATTACTTTTTTCAACAATACAAAAAAAAAAATAATTATGGCATTGATTCATCCAAAAATGTTTCTCGTCATTTCATCATCATCATCATCATCAAGATTAAGAACAAAGGAACAACCCGTCATAGCTCATTGTGGGATAAATGTGCAGCATGAGTTTTTTCTTTCCGAAAAGTCGTATTTGATTGTACAAAATATTGTTGGGCGGGTGTTATAACCAACAGGATACACCTTTGCCCAAGGTTATGCCAGCATCAAATTCACAGCAGTTTGATAAATTATGAAGTCCAATAAAAGCGTTACCTAGTTTTGCAAAAGATTAGTATTCACAGCTATAGAAGATTGAATTTTGTATCATGTCTCTTTTTGACGGTAGACTCCTCCAAATTGTTGTCTGTTTAAAAATGAACACAAAAAAATATTCCATGATGCTAAAAATAGTTGTGTATTCAACTTTCAAAGAACAAAACAACAGAGAAGACAAAGCAAAGCAATCCAGACATCTTTTTTTTTACTGAATGTTGTTTGTTTTCTTTACTCTTACTTACTTAAGGTGGCGCTACAGTCCGCTGTGAACTTGTGCCTCAATAATCAGTCTCCGCCAGCCAACTCGGTCCCAAGCTAGCTGTCTCCAGTTTTGCATTCCAAGTTGATTGAGGTTCCTCTCCTCCAACGTCCCTCGGGAATAGTGTCGAAGACTTTCCGGACTGGAGCGATGGTGTCCATCCGCTCTAAATGACCGAGCCATCTGACTCTGCACTTTGACCCTTCTGGTTAGGTCGACGTCGTTGAACAACCCATAAAGTTCGCTGTTATATCTTCTCCGCCATTCCCCTTCAATGCACACGGGGCCAAAGATGACCCGAAGAACTTTCCTCTCGAAACAGCCTAGGCATTTTCATCCGATTTTGTCAAGGTCCATGCTTCTGCACCATACAGCAGACTGGGATGATGAGGTGTTGTATAATTTTACCTTAGTTGCTCGAGAGAGGGCTTTTCCACTCAATTGCTTTCTTAGCCCAAAGAAACAGCGATTAGCAAGAGTTATTCTTCGTCTGATCTCGGCGCGTGTTTATAGCGGAGCCTAGGCAGAAAAACTCCTCTGCTAGCTCGAAGTTGTATGCGTCTATTGTGACGTTTTTTTCCGAGCCGTCGATGTGTCCGTGTCCTTTCTCGAAGACAGCATATACTTCGTTTTTCCCTCATATTCCGCTAAACCTATTCTGTCTCAATTCTCACAAAGGCGCCATTGACATCACGCTGTGTTCTTCCCATTATATCAATATCATCGGCGTACGCGAGAAGTTGAACAGATTTTTGGAAGATAGTGCCTCTGGTGTTGACGTTGGAGTTCTACACTATCTTCTCAAGAACGATGTTAAAGAAATCGCACGACAGTGCATCGCCTTGTCTGAATCCTTTTTTGACGTCGAAAGATTCCGTAAGCTCGTTGCCAACCTTGATGGAGCAGCGTGAGTTCTCCATCGTCATTTTGCACAAGCGAACGAGCTTGGCAGGGACGCCAAAACTAGACATAGCTTTGTACAGTTCGTCTCTGTAGATGCTGTCATACGCGGCCTTAAAATCGATGAAAAGGTGGTGGGTATCGATTTGGAGTTCATAGGTCTTTTCCAGGATCTGCCGCAACGTGAAAATTTGGTCGATGGTTGACTTTCCTGGCCTGAAGCCACATTGATAAGGACCAGTCAGATTGTTGACGAAAGGCTTCAGACGTTCACATATTACGGCAGAGAGGATCTTGAAGGCGATTTTAGACTTATTCCTCTGTAGTTGGCGCAGTTTAGAGGATCTCCCTTTTTCAGGATCGGGCAAACAATGCTGATGTTCCATTCATCGGGCATGCATTCCTCTGACCATATCTTACAGATGATTTGGTGCATGCTCCTATCTAGCTCGTCGCCTGCTGCTTTGAACAACTCAGCAGCTAGTCCATCTGCTCCAGCGGCTTTGTTAGATTTCAGCCGTGATATTGCGGTTTTCACTTCTTTTAGGTCGGGTTCGCGGAATTGTTGGCTATCGTCGAGTCCGATGAAAGGCTCCTGTCTGACAGCGGTGTTTTGGTCGTCGTCGCCGTGGTTACTCATCTTAAATTGTAATGGGATATTATTTTTGTTATTTATATCATCCTCTGAAGTCTAGAAAAAAATTGACTAAGAAATTTATGAAAGTCTGGTCGAACTTTCAGCAAGATAAAAGGATTCTCCTTCGATTTTTTGCTGTTTAACTTACCATCATTATCATCATTTTCTGACTTCCATCGGTCCTTTCTCTCTACCTTCAACATTAACCCTTTTCTGCAAATGAAGCAACAAAAAAAAAAAAAAAACAAATTCCCACTATGAATTCCCATTTCAATCTGGCTACTTATCCCACTGCCAGACAGACACACAAACTCTAATCTCGTCGAATACGACGACGGCGATCGGTCGAAGAACCTTGTACATTTTTTTTCTCTAGTTTGGTACCTTCAAGACCATCACATTAAGCGGGAAAACTCCATAGACGAAGAGGATTAAGACCCTATTGCGCACATCTCTCACACAGATCTTGATCACATACAAATTCGATCGATCTCTGCTGCGATACCACAAATAGAGACAAACCCCTTCAAAGGTCCATCCTCGCTCTAGGAACCCAGACGCGATCACGACCGACCGACTGTTGCCTGGCACTGGGGCACATAGGATGAGAAAATAGTCAGAGGATTATGATGATGATTGTTCTCCACGAGATGTGATGAACGAGAGGCCTAAGAACTAGGAGGTACATCCATATTTATAGGGTAAAATTCATTATTAAGGTCCGTAGACCTTTTGTTTTGTCTTGTGCTGTCTCTGCTTCGATTTGGTATGAAATAATTTCTGCTATGGATATTTTGAGCCTAGCAGCAAGTGTTGCAGCACAATTCAATGGTCATGGGATTTTTGATAGACCGACCTTCTGGGTTTGTTTGCAAGGAATGACGATGATGATGATGATGACGACGTTGAAGAAGACTTGGTCGGCAACTCCTCTGCTGGTAATACCGCTTTAAATCGCACATCACAAGAGTTATATAAAGAGACTCCCATCACACTTTGCACTCAATTGAGGAGTTGCTTTTTTTTCATCTTTGGAGTTCGGTTTTGCGGATTGCCAAAGGAATAGAATGTTTAACCTTGAAAATGTTTTCCTTTTTTTTTAATTTTCTGTTTGCTGTTTGTTGATGGTTGTTGGAGTGCTTTCTGCTTTTTTGATTGAGACTTTGATGTGGAAGGAATTGTTTGGAGAGTGAGTCATATGTTGTTGGGATTAGAGGCTTTTAAAACGAACAGGTTTGTACTTAAAGGTTGCAGTCTTTTTTTTTTCTAAATCATTTGCACCCTAATTATGCCAGAGACAGAGTGAGCGCATTGGGAATGTGGGAGGGGTTGGACAGTAATTGTCGATCTGTGCCTACATTGGCCTTGAATTGCTGAAAATTGCGGTGATTGGGAAAGATAGAGTGTGCAAGAGGGTTCACATTCGCGTGGTACGGCTATATAATGAAAGGAATGCAACATGCTATTTCTCTAGAGCAATTACCGTAGATGTAACGATAAAACAAAGAGAGACACAAAGCGTTACGACAGTGTGTATTCCAACGAAGTGAATAAGTTTGTGATGTCTCCATCATAAATCATTCTTAGATCTCTTTTTTGTGTACCATCCAAGAGTCTGAAGTATGCGACAGGAGCATCAAACCAAAGATGGGGGTTGTTCTCAGCTTTAGATGGATACTATTTTTATAGATTTAGTAGCCAGATCAGAAAATTGTCTAGAGAGGTTTTTCGAGTTCGTCGAGTGATCAAAATAGTTAAATAGTCCTCCTTCGCTTTTAAAATTCCTTTTTGGACCTTGGCGTCAAAAAGCCTTAGCAAACAATTCTTCGTCTAGTAATCTTTTTACACGGTGGCATTTGTTTAAAACGTAAAGGTTTATAGGAATGTCCTATTGACCGATATTTTTGTCTAACAAACTCTCACCTTCTTAAGTCTTTCGATAAAAGAACCTACCTAGACTTCCTCTGCCCTCAAAACCTAATGAACAACTATTCATTTTTTTTTTTTTTTTTGAGGGCTCAAACGTTCTTTTAATTCGAAAATTTGAATTTAACTCGTAACCTCAATTTTTTTTTGTTTGGTCTGGTTGTCAATGGATTTCGTGAGAAGGTTCATTGAATCGAATAAATTCTGTACTATCAATCAAAAACGTTCACCTCAAAATTATTTGGGTCAACTTGAGTTATTGTGTCTCTAGACTCTCTCACACACAATATGCCTGCTCTGAACCTACTGCGAAACATACAGATTGAATCACAATAGAAACGCACGATGAAGACAACGAACGACGACGATGAGCATGAAGACCTCTTCAATAAAGTACGAACCAAGAAAAAAAATCATAAACGAGAAATAATAAAAGATTTTTATCAATCACAAGTGCGATGGAAGGTAACCGGAGTGTCAGTATATTTATTGTAAAATGCCCACCTTCAAGAAATATCTAAAAAAAAAAACAAATCATCGAGCATTGCGAACAGTGTTCTGGGGGCTCCTTTAGGACAAAAGAGGTTTCTGGGAACGAAGGGGGCTTATGAAGTTCGCATTGAACACATCTTCATCAATTTTTTACGCAGGGGCGTATTTGATAGATAGAAGAGGAAAATGGATATTCGTGAAAATATTTTGTTCGTTTACACAAAAAAAGTTACTTAAGACCGTTTAAGAAGTTTGAACATGAAAATTACGCTTACGGCGAATGAATCGTATTTGATTCATGCAAAGTGTGGTTTACTTTTGTCCTCACTTCTATCTCTTCGTCCTATAATCAAGTAGAAAATATTTCCAAAAGTCATACATATGATGAATGCGTTTGTTCCGATCTCATCATCATGAATCATATAAGACTCATGTAATTATTTGTCATTTGTGTACTTTACCGTGTCAATTGCATTGCTTTCTTCTTAAAACAATTCCTGAGTTATATGCTTAATGGACGCTGGAAATACGGCTCACAAAAAAAATGAATCATATATGATCCATGGGACGTTTTTTCCAATATCTGAAGTTGAAATTTATCTTGTTTCAAATTAGAAGAAACTTCAAGACCTCTTTCCAGTGCTTCCAAATTCTCTTACGTTGGTCTTTTTCTGACGTTTCTTCTTCTACCTCCAATGGAACGGGTTATGATAAAAGTGTCATTCTTCGGACGCTTCTGTTTTCAAAACGCAGAGTTCTGCTCTTCTCAGAAGCATTCCATCTGTCAAAGTCCAATGAAATGGTTTCAGAAGGCTTCTGGATTCTTCCGAATGCTTCTGGACTGCCAATGGAATGAAGACATTAATTGCAAATCCGCCCGTGTGTGTGTATTTTATCTGACAGCGAAACAATACGCTCGTCAGCACGATTTTATTCTTTTCCCGCTTTTTTTGCTTAGCAAAAAATGAGTATATTATTGTTCTTGGTGATGGCGATGGTGCCAAAGAATATGAAAAAAAAAAAACAATTTAGTTGAATTCTTCATCAGCGGGCCTCCTCATCGCGTCGTCGTCGGTCGTTCCGCAGAGGTCGTCACACCTAAGGACAGGTCATTCAGTCCATTCCATCATGATCATGATTTGCCAGCAAAAGATAGACCCATGCCATGGTCTTTTCCTATAAAAACACAATCAAATAAAATTTAAACATCATAGGGTGCGAGTGAGAAAAAGGAGACGAAACAATGATGACTACGATTATGACAGTCATTATAATGTTTTTGTTCGCTTTGTAAACGAGACATTGAGCTTACGATTTGGTGAGAACATAACAAAAGGAGTGTGAACCGTTAAATGAGCAAATAAACAATTTTTGAATTGAATTACTTTTGCGTTTTGGCAAGTTCACTTAGTTTTTTTTTGTCTCTTCTTTCTTTTGAGATCTGGAGCCTGTTCTTAATGGCCAATTATGATTCTTTAAACTTTTGTTAAACATCAAATTTCAGCTCGTCTTTACTTCTATGTAATTTTTTGAAGGCTATTATTTTGTTCCGTCTTCGTTTTGGGGTTTAATCGAATGTACTTAGATTGATGTTAAACTTATGTTAATTAAGTTGTTTTGTTTAAAAATTGGTTGGTGGATGTTTCTGTTCTTTGTTAAAAAGATATTCAAGGTTACACGATTTGAAGCTTGTGAAAGGTGTTGGAAGCTCTTTGAGTCTCTTTATAAATGTCTTATTCACAATAGATGTTGTTGGAAGATGTACGCGAGTACCCTTTTACGTCTTTGAAAAATCAAAACTGAAAAACCACAATTCACTACATTTTCCATATTTTACCAAACAACTTCTTCTCGTTTCATGTTCTCAAATGTCATTTCCACTCTTCGCTGTATTTATTCGTTATTTATTTTTAGAAAAGAATTTCTAACTGTTTCGATATGATAAGCCCTTAAGGGGACTCTTTTGATGATGAGACCCAGCAACGACATCAAAAAGCCATAATGAACAACAATTTAATAACATAAGCTTGGGTCTATAAATCGAAATTTTGAAGCTCAAGGCAGTCTCGCGAGTTCCTTATAAAAGAAAGAAGAAACCTAGTATTTATGACACCTTTTAAGTCTTTTTATTAGTCTCCGAATCGTAGAAGGTAAAAGAAGATTTGCATTTTTGATGCTGTGTTGCTTTGGGAGACTTCTATTCTGAGAGATGCTTAATTCATTAGGGAATACAAAATGTGTGTCTGATTTGATAAGCATCTTATTCCTGGGAGGAAAAGTTCACTGACATTAGACTACAGTGAAACCCACACAGACAAGGGTAGTCTTATTTAAACTTCTATTGAAAAAATGCTTCAAATCAACTGATAAAAGTTGACACAAATTTTTAGACCAGTTACAGTGCTTGAATGTTAATTGATGTGTTTAGTTTAGTAAGAAGTGGCAGTATCAGTTTAAACTGGCCTTTAGGTTCTTCTTAGGCCCGTCAACTGTTTTGGCATTCCAGGAATGAGCATCAAAAATGCAAAATTATTTTACGGCTGAATACGAAGGTTTTACCGTTTTCGTTTTTTTAAATCAAAAGACAGTTGAAAGTTCAAAGAATTTACTGAACAAACGGCTGATTCTGACGTGACCTAGTTAATAGAGCTCTTTATTTGAGTTTATATTCCTTTCCTTTTCTATTTTGCTTCTTTCTGATGTGAGATTATCTTGAAAAGTTCAAAGAACAATTACAATTTCTTATCTTCTTTTTTCCATAAGAAGATCCATATATTCATTGAAAGCTCACGCACATGAAGTCAGCAGACAGATTGATAGACAGGCAGTCATGAGGTTAAAAAAAAAAAGAAACAAAAGGAAGCAAAAATAAGTTGCTGTTCATGCAGTCAGTTAATTCAATGAATTTGTGATAGAAGTCAAGAAAACAGCTGTCATTCAAAAGAAAGGCGGGTTATACTTTTTTAGGTCGGAAAATTTGATATTAAGCTCTTTGTTTGATTTTTCAACTGAAAAGCTTCTAAAAACGTTGGATACCGTTTAAGTTCTTCACTTTCCATTTTGATTCTTTAAGAAATCTCAAAATTAAGCTTTTGGTTTTTACTGCTGTTTAACATTAAAGTTTGGACGACATTGAGGCTTCTAAACTCAGGAATATTCGCTACAAAAGTGCTGCCCAGTTCTCTCAAAACCAAGGCCGCTTTTGGACTTAAACTGATGAAAGTTCGCATTAAACTATCAAACACCTACATTCCAGCTTGCGACACTACGATTAACGAGTTTGAATCACTTAAAACTTAGTTTAGGGTACCAGTTGTGAGTAAGAAGCGAAATCGTAAAGAAAATCAAGATTGTCTTGATTTAGAAAAAGCTTTCAGCTCTTAAGTAGTGAGTTTTAGCACAGCTTGGTCAATAATTAAGGCACAGCAATAGGTGTCGGTAGCGATGATGCTAAGTCAGCAGTGAAAGACTCACTGTTTAAAAAAAATAAATAGAGTGGCGTGACAGCTCTTGAAGAGCCAAGGCGTAAGTGACTTACTCTCATCAACAATTCTCTAGGTGCGTGTGAAGATTTGAGGGGACCTAGAATTTAACTGCCGATTCCGAACGGCAAAGTTGAGAAGCACTTTTTTCATGACAGATTGATGCTCTTGGAAGTTTTGTCAGTTCTTCGCAAGAGGCACTGTCGTGAAAGATGAAATAAAAACTATGGGCACGAGTAGGATTTGAACCTACGACTCACTGTTACCCTGTTGAATAATTTATCCCACTGCGGGATATGAACGTACGCATCTGCTGTCCAGCTTTCAGAGGTCAGGGCCGTATACAGAGTCAAAGGGGTGCCATGATGGTTTTTTCGGTTGAATTCACAATGTGCAGAATCCTGTGTATGGATTTGTCCAATAATTTACCCAAGTATGGGATATGAACATACGTATCTGCTGTCCAGAGGACAAGGCCGTATACTTTAAGAGCTACAGAGGGTCGAAGTGGTACAATGATGTTTTTTTTCGTTTGAATTCACCATGTACAAAATCCTATGTATGGATTAGTCCAATAATTTACCCCAGTGTGGGATATGAACGTATGCACATGTTGTTCAAATTTCAAAGGCTACGGCCCTGGTCTCTTTAGCAGCTACAGGGGGTCAATAGACCAAAAACTATTCCTCATACTTTACAGGGTCTTTAATTTCGTGTTTTTAAGTAGGTACCGATGGCATTTGACACCTGTAGAAGTCAGTTCTCATTTTAAGTGTCAAGTTAGAGCCAAAGGAATATTTATATGTTTTGACAAAAAGACATTTATTTTTAAATTATGATCAGAAGAAAAGTTGTATTCAATCAATTGACGTCAGTTGTGATTGATCTCAATTCGTGACCGCACCTCCTCGAAAATGTTGCATTCAAAATTTGTTACATACCTAAAAAGAACAACCAACTGATTTTTTTTGATGAGGAGCTACCAGCCTCACTAATCTTGCATCATGTCAAATTGACTCCTGTTAAAACCTTCCTGGGTTTTTTGGTTTACCTCTCCACGTTTGTTAGTTCGAGGAGAATATCCAAAAATATAATTAATAATTTTACAGAGAAAACATCCATAAAAACACAAGTTCCAAAATTAAGAAAAAATAACTCCTTCAACATCGACAAAAATCAACAAAATCTTCAAAAAAAAAAAAAAGAAAAACCAAAACAACCTACCTTCAAGGGTTGTACTGTGATCTTCGGTTGGCTGCTGTAAGAGACTTGGACAGAGCAATGGATGAAGGAGCTACCTTTTATACCTGTCACTATGTGATATGAAAAATCACATCTGCACATCAGACATTGCATCAGACAGGTAAAAGGAAGGTCGGTTCTTGGACCTCCGTTCTCAGTTCTCAGTTCTCGGTTGGTTGTTTGGATTATAAAAAAAAAGTAACTCCGTAAAATACGAGTATAATTGCTCAGAATCCAGCCTTGAAGGTATAAAGACGATTTCAGGAAAGTCGCAAGAGATACAGGTACACGTGTTCAAATGTTAACTTAAGTATTTTTTTTTTTTTATTTACGGGTCGTTTACACGAGTCACTTTTAATTTTTTTTTCCGACTGAGTTTGAAATTTTCAAACATAAATTGTTGCATGAAGAGGAAAAAAAAAACGAGTGAGGAAGTGTTAGCCTCGAGCCAAAGCAAGGAATTCCGTAAGTTTTGTTTTTTTTCTTGTCTTGTTTTCATGCTTACCGTGTAAACATTTCCAAAGACAACAATCCGGACGGTCGGTCGGCGGTGGTGGTACCAGAAAAGGGCACACTTTTAACACAAAAATGATGGGTTTCAATGTGTGATGGTTTTTTGTTAATTTTATTTTTTTTTTTTTTTTTTGTGTCAAGAATCTAGATAATGTTTATGCTAATGGCAGTTGTTTTTGTCTTCACTGGTTCGGGAATTCATTTGAAAAATTATCTCAATTTGTAACTGGAATTTTAGTACAACAAAAAAAAAAAGAGGAGTGAAACGCAATTTCGTGTTTAACACATGATGAGATCTCAAAAGGGTCGTTGTTCGAAAGCAGCGTTTTCGAATCGATGGAAAACAATGTTCCACCTCTTAATTTGATTTTTTTTAATAAAGTGGCTTTCCCTCGTTTCCTCTCGTAAACTTCATAAACATCAGAAGTTAACTGGCTGCGAAATTCCATTCAACCAAGCGACTTTTTTTTCTTATTACATTTTTCGCAAACAACTGTTATGTAACCACTTGCATCGGGTCCAACTTCATTTCTATAAAAATCAAATAAACCTAAAAACCATATACCGTTTTATAGCTCTGTTGAAAATAAATAAATAAAATCAACCGAACTCTCCATTGCTTCTGACAACCTGACTGGTTGCTGAAACTGCAAGAGGCCGACAATCATCGCAAAATAGCAAAAACAAAAAAAAGAGAGAAATATCTTGAATTGTAAAATATCGAAATTATAAAAGCATATTCGCGCATTCGTACATGAAATAGGTTTTTTTTTGTCAAGCCAAGGCAGATATTATAGCTGTAGTTGAAGGTTTGTAATGTGCGAGCGAGCGAGTATCTCAAAGTCTCCATCAACCTTAATAACGTTGAATGAAAAAACAACATATAAACACAAACAACACCAAGTAAACATGGCTAAAATGGCGAACAAGTTTTTCTAGTGGCGAGATTATTGTGGCAAGCCTCACTCCCGCCTGCTGCTGCTGCTTGTAATGTGAGTTTGTATAGATCGCTGTTCCGCTCACATTGAATGCTTTCGATCACAGATCGACATCGTATTCACCTTCAAATCTACTTCATCAAACTCTCTACCTCTTCCCTCTTTTCATGGTTTAAGAGCTCGGAGTTGGCGACTGAGCGACACGTCCGGCGATGGTGCACTTATTCACTTATAAACAACCAAACAGCCAACATTTTCATGTTTGTCTCATTCTAATTTTTCAAAACTAATAGCGGGTTAATAATTTTGTGTGTGAAAACAACTGACATGTCAACTTCTTAGGTTAGGTAAGGGCTGACAGTTGGTGTTGTTACCGTCGCACTTAAATCAATGAAGACCCATTGTGGTAACCCGAAGTATTGTAACTTCCTGAAAAAATAAATAACCTATGAATCATGTGGTTCGTTTAGCCATTTAGACGTCTTGACAAAGCTTAGTAAGCTTTTTCCTAGCAGTTCGGATAGCTCCTCTTGTTCATTGAAGAAGAAGTTGCCTAGAGTTTTCTTCCTAGTAAGACAGAGTGAAGGACAGTGGCGGAAATAATGAGCAGTAAATTCATGCTCGTCCTCATCACCACAGCCTCTTCAAAGGTCATTGGGACTAAGCCCCATTTTTTTTCTTGTGGTAGCCAAGTAGGTTGTGTCCTGTAATTATGCCAATAAGGGATCTTAAGGAGGGTTTGCTAAGATTTAAAATCCTGTCCCGTCTTATCGTATCTAGGGCATAGTTTCCTCATATTAACACAGGTTTCTAGGAGATTCCATATGATGGTCTATGAAAGTCTATGAGAGAGGAGGGGTCTAATGTAAAGCCTTCGCTTGCAAGCTTATCCGTTTTTTCGTTGCCTGGCACATTACTGTGGCCAGGAGCCCAGCAGAGTCTTACGTTATGCTGTGTGCCAAGAACCTTTAGCTCTTCGCGACAGCACTTGGAAGACGCTGCTATGGTTGAGGAGCCTGGATGAATTGGCAAGGTTGAGGCTTTCAGAGTAGAAGCCTGCACCTATTGCAGTATTCATTTCAGAACCATCGGTGTAGATGGTAATGGTTGAGTCGTTAGTGTAGGTCACACTATTTTCATTTTCCCAATCAAGTCTATTGGAGAACCTAGTACTAAAAGATTTGTTGAAATCTTGAGTATGGGGTCATATTATAGTCTCAGCAGATATTGTTATCTACGTATTTCTTAAGAATAGCTGCGTGGCCACTCTGGCTAGTTCTCCAGATATTATGTCAACTTCTGAGGATATACATTAAATTGCACGATTGTAGATTGACCATTTCTGTCATTCTTTTAAGATAAACAAAACATGTAGACAGTAACTCTTGAAATTTGTTTTTTTTTTTTTCTTTTAATTTAGTTCTTAAATTTAAAAACAATATATTTTCTTATTTAAATTTTTTTTTGCATTTTTGTCTTAAATGTTTGCTTATGTTTGTCTTGTTTGTTCTTTTTGAGCCTGAGTGTCGTTAAACTATTATGAACTCGAGTTCTCTTGACGACTTTGTATTGGCTTCCACCTATTAATTTTTTTGTCTGTTGTAGTTTATTGAAAAAAAAAGCTGTTTGCAAGACTAAAAAATAGTAAATTCTATAATTTAATTAATTAAATCGATTATACGATCCATAACTTGTCGTGTTTACCGACTCTATCGAAATTGATTAAAAAATTCCATTGATAAAGCCAAATACCTATTTAATGAATGACTTCTTACTCAATTGCAATTTTAATCAATATTAACAATAAACCTCTTCATCAATAGTCGTCTAGTTTGGAATATAAAAAGTCAATAAACTTGTCGCCTGCTTATCACAAACTTAAATTGACAAACCCTATTCTACCCCAAAAACATATAAAACTTCAAACATTGATAATCACGAATTCAAAACAAACCACAGCCTTATCAGACAGTCAAGCTCATTAATTTGGATTCTCTGAAATCGTCTCGACAACCCCAAGCAAATCAATCACAAGGCTTCGCTCGTCGCTGTCGCTGCCGCTGCTGCCAGCAAGCCAGACAGACACAATTATAATTCAATTTACAGAATTTTTATTATCAATTTTAAATGCAACCGATTTAATTTTTTTTTATTTTAATTTATTTAAAGTTGTTTTCTGTTATTGTTAAGAGAAGAGATTTCTATTTTTATTGAAACGCACATTATCGATGTCACACAATCTAGTTTCTTTTGGGTCACACATTGGAAAAGGGGGATCCATTTTGGACCGAAAGATGTCTGATTTTTTCTTCTTTTGTTGTTTTTTTTTTTTTTTTTGGAATGGTTCTTTATATAGAAAAAAAAACTGCTAGACTCGGTTGTGGGAAGGCCTTTGCATATCAAATCGTTGTTTTTCTTAGCGTCAATCTATTTTGTTTGAAGCATTTGTTGAAAGAATATCTTTTTAGAAATTGTTTAAAACAATTTGAAACCCAAAAGATGTGAAACAATATTGCCGGTCCCTTAAGTCTTTTCCAGTTCGTTATTGGACTAATCCGACACTGTCTAACTAACTCTTAAAAGACCATTGAATTGTTTAAGAACTCTGGCGAGTCTTAATCGAGTTATTGCTCTCTTTATGGAATAAATAATAAATTTACTGTGGTTGTTAACACAGCTTGCACAGCGTCCAATAAACAACCAGATGACAGAAGAGACTTTAATACAAATTCTATCTCTAGATCAGAAAAAAGCGAAAACAAAATATTGAGGAAAAATGTACATGTACAAAAATTAGAAATTGTAATCGCTGTGTTTCGTGTATTGGACATGTAAATACCCGGCTAAAACCCGGACTCAAAAGGTACCCAGGTAACTCTAATACATTCTTATGCTGGAGTGCCTCAGGGGTTCGTCTTCGTGTGCATACATTTTTGAGAACATTTATCTGCATGAAACATTTCCTCTACAAGTTTGACATAAAATTTCCAAACCTGAAGTATATGCTGTCTTCGAGGAAGGACACCCAACACCGACGGCTCGGACAGAACGTCACAATAGACGGATACAACTTCGAAGTATTAGAGGAGTTTTCCTACCTAGGCTCCGCTAAAAACACGGGCAATAACACCAGCGCCGAGATCAGACGAAGACTCTTGCTAAGAAAGCAATTGAGTTTAAAAACCCTTTCTCGAGCAACTAAAGGTAAAATTATACAACACCCTCATCATCCCAGTCCAGCTGTATGGATGAATCGGATAAACGTGCCTTAGGCTATTTCGAGAGGAAAGTTCTTCGGGTCATCTTTGGCCTCGTGTGCATTGAAGGGGAATGGCGAAGAAGATATAACAGCGTACTTTACGGGTTGTACAACGACATGGACCTAGCCAGAAGGGTCAAGGTCCAGAGACTCAGATGGCTCGGTCATTTAGAGCGGATGGACACCAACACTATTCCCGAGGGTCGTAGGAGGAGAAGAAGACCGCGACTCAGCTGGCGCACTGGAATGCAAAACTGGAGACAGCTAGCTAAGGACCGAGCTGGCTGGCGGAGACTTTTGATTGAGGCCCAAGTCCACAACGGACTTTAGCGCCACCTTAAGTAAGTAAGGAAGATTATTTGTTGAGAACCACCCTGTTTTCATTAATTTGTATTTCAAAAATTCAAAAGTGAAAAAAAAGAAACAAGTTTTGTGATTTGATTATCTAGAAAATTTCTTTTCTTCCGATAAAATAAAAACATAAAAATGCAAATGAATTCCAAGTGATCAGAATTCTAAATGCGCAACATTAAGAAATTATATCGCTAGCGACATTCAAACTTATTTATAACGAATTTTTATCCAAACGTCATCACAACAGAAACAAATTTTAGTGTTTAATTAAAACGATGACACCTAAGTCATAAAACTCAAAATGGCCCAAAATATCTTCGTTTATGGACATATTTTTGAATAGGAAATCTTTTATATATGAAATTGGGAAAAATGAATGAATTTTTATATAATTTATGGGTTAAATTTTAATGGATTTATTTTTGTAAACCGTTAAGTTTGCGATGACAATTAGTGACAACCAATTTTTGGTGGGCTGGTTTTGTGCATATTTGAATTTTATAGCTGAATAGAGGCAGGCCGTTTTTGGATGCTTAAATTTCATAAAACTTCCTAAAATTTGAAAATTTCTAAAGTATGAAATAAGTGGCGCCAATACCACGCACAACTTGTCGTTAACAGCTCGACTAAGCACCAAATGACATTTTAATTGAATTCCTGTTGATTACATTCTTAACAATCGGAAAGTATGAAAATAATTAGTATGGCTACTTCACGCATATGTACATTCTAATAAATCATTGGAACTAAGTGAGAAAAGCTCCATGTTTCTTCACTTGTAAAATGTAATGCGCAGTGCAACTCACACTTACTTGCTTTCAAAGAAAAAAAAAAAAAAAATTAAAAACAGTAAATCATCATGTGCGTGCCTTCAACTCTGCCTAACGAGCCTTGAATAACTTAATTTCAGGGAAAAGACTGACAAGACAAGGCAAAAAACGGTCTTCGAAAATGTGTCACTTGACTATGTGCATATCAACGAATTAATTATAAAGTTATCACGTTGAAGCTAAGAGATTAATGACCGAAAAAATTAAAACATTATAGTGGAATTTTGTAAAGGTATAGGGAAAGCGACGTTTTTGGATGGTAGGCAAACCACGGCCTGTAAATAGGTACAGTCGTTTGGGTTGGTTCTCCCTCTGACTGGGATTTGTACAAACAAGCTCTAAAGCAATATAGAAAAAGAATTAAGGAAGAGCAAGATGTCTTCTTGGAGAAACTTTTGTGGACAAATAGAAAATGCTTCATAAGCCTCAAGACTCAGAAAATTTCTCTCAAAAAGTCCACCGACACCCAGTGCTTTAAAGACAGAAGCGGGCACGTGGACTACCACAGATGAAAAATCTCTTAATCTGTTATTCGACGCCCATTTTCCAGGTAGCTCTTACTTACTTTACGACTTAACATCAGAGTTTCAAACCGTTACAAGTGATTTAGTTGATCTAATAACGCGGGAAAAACTGTAATAGGCTATAAATAGCTTTGATCCGTATAAATCTCCAGGACCAGACGGAATCATTCCGGCCGAATTACAAAAATGCTCTGACATCATTCCACTATTGGAGATCATTCTGACTAGCTGGAGTAAGGCTGAGATATATTCCAAAAGCCTGGAAATTGGCAAAAGTAGTCTTCATTCCTAAAGCAGGGAAACCCTCTCACGTTACCCCTAAAGATCTACGACCAAGCAGCCTATCATCCGTCCTTCTTAAAACATTGGAAAGATTGATTGAAATTTACATCAGACATAACTTGAAACCATGCCTCACAGCTCAACATGTGTACTCTAAGGGAAAATCAGTAGAAACAGCACTTCATTCGCTGGTATGTAGCATTAAATACTCCATCAAATACAAAGCATATAACCCAGTAGCTTTCCTAAATATTGAAGGAGCTTTCAACAACGTCAGCTACCAGGCGATTACAACAGCAATGGACAAGATCATATACCTTATAAGTCTCATGCTTAAAAGCAGGACAATAACTTCCAACATGAGAAGATTAACTACCACCAGAACGCTGAATCGAGGTTCCCCCAAGGCGGGGTCTTTTCACCTCTTTCATGGAACATGGTAGTAAACAACCTGCTTACTTCAATGGAAACAGAGAGTTTCAAGATGATTGCCTACGCTGACGACGTTGCAATATCTGTGTCTGGGAAACATATTCAAGTTCTCTCGGAACTCCTACAAAATGCCCTAAATATACTGAAAAATTGGGCTAAACAGTGTGGCTTGGACGTCAATCCCCCTAAAACAGAACAAGTACTCTTTACAAGAAGGTACAAAGTTCCTCAGATTAACCCACCCACGATTAAAGGACGATTTTCCGACCAAGCCAAATATTTAGGCAAATATTGATGAAAGAGTGAAAAAGGCTTCTGTAGCGCTTTTTACTTGTAAGAAGGCCATAAGCTCAAAATGGGGCTTCTCCCTTAATATAACCCACTGGCTATACACTTCGGTTATCAGACCGATACTCATTTATAGGGTTGTCGTATGTGGATCGCACTGGACAAGATGGTAAATCTAAATAAACTTATCAAAGTCCAGCGGTCAGCAGGTATGTACATCACAGGAGCACTTCGCTCAAAACCAACAGCAGCAATGGAAGTGCTTTACCACCTCCGAAATGGTGGCAGCTAACTCATGCGTAAGGCTAAGAGCCACCTCTTAATGGATCAGTAACAACACTGGACATACTACTATCTTAGACAACTTCAGATCTATCCCACATCGCTTAGACTATACCCCCCAAAAATGGTTTTCGATAATAGCTTCCAAGTTTCAATCCCTTCAAGATCTTCTTGAGAAGAAGAGAAACCCTTGGAGGACAATACGGTACACTTCTATACAGACGATTCAAAGACCGATTTCGGAGTTGGAAGTGGTATCTATTCGAAACAACTGAATCTCAGTCTATCATACAAACTTCCCAATCAATGTAGTGTGTTCCAGGAAGAAGCAATGTCGATTAAAGAGGCACTATCCTGGATCAAAGAAAACGTTATATCTTACAAGGATATACGTATCTTTTCGGACAGCCAAGCCGCTCTCAAATCTCTCGCGTCTGTCTCCACAAACTCTCAAATAGTCCACGACTGTCGATCATCTCTGACATCCGGGAAATTGCAAAGCCGATGAGCTCGCCAAAAACGGAACACTTCTGCCTACCGTTAGACAAAGACATAACATAGGAACACCACTTGCTACATGCAAATATCTTCTCAAACAATATGCTCTAGAATCAACAAATGCTGGATGGCCATAGGGTACCTACCACCTGCCTAGCAACCAAACCAATATGGCCAAGCATAGACCTGAAACGGTCAAAAGGCTTGATTTCCCTGAGCAGACAATATATAAGCTCTACAATTGGAGTCATAACAGGACACTGCCTCATAGGTAGACATGCTTTGAGGCTAGGGGTCTACGCAAAGGACTTCTGAAGAAGCAGTATGGACGAGGAGGTAGAAACAGTCCAACACCTTCTGTGTACATGTCCGGCGCACTCCAATAGAAGGAATAACTGAAGGTGAACTGGCAGCTATCGACACAAAATATCTGTCTAACTTCATTAAAAGTACAAAATGGTTTGTTTAAGTTCATTACTCTCCCATGAGTTACTTCTTTAATGGTGGTATCACAATGGACCCTTGAGGTCTAAGTGAGTCAGTAAGATCTAGACAGCCACTCCAACCTAACCTAACCTTGGGTTGGTTTTCCTCAAGTTGAGTCTTAATTTTGGTGTCCACTCTATCAACAGTCACGAATTTGCCTGTCTTCAAATTTGGCTTTTCTAACGTATTGTATTTTCTTCCAAATGTTTCAGAATTTACGAAAATCCATCCTTAGGACTCAAATTACTGTGAGGTGAAGTCAATAATAATTGCTGCCACTATTTTTGCTAATTTCCCGCCCCCTCAAAACTTTTTTAACGCCTCATATGACATCTACTTAATATTAAATTTTATGTTCATTAGTTAGTGAATTTCCTTTTTTGTCTTTGACAGCTTAACATTTATGTTCTATACCTACGCATTTGAAATTTGAATAATTATTGCATTTGAAACTTTACTAATTGTTTCCTTTCTTCTCTTATTTTTCATTACAGGTAAGAACGCAATAAACTTTGACTTAATCGATTTGCTGTCTCATAAAGATATTAATAGGAGCTTAATTGTTATTCAGGTATGTTTAAAAGTTTCTCTATTCATGCAAAATATTGACATGTTGTCAAAAATGACTTCTTCTCATCAAAAAACCATCGAGTTGAATTATCAAGACAGGCAAAAACTGAACTAAAGAAAAAGAAATGACCCACCACAGTGAAGTCATCTCCGACAGTAGCTGTCCGAAACGATGATTAAGCAGATTCATCAGCATTTGCATATACCCATCTCGTATGTTTTCTCTGTGCTCGTCTGGCCAGCACTATCGGCTAAACAAAACATACAATGCCACTGGGGTGGCTCTAAAAGTAAGTTTGATGGATGCGAAGTCATCTCGTGTTTGCATTCATCCATTGTGTATTCTCTCTTTCTTTCTCTCTGACTTTATAAAGTCAGTGCATACTAGCAAATAATTGCAGAAATTGCTAAAGGGGCTACCGAACAACTGACGCCGACGACCACGACTGCTTGATCAAAGAGTCCTTCAGAAGGTTTACCTTGCTTAACACTCATTTTGAAGTCATAGCACAATCGTACCATCTAAAATTTCTTAAGGTTTTATGAAGAAACAAAAAAGAGTGAATAAGTCTGTAGCCAAGTGCACTGAGAGAATTTCAAGATAAATAATATAGGTCTCTTACAACTGCCTTGAGGTATTCCATTTTAATTTTGTCACAAATGCTCAAATTGTCTTTATTTTCAACCGAAACTTTTTCTCAGTGTTAAGTGTACCTCGGATTTCAAAATCTAGCAGATAATAGAATCCGAGAAAATTCAACGGATGCCAGTAATTTGCATTCATCTTCGGCAACTTCTTTTTTTTGCAAGATATGGCCATTGGGGCTTTGCTCATCACTGTTTGTTTGGCAACGATTTTTGTTTGACATTTGGCGAGGCGTTTTATTTTTCAGATAGCAAATATACACATCATAAAATTTACAATTTTCCGATCGTGTAATTGCTGCAAACGCCTCATTGTTATCCAGTCAATGATGGCCATGTCCGGTCGTTGGGTGCTGCAGCTCCCATCAGCTAGCATCCGTGATGGGTGAGATGTTAGGTAAGTGATCTACCTTCCACTTGCATTCTCTGTCGGTAATTACCGATGACACGGATACATGTCTGGAGCTTAAAGTGTATTATGCAGCCCAGGCTGTGCATGACCCCAAGACGACTTATGGGCACTCCTCCAAAGTGCATTTCATAGTATCTATCTCTCATTTAAAAACTTACATAGTTGTCAGATTTTTTGTGTGCCTCTTAATCTTTTTTTTTTTTTAATTCTAATTGTGGGAACGATGGATAGTTGAATGATAAGCTCGAGAGTCTTCTTTGTATCTTTTCGTAATCTATTGCTTGAAAAGGAGGTTTTGAATTGTTGCTAAGAGCTGCTTGAGTGCAGCGGCTGCAATCTTCTTGCACAATTTTTCAACCGAACTCGAAGTTTTTTTTTTCGTTTCTGTTGTTTTCGCTTTTTGTTGTAACCTTCTCTGTCTTCTTTATAGCACCACATGAGAGTGTTGGTACCTTTTGGTATCTTGTTATGTCCATCTTTAGCTTCTATAGATAATGCCTCATAAGGCAGCACTCGATTATTAGATTTCAATTCGTTGATAGGTTTATAAAGCTTGGAGATTTTTCAAATTTCAAGACTTCACTTTGTTGTTGTTTGTGCAACAAAAATGTTTCTGAATATTCTCTTTGCCATTGCAAGTATTTTAATGGACATATCCGTTGTTGATACTTTTCGGGTGGTAGTTGAAGCTCGATGATCAGTTTTGCTGTAGTCGATGTTGCTGCAACATTCTTATTAGAGATTGTTTATCTTGTTTAAATCTATAGCTATGACAATTTAAAAAATGTTAAAGAAAAGGTCATCTAATCACCTTTGATGAGTTATGTAAATCAGAGAAGGGAGCTTTGTTGCGCAACAAAGTTGTTCTTAGAATGTTGCTAGAGTTTATATGTTTGTGTACTCGAAAGTATTTTTACGAATCTGAAATTAATGTTTCTCATGATTTTTATTCAGAACTCTGGTGTTTTTTCTATATCTGTTTTTCGTTTTCAAATTTTGTTGCAACATTTTTTTTCTTGCAATTTTGAAACATTTGTTCACTAGGTAATTTTTGCGATTCTTAGGGGATAGTCGATGTTTCGTGCGTCGCCCAACAGATATTTACGACAACGTTCGCTTTTGTTGAAGCATACATTTTGGTCGTTGAAGCTCTTATTTTCGCATCGTCCAAAATTCGTGCTCCAACAAAGCCTTGGAAAATCTTTACAAAAAGTTATTTCACACTTAAAGAAATCAACCCACGCCACAAGCAGACAAACAATTTGTATCGATTAAACCACTTTATCTTTGATAGCTCCTGCTACTCTTGACGCACTCTGTTCGATAAAAATTCAATGAAGGAGAAAGTTTAACCAAACAAAGATATGAAGAGAAGAAATGCATCTCTTGTAAGCTGTTAAATGCATTATGATATGGAAAAGACGAAATTTAAAGGCGGTTCCCACTTTAAGAATTACTATTATAGGCCTTTTTATCCACTTAATTCAGGCATTTTGTGTTATTAAAAAAATCAGAAAACTTGAATTTTATCGTTAGGAGTTCACTAAACAGTGGGACAGTTTGTTGTTTAAATTGAAACATTTTAAAGTCAATATTGCCCTTGATAACACTGGATATACGTAAACTCCTCATTCCAGTTGATAAAAAGTCATGCCCCACTGTTAAAATATCGCTTATGCTTCTCATCCAGTTTTATATGTGGACTGTGGATACATGTTTTTCCAAACCGATTAAATATCAAATTATGGTAATTTGGATATTTATGTTCCTCTTTCTCTGTCTCACAGGTTATTGGCCGCAAGGCAACATTTTTCTTTAGTTTTTTGTTTGTGGGCCAAACATTCACAAAAAATTAAATTTATTCACTTGCATTGATTTCAATTAAGTGGGCAGATTAGTTGGACGAAGAAGGTCTTCTTTTTTTTTATAATTTAAGTAAGGTCGTTAAAATAAAGCAAATCGCTTAAAGTTTACGTTCATGAGGTTCGGTGACTTAAAAACAAATCAATACATTAATGAATATTTATGTTTTGTGTTCGAGGGGAATTTTTTAAATATTTATTTATGGGTCTTCTTTGGAAATTGTATCAAATTGTTTCTATTTTGAGGGAAAATAAAACAAACAAGGTTGTGGAAAGTGTAGACTTTAAGTCGTCGCTTTTGTGTATGAGGTTTTCCAAGGCTTTGAAAAACTTGTTTTAATGTTAAAGTGAACTGAAATGTTGCTAGTGAACTTGTTGCAAATTGCTGCCTTTTTGTAACAGACAATATTACCAGAATTTAATAGAAGTAGGTACTCAAAATGTTGCTGAAACATGTTGCAGAGTATTATTTTTAAAGAAAAACATGTTGTTTTGTTTCTTTTAGCACCTATTTTAAGTCACTTCCTTATCAATCAGTCATTAAATTCTTTTACGGTGTTATGCAACATCGTTAACGACTATAATTAGTATAACAATGACTGTAGCTACATGTATACCTCCAAGTAAGCTTATAAACAACTCAATTCACTTGAAAACCTTCCCACATTCTTTCAAACAACTAGCAGTCCCTATCCACTAACAATTTCAAGTGAAAGAAACTTAATAACACATGATCCGATAGTTAGATGCAATAATTGTGTCTGCATAACTTTTACAGGGGATTTTCATTAATTATTCATATTTTCTTTGTTTTTTTTTTTAAATTTCAAAATTAATTATTCCAAACAACACTCTTGACGTCGTTGTCTATGAAAATTGACATTACCAAGCCAATAGACGACATGGCAACGATACAAAGCAACGACAAAACGACTACGACCACCGACCGATCGAAGCGACGACGCGACAAATGCTTTAGTTGTTATGACAATCGAGGGATTTGATGACCTCGGTACACCAAGAACGTGTGTTGCATGGTGTTTGTTGCTAATGTGCAAGTGCAAACGATCAGTAACACAGATTGGCACTGGCAAACGTGTTGTTGGTTTTTGTTGTGATTTTTTCTTCTCCTTCTGGTTTTTCAAAGTGACCATGATTATTTGAAAGTTAAAACTACATTCCTGAAGAGGAATAAATTGAACATTTGTCAACATTTGAGTTACAACTTAATTTCAATCGGGAAATTATTCAAATCAATGCTGAGAAGTCCTTTCTCGTTTTCGGCTTGATTGAGAAAGCCCCTCTTTCTTACTTGCTTAAGGCTGACCTGCGACGTTATTTTTGGTTCTGTAAAGACTCGATCATTTGAATTCCCTTAAAACTACGGAATTTCAAATTGCATTTTCCCATCGTTAACGACACTTAAGGTCCACATGTTGCTAAAAAATTTCCTTAAAATGATTATTCTCTTACAATTTCTCTTTCCTTGTTCTGTAAATTTAATCCCAGGCTATTAGCCTACACTTTGTCGTGATAAAGGGTTTCAGGTCGTGTAATAGACCTTTTTTTTGCAACAACACAATTCCCACAAAAATCTCGATTTCACGACAATAATTCCTAGCAACATTGATTTCTTTAAAAGAGAGAAAAAAATAGGAAAACAATGATTCGATGTGTCCTCAAGGGTCGTCAGCTCCTTAGCATTATCTTTATGGATTTTAAATAACCCAAAAATAACTACATCTTCTTTCGAGTCTCTCTCAGTCCCATCATCTTTACTTTTTTATAAACCATTTTCTTCTCTCTCAGTCTTATGTCGTATGGCCGAGGGCTCCTACTCGTTTACAATTTGTTACAAAAAGAAAAAAAATAATAACAATAATTCTTCAATTTGAACCCTTGACCGCATGGACAATTGCAAAACTGTCCAGTAACGACGACGACGACACGAGAGAAGCGACGACGGTTCATTTTATAACAATAAAGAAGAAATAATAAAAGGCACACGTTCCACTCTTAAGTTACAGCCAAGTGATGCCAGCTTTGTTTTTTTTTCTGGTGTGAGAATTCATGTATATGCAAACTCTGCGGTCAATAGGGTATCGCTGTTAGCCTCGAGCTTTCGAAATCCCATAAATCTGCCAATCATTTCACTTAGGCATTTTATTTCCCTTTACAATGGAACCAAATCCAGTTGGGTAATAATGAATGGACCTCTCTGCCTCTCGTTTTCTGTCACAAATCAGCGGAACAATGATGTTATTATTGTGCCCTGAATCGAGGGGTCTATAAAAGTGTCCAAAATAACGGTTGCAACCGGCGGCGTCGGCGGCGCTATGTCATTCCTTACCCAGAAACCCATTCACCCAACCTTTCGTTGACTGTTTCTTCTTCTTAAAAGTCAAAATCAAGGAGGAAATAAAAACGTCTTCATAAAAATACCGAAATAAATTTTACCTCTTGTTGCGTACTAAATTCCGAATTAAGAGACTATCCTCGGGAACGACAGCGTTTGGTATTTTGGTGGCACAGATTTTGTTACACCCAGTTGGATGGTTCGATTAGTCCGGGTCACACAATGTGAGGGTATGGTGGTGACTTTGCGGCAACACTGTGGACGTGGAGCCATCATCGTCTCATCACAAACCACAGTGGAGACGAGCTTACAATAAATTTAAATATTTTTCGAATTCGACAGAAGTTGCGACGAACATATCTTCGCAACCTAACCTTTAATCAGAAAAATGAATAAGCACTTTTTTGTTGCAAATTTAAGGGTCTTCAAATTTGGTCATGAAGATTTTTTCGCTACGATGTACGGTTTCTGAGGAAATTGCTTAAAACCAAGCCATTTGCATTATGTCGAAATAACTGCCGAACAGGCCCACTGTGAAAATTTCCAGCGATAGTATTTCGGCTGTTCTTTGGACTTTTGGAGTCAACCAAAAACCACGTGACCTGCTTTTTTGTTCTTCGTCTTATTTTTATGACCATTTTATTCCAAGCGTAACTCATTGCAGCAGAAAATTGCCTCGGCAATGGCAAAAGTTTATATTCACTTTTAATGCCGGTCGACTTTAATGAGGAATCTTTATTACTCGACGAGGAGTTATTTGCTTATTTATGGGTAAAATGTTAATATTGACAAATAATGCGGAAGTAAAGGGAGCAGGATCGCCTCTGACAACGCATTTAAATACTTTGGAAAAGCAATCTTCTGGCCGTTTTGAATGAATTATGGCTTATGACTAATGGGCCGTTGAGTGGCGCAGGTTTCTTAAGCCAACAGACGAAAGAAAAGGTTGTAATTCTTTCCTTAATTAGCTGTGCAACGATTTGTATTAACATTTTCACAGGCTGATAAAAGCAGGGAACCGTAGATTTCAATTAGCGAGTAATATTTGTGATTTATCTGGCTTTAACCGTGCGTTTAGTTATATCCTTCCATGACATTCCCACGGGGTAACTCAGTTTCTACTTACCATAAAATTAGCATATCCCGGTTCGTTACTGAGTCTAGGAATCAAACCAGACCTGAAATTATTTTGTTTGCTCTGAACCTAATGATTTTTGGGATCAAACATTACAAGTAAAAATTTAGCTTTCACTTCAAAGGGTCCATTTGAGATAGATTCCTATTTGAGAAGCAGTAGTTCGGCACAGTTTGCCCGAATCCAGTTTTCTCAGGTGACAAATCGGCCCCGAAATATCGGTCGAAAGTGCTACAACTAGAACAACGCAAACTATTGTCAATCACTCATACTTGACCCACTTTCAAACATTCATTTCTAGCAGTCCTATCACCGGACAGCAAGCCTAAATTTTAAACAAGTTTTTGACATTCTTGAACAAGGAGCAATCTTGTCCATGCTCATAAAGATAAGGATAATTAATTCATCCAGTTTCCATAACTCTATAAACTGAAACAATTCCTCATCGAGCCCTCTCTTTCTCTCACTTCTTTGCCAAATGTCCCATCCTCCGAGTTAGCCATCATCATGTTCCTTACATCATCGTCATTCATGTTATCTTATCTGGCAGATAAATCCCAACGAAATACCCCAAAACAGAAACAAGGAGGAAGTGATTCCAGAGCTCACACATGCCTGCACACTGGCAAATTGAATGAACATCACGACAGCGAACGGTCGCTGGCTCGATGCACATGCCCAATGTGCAGCGATAGAATTCCGAAATTCCTGCTGCAGCAATTTATGGCTGTGTGGCGGTAAGGAAATTATGATTGCCATCGCAATTCGACCGCGGAACACAATTTGAAGAGGACAAGTTGCGACAACACTGCATGTCCCCACCAAAGCACATCAGGAAAGGAACGAAACAGGATGAGAGATTACACCAGCCAGAGTCCAGTTCATTGAGCAGCTCATAGCCATAAACAGCCGGTGCACAGTACTTTATCCGTGAGTATCCCGTATGCAAATCTTCCCGTTCTTTCTCAGGGATGCGGTTTTTTTTCTGTAACACGCGGCCGGTGGAGGCTTGATATGACCTTCCGTGTGTACGCGACAAAAAGAAAAAAAGCAAATCAGCCATCAAAAGCGACACGGGACAAGTGTTCCCTTCCTACTACTGACCAGCCAGTGCAGTTTTTATGGAGTGGCCAAATCTCTTGAGAATGATATTAATTTTCTAACGCTCCTCCAGAGGATATGCGAGGAAATTTAATGATGATGATGATGACGATGATTCTAAATGCTGATGTGAGGTGCTTGGTTGTATACCGTCGCAGCTCTGGCGCGCGATTAATTTGAGCTTCCTCAGAGAGAGAGAGAGACGCACTCAGACTCAGAGCCTCTTCGGTTTCAATCTTGATTATGATTACGGTATAATGTTAGAATTTCGCCATTTCAGTCGTTGCAGCAGCGATCGAACTTGCTTTTTACGGGCATCGCTCGTTAGTTGTTTATGTGCTCCACAGAGCCATCTCTCTAACATCATGTTCTGTGTTGCGAGCTAGTTGGGCTCGTTGCCCAGCCGCGATGCCTAGCTGAAGTTGTGCTGCGCACTAGTTGTGATGCTGCTGGTTCGATCGGAAAACATGCAGCAGAGGTGGACTTATGGGGACACACAAAAAGGAGTGCCCTGGTGCTGGAATGCATGTAGATATGTGCGAAGCCTTGAAATTGAGGTCATATGCAAAGAATTTTTACTGCGCTTTGGTGAGCTCACTCACTCAACCATAAGCTGGATCGCTCAATAAAAAAAAAGATGCTGGTAGGATATAGATAAGTTTGTGGCTGTTTCGTTGTGGGTAGATTGCAGGCGCCTTTTTTGGATACAATGTTGCTGGGGGTTTTGTTTTTCTTATAGCTCGTCTAATCGGAATTCTTCTATGTCACATTGAAGCATGTTTTTCACACAATTTTGTATGTTTTCTTTTGTGTTTTAATTAATCAATTGGCCTTTGGGTTTTTTTTTTCTGCCAAAAATGCAGTTCTGCAATGGGGACCTTAACTGTTTACATTGAAGAGGTCTTTAAATTCACGTGACATTTAACTCGTGGAGCAAGTATCAATCGATTGCACAAATAGCCCGAATTGAAATGTAATGGCAACAAACGAAGCGGTTGATGTGGTTGATTTCGGGATTAACAGCTTGATGTTGACATTTGTAAGGATAAAACTTTAGGGTGATAGTCTTGTTACGAAAAATACGTAGCTCCCATTATTAAACTTCCATATTGTAGCTCTGAGACGTTTTTAATCATGTGATGTTCCTTGTAATCAAAGGATCCAGGATCTACTAAGGAAGGAACAGTAGTTCGCTCCGATTGAAAGCAAGATAAGTGTTTAGTAATTCATAAATTCTGTGTACTTAAATTAACGTTATTTTAAGTTTTGTTCAAAAATAGATATGGTTTCGGTTACGTAGGTTTATTTTTGGTTTTTAGATAAGGTTGACTGGAGTTCTTCCTTAGGTTAGGTTAGGTTAAGTTATGGGGCTGACAGTTGATGTCCTTACCGTCACACTTATATCAATATCAGATCCATTGTGTTACCCGCGAGTATTGCTACTCAAACTAATTAGAAAAACCTGTGTGTTCAGTTAGTCAAGCCATTTAGAGGCTTTGACGAAGTTCAGAATGTTAGTACCTGGTGTATTAGAGAGTTCTTCTAAATTCCCGAAGAAATAGTTGCCAAGCAATTTCTTGCTTTGGTGGGAGAGTGCGGGGCAGTGACACATAAAGTGCGAAGTGTCTTCATGCACCTCCTCGTCACCGAATCCTCTGTATAGATCATCAGAACTGATTCTCATCTTTTTCATAACACCTAACAGATTATGTCCGGTGGTTATGCTAACAAGAGATCGAAATGATCCCTTGTGTAGCTGCACAATTCTTTCCGTTCTTTGTTTGTTAAAACAGGAAAAAGGGCCAGATCTTTCTTGTAGTGCCGCAGGTGTCAAGAAGGTTCCACCTTTCATCGGCCTTGATAGTTATTCTTTTTGAGATTTCCTGTTTTAAATAACAGGTAGGGGTGCTAACTAGCTGAGCTTGGCTTACGTCAAGCATTGACCCTAATCTTGCTAATTCATCGGCTTTCTCGTTGCCTAGTATATCGCTTTGGCCTGGGACCCAGCAGAGTCTAATGTTGTGCTATTGGAGTTCTTTCTTACGACAACAGCTTCATTCCTTCACAACGTATGCATTCGTCCCTAGTGTTTCAACAAGGTTTCCCTTTCCTTTTCGTCAACGATCCTTCTGTCAATCAACAAGGTTTCTCTTGGCTCATCAACGGCTTTAAACCGGATTAGACACGGCTATGAACGATTCTTCGATAGGCTATCAACAAGCTTTCCCTTGGCTCATCAACGGCCTTGAACCGGCTTATCAACGACGTTGCCTCCGGCTTTTAACGGCGATTAACCGGTGTGTTTCAACAGACAGGTACGGGATTTGCTTCCGTGTTTTAGGAGGCATGGAATGTTTCTACTCTTCAACCTGATTTTGTCGTCGACGCTTCGTTCCCTTATGCAAATTTCTTTCAAAAACTGATTGTGAATTATATTTGGTCGAATTATAAAAATTCATACAATAACTGTTTCTGGTACTTTCTGTGTTTGAAGTGGATATGAATTATATCCCGTTGGTAAAATTCATGTTATTGTGGAATTTGTTATGTATGCAGCTGATGCATCTCTAGGTTTTTAAAAAGGAATTTCACCAAGAGTTTCTTAGTTCTTCGGGATAGCGAATACAATTTTAGCTGGATTAGTGCCGGCCGGTCTGAGTTTGGAGAATTTGAGGCTAAATATATTGTCAAATGCAAGTTATAAAATAAAAAAAAAAAACAAAAATAGATACCTACATTTGCCCAAAGTCAATTTCATGACGATTTTTCGCATTTATTTCAATTGAGCCCTTAAAATTTGCAATCAAAAAGAAATACAATAAAAATCAGATCACGAAATAAAACACCTTTGCCTCAAAATCGTGATTCATCAAAAAGATATTAAAAAATCGGTCTAGCCCCCATGGAAAGAATATACAACAGGAGGTTCTCATATATCTTTGCTTGATGATTACCGAAACAGCACTTACCACCACAAAATCTCTCTCCATTTTGGTCTCTCTGTAACGTCGTCCCTGGTAATCTTCCATTGCAATCAATGAGATCACACAAATTTCGTGTGGCGTACTTCATGCCGCCATTAAAAAAGACACAGACACAAAATAGATGATGAGAGATCCCTAATAGGCTGCCAGTTATGTAGTAGTATATTGACTCTATGGCATGTGCGCCGTTTTCTTTTGTCTAACAGGCCCCGTCTTACAACCCGCTGCTTTGCTGTTGTCTCCGAGTGCAATCTGAGATTTGCATGAGGATAAAAGTGCTAAGCATGTGTGTGTCGCGTCGCGTCGCGTCAGTCGCCTTGCTGCCAATTGGAGGAATTTGTATATCTTGTATCTTCCATTTAGACTTTGTTTTGGGAGAGAGAAAAAGTGTATCTTTACTTTCATATCATTTCGATTTACCGCCGCCGCCGCCGACACCGCCACAGCCAAGTCGTTGCTGTCGAACGGAAATTGGCAACAATTTCGTGTGGTTTTCCCTGAACAAGGGAAACGAATCGAGAAAGATACGATGTACTTTTAATCTGAGAACTCACATATGCAACTCTGCAAATTTCCCTCTATTTTACCGTTTTAATTTGATTTCCATCGGCAAAAATCTCGCAAAACAACAAACATTTTTCCTTTTCTATGCAAATTTTTCGTGATTTTCACAAAAGAATATTTTGAAGGGCACGCTCGCAATTGGTTTCGAGTGTTGAGTGTTGAGAAGTTGAGGTTGAGGTCTTGACTTGATTATGGTGTGTTGTGAAATTGTGCCCAAACAATGGATTCACTTCCTCACATGAAAAATACCAATCCTGATGCATCAGCAGATGATGTGATGCTGCATTCACTTGACTTTTATGTTTCTTTTTCTTATGTTGTTGGCAAATTTGAATGCAATTTTGCAATTCATTATGCAAATTTTTTGTAGAAAGTAAAATTTCTTGGTTTGGAAAAATGTGAATAATTTTTTGAATGGATTGCATTAAAATTTTTTTTATTGTGGTTACCAATTGATGGATTTTTGTTGCTTTCTTTGCTGCAATTTGCATCGTTGAAATAGTGAACAATTGTTGAAATTGAAAGTAAGGATGTTGTAAGTTACCTGGGAAATGATTTTGAATATAACATTCACTGTTGATGGATGCCCAACGAATTGAATGTTGATGGTGAATTTTTTGCTCAGTCTGGAAGGAAAACATCGTTTTTCCTTAGACCAACAATGTTGCTGACAATACTATTCAATCACACAATGCATAGCCTTTTGGTATTCCATTTCGTAAGTTCACAAAACTTTCATACTTACTTACTTACTCACTTATCCGGCTCACAATCCATGAAGGATCTCAGCCTGAGATACTGCTGCCTTCCATGTTGAACGATCCCTCGCATTCACTCTCCAGTCGCCGAATCCAAGCAATCTGGCATCCGCAGTCACTTGGTCCTTGTACCGTAGGTTCGGTCTTCCTTGTCGTCTCGAACCTGGGGGCTGGGATGAGAAGACTTTCTTGGCTGGAGCGTTGTCGTCCATTCGCTCGATGTGGCCGAGCCAATGTAGACGCCTTTTCTTGGCCTTCTAGACTACATCCACATCTTGGTACAGCTCATACAGTTCTTGGTTGAACCTTCTTCTCCATTCGCCATCGTCGCATACAGGACCGAAAATCCGTCGAAGAATTTTTCTCTCGAAAGTGCCCAGTATCAATTCCCCTTTTTTACTTATCGTCCAGCACTCGGCGCCGTAGAGTAGGACTGGTAAAATCAAAGTTTTGTATAGCAGACACTTTGCCTTTCGAGTGAGGAGTTTTGAACCCAGTTGTTTGGCCAAACCGAAGCAGCAGCGGTTCGCTACATCGAAATTGTGGCTACCAACAGTGACGGTTTGTCGTAGGCAGTGAACAGATGTTGCTTTGTTTGTTGATAGCATGTACTTTGTTTTGTCCTCATTCACTTCAAGGCCAAAGAGTTTCGCCTGTTCTTCATTCGCTGTGAAGGCCTCAAGCACAGCTCTCTTGGATCGACCGATGATGTGAATGTCGTCCGCATAGCCTAGGAGCTGGGTGGACTTGTTGAAGATAGTGTTTTCCGTGCTCACACCTGCCTTGCGCACTATCTGCTCCAGGACTATGTTGAAGAAGTCACATGACAACGCATCTTCTTGTCTAAACCCTGCGCATGTTTGGAATAACTCGGATGAGCTGTTACCCATTTGCACACTGCACTGCGTATTGTTAAGCGTCATGCGCACAGCTGAATCAGTTTGTTCGGGATCCCGAATTCAGACATCGCCATCATAAGCTCTTGGCGGTGGATGCTATCATACGCAGCTTTAAAGTGGATAAAAAGATGGTGGGTTTCGACTTGAAATTCTTATCCAGGATCTGTCTCAGTGTGAATGTTTGGTCTATCGTTCTTCTATCTGGCCTAAAGCCACACTGGTACGTGCCGATTATTGTGTTGAAGAACGGCTTAAGACGCTCACACAGTACGTTTGATAGGATTTTGTATGCAACATTAAGCAAGGATATGCCGCTGTAGTTTTTGCATGACATAGGATCGCCTTTTTTGTAGATGGGGCATATGGAGCTTATCGACCAGTTAGTGAGCATGCATTCTTCCTCATACACTTTGGTGATGACCTGGTGCATGCGGTTCACCAAAACACCTCCTCCATATTTAAAGAGTTCCGCAGGTATGCCATCCGACCCGGCGTTGGGGGCTGGGACTTGGTCTTCATTGACTGGTCCAGCTCAATAGCTCGCTCGACATTTTGCGCAATCAGCACCTGTTCGAAGTGCTGCTTAAAAAACGTCTACAATTCCCAGTGATTCGGCCAAAACTTTCATATTCAATAAAATTGTCACTGACATTACATCTTCTTCAACCTAAAATAAAAACATTTCAAAAAAGTACTGATGATACTGTACAGTCTTGTGGTATTCAATGTCTGTTTCAGAACTGTCATTTTAATATCATTGACAAGACTACTTCTTAGATCTAAAGTTGACGTTCAAGAAAAGTATTGATAACAATGCAGAACTCCATTTCGTACAAGCGAAGGTAATCCAATGTCTAATTTCCCAGACAACACTACTTTTTATATCTGCAATAAACCATACAAAAAAAGTACTGGAGCTAGCGCAGAACCTTGTGGTATGCCATTCAAAAATTGAGGAAGAACCCTTAACCTAATAGGCATTAGGAACTATCATACTGGATCTAAGCTCCTCTAACGGTACAGCTTAAAATCTCTTTTTGTATGCATCGTCGAGTTCCTTTGACACCTTAACAATAAACATCTCTCTACTCACAGTCCATTTTCTCGATTAGATAGTTAAATCGCCCAATAAAATACACACACAAGCACCCCAGCAACGATCAGAACTCTCCCCATAAATCCAAATCAATAAAACATTCCAAAGATCACATGTTGAAGATCTGCCTGCTGTCCAGCTAAAGCTCATCGTCGTTGGTTGGTCGACTGACTTGTCGGTGGCTTGGCTCTCTTAAACTCAATCTCGAAAAATTGTATAAAATTCCCATAAAACTCAGTGAAAAATACAACACACACATTTTACCGTTTGTCCTCCTTAACGTTAAGGAGCCCACTAGAGCTGTGGAGCACACTCCTATGCCAGTGCGATTTTTTGTGTTTGCAACTCTTAAAGTGCACCCATACGATTCCTTCAAAGTGATTCCCTGATTACATTCTCATTCTCATCGTGTCGAATGTTGAAAGCACTCGCGCACACAGCAAAAGGATGTCTATCTGGCAAAATAAATTTCAATACTGCACCATTTAACGGTTTTGGATAATTTTCTGCAAATGTCTGCTGGCTGCTGCAGCCGCTGTAGCTCTATAACAGTAACATTCTGACCAACAAAATGGACATTGCAATAAAATAAACGCATAACGTTATCCTCATGTGCGCGAGTTACGTTCATTTTTGTGGTGAGTCTCGCAATGACAGAACGTTTAGTTATTCGGACGGTGGCATGCCGAGTGCCTCTGGGAACAAAGGAAACCCCAGTGCCCGGGTCTTACAGCGGAAAGAGCGAGATTGATGAGGAAGCTGGCTACCTTTATTCTAGTCCCGTTTCCCAAGTGATATTGCTGTTGGTTCGAGAGCGCGCCAAATGACGACTCAAATACATTTAACTGAATTTGACATATTTATTGAGGGGTAATGGGCGACTTGCATTGAGCTTGCACTGGCAGGGAAAATGATGCTAAGATTTTCTTCACGCATCCTTCTTTTTAATTTTATCTTCCCGTTTTATTATAAAAAAAGGAAAAGAAACAATGAAAAAATTTCCATTTTCCTCCTTTGAACCAAATATGGGAAATAAGAGATTCCACTTACTCTGCCCATAGAAGTCGATGTGGTTTTGGTTGTCCTTCTTCAGCTGAAGATCTGATTCGGGCAATAAAAGTTTTCTCACAGGACAGTATTAAGTGCTCATGAACCCTCGATTCTTAGATTATAAAAAGGATATAATAGTCTGAGTTCTTACGAAGATTGATCTAAATTAAGTTTTGGGGCCCTGTAGACGTTCGAGTTCGATTGATCGCTACACAGGTTCCACGGAATTGGGTCCAAAAGCATAGAGAACTTTTTATCTTCAATTCTTTGAAAGCACCTTCCAAATCCGCTCCTGATGCCGCCTGCGAAACGCATTAAATGAATGTAAAACGATGAGATCACGAAAACCAGTAAGCACGGGGATCGTTCAACCGACCAACTCAACTTGAGTCGATACTTCGATCGATCGACATTCACCGCAAGAGAGAAAAAGCGATTGATTGACAAGTCGGTATGTAGTCCTGCGGCACATATGGGAAGTTTGCCATTTTTATGGCGACTGGACCGGTTAACGGATGCGTCCGTAGTCGTTGTGTCATCGTTGATCGTTGTAAGTCGCATCGAACACAACGCACAGCAGCTCAGAAAGAACAAACAAGAAGTTGACGTCTACCCAATTCATCCCGAATATGGCCAAAACCAGATATTCAGAAATGGGCAAACAGGAGTAGGGATTGTGAATCTCGATCGTCGTGTTGTGGCCGCCCGCCAAAGTTGCTGCATCATCATCATCATCGAAACCCAGAAGACCGATTGCGATTGCGCGCATCCATCCAGAAATGGACGTTTGCAACAATATGCTGCAATCGACCAAGCAACAATGTTAAATATCCCTAGATAGAAATGTAAGTTTTGTGATCTCGTTGGTCGTCGCGTCGCCGCCGTGTCGGTCGGTGTGTTTGGGTAGGCGATCAACGACAACAGACGCATAGCTCTCGCGCACAGTACATATCTATAAACATAAGAACTAATCTTCCATGGATACGCTTCCGTGTGCATGATTTAAAATCTATTTTATCTTTCCTGGTTTTCGTCTTTGTCGTTAAAGGTATTTGTGGGCATATGTGGAAGAAGAACTTTTTCAACCGGGTAGTACCGGTACTGGCCAATACTAACACATTAGAACAACTTTAAAAGGTCTCTCAACATCATTTCAAGCAAGCAGCCTTCAACAAATTGGAGTTAGGCGGAGGGGGGAGGGAGTTATACTGGAAACACATCTCCTCAATTGGCAAATTTTTTTTGTTTTACTTTTAGTTTGAATCTCTGCTGCTGAGACCGAAATGGGAAAAAAACGCAGCTTCATCCAGGAGACAACAAAAGCAACTTATGTGAGCCACTTAAGATTTGGTGGAGAATCAATTAGAGAGATCTTCGGATAAGAAAAGACGAGGTGTATCGTTAGACGGACATGGAGTACAGTCTTGGGCGGGTTCGAATGCGAGTTGGTTCCCTCTCTCCTAATAAATGGAAAATGAGACTTCCACATGATTTTTTATGTCGATAAAAGTTTCCATTTTCAACTTAAAACACCTCCCCCCCCCCCCCCAAAAAAAAAAAAACACAAAATCGCTTCACCAATCCTATTTCCCTTCCACATTCAAATCCACTCAAGTTCTCAACTTTCAATATCGGATAGCTGCTTCCGCTCGTTCCCCGGTGGTTCACAATCCTCCCAATGCTCACAATCTCAAAAAACGACCTCTTTAGTCCGATAATAATGATTTTGATTTTGTCTGAAACCTTTTTTGACCTCAAATGCATCCGTTATGTTTTTTTCCGACGTTATCTTAAACAGACGGACGAGTTTCTATAGACGCTGTCATACGCGGTCTTGAAATCGATGATAAGGTGGTAGATATCGAATTGAAGTTCCTGCGTCTTCTCCAAGATCTGCCGTTGAGTGAATATTTGATCGATGGTGAACTTTCCGGGTCTGACGCCAAACTGATAAGGACCTATCAGGTTGTTGACGAATCAATCGTTCACACAGCACTGCGGACAAGATCTTGTAGGCGATGTTAAGCAGAATTATACGTCTGTAATTGGTGCCGCTCAGGGGCTCTCCGTTCTTGAGGACTGAGCATACGATGCTGAGGTTCCATGCATCGGGCAGGCTTGCAGATGAGCTGGTACATACTCCTAACCAAATCATCTCCAACTGCTTTGTATATTTCGGCGGCAGAGCCGTCTGCTCCAGTGGCTTTTCTCGACTTAAGTTTAGATATCGCTTTCTTCACTTCGTCAATGGCGGGGGCCTTGTGTTGGCCTTGATGGGGATATCCGCATGCGTTCCTTGGTTTCAACAAGAGTCCATATTGGCACCTCGGAATGTTCATGACATCTTGCATGCTAGAGAAGTGTCGTGCGTCGATCATAAAGTCATCAATCTGGTTGAAGGTTGCATGATCAGGAGATTTCCTTGTCCCTATATGGATATCGAGATGTGAGAATCGCGTTCTTGCTACCATAACGTCTCGCAGCGCAGCGAAATCAACTAGTCTTAATCCGTTATTATAGATAGTGTCGTGTAGGCCTTGTCGTCCGATTATTCCACCAAAGATAATATCTTATCTGTCCAGTTTAGGATCAAAATCTCCAAGGTCAATTTTAATGTCATAGCTAGGGCATTGCTCATGGGTCTTGTCGAGGAGCTCGTAGAATCTGTCTTTAGTGACTCCATCTTTTTCCACAGTTAGGGCGTGAGCACAGATGAGGCGCAAGATGGTGAATTAAGTCTTGATTTACTTTTTCTATTACAGTCACTAATTTTGACACAAAATCAGCTTGAACTATTGACATTCCAGTCGTAACAATCACTCTTAAAGTATGCAGACCGTCGAGATGAGACCTCATGAACTGTTTGATTGTATTGTAGCTCTTGGTTTGTGCACTTCAAGTGATATTTTCTAAACAGTGTTAATTTTGTTGAAATCTTTTTCTGTAATTTGCTTTCAATTCCCATCTTGATTAGAACTAACAAAAGTATGGCAATCCTCTGTTGACCATTAACCACTCGAAATTCAGCTACCAAATTTTTCAACATTCCAACAAACACAAATATAAAACAAAAAAACAACAACCACATTCCATAACCCAGTCTCGAAACCCCGCCATGTGTCTTGTTTTCACAGTAGTCATGAATTTTCAGAGTGTACCTACTTTTTGTATAGTGGTCAATCTAATTTGCAGTCACGGCATTATGTGGCAGTGCCGCACCAGTTGCACAGTCTGATGGTCTTTTCTTATTTTTGTTTTGTGGAGTTCATTTTGCTTATTTGTAGTATTTTTTAGGTAGGTCACGACAATCCCAAACAACTAAACAAAAGATCGTTACTCATACGAAGTACGGGACATTTGTATCCCAAAAACCCACTGCCCGACAATGATTAACCATTCAACCAGCTAGCGACCGACGACGACCCACCATATAAGATCGACCGACAAAACAATGTTATTTCAAATACTGGCTCTAGGTTTTTTTTTCATAAAGATCGTAAGTATCTCTTGGTATTTTAATAAACTCGAAAACAGAGAGATACCTTCTTGCAGGGCTGGTCGCTTTGATAAGGCATATTGTTTGTGAAATGTTCCTTCGGGCGCGAGTCTTAGAAACATTAACTTGAACTCTCAAAAATCCACAGAGATTCTAAAAAAAAAATGAGGCATGTACTCCACAAGGTTCGATTCTTCTGTCGAAGTTTGTTCGTTTCCCATGATTCCTTATACAAATACGTTCCACATAGCTTCCACTAAAAGACATTTGGAGGCATTTATCGTCAAGTTTGCTTCGATCGAAATCAGCAAATAAGTAACCTTTTTTTGTCGAGGCAATGCACCTCCCACATTTCTAAGAGTATTTGCACTTTCCACACACAATCCACACTGTGCAATTTCGACCTGTCACAATTTCTACACGTTCTTGTCATCACACACACCAATTCCGCCCCTGTCTTGACTATGCCAAAAGGAACCCAGCTTTAACACACACAAATTTTATTGGCCATTGTTTCGGTTGCGTATCGCAGATAGCCAAAGCCAAACTGTATATAAGACAGTAATAACTGTTTACTGGTTCACCGCTTTTTCTAAGGAGTGTATTTTCGCTATGGAGTGCGAGAGTGCGCACGCTGATGCCTTCTCCAAAACAAAATGGAATTACGACGACTTCATGGTTGTGGCATGAATCAGGTATAAGTCACAATATACCATCAGCGATTAGGTTGAACAACAAGGAATGGTCGGTGTCATAGGCCTTAAAAGAACAGCAGAGACGCATCTTGAATGAAATTAAATCAAATCCAATCCCACAAATAGACAAAAAACGACGACAAAACTAAACTTCTGATCCAATTTCTCATTTAACATTATTATATCGGCTTAAGATTGACTGAAGAGATGTAAGAAAAGTTGAGGGGGAGAGGTGCAGAGGAAATGAACTGTTTTGAGAGTCTCATGAATGCGTGTCTACACGTGACATGTTTTTCTAAAATTTGTTACACTCCAATAAAGTTACTGAAGTGACAGAAAAGGCCTAGGCAGCAATGCTGCAGAGCAAGCAAGAGAGAGAGGTCAATTCTTCTGCCAATTGAGTGTCCAGGAAATGGATCTTTGTTTGCAGACGACTTTCTATAATGAATGGATGGTATTAGTTTGCCAGGGACTTGCAAAGTCCCGCTTTAGAGCCCCAAAGTCTAAAAAAAAAAAAACAAAAACAACTCGAAAGTCAGTTTGCAAGTTAAGTATTTTAAGTGGAACAAATGACACTTCAAAAGAAGCAATACGAAAATAATAAAAATAAAAAAGGCAAAGAGGAATTGGCCGCGTGAGGCATTATGGATTATGGTAAAGCAGGAAAATATATGTTTACCATTTGGGAAGGTTGTTGTGTAATGGGGGTTTTGTTGCAATATGAATGGAGTTGTATCGAGTCCGTTGGCGTACGCTGCGCTGGTTTTATGAATGGCGATTGGGTTTAACTGAATGTGTTGTTTAATGAACTGATGTTTAGGTTTTTTTTATTGGATGAAACACGACACTGTATTAATCTCGTTTAAAAATGACAAATAAGGTTAAAGAAGTCAGTTCTTCAAATTCATGCTGCAGTATGTATGTTGCAGGAACATGATGTGTAACAGATTATTTTGCACTTTGTAAAGCGATTTTGACAGAAATGCTTCTTACTAGTGGGGTTGGTCAATATTTCGCAAGAGTAGTACCGATACAGCTAGATTACGAGGTATTTCTTATTTACTTACTTATCCAGCTCCCAATCCATGAAGGATAAAAGCCTGAGACAAAGCAGCTTTCCATCGGGAACCGTCCCGCACTCTCCGGTCACCAAAACCAAGGGGCATCCGCAGTCAATTGTTCCTTGCATCGATGGTGTGGTCTTCCTTGTCGTTTCGAACCTAGGGCCCCCGTCGTCTTTTCTTGGCTTTCTGGACTACATTCACATCTTGGCACAGCTCGTAAAAATCATGGTTGAGTCTTCTTCTACATCCGTCATCTTTGCATTCGGTACCGAAAATCCGAGTGTGGGATATAGACGTTCGAACCTGCTGTCCAACTAACAGAGGGCAAGGACAAATCTTCTTCCGCACTCGTGCTGTGGCGAGAGTCTTAAAGAATCTCAACAAACATGAACCCTTTGGTTCGGATTGTATCCCCGCTATTATTCTGAAGAGGTGTTCTTCCACTCTGGCAAACGCTTGCGTAATCTTTTCCATCTATACTATTCTTCTGGGCTCGAGCAGTTGGAAAACAGAATTTGTCCAGCCTATTCCAATAAAAGGCGAATCTTCTTCTCCCTCCAATTATCGTCCGATTGCACTTACGTCCCTTTTTTGTAGGGCCATGGAAACGCTGATAAACTCTCAGCTCAAGAAATATCTCGGAGACCGAAAACTTCTTAATGGCCACCTCTTGAGGACCGAACACATACGCGATGTCGCCAGAAATGCCGCAAGATGTTTGGGTTTCTTAAGAAGGTGCAAGAAATTTGTCTCCCCGTCGGATCTGGCTGTTATCTATAAGACTTATATCCGTCCAAAGCTTGAGTACAATTCCCATCTTTGGGCTAGTGCTGCAGTAAATTACTTAAGCCTCTTGGATGGTATACAAAGAAGAGCCGTTAGATAGATCGGTGATAGAGACGTCACTGATTCATTCACTCCTTTAGACCCTATTCGTTACGTTTCGTGTCTCGCTCTCTCTCTGTTTTATCGTTACTTCTACGGTAAGTGCTCTAGAGAAATAGCCAGTTGCATTCCTCCCCTTAAACAATTCGCCCATAATACTCGCGCTTCTAGGAATGCCCATCAGTTTAACCTCGAGCCCAACTTCGGACGTACTCTCAAGTATAGGGAATCATTTTTTAACCGTACTACGCGAATCCAAACTCTGTTTATCCCAGTCACTACAATGTTCAAGATTTTAAGACCAATGTACACCGACACCTCCTTTCCAACCCCTTCCCTTCTTACTAATGCACTCACTGTATCCTTGGCATAAAAAGGGTATACAAAATCCCTTGAGTGGGTGCAAATCATTATTTAAATAAAAAGTACATTGCACAGAAGGTCAAAGTGGGACATTGATGTTTTTTTCGTTTGATTTCACGATGTACAAAATTTTCTATGTGGATTTGTCCAATAATTTACCCCAGTGTGGAATATGAACGTACGATTCTGCTGTCCAACTATCAGAGGGCAGGGCCGTATACTTTAGAAGCTACAGGGGGTATTAAGATGTATTTTTCTTTGAGTTTTGCTGTCTTACTTGTGTACCACGTCCATCATGGTACCATTTGACCCTCTGTGAGGTCTTAAAACTTTTCTAGTAAATTTATCGCTTACTCCTACAAAAAGTATTTTAGACTTGGTCACGAATGCTTCCAGTGCCTTGATAACTATTCTAAACTTAGCTAGTTCCGCCCTTAATTTTGTGAGCTAATTTTCGGCGTTTTGTGAAGTCTTGTCTATATGAATCAATCGGTTCAATTTGACAAATAATTCCAAGAAATCCTCTCTTGAACATCACTTTCATTTTTGATAGAAAAATGAGGATGTTCTCCACCATCATCATTCATCACTTTCGCTGTCAAATAGAAAAAAAAAAAAAAAAACAAACCGAAACCAAACGACAAACTGAACAACAAATGATATAAAAATCGAGATGAACTTTTTAAATTGAAATCTACGTAAATTAAACGCTTAATTGGCAATTCGCACGCATCGTGTCTATCTCTATTTTCATTCTTGCTTAACAATTTTGACTGAACAGAACTACAGTGAACGCAACAAAGTCCTCATCTTGTTTGAATGACTAACTGAATGGATCTTGATAAAATCACGACCATTACACGACTCACTCACTATTCGTGCATTGGAAGTTTTTTTTTTTTTCTTGTAAATTTTTAAGTGAAGCGAAATATTTCTTCATAAGTGAATTTATGTGAATAAAAAATCAAAATTTATGAACTCAATTAGATTTTATTTTTACTCTTTGTGTGTTCGGTGTTATAAGAGTAATGCTTTTGCGAACACAAAATTAAACAAAAATCTATGTGTACACGAGAGTGAAAACTTAAGTGCACAATTTGGACAGGGTCGGACTATCAAAAACCAACCAAAGACAAGATGCAATAAATCTGCCTAAATAATTTTCTTGGAGGTCTTCTATATTTTTTTTTTTTTTTTATAATAATTTGCACCCACTTAAGGGATTTGTAAACGCTTTTTATGTCAGAGACACAGTGATGAGTGCATTCGGAAGATGGGAAGGGTTTGGAAAGGAGGTGTCGGTGTACATTGGTCTTAAATTCTTGAACATTACAATAATGACTGGGAAAGACAGAGTGTGGAAGAGAGTTCCACATTCGCGTTGTACGGCTAAAGAATGATTCTCTATACTTCAGATTATCCGGAGTTGGGCTCGAGGGTAATCTAATGGGCATTCCTAGAAGCGCGAGTATTACGGACGAATTGTTTGAAGGGAGGAATGCAACTGGCTATTTCACTAGAGCAATTACCGTAAAAGTAGCGATAAAACAAGGAGAGACACGCTACGTTACGACGGTGATCTAAAGGAGTGAATGCGTCAGTGATTCCTCCATCACCAATCATTCTTACAGCTCTTTTTTGTATTCCATCCAAGAGGCTTAAGTAAGTAGCTTGAGCACCAGCCCAGAGATGTGAATTGTACTCAAGCTTTGGACGGATACAGGTTTTATAGATAATAGCCAGATCCGACGGGGAGAAAAATTTCTTGTACCGTCTTAAGAAACCCAAACATCTTGGGGCATTTTTGGCGACACCGCGTATGTGCTCGGTCCACAAGAGGTGGTCAGTGATGGACATACCGAGAATTTCTGGCAAGTGCCACTCATGGACAGTGGCAAGGAGTATATCTCGCTTCAACGATACCAGTCAGCATTGATTTTTCGAAGCATTAAACTCTACACGGTTTTTAATTCCCGATTGGACAATGCTGTTTAAGTCAGAGTTTAATGACCTAATCATATTTTGCCGTTGCAGTTCCACATCCGAAGAGGAGGTAAGTGAATCTGGAGACGAATATGAGAAGCTAAGGGTACTTTCGTCAGCGAAACAATTTATTGGATTAGAAGTAACAAGAGATCATTAATGAAAATGACGAAGAAGATCGGAGACAAAACGGAGCCCTGGGGCACACCAGCATTTATATTGTGGGTTTCAGACTTTATGAAATGCCTTTCAAATATCAAGTGCAACAATCTTACTTTCTCCAAAACGATGTAAAGATTTGTTCCACTGTTCGGTGAGATAAACCATCAAATCACCAGTGGACCTGTTGCTCCGAAGGCCGTACTGCCGGTCATTAAGAAGCTTTGTGGTAATAAATAGTTCTAATGCGCTCATTTAACCTTTTTTGTACCAAATCCAGCCCTGTCGAACACATGTGTTGTTCTTGCGTGCGCACACAATATCTGTCGGTCAGATGAAAACAATTTGTATCTTTACATTGTTTTTCGCTGTTGCGAATCTTTTAATTTTTTTTTTTTTTTGCCTTTTTTGTTAGGCGATAATTGCAAATCCAATACTAAACAGAAAAATCTCACATGTCGAAGTGAAAGTTTTTTTTCGTGCAAAGGTGCTGCGCAAACATTTATCTAATATTTTTTTTGATGATAAAACTTTTTTTGATAAATTGTTGTTTAATCAGAGAATCTGTCAAAAATCGAAGGGTATGACCTTTGTTTTTATTCCTCAATCCATGTGTTCATCTGGGTATTCTGTCTTCCATTATTCTGTCACTCTGTTATTGTCCTTCTGCATCTGCTGTGTAATCCATTTATGTCTCTGAAATGTACAAAATATGCAGTTGTTTCCTACAAAAAATTTCCATGAAATTTCAATAACCCCACTCGAGCTCCCATAATAAGTATATGACAAGAATCTTCAAACGCCACAAAAACACACACAAAAAAAACTTTTTTAATGAGATTCATGTGTCAAAAACCTCTTAAAATATTCAAAAAATCTCTGCTCCCCAAATAACAACCATCTCACGTAGACTTGCAAAGAAACACCAAGAGAAAAAAAGGAAAAAAATACATAGATTTATCTTTCAAAATAAAAAAACACCTGTAACCGAAGAAATGAGAAAGTTGACACCTACCTACCTTTTAATCTCTGCACTCTCCATCAGCCATTGCTGCCATCATAGTCGTCGCCGAACATAGCGCAATGAATTCGCCGTCTAAACAATCGACGCGAGTATGTTATTTGAATTTTTTTGTGCGGTCTCTGGGGGTCTTGAGAAGGCCGTAGAGTGTACATATTTATGTTTAAATTAAATGACTCCACTGATAGACTGAAAGTGGAAAAAGTCTTTCTCGTTTGGTATGGTCTTCCGCCAAAAGCAGCAGCTAACAGCAAGGTGGAGCTGACTGCATGCATTGACAGTCGACAACGGTCTTTACCACAATTTCCTTCCTTACTTCCTAATGAAACTGGTCGTTGTCGTCGGTCGTCGTCTATGTCGTGCGAAAGTGCTCAATGATGGTTTCATAAGCCAAATAATACAACATTTTGTAGAGTGCCCAGTTTGGGCTTACACACACGTGCAATCATTAAATCATCATCAGCATCATTCGGCCACAATGTGTATCGCACATTTATAAGTTTGTTTTTTTTTTTTTTTGTAAAATAGGAAAAAGAAGTTGCCAAACAACTTTCCATCATCAACATCTCATCTTCTCTAGCTTTTGAATGTTCTCTCCTTTCCTCTCGAGATTTTTCGTTAGGGGACTTCTGGAGCTTTGAGGAAATTAAAACGCTTCAGTGCAACTTCTTATGTGTTTGCGATGACGATGATGATGACGGCTGCTGTGGCGGCAGTTTTGGACAAGTGAAATCTCTGTTTCACATTGTTTGGCTCAGAGGGGGGGACAGTCTAATAAAGCTTCTGAATTTAAGGTATGTTTATGGAGATGTGTCTGCATCGGAATGTGTTAAGGTTTATTTTTTTTTTTTTTGAATTTTGACTGTCAATTAATGTTGTTGCGCTTGTTCGCAGAGAATTGGATTAAGTTTTGTGGTGAAATTAGTTGATGGCTTGAAGATTTTTGACAATTGACAGACTGGGCTGTGCGTATAACTTTCTAAAGAAGGAACAATGAATACAATTTGTCAATTGTTTTGTTTGACAGATATTGAGTTGAAACTTCAATGTGTAAACCAACACTTTGACAGCTGTCTTTCTCGTTCTTTGTTGCCGAAAACATTTTTTCTGTATGAAATTTTCAATATTTGATCCCCATTCGTGAATGATGTAACATCCATAGCTTTGGAAAAATAAATGACAGCTGTCAAAAGGGAGAGTTCGTTCACAGTCAATATTCGTCTCGACTTCCTTTGGTTCAACAAACAAGTTGTACAGTGTAAGCTATGCCTTAGGACAAACAAAATTCACTTTCCATCTGTCAAAGTCGTTAAAGTATTTCTTCCAAGTTTAAATGTCACTCTCTTTTGTGTTCGTTGATCATTATCACTTCCTTCCATTTAACTTTGATTTCCGTTAGATTGTTTGGAAGACGATTCCATCCGTTCTGAACTGCTTTTGTTCAAATTCCTTTCGATTTTGTTTTATTTACTTTCGCTCGAAACTGGCCGAAAGTAGCATCATCATCTCCCTTTTCTTTCTTTTGAAGCTATGGGAAAATCGTGAATCTCGAGAGGAGAGAGAATGAGAAAATTGCCACAGTCTGTCACTGGGCGCCTGTCGCCACTAACTGTTACTGCTACTTGGTGTAATGACTTTGCCATTAATTCATTAGCCAGGCAGACAATTTAAGACAAAGTTTTAGATCGATCCCGGTATCGATGTATAGTGATCGTGCCCCTGTGTGTCAAATTGATCATGAAATGTCATTGTCGTTTGAACTTTTGACTTTGTAGTAACTGTTGCAACTACTGTCTGTTTGTTTGTCTGAGACTCACTTGCAATTTCTTTCTCTTTCTTGTTTTTCTTTTTCTTTTTGAGATTTTTCCCCGACGATGATTTGATTGTTTGTGTTCTATTTGACATTGCACTTTTGTAGACAAGGGAGACAGTTCAAATTATTGTTGTTGAACTGTTTTAAGAGACTTGTCACTCTCATCAAATTGTCTTGGCTGAGTGATTGTCCTTTCATTTTCATCGTTCTTTGAATCAGGTACATTAAAGACCTGCAGTGAAAGTTAAATGAAAGGACTTCACAATTTTAATTAGGTTCAATTGGCTGGCTGGCCAACAATAATGTTGCAACAATTTTGAATGGAAAAGTGTGTTTGCAGCGAAGATATTCGAACATGGTAAAAGTGTTTCCCTGAATTCCTTCAAAATCCATTCCTTAAACATTTGTTTTGTATTTTCGCGTAAAAACAGACAGTGGTAGTGGTATATCATGGATAGCTAGCAGGCTAGAGGCTTCGGTGGCATTTTACGCAGTAGCCGCAGCTGTCTTGCAACTGCTGAAAACAGACCGAGTCTCTAGTAAAATATCATCAAATATGAGTCGCTTGGGATACCTATAATAGAGCACGCTGAAGCTCTCTTATTTCAACATGCAGAAAGCTCCATTTCCTATGAAAAAAGGTGAATGCTTCTTCCGTAATTGCATAATAATTGTAGTGTCCGTAGCTCAGTGGTTAGGTGCGTTGGCTGCTTAGCAGAACGTCGTGGGTTCGAGTCCTACTCGTGCCCATAGTTTTTATTTCATCTTTCACGGACACTGCCTCTTGCGAAGAACTGACAAAACTTCCAAGAGGATCATCTGTCATCAAAAAGTGCTTCTCAACTTTGCTGTTCGGAATCGGCGTTAAATTGAAGGTCCCCTCAATTCTTCACACGCGTCTAGAGAATTGTTGGTGAGAGTAAGCCACTAAGAGGCCTTGGCTCTTCAAGAGCTGTCGCGCCACTCTTTTTTCTGCCATAAGTCCATTAAACAAAACCCATAAAACATCGTCAAGAAAAAGAAATAAAAAGTATTCAAATTCATGCTCAAAATGATGAAAACATTTCCAATTATGAATCATTCACAAAAACTCACTGAAAATGAAAGTTGTAAACAGACAACAAATTTTGTATCCGTTTCGGATCTCTGAAAATCCCAATAAAAGAAAACAAAAACAAGTGTTCCCCAAACCCTTAGGTAGGTACAGCTCCATCTTTATCTTAACGACAAATAATTTGATTGAAATCCCTTAAGAAAGAAAGAAAGTGCTGAACCAAAATTATTATTACGACCGCGACACGGTCCTCCGATGACGGTTTTTGGTTTTTGTTCAAAGTTAAATCAGCGTCAAAGATTGATCTTGATATTACTGTCAAAAAGAGCTGCTTATTAAGCACGATGTTTCTTCCACTAATAACTACCTTTGTGTATTTATTCGTTTTTTTTTTTTTTCGAAATGTGTTTCACGCATTAATATTTTTTGCACTGAGGAAAAAACCGCTTCAGCACGAAACTATTATCTCAATCTTGCTGTACGCATTAAAATCTCAGGCATCTTTAAAACACCGGATCCAATGCAATCAAAGGATATCTCATCATCTTGATTGACAGTGGGGATGGTTGAATTTCAAGTGAAACAAAAGATATTTTACTGACACCCAAGTTGAAAAAAAAATTATTATGTATTTTCTGTTCCTTTTTCAATCTTTTTTCCGTGGCTCAAATTTCATCTCGAAAAACATTGATTAAATTTATTTTTTTTCAATATTTTCTGGTAAAGCAGACCACTGTGCGACGATGAAAGATACGACAGAACAATCCAACACGAAACAACGGACGCATGAATGCGTGCAAAATCATTCTGTCCACCTGACCTACTCATCGCGATAAATCATTTTGCCAAACAATGTGGAAAACGAAAAGTAATCGAAAAGCCCTACTGACGGCGCGGCGCTGCGGCAGTGTTTATCGTTTTCCGGTTCAACGTCAGAATGAAGGGGTCTTTTTTTTCTTTTATAGTTTTGCGACAGTTGTCGCTCTAGCGGAAGAAGCAAAGCGGCTTTCAGTTTGAACAAAAAAAATCTCTGGTTTACTCATTCATTAATCGCAAGCCAAAGAATCTTGATCATGAAAAAAACACTTCGGCAACGGAGTTTAACAGATTGAACTCAACAAGACAATCATGACATTTTTGGCGGTCGCATGTTGTGTTTTCTGAATTTTCTGTATCAGCCAGCGGCGTACGTCTGTTGTAACTTTCTTTATCTTTTATCGGCAACACACACACACAAACAAATTCATATATGAATTGGTAGGAGAGATGCCAGAAAATGAAAGTGGACAAGTGAATTCTCTTATATTGAAAACAAGATACCAACATAACAACTGCAAGACATTGGAATCTGAAATTCCGAAAACTGGTTAAATTGAATTCTTTGTTTTGCGGAATTGAAACAGAAAAATTGTGGGAACGAAATATATCTTTTTTTTTATTGAAGTTTTTTGGAGATTGCATTTGAGAAAAAGAGAAGAGCGAGTTAAGTTTGTAATCTGTGGCGCTTTATTCGTTTGGACAGTGAAGAATTTTGATTGGCCTTTTTGAGAGTTTTTGATCTGAAATTAGCAACTTGTGTGGGACATTGAGTTAAATGTTGCATCGACTGAGTGGTGACAGTTTATTCACTCGATCCTCTTCATTTTTCTATTGAAGATCACATTGACGATCGCACCCAAAAACCCAACCCATTTGAGTGTTGCTTATGTTAAACATATTTTCTTAATTTTATTAATAAAAACGAAGAAGAACTGACATTTGAAACTGTACCCTCCGTTAAAGTGCTATGAAAAATATAAGCGAAACGGCAAAAATCACTTATCCGATCAATAAACTCTGTCGATATTCGTCGCTATGTCTGCTCATTCCCACACAGAACCAAACCTTGTTAGTAATTTATTTTTTCTATGAATCTCCAAGTCGAGCGACGAACGACCGACCGACGATGGTTATAGAAAATCAAAATAAAACTCAACTCAAAATGAAAAGGGAAAAGGAAGAAGCTTGCTAAGAAGGATGACATTAAACCGGTTCAACGGTAATAATAATTGTCGTCATGTCGTGACTTCTTTGACATTTCAATGATGTGACTTGTGAGTTGCCTCTTAACTCAAAAAATAAAACATCGATAGCGCTTGGAAGCAGTAAAACTGGGGAGCAATATGAATAATCGGTTTTTTTGTTCAGCTTATAACTTCGAGTAATTCCGGAAAGTACAAATGGCAGCATGGAATGTTGTTGGAGAACATTTTCAACATTTTCTTGTTGGTGTTGGTGTTTTTGAATCTTGATTAAAAATTAAATTTTTCTATTTTTAATAAGCTGGTGGCGAACCTCGCTGCACATTTTTGTAGGTTCTACTCTTAACAGTTTGAGTAGTTTGGTCACTGTGGCGTATGCTTATTTTTTTTTTTTTTTTGGTATGACTAACCGAGCGTTCTGCAGGAAGTATATGCATATGCGGGTATTGTTGGTTGGTTGGTTTGGTTGTTCGAATGCAGGATAGTTCTCAAAAGTGTTAGGACCTAGAGTAACAGAACTTGCTAAAAACAATTGTATGCAGAAAATGTATAATTCTTCTGCTGATTAACATTGCCTTTAAATTTGTATTTACATGTCTAGCCGGTTACTCCGCCTATAACTCTTGTAAGTATTGAACAAACAAAAAATATCACGAAAAAATACATTTAATATTTTGTTTAAAAAATCATTTTTTTTTTGTATTCAGTGATCCTGTAGAACTCATCCACAGAATAAATATTATTCAGTTTCAATTGCATTTTAAGTAACATTGGAAACTCATATTTTCCTCACCAAACTTAGCCTTGCGTCACAATATCATTCAATGCCTCCACTGCCCAAACACTTAGTATTAAGCTGTATGCAGGGCTGACGGAGAAACTCTACGTGCGTCGGTAGGAAGGGACGTGAAATGAAATTGAATAGTGTAATCCATTGTTAAACAGGCCTCTTCAACAAACATATTTTCAAAATCATTTAATTAGAGAAAATTGGGCCTAATGAAAATCTTATACAAAACAGGATATGAAGTTGGTCCGACATCTGGGTATGAGTTCAGGTGGATCGTTAGCATGAAGGGAGGATCAATAGAGTTGCGCGACAGCTCTTGAAGAGCCAAGCCCTAAGTGGCTTAGGCTAGGTTATATGGGCTGACAGGTGATATTGTTACCATCACACTTAGAGCATTGTAGATCCCATGTGTTACCCTGAAGTGTTGTAACTTCTGAAAAAATCGTTTAACCTATGAATTCTATGGTTAATCGAGTCATTTGGTGTACTTGATAAAGTTCAATAGGCGATGGCCTAGGAGTTCAGATAGGTCTTCTAGTTCATTGAAGAAATAGTTGCCTAAGAATTTTGATCTAGTACGGCAGAGTGCTGGACAGTGGCATAGGAAGTGAGCCGTATTTTCGTGCTCTTCCTCATCGCCGCAGCCTCTACTAAGCCCCATCTTCTTTTTGTGGTAGCGAATTAGGATATGTCCCGTTATCACACCTATGAGGCATCCTAGGGACGGATTATTGAGAAGTAAAATCTTATTTGATTTTTTCTTGTCATAATGAGGCCAGAGTTTCCTGGTATTACCGCAGGTTTCTAGTAGCCTCCATCTATCATTTGCTTTCTGAATGATATTGCTTCTAATGTTTCTTTTTGATTCGCATTGAGGGATTCTGATGTTATGGTCTATGAGAGAGGGATGATGTACCGAGCCTTCCCTTGAAAGCTCATCCGCTTTTTCATTTCCTTGCACACCACTGTGAACGGGAACCCAGCAAAGTCTTACGTTGTGCTGCATACCAAGAACCCTTAGCTCTTCGCGACAGCAAAAAACAAGCTTTAACTTGATTTGCGTGGCAGAGATCGCTTTAATTGCTGCTTGGCTATCAATGGAAAAGGTGATATCAGCGTGTGGTATCGCCATCATGGATATTTGATTAGCAGCGTTTTTCACTGCCAAGATCTCGGCTTGGAAGACACTGCTATGGTCGGGAAGTCTGAATGAACTGCCAAGGCTAAGATTTTCTGAGTAGAAACCTGCCCCAGTTATCATTTTTGAGCCATCGGTAAAGATGGTTAAGTTCGATTCATTAGTGTAGGGTAAAGTTTTTATTGAAGTCTAGATAAGGGGTCATGTAATCAGTACAAACGTTATAACCAACGTATTTTGTAAGGATCGTAGTGTGGCCATGTTGACTAGATCTCCAAATATTGGTCTGACTAGGTCAAAGAGCGCCCTTAATGGGGGCCTACAATTTAACGCCGATTCCGAACGGCAAAGTTGAGAAGCACTTTTTCATGACAGATTGATACTCTTGGAAGTTTTGTCAGTCCATCGCAAGAGGCAGTGCCCGTGAAAGATGAAATAAAAACTATGGGCACGAGTAGGACTGGAACCCACGACTATCTGCTTAGCAGCCAACGCAATAGGTGTAAGCATTTGGGACCAGAAAGTCGTTTGAGAAAATAAGGTCAAGTTGTCGGTTAATATTATTAAGACGATGCCATCCAATTTGATATCAATGTCTGATTTTAACTTGTCACAGATTTCTTTCTCAAGCAAAACAATAAATCGCCCATTCATGATGCTTTAATTTTTCGACACGTTTTATTCGCTGTTCCAATTTTATTATTGAAACATTTCAAAATAACATCAAATCACTGCTCGTTCTTCGTCTTGAATAAATAAAACTTCCTTACCGTCAGCATTCGTCCAACCAACCTAATTTTCCATTTATAGATTCTACACGAAACATTGTAGAGTTTTTTCGTTTTTATTAGGCGAATTCAGTACGAAGTCGTGACTAAATGAGTCATCATCATTAACTTTGCATAGAAGTCAGTGCAGCAACAATAGACAAAATTGTTTGCCAATTTAAAATGGGACACATAGTTGGTGATTTGGCTGGGTCGCCGTCAGTAGTCGGTGAGCCCAGCGAGCGTGTCCAGTTTTTGACTTCTAAAAGCTACAACAGTAGTCGCTATACAGCAACAATTGAATATTGAAGCGTTGAACGGTAGCGAAAATAATAATAGTAAAAAAAAAAAAAAACGAATTGATCGCCCCCAAGTGGCAGTCGGCGTGTTGTAATTTTTAGCCTCTCTCGATGAAACGCGATACGTACATATCCGAATCTATTAGAACAAATCCAAACAAAAACCACACCAACTCGAGTCGACTTAATGGTGATTTATGTGAATTTAAATGGCCCCAATAGGTTTTGCTCGATTGTTACAGTTTTTTTTTTCATTTGTTTAGGGAATTCTAATTTCAAAAAAAACTGCAGCTATTTTGAGAGTCTCTTTAAGTGACAAGTTGATTGGATTTTGATTATTGGTAATTGTAACCTTTTAGGGCGCCATTAAACAGACAATTTGCAATGAATTCTTATTCTCAATGGAAGTGTTTTGTGATAAAATTGATCCAATTGGCTGCTTGAGAAAATTATTATTAAATTGCAACACAATTAGTTTTATTCTTTTTTACGCCCTGCTGAACGCTTGATTGATTTATTGGCTTTTCAATGGTTTGATTGAAGACGGCTGTGGTAGAGTACGTATTTATGCATTTCCCTTAGATCATGTAGTTCCTTTGCTTGTTCTTCATAAACATTTTGGCACTTCCTTACTTAATTTTCTTCTTTTTAATTTCTAGGCATCACGGAAAGTCTCTAAATGTGGTTACTTGTTTGTCGCACCAGACTGGGACTTCAACAACCCTCTCTACAGAACAAAGGTAAGTTACTGAATTAAATAATTTACACTAAAATTTTGTTTGTTTTTGTTTTCACACACATTTCTTTTCAACCTTCTTTAAAAATAGTATGCATATCTCCCTTGAATCCAAACATAAAGTACTAGTTAAGAGCACTTTGTCGAATGAAAAATAGAGTACCTAATGCACAATCTTGAGGGACTCCAATTGATTTTGCCCAATATAAGATTTCTCGCTTCTTATCCGGCTCACAATCCATGAAGGATCTCAGCCTGAGATATTGCAGCCTTCCATCTTGAACGATCCCTCGCATGCACTCTCAGGTCGCCGAAACCAAGCGCTCTGGTATCCGCAGTCACTTGGTCTTTGTACCGTTGGTTCGGTCTTCCTAACCGTCTTGAACCTGAGGGCTGGGATGATAAGACTTTTTTGGCTGGAGCGTTGTCGTCCATTTGCTCGATGTGGCCCAACCAATGTAGTCGTCTTTTCTTGGCCTTCTGGCCCACATCCACATCTTGGTACAGCTCGTAAAGTTCTCGGTTGAACCTACCTTCTTCTCCATTCACCATCGTCGCATACGGGACCGAAAATCCGTCGAAGATTTTTTTTTCGGTGGGTTGCTGTGTAGATCTTTCGTCTTATAAACCTAGTGTTACGTATCACCGTATTACGAGCTGCAGGAAAGTTGATTAGTCGGAAGCCTTTATCTGTTGTAACTTCGTGGAGGCTGTGCTTTCCAATTAATCCGCCAAAGATGTACTCTGGACAGGCTTCGTAATATCTATCCAGGAGGTCGTAAAAATACTCCTTGCTAGACTCCTCAGCATCATCGGTAGGGGCGTGTGCACATATTATACTGATGTTTTGTAGTGTGGCCTTGATGCGGATTACAGCCAGGCGATCCATGACTTTCGATCTAAGCCGATTTCCCACGACGAATCCGCATCCGAATATGTGCATTCTTGATGACAGCTGTAATAAATGTCGCTATTTTTTCTTTTCATTATCCCTGATCCTATCCATCGTATTTCCTGGATCGCACTAATGTCTGCCTTATACTGCATGAGGACAGATTCAAGTTTTTGAGTTGCACCTGGAGTGTAGAGTGTTCTTACATTCCAGGTACAAACTCTCAATGCATAGTCCTGTGGAGGGGCTGGTAGCCCCTCGCACTAACAACCAAATATGTAGGGCACGTGGTTAAGTGCTTCTGTTTCTCCGTTTGGCACTCGCGCTTACAAGTTTCGCAAGCTATACCTAGTGATATAACCAGAACCCGGTGGTTACCACTTGGAGGTAAGGATTTAAGATACCCTTAACTTTAATTTCCTAGATATCCAAACGTTGCCCTGTGAGACTTCTTTGGTTTTTGATGGTGTGCCCTTCAATTGTCGGGAGTTCTACAAAATGTTGATAACTGTTTGGGCTGTATATAACTTGGAACCATATTTTGCTGTACATTTCATGTCCCAACCCCTCCTCACACTCTAGCCCATCAGTTTTCCTTAAACAAAACAATTTGTTTTTAACAATAATAATAATTTATCTGCAAAAACGAAAACCAGGCCATGGTGTTGGCTCCAAGCGACATAGCTGCAATCAATAGACATTTAATTTTTCTTGGCGTTTTGTGTGTCTGTCAGATTTATGTATCACCCACAAGACAACCTAGAGCACCTCAAGACCCACCATTCATGGTTTTCCTTTTGTAACTTTACGTCATATTTCACCAGTCTTGTGGTGTCTATTGAGCCGACAGTAATTTTAAAACCGCACATTCCAAGATTAATGTCAAACATTTTTCTCAAACAACAACATGGGCGAGCTTGACGGACACCAGACTACGGGACACAATTTTTTCAATTTTTTGAACTAAACCAAACTTCCTCACAAAACAAGTCACTGTGATTCAATTTTGGTTTCTGTCAATGTAAACCCCAGCCAATCCCACTGTTCGGTTTAGTCTTCTACGACACTGCGCGGCGGGTGCGTCTAACACGCAAAATAAAAAGAACGCTAATTTCTTACCACACATGTGGCGGCGGCAACAGCGCCGACTCCAACAAACCGACACCGCCGCTATTCGTCTGACCTTAAACTTTTTTTCTTATGCTGTCAAATATCTCATGTGGTTTGTCCCAGAAAAAAAAGACATCCTTCCATGAAGTGTGTGTTATCTATACTCTTGGGATTTTATGTCCTTCGGTGCCGTTAGATTGAAGAAAACAACATGACATAGCGGAAACATGTCAGTTATGTTTTTTTTTTTGCTGAATTTTGTCTCAACCTAACGGACACTAAGTCATTTTGACAGTTGGGTTTAGAGCGTTGAGTGAATTAGTGAAAGCGCGGTCAATAAATCCTAAAACCGGAGCATTGAACCCTTCTTTGTGGTTTGGGTAACGGTCTACCAAGCTTGGATTTCTAATTAACGAAATTGAGTGTCTGTTCCGGGCAGTTTTCTGCAAATTTATTTGCAAATAAAATTCATTAAATGATTTGCAATTAAAAATGCAACTCTTTGACACCGGACAAAATGTCTGCACTTGCAAAGTAGCTACTTTTTTTCAATTCGCAATTTTCACACTGACTTCCGTGTTGCGCCTGTTCGCAACCTGTCAGACAGGTAGGTAGCAAACCAGCAGGTGAGGGCATCTCAAACTTCATATAAATGCGTTAATAAAATTATGATGCAAGGTGGTAATAAAAAATACTCTCGATGAAGGTCCAAAGATGGCCAGCCGTTCGTGTGGTTTCTGCTACCGAAGGCTCTTAGTATCGCGTCGAGTTGTTCGATCAACATGACGGGTATGGCGACTATATGCTTACATATCACACTTTGTGTAACTACAAGAGCACGGGCGGATGCATGCTGGCCATTCCATCCAGTGTAACGTCGCGACTTCATTTAAGAATTGTATGTTTTTGAAAACTTTTTAAGCGCAGATTTCTTTGCATTAAACATGAATACGTATGAGCATAGAGCGGCTGACGATAAGTTCTCTTGCCTCTAGGAAATGAGGGGAATTTCCAAGGTGTGTCTTATGATCATTGCAAAATATAAAATGTGCCCACACCATGCGACGACGTGACCGATAGACAAGCGGACGGTAGGTCTAGGCCGTTAGGAAAGTCGTAATGAAACGATGTAAGGATAATTTTATGGGATAAACCTAGTGTGTTCTAATGTTAAGTCTTATGAGCCAAGAGTGGATTACGGCCATTAAAGGATTATTTATGCTATAGACGTTCGACGGGGGTTCCTGTTTATTTAATGACTGATCAAATTTCGTTAAGATGGAGTTTTTTATCGTATTTCCTTCCTTTCGAACATTTGACCATTACGTTTTTGTACAGATTTGATGTAGAATGCCTTTTTCGTCATGACATGAATGATGTGATGCCAATAGTCCAGTTTTTAGACTTTGAAAGCTAACTTTCTTTAAACTGCCACCAAAATTTGTTTGTAAGCCTTGTCTTGTGCCTAAACTGAACTCATACTCAACTTGCTTACTTAAGGTGGCGCTACAGCCCGTTGTGGACTTGGGTCTCAATCAACAGTCTCAACCAGCCAGCTCGGTCCTTACCTAGCTGTCTCCAGTTTTGCACTCCAGGTTGATTGAGCTCCTCTTCCACTTGAGTGCGCCACCTGAGTCGCGGTCTTTCTCTTCTCCTACGTTCCTCGGGAATAGTTTCGAAGGCTTTCGAGGCCCTCATTTACCGCTTAACCCATTTTCGCCGCTTCTGTCTCAATTCTCACAAAGGCGCCATTGACATCACGCTGTGTTCTTCCCATTATTTCAATATCATCGGTATACGCGAGAAGTTGAACAGATTTTTGGAAGATAGTGCCTCTGCGTGACTGATTTGCACTTCTTCACGAGTTTAAGATCGTGAGAGCATCTTGTCTGATTTTGACGTCGAAGCGTAAGCCGTGCCAACTTATGAGCACTTCATTTTCACAGCAACGCTTGGCAGGGATGCCAAAACTAGACATAGCTTTATACAGTTCGTCTCTGTAGATGCTGTCATACGCGGCCTTAAAATCGATGAAAAGGTGGTGGGTATCGATTTCGAGTTCATAGGTCTTTTACAGGATCTGCCGCAACGTGGTCGATAGTTGACTTTCCTGGCCTGAAGATTGTTGACGAAAGGCTTCAGACGTTCACATATTACGGCAGAGAGGATCTTGTAGGCGATGTTAAGAAGCCTGATTCCTCTGTAGTTGGTGCAGTCCCTCTTTTTCAGGATCGGGCAAACAATGCTGAGGTTCCATTCATCGGACATGCATTGCTCTGACCATACCTTACAGATGATTTGGTGCATGCTCCTATCTAGCTCGTCGCCTGCTGCTTTGAACAGCTCGGCAGCAAGACTATCTGCTCAAGCGGCTTTGTTGGATTTCAGCCGTGATATTGCGGTTTTTACTTCTTCTAGGTCGGGTTCACGGAATTGTTGGCTGTCATCGTGTCCGATGAAAGGCTCTTGTCTGACGGCGTCGTTCGTCGTCGCCGTTATACAGTCTACAGGAGTGGTCTTTCCAAATCCCCAGCATTGACTGCGATTCTACTATGATGTTCCCTTGTTTATCTCTGCAGGCATTAGTTCTTGCTCGATGATCCTGAGCCAGCTGTTTAACCTTTCGATAAAACCTCCGAACTTCATTCCTGCTCGATCTGACGCTTCTCATGCTCTCTCTTTTTTCTCCTGAGAAGCCGGCGTTCTTCTCTCCTCTTTCGCTCGTAGAGCTCACGAGCAGCTCTGGTCCTTCTACTCAACTACCTGATAAAATATTGATTGGGAGACCCAAGCCTCTTTCAATTAAAGAATTTACTCAAACGGCAGTCCATACCAAATAGTGAACCAATCAATTTTAATTGCAACACTATTTCAATAGGCACACTCGGGCCATGTTTAACCCTCAGCCCGATAAAAAGCCCCCCTGATCACATTAACGACAATAGCCTAATCCTCCAGCATGTGTTTTGTTTATCTTGTGAAATAGTTCAATAAACCTTTTTTTTTTTTGGTTAATTTCAAACTTTCTTATAAATACTCTCACTTTCTTAACTTTAAGGTGTAGATACATTGAATGTCTTTCAAACAAACAGACAAAAAAGTGCGTCATCAAATGTAGCTGTTGTTGTTTTTGGTTTTAAAAATTTTGTCCGTTTGGTTTGTTTGTTTATTTCGAAAGCAAATACCCATTACCTCTATATCAGCGACTTTATGTGTAACTACCACTTTCACTTTGCACATTGCATTCATTGCATGACCAACGTCCAAATGTCCAAGTGGTTCATGATAAAAAAGAAACAAAGTCCAGCCAAGCATATTATTGACTCTATCGCTGTGGTACAGCCATTAGGCTATAACTCTGAGTTTTGTCTAAAGAGCTTGCCACATAAAGTGCATTGAACGCACCCATGTCTATCGCTTTGTTTGTTTTTATTACTCAATTAAACAAACAGAAGAGAGACAAAAAAAAAACACAAACAATGTTAACTCCCATTCTTCTAGTTCCATTTGAGGACCAAATTGGATGCTTTCTATGTGTGTGTGTACTGTGACAACGGACAAAAATTCCAACTCTCTTCCATGACGGATAGATATGTCCGACTGCAGTGCGATTTTCTGTCCAGTGAATTGGTATTTGCAATCGTTTTTTCTTCCTTTATCTACAACGAGGTTTTCTAAAGTTAAACATTTGAAAAGTCACTGCGTTTACACTGAAGGAACAATCGAGTGTTAAAGCTGGTGTATCTTATAAACGGCGACGAATATCGAAAAATATATTAAGAACTTTTTTGCAGAAAACAAATATACAAATTTGATCTTGACTGAGTTTTCACCATAAAACATTGTTGGACTGTTTAGTTTGTATTTTGCTGTCAACTGATCGTCAATTTGTGTTATTTTCGTGTCAAAAAACTACTTAACATCTCTTTCATAGAAAAATAGAAAAAACTTTACGACAGTTTACGACTATAAACTAACTGACGAATTTTCCTTCAGTGCATTGTAGATTGATCATGTTTAGACGCACTCCAAATTCCCAACTCTTGTAGGTAATCTTGCCGATCAGCTTTTGGTCTAGCCTCTGAACAAATTTCTGCCCCTCAAGCTACATATCTCTACTGTGGTTTGGATTGTTTACTATTTCATTAGTGTTTTTGTCAGGCGGCTTGTTATTGTCTTAAAAAATGGACGCAGATAAAAATTAAAAGTCCAAGTTCCTATTTTGGTATCAAAACTACAAATTACTTAAGCAATTAGAGATAATTGCATGTAGCAGTCTTAAATTTGTTTCTTTTGTTTTCCGAGCGTTCATTAACTTTGTTTATTGTGTTCGTTTTGATAGATGGGAATTGGATATGAAAGCTGTCATATATGTGGTTGTCATTTGTCAAAAAATGACAGTTTGAATCGAGTCAAGTTTAATGAACTCTAGTGCTGTCTAATTAAGACCTTAAACAATAAGCTGAACCTCACCTTACCCGACATGTTGGTCGCTATTTTGTTGCATGTGCACGTTGCTGCACACAAGAGCCGAAGGTGATGTGGAGCAATGTATGGAAATTGAATCAAGCGAAAGTTCTCTTAAATGCTGGTGCTTTTCACTTTTCACTTCAGTCAATAGAATGCCAGAACCAGAGCTGTCGTTTAAATACTTTTTCTGGGGTTTTACTCCTCAGAATTTGCGAAGTGGTTGAACAATCTACTACCAGGAACGCTTATGGCAAAACATCGATTGGAAATCCCCAACGGTTTTGTTTGCCGGAAAAAAACATCGTTGCCCACTTAAAATACTGTTAATTTTTCTTGTTTTCGATTAATCGGAGGGGATGCCGAAGAAGAGAAAAAACAACAACTCATCGCCACCACAATTACAATTATTATTTGCGGTCAATTTTCCTTCGACAGTTTAATCGCCAGCTAATTTGCCTTCGATGCGATGAGTTTATCATAATTTAGTGTCATTTGGATTTGAATTGAAAATCCCCAACTTATGTGGCAGCATCATCCGGCTTAGCTAAGGTTGTGTCTTGAGTGTGTGCCTGTGCATGCTCCTGTTCTTTGATGATGATAATGATGACGATTACAAAAACCGGACGGTAACTGTAAATTGCTTATATCTCATGAATTATATTATTGAATGAAAGATGATTGTGAAAATTACCACTAACCACCCTGTGACGATTGGTTGGATTGGAAGAAATGACCAGAAGATGCTGCCATGACAATTATATGCTCCGCATGCTCTGAATATTGTCCAGAGTTATAATGGTCATTAAAACTAGAGATGAGAGAGCTGTGTGTGTGTAATGGGAAGACCAGGAAGTTCTTTAGATGTCGCCAAGCACTTTAAGCTCAATTGGGTTTTATTTTTTGCTGGTTTATTCAAAGTGGTGAAATAATTTCTTAGCTCGGGGAGGAAAAGTGTTTTTAGACGGGACTTCAATGGAATGTTGTGTAAATTGAATTTAATAACGAAGATTATGAGAGAGGAAGCGTTCTGCTTATTAAAACAAAATCTAAGTTATCGATATATTTTGCTCATAGTTTAGTGACTTTGTTGTGTTGCCAAAACCATTTCCTGCTTCTATTTATTTTTCTTGAATGCCTGTCAGATCAATCCACTCGTTTAGCCTCTTTGTCTACTTTTTAATACGATTTCTGTTAAGTACTTGAAATGCCACCCACCTCCATGTTAATCTATTAAATCAGTGACACCGACAATCTAAGCTCTGTTTGATATACAACTGAAAAATAGAAATATTATTTCCGACGTCTGCAACTTCAACAATAGAGTGCTAATTATAATTACTTTATTGAGGTGTGACTCGGTTTCCTGTCCCTCTCCTTCTCTCATCAATTGTTTTTTTTTTTATTATTTTGACAGGCAGAAACTGCAGAGTGGTGTTATTATTTTATGGTCTTCTCTTTTTGTTGCTATTTTGGTACCGTGTAAATTGGGTTTGTTAATTTCTATTGTGTGTTGCAAATTTGTGCCTTTTAGCACTATGGAGAAGAGAAACAAACAAAAAGTTGACACGTTACTTTATCGTTATTACGAAATATGTTATTTAATCGACTCTTATTTGAAATTGAAAATACGTTATTGTCTGTCCTTATAAAGCTTTCAAGTCGCACAATTTTTCTTTTAGTTTAATTTTTTATTGTTTGTATTGAAAACTGTTATCATAATTCTAAAGAGTTTTCCAATAAGAGGTGTTTATTTTGATATTCAAAGAAAATGACATTTTTTGAGATAAATGATCGGGTGTTTATTTTATTATTAAGAGGTCTGCCGTTAAGAATGGAACACAACATCAGCCAAATGACCGCCACGACCACGCTTACAGGACCATATCCTTTTCATGAAATTTTCCACAACAAATTCGCAAAGTGGCTGCCTTATGTTCTCGATAGCCTCACGAATTCCATCTTTGAGGTCTTGAATCGATGCTGAGCTGTTGGCGTAGACCTTATCTTTCACGTGGCCCAAGGAAGAGTCGCAAGGTGTTAAATCACAGATCCGTGCATGTGATCACCCTTCGAGAGATAACACGGTCCGGAAACTTTTCCCGTAAAAGATCGATGGTTTCATTGCTTGTGTGCACCTAGCGCCGTCTTGTTGAAAGTAAACGTTGTCCAAATCAATACCACCCATTCTGGCCATAAAAAATCATTAATCATCTCTCGATAGCGCAATCCATTGACCGTAACTGTTGCTCCAGCTCATTTTCGAAAAATAAGGTCCAATGACCCGCCGGACCATAAACTCGCACCAAACAGTCACGCGTTGAGGATGGAGAGCCTTTCAACAATAACTCTTGGGTTTTCCGAGCCCCAGATGCGACAGTTTTGCGCTTGTTGACGTAGCCTCCCAGGTGGAAATGGGCCTCCGTCAAGATGATTTTTCGATGAAATTCCGGATTATTTTCATTCATTTCAAGGACCAAATCAGCAAAGACACGATGTTGTTGATGATCAGCCGTTTTGAGTTCTTGTGTTAACTGAACTTTATCAGCCTTAAGACCCAATTCTTAATGCAAAATACGGTGTATTGACGTTTTGTGGAATGCCTTATTCCAAAGAACGACGAGGAATGGACAAACCTGGGTTTTCTTCAACACTTTGAGCTACAACAGCAATATTCTCAGTTGTTCTTGAGCGACGTGCACGGGTTTTATTCTCCACATCACTACTTGTCCCCACTGCTCGAACTTGTCCACCAATTTCTGTATTGCGGTCCGGCAAGGTGCTTCACGACGACCCATAAATGTTTTAGTTTTACAAACAGTCTCTGCCAAATTTTCACCATTTTTATAGTGAATTTTAATAATTCCAAGCGTTGTTGAAGCGTGTATCATTCCATTTTTATTAATGGCGTAGTTTCTATCTTGTCAAATATCAAAAAATGACAGCTTCAAAAGTCACAGCTACCAAAATAGCGGGCTATTCAAAATAACACCTCTTATTGAAAAACCCTTTATCTCTGTCTAGTTCAAAGTTACAATCGAGGAACTGTCAGAACGCAAAGTTTTTGAATTGTGTTTAAATAGTCTTTTGTGGCCAAAAACATTTGTTCTTTTTTTATTTTTTTTTTTTTTTACATAGAATCGATGTCGTGATACAACTTAATATTCGTGTCATTTTTCAACCAACTTTAAAAAAAACTCAAATTAATTAAATTTCTCCAATATCTGAATTAATAAATGTTTTTTTCTTGTTTTTATTTATTTATTTCTAAAACGTAACACATTTTCTTAAATACAAATTAAAGACTGAACGCACCCATCGCTTTATCTGGTTTCCATCAACTGAACACGTCCATTTCACATGACATTTGATTTGGCGCTCTTGTCAACGTCAGTTGTGACTTGTGAGAGTGAGAGCTTAAATAAATTTAATGCAGTATTGCTGTCTCATTCAGTTTCGTGTTTCATCCTGCAAAGTGCTAGTCATAGTTTATTTTTCGTTGTCGATTTTAAATTAAGTTAAAGTGAAAATTAAAATAATTCCAGTAAATAAATAAAAAAAAAAATGAAAATACATCCAGGTAAATAATTGTAATTCTTTTTTGTGTAACAATTTTACTACCTAAAACTTGAATTGAACATTTTTATTTAATTGTCTTGACTCTTGATCAACTCCATCGGTGGTTTGATTTTTTCCTGTTTATTTCTGTTTGTCAAAATCTCCAAATATTGATACACGATTTCAATTCAAAGAAAATTAATTTACTTTACATATCAAAACTTTGACAGACACACAGAAAAAATTAAAGGCCCGCCCTCTTTCCACATAAACAAGAAATTATTTCTCTGTTTTTGCCTTTTAAGAAGAAAGAAAATTCATCATCCTTTCTTCAAGAGGAGGCACGATCTCTTTCGTTTCTTTCTTGTTTTTTATTGCGCCCACGTGATTTTTCCTTTGAATCCGAGCAAATTAATTTCATCAAAGGGTGAAGGAGTATTGCCGCTGGAGATGGGCGGTGAGTTGTTTTGAAAATGAACTAACTTTTCCCCACAGCTCGAATTTGCACATCAATTTCTGTATTGCGGTCCGACAAGGTGCTTCACGACGACCCAAAAATGTTTTACGAACCGTCTCTGCCAAATTTTCACCATTTTTATAGTGAATTTTAATAATTTCAATGCTTTGTTGAAGTGTGTAATTCCATTTTTATTAATGGCGTAGTTTCTACTTGTCAAATGTAAAAAATTACAGCTTCAAAAGTTTAAGCTGTGGGCTATTCAAAATAACACCTCTTATTGGAAAACACTTTATCTCTGTCTAGTTCACAGTTACAATCGAGGAACTGTCAGAACGCAAAGTTTTTGAATTGTGTTTAAATAGTCTTTTGTGGCCAATAACATTTGTTCATTTTTATTTTTCTACAGAAAATCGATACCGTGATATTAATATAAACTTAATATTCGCGTCATTTATCAACCAACTTTTGTTGAAAAAAAACTCAAATTAAATAAATTTATCCCATATCTGAATTAATAAATGTTTTTTTTTTTTTAATTATTAATTTCTCAAACGTAACACGTTTTCTTAAATAAAAATTAAGGACTGAACGCACCCATCGCTTTATCTGGTTTCCATCAACTGAACACGTCCATTTCACATGACATTTGATTTGGCGCTCTTGTCAACGTCAGTTGTGACTTGTGAGAGTGAGAGCTTAAATAAATTTAATGCAGTATTGCTGTCTCATTCAGTTTCGTGTTTCATCCTGCAAAGTGCAAGTCATAATTTATTTTTCGCTGTCGATTTTAAATTAAGTTAAAGTGAAAATTAAAATGATTCTAGTAAATAAATAAAAACAAATAAATGAAAATACATCCAGGTAAATAATTGTAATTCTTTTTTGTGTATAACAATTTTACTACCCAAAACTTGAATTCAACATTTTTATTTAATTGTCTTGCTCTGATCAACTCCATCGGTGTTTGATTTTATCCTGTTTATTCCTGTTTCTCAAAATCTGCAAATATTAATACATGATTTCAATTCGAAGAAAATTTATTTACTTTGCATATCAAAACTTTGACAGACAGACAGAAAAAATTAAAGGCCCGCCCTATTCCCACATAAACAAGAAATTATTTCTCTGTTTTTGCCCTTTAAGAAGAAAAAAAATTCATCATCCTTTCTTCAAGAGAAAGCACGATCTCTTTCGTTTTTTTTCTTGTTTTTTATTGCGCCCACGTGATTTTTCCTTTGAATCCGAGCAAATTAATTTCATCAAAGGGTGAAGGAGTATTGCCGCTGGAGATGGGCGGTGAGTTGTTTTGAAAATGAACTAACTTTTCCCCACAGCTCGAATTTGCACATCAATTTCTGTATTGCGGTCCGACAAGGTGCTTCACGACGACCCAAAAATGTTTTACGAACCGTCTCTGCCAAATTTTCACCATTTTTATAGTGAATTTTAATAATTTCAATGCTTTGTTGAAGTGTGTAATTCCATTTTTATTAATGGCGTAGTTTCTACTTGTCAAATGTAAAAAATTACAGCTTCAAAAGTTTAAGCTGTGGGCTATTCAAAATAACACCTCTTATTGGAAAACACTTTATATCTGTCTAGTTCAAAGTTAGAATCGAAGAACTGTCAAAACGCAAAGTCTTTTTTGTGGGCAAAAACATTTGTTCATTTTTATTTTTCTACAGAAAATCGATATCGTGATATAACTTAATATTCGCGTCATTTATCAACCAACTTTTTTTTTGAAAAAAAACTCAAATTAATTAAATTTATCCCATATCTGAATTAATAAATGTTTTTTTTTTCTTTAATTATTAATTTCTCAAACGTAACACGTTTTCTTAAATAAAAATTAAGGACTGAACGCACCCATCGCTTTATCTGGTTTCCATCAACTGAACACGTCCATTTCACATGACATTTGCTTTGGCGCCCTTGTCAACGTCAGTTGTGACTTGTGAGAGTGAGACCTTAAACAAATTTAATGCAGTATTGCTATCTCATTCAGTTTCGTGTTTCATCCTGCAAAGTGCAAGTCATAATTTATTTTTCGCTGTCGATTTTAAATTAAGTTAAAGTGAAAATTAAAATGATTCTAGTAAATAAATAAAAACAAATAAATGAAAATACATCCAGGTAAATAATTGTAATTCTTTTTTGTGTATAACAATTTTATTACCCAAAACTTGAATTCAACATTTTTATTTAATTGTCTTTCCTGTTTCTCGAAATCTCCAAATATTGATACATGATTTCAATTCGAAGAAAATTTATTTACTTTGCATATCAAAACTTTGACAGACAGACAGACAAAATTAAAGGCCCGCCCTCTTCCCACATAAACAAGAAATTATTTCTCTGTTTTTGCCCTTTAAGAAGAAAGAAAATTCATCATCCTTTCTTCAAGAGGAAGCACGATCTCTTTCGTTTTTTTTCTTGTTTTTTATTGCGCCCACGTGATTTTTCCTTTGAATCCGAGCAAATTAATTTCCTCAAAGGGTGAAGGAGTATTGCCGCTGGAGATGGGCGGTGAGTTGTTTTGAAAACGAGCGAAGCAAAAAAAAGGTTCCTTGCTGCAATGAAAATTTTGTTCATATAAATTAATAAACGAATCGCTGCCGTCGCGTCGGTCGCATGGAGTCGCCGTTGTTGGCGACGGAAGATCTCGAAACGGTTCAGGCGAGAGAAGACCCGAAGTCAGATATTCTCGTAAATCATTCAATTTTTGCTCGACTTACGTTTGAGTTGATTGCATTTGTTACTTTGTTCGTTATAAATTCGCGTATTCATGTTTTGTGGTCTTATTTTGAATGCAGCTTGACTGGGAGGGATTCAGATTCAGAGAGACTGTCTGGCTGCTTTCAAGATTTTGAGCGCCCTTTGCAGTCATACTTTTCGTCCAGCATGAAATCCACTCTCTTCATTGAATAAAAATCCATGTACACAATGGTTTTTCAATGAAACTCACTAGCTCTCTGCATAAATGCCCCAGGCGACATTTTATATTTTATTTGGTCTCAATGTTGGCTGCTTTTCGTGTGCCTGCCCTCTGATGCACAACGAAATGAAAAAGTATATTTGCATTATTAAAATCTCTGACGTCTTTTCAAAAAGGTCAGACAGACATACAACAAATTGCAAAGGGATTCCGCCCATCATCAGCATGGGTCGAATAAAAATTGTCTGACGTTGGCAACACAAAAAAAAAAACATCCATTCAGATGACAGACGGAATTTAATTGAAAATTATTATTAGAGTGAGAGCAAAAAAAAAAAAACCATCTGAAGCCGAAGGATATTTTATATCAAATTAAATCAGTGACTTGCTGCGTGTGGGATTTGCGTAGATCTTGTTTAATTTATGGAGCGAAAAATGTGATTTTAGAAATTCAATTAATTTGAAGAATAGGTTTTTGCTCTCATAAAGCTTGAGGTCGGTGTGGCAAGTACATCAAAGCATTTCTTGATTGAAAGTCGCTTGAGTCTGAGTTTGCAGCATTGAATCTCAAGAAATTTGTGAGTGGACTCTTTTGACCTTTTGGAAACGCAATTCCGAAGTACTTACCACCATTACCTCTGTAGTTGGTGCAGTTCAGGGGATCTCCTTTTTGGAGGATCGGGCATACGATGCTGAGGTTCCATTCATCGGGCATGCTATCCTCCGGACAGATTTTGTAGATGAGCTGGTGCATGCTCCTAACCAAATCATCTCCAGCTGCTTCGTACAGTTCGGCGGCTAGCCCGTCTGCTCCAGCGGCTTTATATTTGACTTTAGGTTATATATCGCTATCTTCACTTCGTCCATATCGGGTGGGTGGAATTGTTGGCCTTCTACACCCAAATTGAATGGTTCTCTATTGCTGGCGGAGTTTTTGTCGTCATTGCCATTATACAGCTTGGAAAAGTGGTCTTTTCATATCCACTACTATGTTCCCATGATGGTCTCTACAGGCTTCAGTTCGGGGTGTATAACCCCTGCTGGTTTGCTTTACCTTTTTATAAAACTTTCGAACCTCGTTCCTATTGTGAAATCCCTCTATCTCCTCGATCGCGCGCTTCTAATGCTCCCTTTTTTTCTTTCTAAGAAGTTTATGCTCCTGTCTCCTTTTCTGCTCTTAGAGCTTACGAGCTGCTCGTGACCTTCTTTGCAGCCCCACTTCTTGCATGCTAGAGAAGTGTCATGCGTGCGTCGGTCGCAATGTGATCAATCTGGTTGACGGTTGATTGGTCATTAGATTTCCATGTTCCCTTGTATATATCGAGATGTGGGAATCGCGCACATGCTAACACTACGCCTAGCCCGCAGCGAAGTCGATTAGCCTAAATCCGTTATCTGAGGTGGTGTCGTGTAAGCTGTGTCGTTCGATTATTCCATCAAAGATTTCTGCTCTACCCAGCTAAGCATTAAAATCTCCAAGGACGATTTTAATTTCATAGCTATGGCATTGCTCAAAGGTCTTGTCGAGGAGCTCGTAGAACCTGTCTTTGGTGTCTTCATCCTTTTTCTCAGTGGGGGCGTGAGCGCAGATAAGGCTGATGTTGGTTAATTAAGCCTTGATACGGATTGTGGTGGTGCGCTTATTTACTGAGTTGAAACTCAAGACCTTCCTCATGAGTCGAGTCCGAACTACAAATCCACATCCAAATAGACGCTGATTTTGTTCCCGGTAGCAGACGCCGTAGTAAATATCGCAGTTGCTTTATAGCAGTCAAGGGCTTCCGCTAGTTGTTCGGCTGCACGTGGTCTGTTAAGGGACCTAACATTCCACGTGCAAAACCGAAATTCGTTGTCCTTAAATCGTTTGCGTGGGTCGTCATCGTTAATTCCGTCCGTATCCGAGGCTTTTTGGTGTATCGGAACCATGTCTTCTTTATGTGGCCGGGTAGTCACCTCGACACACGACCCCCAACCTGGAGGGCCAGGTCTTTCGTTTAACTCTAAGACAAAGAGCCGGCCAAACCGCTGCTTAAAGGCCTGGGCTGCGAATATGTCGTAGTAGCCCTATAAGGTGTTTACTATGTACTTCATCCTGACTGGAACTGTAGACGCCACCGTTGATTCCATCTTGGGAGTTCTTCCGCTGCCGCCTGTTGAAAAGGAGACATGCCTTAGTGGACGCATACCTCCTCCCTCTCTCTCTCTCTTTGCTGTCGCCAACAACTTCCCATTGGGGTTGGAACCCAATCTTCGGTTGAAGGCACTGGGCACCCAATGTTCACCACGGGGAGGTGGAGAGTAGGCGCTGATAGACAGAGGTTTCTGTGGATGCTTGTTTCCACTTGAATGCACGTGTCTTCCCCTCATTAATGCTTCTAAAATGTCAAACACCGACATTTACACACATCGAAGGCCATTCTATCGAGGTCTTTTCGCCTTGAATCAAAAAATTTCAACAAACTCTTAAATCCATTTAACCCAATCCTAATCACTTCATCTTAATCTCAATCAACTCGGAACACCACTATTTACAAAGCTATTTGTCATCGCAAAAGCTTGACAAATATTTTCACATTCTTTGTTGAATATTTTTTCGCTCGTTCGCTTAGGCTAAAACTCCTCATCTCCACCTTTAATGAGCCTACTAAACTACTCATCATTAACATTAAGCCCACACTCCGAAAACAAGTACTGCCGCACGCCTGCCGCCGGCGAACCTATTTTTTGTTTTTCTTTTCGAAAAGTGGCACAACACATTTGTCAAAAAATACAAAAAAAAAACAAACCACCTAACCTAACCTTAGAGTGGAATTGCATTGCATACTTAATTTTCAAAAGACATCAAATGACATCTGAGAATTATTTTTTTTTCCTTATGTCACAAGTCACACATGAGACCTCTTTTCCGACGACGAATGACGGGCGGTGAGCAAAAAATAAAAAAAAAAACGAAAGAAATGTTGAAACGTGAGTTTCAGTGGATCGACTCAATATGACAGCAGCGCGACAGTTAAGGCGCGCTATTTCACACACAGCTACATTCGAAGCCTGCTTTGTTGCAACCAAAGCAACGATCTTAAATAATGGCAAACTTACTTCGCATTTGACAGGGATTAAGTCGTTTTAGCAATTTATCTTAACGGTGCCATTGATATTAACTCCTATTAATCTGTCATGTCAACAAACTTTTTGGGGGGATTTTGGGCTGTATGAGTGTTCGAATGTGTGGGTGCTCGTCAACGTCATTCGGCAGAAGTGTTGCAAGTAAACGAAAAATTGATTGATTTCTAGAGGGCTTCATGGAACACCCACAGTTCTAGGTCTTTTTTGAAATAAGGAAAAAAAAAAATCCATTTCCCCTTACTAATAAAAACTGCAGTTTATTTATAGAACCAACAAAAAATGAGTACAGCTCAAATCGACTCATCGCATTTCCATTTTAGTTTTTTTTCTTTTTCCAATTCGAAGTGTAAAATGCCAATATTCCAGAAAAACTTGTACAAACCTCGTTCGGGTGCAACTCCCATCTCCTTTCCTCTTGTGTCACCAACACGATCCCATTCTGGGGACCGGCCGATCGCCAGCAACTATTAAATCTATGTCAATTGCAATCAACTATGCATCTCATCATTAATAAACAATTTTCCACTTGGATTAGAAAAAAAAAACAAGAGCTGAAGATTCTCTTTCGCCTCCTACGAGTGGAGACTCGTCAATTGTTGCCACTGCCGCGCAGCGCCACCTCCATCGTCAGTATTAGAGAAAAGTTGATTAAAGTAACACGCGCCCGAGCTCTCATCCAGCTTCATCATCAGTGGTTTGAAGATCGAACCAGCAGCAGGCCTTAGAGCAACCTGCTTCCTGAAATCTCGTTTCTCTAAACACCTCAACAAGATTATCTTCGGTTTCTACTGTTGCTGCACTTTGTCCGTCTTAGCGGAGCCAGCAGAGTGGTGATGTTCTCTCGTCATAGTGCCATATGTCCGTCCGTTGGTTGGTCGACTTCGTCGTTCTTTTGATTGAGAGTCCAGAGACCTTGTACAACATTTTGGGTTTGTGTTTTGTGTATTCCGGCCGCACAATCTTAAAACATTGATTCACTATTTAAGAAGCCTTGAGGCGGCTTCGATGGTTGACGTATTGTGTTAGGAACTGCTTCTTGCCTGATTGCTTACAACTGCTTCTGATGCTTGATTTTGTTGATGTATTCACTCAGTACTTCGATAACCTAAGCAAGCGCGCGAGAACAAGTGCGCTTCTGCTTCGCAAATCACCAGATCGCAAGTAATAATAATAACTTGATATAATAGCAAGCAAGGTAGTGATGGCATATCAAAGCTTCGTAGAACAATCACACGTCTCTTCCTTCTTGTTGTTGTTCTGCTTCTTTTTCTGCTGTGCGATCCATCAGGATTTCCCTGGGCGATGGTTGGTAGCGGTTTTCTGTAACACATTGATGGAAAACGCGCTTGTATTGTGTGATGTTTCATGTGCACGTAATGCGGAAAATCTATCATTATTCAAATAATTGACTGGCAATGGAGTTCCCTTGACGAGGCTTACTTAAGATGACTGAAGAAAATTGCATTTGTTCAATAAAATAGAGAAAAATGAGTTCGATGATGTTTGATGGGCCAGTTGAAAGTACTGATATCGATTTGGTTAATCGACAGATATTCAACAATTAACATTTCGATTGCAGTATTTACAGAAAATTTATCGTTTTTTTTTCTGGTTAAACTTAAAAATGTTTCAAAAATATAGTCGATTACTTTGAAATTATTGAAAATTTAACAAAAAAAAAATCGATAACTTTTATTTCAAAAATAAAAAAAGTCGATAACTTTTGCTGTTAAATGTTTGCTGAATGAATGGGACTTACTTGAAGAAGTTCTGATTGATAATCTTCGATAACAACAAGCTTGCGATATCGATAATTGCATTATTCGTGAGAAAAAAACGCTATGATTCAATTCAATTCGAAACTATCGATTTTTGAACAGACTGTGACTAGAACAAAAGGACACTTGCATTATGAAATTGCATAAAGTATTACAACGACAGACGGTACTATGCAGGAAATTGGCTAGAGTCCAAGTTTCGTGTTTCGTGTAAGATTGTTCAACTCTAGTCCCTTTTTTGCACTCTGTAAGCAATGGGAACTATTTTTGGAAAGAGGGAAACGTTTATGTATTTTCCTGGTTTTTTATTAAATGTTTGCTGTATGTCTCATCACTGTCTATTTATGTTGCAGCGGAGAAACGCATACCGCTGACCATTTGACCGAGTGAATTAATGAAATTTAGTGACATGGAATTTGCACAAACTCCCATTTGGAAGCTTGCCTAATTTGCTTGGTTTCAGGAAGTTTAAAAATAAAATCGCTGCGAAAGGGTGGATTTACTCTTGTATGGGTCGTTTGTCGCACGCTTTGGTCAATAAATTTCCATACGTTTTTGGACAATGTGTTGAAAAGGATTAGGCTATTGAAAAAAGTATCGACATCGATAGAATTTGATTGGTTTTCAAATCTTTTCATGAAATTCCGATAGCTATACAAGCCGTTTCTTTTCGATATTTAATTTCTTCTTCAAAACCCTATTTAAACAAAATCGTTTTAGCAATCCTCCTAAGTTGTCAAAAAAGAACTAAATAATTTATTGATATCGATAACACTCACTTTATTATTGACCTAAAACTTGGCATAAAAACCTACGTCATGATTTTCATTTGCTGATTTCTTCCTGGTCGGTCACTCGATATTGCAATTTGAAATCGAATACAATGTTAATCATCGTGTGCCCACTTATTGCTCACTTTATTTTATGTTTTATTTTTCATCTAGGCAGTCCATAAAAGACGGACGGTGGCGGCACATTCAAATGTCTTGTTGCCTGCTTGCTTAAAATAGCAAAATAGCCTACGTTAATATTATTTTATTCGTAGTTCGTTTTCGTGTCCATTGGTGTGTGCTCGCGCTGCTCTTCTAGTCTTGTAATGCCACAAAATTTGTTCAAAAGACACCATGACATTTCAATATAAAGAAAAGTTTCCGACACACCGCCGCCGCTGCCTACCGCTATGCGGCATTTTTCTAGCCTTTTGAATCGGCAAAGAGAGTCCCAACATTATATTCCAGAAAACCACTAGATTTCCATTTGTTGAATCATCATCTTCATAATCATCGTGTTTCTTCATCATCATCATCTTCATCTACGTTGTCTTCTTCTTCATCCAAAAACCATTAAATACCGTTATCTTTTGATTACACAACATGCCGCGCATTGCTAACAGTTTGTTGTGATGGTGGGCACCAGAGATTAAAATGAGTATGATTGAACAGTTCGAACACGTCCAACTTTTTCTTGTGTGCTTGTTCATACTCGTTCGTTTGCAACCCTTATTTATGAATAAATTGATTCATAAGTAAAAAGGCTTGTAAGTCAAACCAAGCAAGCAGAGGAAACTCGTAAATATTTTTCGGTTTCGATCATTTCAAGTCAAATTGATTCACAAGCAATTTGTTTGCTTGTACTTACTCAAGCATGTTCGAGTTTTCGGGTAAAATTTATTGAATGTTTCAAATTTTTTTTCTCTACGAAGAAAACAAAATGAAAGATGCAGGCTTTGTATGGGTTATAATTTAATGAATACAAATATTTTTAAATGATTTAGGAGGCCGGATTTGCAGTCATAAATATAATAATCCGCACTGGAAACATTATTTTTCACATTAATTAAAGAAAGGATTTATTGATGAGTGCATACATTAAATGTAGGTTAGGTATGTTATGTTTGTATACCTTAATAGAAAAAAGTGATTGCCGAAGATTATGTCGTGGGAATACGTGCTTCCGGTTGGTAGAGAATGCAGTTTTGTAAGGATATTTTAAATATTGTTACTCTTTTTATGACATATCTGACCTTCTACCTATTACCAAGCTACCTACTACTTTCTGGATAATATATTGTAATCCTTTTCTAGGGTGCGATGTTGACTTGTTGTTATTAGAGTAATAAAATAAAAATTCAGGTATAAAAATACGTTTTAAGTTTAAGCTATGAATGAATAAGTTTCAGTAAAAATTTTTGGTTTTTTCCGCATTTTTTTATAAAAAAAAGGTTTTTTTTTCAATGAGTACATTTTTTAATATTAAGATTCAAGTGAAATCAGAAGGATGTAGAACGTAGTCAAGGAAAAATTTTGTTTTTGGTTATCCTGTCGTAGAAGGGGCAGCGAGTGTATTTAAGGTACGAGATGTACAAATCGATTCAAAAAAATATGCCAGATATTGTGCATGTTTTACAGCAGAAACAACAGCTGCAACGAATTCAAGAGATCAACAATAATTTATTGAATGATATTGTTATATTCTTGACTCCCTTTAAGAGACGACCTGCACCCTGGGTGAAACGAATTCATTCAATTTAACTGAATTCAAAGAAAAATGAAACATTATCTTATGACTTTATTTAACCCTGAGATCAAGCTAACATTCAAGACCGCTACGTTCTAATATCTATTCGCCATGCAACAACATAAGATTATTACAAGCAGCAGAGAAGACTAAAATGTACGATTTTATAAAGTCCCTAGCTCCACCATTGAACCAAATACGAACTCTTTGGATATGCAACCGTCAGTTTCTTCAAGGGAATTTGATATGTACGCCGATTTTGCTGGAGAAAATTCAACTGAAAACGCGGATTAATTTGCTCATGAAATCAAAATGTATATTGAAACCCATACACAAGGTCCTGTTGTTATTCTACAATGGTTTTTGAACACAAAAAATCAAAAGAATCAAAATATGTGGATTTTTTTATTTCTATTCGTTTCTATTTTATTCTAAAAATTATACACTGGTATAAAAATTCGAGAATGAAAAAAATCAACCATGAAAATAAACCTCCTGACCATAAATTACCTACATTTCCACTCAGCACACAAATCTCAAACAAACCAAACAATATTTCTCGATTTACTTACAAGCGCCATGAATAATGGAGTGGTGATTGTAAGCGATTCTACTTTCAATCATAAACTCGTTTGAACTCGTTTGAAATAAGGATGACTTGTAAATAATTTTACTCATGAATAAAAAAACTCGAAATTACTTGTTTGATGGTTGACTCAGTTTGATCAAACTCGTTTTTTTTGAGTAAATACCCGAAACTTACAAGCAATACTTGACTCATTTAATCTCTGGTGGGCACCAAGTCGAAAGGATTGATTCAATGACCGTCTTTTGGTTGTTGTTGTCGTCGGTCGTGTCGCTTAGTTTAACCAACCCACCAGCTAACCTGGTGCTTCTTCTTCTCATCAGCAGCAGCAGCGGCGACGGCGGCACAACCGAAAGGTGCAAAAATAGATACAAGAGTTAGGTAGGTCTTAAAACCATACGACGACGATGATGGTGGTGATGGCGACGACTTGTAGTACACTCGATTGGAATTTCAACAAGTTACGTTCTAGACATTGCCATCCACGCCTTGGGGTTACAGGAGAGATCTAACTCTCTACCTCTGGAGATGAGTAGTTGACTAGGTACCCGTGCATTTTAAAACTTGACTTGAACGTATTACGTTCCCGGAATGCCAAATACTAGGTGAAGTTGTGCAAAAGATAAAAGAGGAAACACGACATAAGACACAAGATACATAAAAAGGAAAAAAAATGTCTAAAAATACTTAAAATGCTTCTTCACAAGTAGCTAGATGAGGAAAAGATAAAGTTATCGAAGAAAATTGCTTGAAGATGGTAAATTTGCTGTCTTGATCGTAATAATTTTATTTTGATGTAAGAAGTTAGGTCCCTTAATGATTAAAAATTCTGTTTGCTCCAGTTTTCCATTTTCCTTCTTAAGGAGATGCAAGCTTCAAGCTCAAACAAATCGTACCAGGATTTCATCCAAATGTTGTCCGAAAGATATTTTTTTAGTTTAAAGCGGTTGTTTTTCCCCCATTGTTCCAAATCAGTCTACAGAATTTGCAGACTTACTTATGGTGGCGCTACAATCCAGGTTGGACGAGGGACTCATCCAACACAGCGTCTCCCAGTCTCAAGTTTCGCACATCAAGTTGGTTCAGGTCCTCTTCCACCTGTGTGCTCCACCTCAGTCGCGGTCTTCCTCTTCGGCAACGTCCTTCAGGGTTGGATTCGAAGACTCCATTCGAAGACATGACCCAACCATTTAAGGCGTTGGACCTTAACTTTTCTGGCTAGGTCGGTGTCCCCGAAAAGCTCGTAAAGTTCTTGATTGAATCTCTCTCCTTTCTCCATTAAGCCAAAAAACACTCGAAGACTTTTTCTCTCGAAGCAGCCCAAAGCGTATTCATCCGATGATGTCATGGTCCTTGTCTCTGCACCATTAGAACCGGGATGATGAGGATTTTGTACAGTGACACTTCAGTTGCTCGAGAGAGGGTTTTCCTACTTAATTGACTTCTAAGTACAAAGAAGCAACAATTGGCCAGAGTGATTCTTCGTTTGATTTCACCGCTGGTGTCATTGTCGGAGTTTATAGCAGATCCTAGGTAGACAAAGTCTTTTATTGTCTCGAAGTTAAATCTGTCTCTACTGACGTTGGCTCCAAAACGTCGATGTTGGGTGTCCTTTCTTGCTCACAGCATTAACTTGGTCTTGCCCTCGCCAACCGTTAGACCCAGCTTCAGAACGCTGCCCTTATCACGCGGTTTTATTTTAATTATGTCAATGTCGTCTGAGTATCATAGTAGCTGTAACGGGCTTTTGAAAGAGCACAATATATTCAGGAATGATGTGGAAGAAATCGCATGACAGCACATCGCGTTGTCTAAAACCTTTTTTGGCAACAACATGCGGCCTCTAAATAAATCGATTGAAAAGGTAGGTTTCGATTTGAAGTTCCTGTGTCTGCTTCAAGATCTGTCCTAAAGTGAAGATTTGATCGATGATGCTGGACTTTCCGGGTATAAAGCAACATTGATATGGAGCTATCAGGTTGTCGACGACAGGCTGCAAATGTCACAAAGCACGGCAGGCAAGATCTTGTAGGCGATGTTAAGGAGACTTATACCTCGGTAGTTGGTGCAAGTTATGGGATCTTCTTTCTTGAGAATCGGGCATACCATGCTGAGGTTCCATTCGTCTAGCATGCTGTCCTATGACCAAATCTTGCAGATGAGCTTGTGCATGAAATCATTTCCAGCTGCTTATACACTCTTACAGTTCGGCGGCTAGAGCGTCTTCTGCAGGCACCAGCGCCTTTTTTCGATTCAAGTTGAGATATCACTACCTTCTAAATGTCAGAATTTGCAGAGGTGACATTTTTCTCTTTATCCCATTTAACCCTTCAAAGTCGGGTATGAAAGTACAAATAAGGGACAGTCAGGCAAGAGGAATACTCATGAAAGATCATCTTATGTAAATTGGTTTTCCTAAATCGCAATCTCTAACATAATATTACACTGAGTGCATAATAAATAATGTAGGTAGTACCTGCATCACTTTCACTCAAGTTAAACAAAAACAAAAGAGTTAAAAGGTGCAGCAATCGAGTCTTGTATTTCACATCAAAACTCACGCAATAATCAAACAGTGTGATGTACTTAACATAATACTTTAAAACTTCCGTGTAATTTGACTTTTAAGTGCTTGAAATGCGCAGACAAACAATCGAGCTAACACACACCTGAATTGTGGAAAAGTGTAAAATAATTCCAAAGAGGGGTCAAAAGGTGACAAATTGTAGAGGCGCAGACAAAAAAGTCATATCGTTAACAAGAAAAGGTATCAAAACAGAAAACCAAAACTACGAGCCAGGCAGATGACACTCATGCGAAACTACAATAGACAGTGGGGCGATGTGCCCCAACGGTCGATCTATTTCTACTTTTGTTTACTTTGCTTCTAATAACCATAACTCTCATGCTTATGAATATATTTCACTGTGCCATGTGTACAGCCCCACTGTCCCACCCTCAAACCACCATTTCCCTCAAATCAAGATTTTTCCTTCAAATAAGAAGACGTTGACGTTGCAACTGACTGCAACAGAATCGCTTTGAATACCTAAGCTGGCATGATGCACTTTGAAGCTCTGCAGTTTCGGTATCAGTTCACAATGACGTGCGCGAAACTTAACAATTGAATGACATAATTTTTGTTGTAAAAAGACATTCAGATTGTCGGGTTTTTGTTGTTCAAAGAACTGTATGAGATTTTTGTTAGGTACAAGCAAAAAGGCATCAGCCACTTTATACTCACGGTTCACACTATTTCTGATTTAACGACATTTGAAGTCAATTCCATCGAAACCAAAACTCCATTACACAGTCCATAAAAATGCGGTTGTATTTTTTATCAACAAATAGAAAGCTATTAACCCATCTTAATCATCTCACCAGCATAACCTAATTTCCATCAGAGGTGAACACATTTTAACTTTTATGACCAATAAACGACAGATCCCTTGCAAATCGCATAGGTCTGGAAAGATGAAATTTTGTAAACCCTTCAACGTTCAACCTGTGGTTTGACTTTATGGCAAACCAATAAGATTCAGTTGGCTAATGTTTATTGAACAAATATTAAGAGAAATGTCCATAAAAATGCTATAAACATTTTATTTCCGATGAGCTTAACGTTTTGTGGTCGTCAGCGTCGCATATAGCTGAGGGTTTTATTTACAATTTTAAATGCGGGATTTGAGGGATCTTTTATGATGATTGAAAATCCGTAACCTGTGCAGCTAATGGTTCGCTTATCATTTAAATGGAATAATTTTAATAGGGTCGTCAATTTCTGTTCGACCTTCGAAATGGTTGTTACAGATGAGTTAGTTTAAATAGGGTTAAAACTATTAAGACCAATGAAACACTTAAACGTCTTACTGTTTGTATGTTGAGTTGTTTCTCCTTGAATAAAGTGGTATTTTCTTTTCATCTGAAAAATATTCATAGATCTATTAGTAATCTTGACAAAATTATCACAACTTCCGCTCCTACACAAGCGATACACGCCAGGCATAACTCCATCAGATATTAACCACTAGATTCTGTACAACTTCCATGAATGCATTCAAATCAGATTTCCCTCTAATTGATATGCAAATCATCATTGCACACCCATCCTCCACCTTCTCCTCCTACCTCTGCTCAATTAAACATCGCACTGATCAACATAATCAAAATGAGAAAAAAATTAATATCCGTTCGCGATAAATTTATTCTCGAAACGAATTGAGATCACTTCTCTCATAAATATTTGTAACGAAAAAAAAAAGTAATCGTTGTTAGCCTTAGTGATTCTAAAGAGCAACAAAGATGGTGCTAATGGAGAACCAACGTATTAAAGTGCAGTTTTGTTTGCGGGTCACTGGTGGATTTGGTTTGAATGGCGCCACTGGGAAGACGATTTTCGGGGCTCTTCTCTCCGAAAAGTGTCCTTGTCATTTTATGTTAAACTTTTTCCAAAATTTGTTGCTGTAAATAGAGAACGTTCTTGGAAAATGTATTCAAACCATAAAAGCCGTAACTGAGTAAGCAATTTTGCTCAAAAGTGGGCGTTTCAAGAGGCGAGATTTTCGTTTTCCTTTGAAAACAGTGTCCTTTTCAATTTATTTTAAACTTTTCCAAAAATTTGTTGCAGTTAATGAAGAAGGCTCATAGAAAATGTATTCAAATCACAAAAGCCGTTATTGAACAAGCAATTTTGCAAAAAACTGGGCGTTTCAAGAGGCGGGATTCCCGTTGAAAACAATATGGTTTTGCTTACACTTGCCTTTGCCGTTTGAGACATATTTCCTTACACTTTATAATCGAAATTTTTGTTACAGCAACACTCCTGAATTTTGATTAAAGATCAAGAAGGCCCTCTGAAAAATGCGCCTTGAAGCTCCGCTACGTAGTAAAATGACATTGACGATCATTATAATTTCCCTCTGCACAAATATGTGTAACAGTAAGTGGGCGGGCATGAAAGAGGTGTAGTGTAGGTATACTTAATTATGCTATCATGTGTCGTCTATGTTGTTGGTCGCTCTCGTTGTTGCACCACTATGCCCCAGCTTAGTCGCAGTGCCACTCATTGGTGTCGGTCGTCGTCGCAGTCGACCCCATATATAGGAGGCACACACCTTAGGCATACAATGCTATATGCATAACGTAAAACCCATCATCATCATCATCATCAACAACATCAGCTATCTGCATCTCTGATGGATGCAACAAACTCGAAAATATTTCAAGACAAGACACAACCCACCGCATTATTTCCACCTGACATATTTACATTTTTTGTGGATGCTAATTTATTAGCAGAAACGAATGATAATAATAGCTGATGGGACTTGGTAGAAAGCACTCGCACACCTATTTTGTTGAAAAACAATTTGCTGTAACACAGTTGTACAGTGGAACAGCAATTGGGTGATTGTGGAGATATTTTCAATTTAGTTTAAAATATTTTATATCTTTATCTCGTACCAAAAGGAAGCATATATATCGAAGTTAAATAAGGTCTTAAAAATAAGAAAAAGGCATGGTTAGATTTGCCAGGTTAACAAATGTGCTTAAATCTCTCTTCTTCTTCTTATCCGGCTCACAATGCATCTCAGCCTGAGGTACTGCAGCCTTCCATCTTGAACGGTCCCTCGCATGCACTCTCCAGTCGCCGAAACCAAGTGCTCTTGCATCCGTAGTCACTTGGTCCTTGTACCGTAGGTTCGGTCTTCCTTGTCGTCTCAAACCTGGGGGCTAAGATGAGAAGACTTTCTTGTTGTCGTCCATTCGCTCGATGTGGCCGAGCCAATGTAGATGTCTTTTCTTGGCCTTCTGGACTACATCCACATCTTGGTACAGCTCATACAGTTCTCGGTTGAACCTTCTTCTCCATTCGCCATCGTCGCATAAAAAAATAAATAGAGTGGCGCGACAGCTCTTGAAGAGCCAAGGCCTAAGTGGCTTACTCTCATCAGCAATTCTCTAGGTGAGTGTGAAGAATTTAGGGGACCTACAATTTTAACGCCGCCGATTCCGACAGCAAAGTTGAGAAGCACTTTTTCATGACAGATGATACTCTTGGAAGTTTTGTCAGTTCTTCGCAAGAGGCAGTGTCCGTGAAAGATGAAATAAAAACTTTGGGCCCGAGTAGGATTCGAACCCACGACGTTCTGCTTAGCAGCCAACGCACCTAACCACTAAGCTACGGACACTACCATCGTCGCATACGGGACCGAAAATCCGTCGAAGAATTTTTCTCTCGAAAGTGCCCAGTATCAATTCCCCTTTTCTACTTATCGTCCAGCACTCGGCGCCGTAGAGTAGGACTGGTAAAATCAAAGTTTTGTATAGCAGACACTTTGTCTTTCGAGTGAGGAGTTTTGAACCCAGTTGTTTGGCCAAACCGAAGCAGCAGCGGTTCGCTAGGGTAATTCTTCTTCGGATCTCCACTAAGGTGTCATTTGCGGATTGATGTTTGTTCCAAGGTAGGTGAACTCCTTAACTACCTCGAAATTGCTGCTACCAACAGTGACGTTTTGTCCTAGGCGGTGGACAGATGTTGCTTTGTTTGTTGATAGCATGTACATACTCTGTTTCGTCCTCATTCACTTCAAGACCAAGGAGTTTCGTCTGTTCTTCAGTCGCTGTGAAGGCCTCAAGCACAGCTCTCTTGGATCCACCGATGATGTCAATGTCGTCCGCATAGCCTAGGAGCTGGGTGGGCTTGTTGAAGATTGTGTTTTCCGTGCTCACACCTACCTTGCGCACTATCTGTTCCAGGACTATGTTGAAGGAGTCATATGACAACGCATCTCCTTGTCTAAACCCTGTGCATGTTTGGAATAACTCGGATGAGCTGTTACCCATTTGCACACTGCACTGTGTATTGTTAAGCGTCATGCGGCACAGCGGGATCAGTTTGTTCGGGATCCCGAATTCAGATAAAAAGATAGTGGGTTTTGACTTGAAATACATTGGTCTTTTCCAGGATTCGCCTCAGTGTGAATATTTGGTCTATCGTTCTTCTGCCTGGCCTAAAGCCACACTGGTACGTTCCGATTTTTGTGTTGCAGAACGGTTTAAGACGCTCACACAGTACGTTGGATAGGATTTTATATGCAACATTAAGCAGGGATATGCCACGGTTGTTTTTGCATGACATCGGATCGCCTTTTTTGTAGATGGGGCATATGGAGCTCATCGACCAGTCAGTGGGCATGCATTCTTCCTCCCACACTTTGGTCATGACCTGGTGCATGTGGTTCATCAAAACAATCCTCCATATTTAAAGAGCAGGTATGCCATCCTCTTCTGCACTGGGGGCTGTGTTTAAATAGTACTCTTAAATTACAGTTTTTTTTCTTCAGTTTTTGGAATAATTTGCCCCGCTGTAACTGCATTTATTTCAACATCCGTCATCATTTATGTAAATACACTTCAGCTTGAACATGAACTCGATCGAACAAAATAGATCTGCCACTTTTAAAATCAGAGACAGGCCACGAGTCTGAGTGTGTTTGCAAAGACATTTGTTTGAATTATTTCGCAAGCACGCACGCTTTTTGCGCCCAGTTTACAGATTGAGATGGCCAACGATCGACGCGACAATGACGACGACGAATGAGACCGCAAAGATGGACATAAATCATGCGCATTCAGGCTTTCAGGGCATCGAGGCAGATGGCAAACAGAAATACCATACCGATACCAGCCATTGCCATACGCAAAATAACACAAAGTGACAGACAGACACCATTATTGTTGTGCATTTTTGCATATTTTAGGGCGTTGGTAAATTATATTTGCTGTGTGGTTTGGTCTCAGGAATCAGAATAATAAACGTGTGTCGCCAGTGGAGATTTGTTAACAACAACAATAGAAAGTAATTCGAAGGATGCAAATTTTGCATGTCAATGTATTTTCCAGCGAAGTTCGATTTTTTTATTTATGCGAAAGCACAGAAGAGGAATTTTTCATATGTGACAGGTCCCAACTGCACCTTTTCAGAACAGTGCAAGATCTCGTTTTGTATCACAAGTTGAAATTTTATTCAAATATTTTCTCTGTTCCAAATTTCATTCGTAACTTTGCAAAATTTTTGCAAATGCTTCTCAGTTCACTTTTAAAAAGCGCATTCAATAAAAAACATAGTTCCTCCAGAGTAATTTGCACTCGACCTCATCAAGATTACAATGCAAACATGAAAATATTGTTCAATCTCGCATAACCTCAAATCCAGTCAGAAAAGTCTGTTCTCCAAGCAAAAGAAAAAAAATAAATAAATTGATTCAACAAAACAAATTGCACATTTGCGTGCTGCGAAAGAGCAATGCAATTAATTCAATTGACAACTCTCAGATTTGGGGTTACCAGTTTATGTTTAATGTTATTCTAATATGAACTTGTTCAAAATCGTTTAAGTTTTTAATTTATTTTTCGAAATATCTTCCACCTTCTTTTTAAAAATTAAATGGTGGCAAATTGCTGCAACATTTCATAAGTGTTCCCATGGTAACCCTACTCAACATCCAATCAAAACAGAACCTAATTTTTTTTCCTTGTCAGATTCATTATTTTTTTTATTTTGTAAATTTTGTTGGCACAATAACTAACTGTAATCGTTCATGGCAAATTGAATTCGCTTGTGGGTACTCAAAAAAACAAGACTCATCAGTCGTCAGACAAATTAGGACACTGCCGGCATTAGTGTTTTCGTTTTTTGCTTGCGCTTCTCAATTTTAAGTGGAGTGGTGATTCATGAGTGATGCTCAGTGTCAGCTTCATCTCCAGCTGTTGGAGTAAAATATGAAAAATTAGGCCATATTTAAAGCAGGATCATGGTCTTGATCGCTGGCAGCAATATAAAATCAGGGAAAAAGGAGATGCTGACTGGGTTAACGCTCAATCAGGTTCTCGTCATGCCTGGAATTGCATAAGTGGAAGTTAATTTGTTTGTCCATGTCATCGTTTTGCCAAATGATTGAGAATAACAGCGGAAGTTAATTAACCATAACACGTAGGTGGCATTTTAGACTTTTACAGATTTAATGATTTTTTTCTTTTTCAAATAATTTCAAAGGTCAATCTAATTGACCTGTTGACTGCTGTGCCAAAATACACCTTGGAAATGTATCAATTTCCATAAAAAAGAAGACAGTCATAAATCAAAACCTTTCTTCAAAACCACACCACCAGTTCCGCCAGTGGCGATCGTTCACATTCATTTTCAAGCAAACAATTTGCAATTTAATAATAAAATCAAGTTCCACACAAAACACAATTGGAAACACCTTTCGAACAATGGAGCGACATTATAGACGAACGACAACGGACGTATGGCATCGCATTTTAGTGGGTTTAATAATTTGTTGCCCATGGGTGTCTTGTCTATCTATAGTTTATTTAGAGCGAGCTTGTTTTGAAAGGTTGTAGGTGTATCAATTTATTGAAAAAAGCAAAAAAGAAAAGAGGAACAAAATGCTCTATTCAATTAATGCGTGTTTAATTCAATTAGCGCATCGCTGTGACTAAGAAAAAAATAACTTACATCACAAAACGCAAGGCTGTTTAGGTTGGTCATGCTGGAAGATGATATTATTGTTAGTATGAATTGATGACTCTTTGCGTGGAGCTTTCGTTGAGAAGTTTTCAATTGGTGATGAAGTTTTGACAGCAAACAAATTTAAACGCTAAGAAGGCATTAAGCGTATCCTATTCTACAGATTGTCAAAGGCTTCAAAGTATTTCCTTCCTTTATATTTGAACTATTCTGTCTGAAATGTAAGTGTTAGTTATTTTGTCAAGTTGTGCTTTCTCAAAGTAGCTATTCAATGTTGAATCTTAGGCTCATACCTCAAGGCTCTATCTACCCAAGTCGACTGTAACGGGTCTTAAACAGCTTTGGACAGAAGACTTGTTGGCTTGATATCAGTGATATTGTTGTTATCTGTGTGTGGGGAGTGGAGCATAGCGGTTGGTTTATGGGCACGATTAAGACTCGAACTCACGACGTTCTGCTTAGAAACCAACTCACCTAACCACTAAGCTACGGACACTACTTGCGGTTAGTAGAAGCAGTCCTTAATTCGCTGAAAACTGTCTTTTTTTTATGACTACAAATGCCTTATTTTCACTTCATTGACAATCTTCGTTGCTTCCGTCTGAATGTCCCTAAACACGCTTCTGACGTCACGGCATGTTTTTACGACAAGTATAAATAGCACTGCTGATATCTAAGGTATTGGTTTAGTCTTAGTGGTGAAGCTTGAGAGCGAAAAGCTCTTCATCCAGCCCAAACGGAAGAGTCAATAGCTGTGTTTTTTCAGTACTCAGTAGCCAGCACAGTAATAAGTGCGAATAAAACGCTCCAAATCTGTCAAATTCAATATGTATGGCAGTTTTTACAGAAAACGTCGCAAAATGGACCTGAGAGTGAGAGTACATATCGAATTAAGAAGAATAGCAAATACTTCAACCTAAGAGAGTTCATAACTCAGATCATTAGATTCGCGGATAGCAAAATAATTCTTCTTACCGCGATCAGCGCTGTTTTCATTTCAATAATTGAAACCTCTATCGCCGGCACAATTGTCATTTTTTTACTGGCAGTGTAGCAGAATAGTTAAAAGAACACTGCTAATACAAGAAATTGTTCAATAAAGGTGTTTGGAGGTCAAGGACTATTCTCGTAAACACAGTGTTTTGCGTAGCCCCACAGAAAAAATCTTACGATGTCAAATCGCTAATCTTTGTGGCATGATCTTGGAGCAATGACACCTTTCGACGATAGAACGCCTTTTTTGGATGCAATGGCAACAAAGTATTGCTCCTAGTCGATGTTGGCTTATAAAACTGAACCAGTGTTTTGCACAGATCACAATATGATCAATCTGATTGACATTTAGTTCAATTTGGAGCCTCAGTGTCCCTTTGTAAATGTAAAGTTGTGCATATTAGGCCTATGCTGACGAACACCGCATTTCAATAAGCTAAATACTGCTTGCCCGAGCTTTCTTGTGACGAAAGTAGCATCTGTTTTTCATGTTCGTATTGCACATCGCGTCTCATCGCACTTCTGAGATATCGACTCTTCTGCTTTACAACCATCGACAATATCGGCTTAGAGATCGAAGGTCTATAAGAGAGGAATTGTTACTTACTTACTTACTTATGGTGGCGCTACAGTCCAGATCGGACCAGGGCCTCACTCAACAAACTTCTCCAGCCAGCTCGGTCTCTGGTTAGCTGTCTCCAGTTTCGCACGCCAAGTTGGTTAAGGTCCTCTACCACCAGTGTGTTCTACCGGAGTCGCGGTCTTCCTCTTCTGCGACGTACTTCCGGGTTGGATTCGAAGAATCTACGAGCCGGAGCTTTATTTTCCATTCGCTCAACATGACCCAACCATCTAAGTCGTTGGACCTTAATTTTTCTGGTCAGTGTCGCTGTACAGCTCGTACAATTCTTGGTTGAATCTTCGTCTCCATTCTCAATTTATGCAGACAGGACCAAAATTCACTCGAAGAATTTTTCTCTCAAAGCAGTCCAAAGCGCTTTCATCGGATGTAGTCATGGTCCATGTCTCTGCAGCATACATGAGTACCGGGATGTTGAGGGTTTTGTAGAGTGTCTCTTTATTGCGAGGGAGACGACTTTACTACTCAATTGCCTTTTAAGTCCAAAGAAGCAGTGATTGGCAAGAGTGATTCTTCGTTTGATTTCAGCGCTGGTGTTGTTGTCTAAGATGATAGCGGATCCCAGGTAGACAAAGTCCTTAACTACCTCGAAGTTAAATCTGTCTATGTTGACGTTTGCTCCAAGACGTCGATGTTGGTTGTCCTTTCTTGTCGACAGCATTAACTTGGTCTTGCCCTCGTTAACCGCTAGACCCATCTTCCTGGCCTCCGTCTCAAGGCTCACAAACGCTCCACTGACATCACGCTGTGTTCTTCCATTTATGTCAATGTCGTCTGCGTATCCTAGTAGCTGGACGGACTTTTGAAAGATTGTGCCTCTGGTGTTGACATTGGAGCTTTGCACAATCTTTTCAAGAATGTTGTTGAAGAAATCGCATGACAACGCATCGCCTTGTCTTAAACCTTTTTTGACATCAAAAGCGTCCGTTAGGTTTTTTCCGACCATGATGGAACAGCGGGAATTTTCCATTGTCATCTCACACAGACGGATGAGTTTTTCTGGAATGCCAAAACTAGACATTGCTCTCTATTGGTTGGTCTCTATAGACGCTGTCATACGCGGCCTTGAAATCGATGAAAAGGTGGTAGGTATCGATTTGAAGTAGGAATTGTTGCTGTTCTGAAATTCTAGTCATTTTCTTTCCAATTCGATAAGTTTTATAACTCTCATTTCTGAGGTGCTATAGAGAGTTGTCTATGGTGTGATTTCTGAAAAAAAGTCTAAAATTAAGTCAAATGCTAACAGCTTTAAAAATGAAAGCTCTTAATCGGGAAGCGTAGTAGGTACTTACTCTCCTCGACCATCAGGTCAAAGATCCGATAAAAAATGTAAAATAACAAGACAAACACCATAAAAAAACTAAGATAGCAATAACTCCAGCCCGTGGAATATAAAACTAAAAGCCTAGGTGGAAACACCACCCACAAAGTTGGTCTTACTGTTCAAATAGTTGAGTGAAATTGACGCAGTAATAGATGGCCGACCTAAATGCAAGTGAAACACGGCCAAACTCTTACACGAAAATATATCTACTAGACGAGTTTTTATTGCCAATCTCAACCTTTGCATTAAACAAATGAAAAACTCCAACGATGTTTATGAACAGACCCTTAACACTCCATTCTTTTCACCAAGTCGCAGAGACCTTTAAAGTTTATTAATATGAAAGACTTTTTAAATCTATTTAAGAGATCATAAACATTCCAATTAAAAACAAAAAAACAGTAACATTTTTTATGGCGTCAATTAAAAGAAAAATAAATAAATATTTCAAATCCGTCTGCTGACACATTTTATTGAAGTACTGCAAATTACTTGAATAAAAACGTCCAACGACAGTCTTAATTGAAGACCTATCAATAAATCACAGAAAAAAGAACATTTTATTGACCTGAATTTATTGGCAATTTAAATATTTGCCGAGTAGGTGCATTTTTAAATGCATCTACGGCTGAATACGTGTTTTTCCATCCCACAATAATTTGCTTTTCTTTCTCTCTTTGGAAAATAAAAATTTACTTAGCTGCATGTTGGCTTTGCGCTTGATGGGTTTGATGGTTTGATCAACTTTCTGTGAAGCTTAACGTTTTTCTTTTTTTTTTCTCTAGTTGCCTTTCGATATTTAATACGTCCAGAGGGTTTTGTTTTATTTATTAGAAAATGGCTTCAACCATAAAGATTATAAAAAAAAGCCCATAAACCACTTAACTTTCTTCTCAATTACAAATACATTTTGTGATACCTAGCTATTTGTTGTTGCTTGAATCTTTATTGATTGGAACTTTTTGCATGAGTATTATGAAATAAAACGCTTGGGGTGTTCTTTAATAATAATCCGACGAAATCAGACACTTTAAGACCTATAAGCCCTCATTTTCTTTCTGTACTTGACGATGACTTTTATATGAAGTCTCTTCTAATTCATTAATAACTACCTTTGAGTTATTAAATTGCAAAAGTCGTGTGCATTATTGTTATTCCCAGTTCCCATCGACTGGGTTTTGCAGCGCGTAACTTTAATATGAGAAAAAAAGATAGGTTGGGGCCTGTCGATTGTCGCGCCATCACCAGCTCCCAACTGTCTGTGGTTTAAAGAGGAGTGTTTCCCGGTGAAAATTAAACGAAAAATGAAACTCCCGAAGGAAGAAACAAACGTAGACGGAAAATATTTTTACTTTACCGCACGCGGTTGTGGCAGTAATTATTTCTTAATAACAACGCGTACTGCACGCGGCTGCAGTACTTCGCGAAGGCAAGAAACCAATAAGCAGGGTGTTCCATATCTAAGAGTTTATTAGATGGAAACCGTATAGACATTAACCCCAAGGAAAGGGCTTAGTTATAAGCAAGCTTTTAGTGTTTTTCCTATGGAAGTATTCTTTGTTTTCTCCCCGAAGTGTTTCCCAGCTCGTTTTTGCTAAGAAGTCTTTATTTTTTACAACATTTCGTTATTTTTTCCGTTGAGGCTTATTTCTAAAATATCTAATTTATTTTCCTTCTCTTTCTATCAATAATATTTCTCTCGGGGTCACATTTCTCCAATAATTTAGCCATTATTTTTATTGATAAAAAAGAACTGAACGCACTCATTGCTTCCTTCATTTCATTCACAATGTTCCAAAATGTTCTGACATTTCTCATGAAGCATGGCTGTACTGTGCTGTGCTGTGCTGTACTGGGCTTTTTTTTTGTCACTGAACAAGGTTTTGATCTCTGTTTCATACCATGTTTACAAGAAGTATTGAAGCGAGCTTCAAGCTCGCTTCGCTCCTTTGTACTTGTGTTGAGTTGAAATGAGCTTCAACCGACTCGACTCCGCTTCAGGAGTGGAGTCAAGTCGTAATCTGTACTGAAAAAACCCGAGTTGAGGAATTAGTATGGCATTGACAACAAAGTGTCTGAAGTCTGACGTCTGAGTAAGTGCTAATGATTTGAGTACAAGCTAGGTGTTATTTTTACTTGCGACATATTAGGTCCGTTCGCGTACCCTCCTAAAACAGTCCAATTTTACGAAAAACTACGAAATTTAACCAAATCTTGTTCGCGTACTCAAAAATTTCGTAGTTTTTCGTAAAAGAGAGCTCTCACGAGAGAGTAAAATATTTCCCCAACCTACGAATTTTAGCCCAAGAAATTTCTTTGGGCTGATTTGTGAAAAGTGTCAAATTTGATTGAAAATAGCAAATAAATAAATAAATTCAAATTCAAAGTCTCAATTTTTCATACAAAAAAACTTGACAATTAAAATGTGGGCAAAATTTGTTGTTTTTCCGTTCGGTTACTTTTTTGTACTTTTGTTTTTCTGTGAGAGAATTTTACCCCCACTCCTTGAAATGTCTCTTCTTACGAATTTTAGTGCAGAAACTACGCGAACGGACCTATTGAATATATGGCAAGTATTGAATTCGTAAAAAAAAAATAATTGAGATGAGGATGAGATATGACATTACGATGATAGAGAAGTCGAAAAAAGGTGGGTCCGGCGATTCCGTCTGTCAGTGGTCTGTCTGTCGGAAAGTTTACAGGCATCTACAGCCTTAACTACTGGTCCGATTGACTTCAAATTTGAAAATTAAAGGCTTGAGCAAAAACTCATATCCCAATTTCTTTTATTTCTGTTTTAAGATCAAAATATAGGGTAGCCACAATACGATTTTTTTGGCCAAAAACCAAAACTTTTTTTTTCTCCAAAACGGAGAAACTTCTACGAGTTTCATTTTTTTAAACATTCATGTATTTTAAGTAAAAAAAAATGTTTATTTGGTCCAAAACGGTACCTCCCATAGAATCGTTTTTTTGTTATTAGATTTTCTCGAAAAATGAAAGTCCGATCAGCGTAAGTTTTTTTCGAAAGTATATATTGTTCAAATAATATTTTGTATTCAAAAAAATTTTTTTAACTTTTTTTTTCAAAATTCTGTATCTCAAAAACGGATCAATTTTAAAAATCCAAATTGAAGTATAACATGTATATTTACATGGTCTTGAAAACTGCACACCCAAATTAATTTTAAGACATATTTTGAAAAATTTTATATATACAAATTAATTTAAAAAAAAAAAACAGCTCCGACGATTCCCAAAAAAAAAAATCCAATAAATCAAGAAAAAGGGATGAGTTTTCTTGGCATTTAAATTTTTGGAATGAAATGTATATACGAGGTACATTTCTAAATTTTAATTTTTTTAATAAATTCTAATTATTTTTATATATTTTTATATATTTTTTTTTTTTGAGTTAAGTGTAAGCTGTAAGTAAGAGTGTAATCAGAATTGCTTAAAGTATATCTCTTATTTTAACACTACTTCTTGCAATTTATGGAACATAAAAGTAATCATAAGTATTTAGTTTTAGCATCCAGGAGCAAGTTCGTACGACCCAGTCGTGCATATTTTTTCACTCGTATTTCGTCCCTCTATCTAGTCCATTTGGTATCACAATAAAAAAAAACAAAAGTGAAAAAAAATCAATACTGCGATGACTTAAGAGACGCTAGCAGTATTGTCATCTCAACATTTTTCAACTAAACTTCAAGTGGAGAGCTCAACTCAAACGACGAAAAACCTGGGTCAAATATTCGACCCTAATCCTAATCCCTAATTGTGCTTGCACTTGAACGACACGCCAAAATATTTTATAATTTAGTGAATTTATTTTTGTGAAAAATATCAACTAATTAAAGAGTTGACAAAGAAGTGAAAAAGTGCTTGAATCATTAAGTGCTAGGTAGGTCTTGAATTTACTGATTTTTCTCTACATTTTTTGGAAACACCCTGTGAATGAATGTTTGTTCTCGAATAGCAAGCATATCTGTTATGTCTTGCTTTATGATTACAAAGCGTTTCTAAAGTTGTTAGGCTCTCATGTGAAATGAAAACCGACTCGAGGATTCACGTAAATCACGTATTCGTGTGTTCGTATATTCTTATTCATTTTCTTCTTCGGAAGACTGCAAAAAAAAAAAAAAAACAAACAAACAAATAGAAATTCACATCAATGCAACTTGCTACATGTCAGAATGTCTCTCTTAGGGCTGTTATGTTAGATTTAATTTTTCTCTATGTGTTTGCTTTCAAGCCCCTTTGAAAAGTGCATATCTTTGTAAAAAAAAAGGAGTACACAATCCTATGACAAAAGAAAATCTCATTAGAAAAGTATTTGTTCGTATTACACAAACTCGAGTACACTTTGTACTTTGAACATGAACAAAATAAAAAGAGAAGAAAACTACGATGGACGGACGACGACGGTGTAATTTGATTAGTGGAAGGCAGGTAGGCCATATAGTTCATTACAGAACAAAAGAATGGAAGATAGCAACGTAACGTCAAGCTTTGGCCAAGACTGAAAGACGCCATAATAGATTCTTGTATAATTAAGCCTTGTTATGCAGGAGGACGGACGTCCGTACGTCGCGTCGCCTTCGTCGTCGTTCGTTGATTCCATTGAAATTGTCGGAATTATGAACTGCATGCAAGTGCTTCTAGGTGCTCTACTTTATTATGTTATCGATCAAATTGTGTAGTCTCGTTTTATGGGTGACCTCAAGGTCAAAAGAAAAGTAAAAAAAGAGGAACATATTGCAGTATATTTTGTTTATTGTTCGGTTTTAAGCAAAATAAATGTTGAAGTGACGTTTAGCTTACAATTTTTCTAATAAGCATCCTTTTGTTTTACTTTTCTCTTGCAGAGATGGCAGCGAAGGTGGTTTGTGCTGTACGACGATGGCGAGCTAACATATTCCGTGGACGAACACGTAAGTACCTGTTCTTTTTATTTGTGTATAAAATATAAGCGTAAAAAAAGGGGGGTTACGATAATTCAATATACTTTGCCATAAAGCTTTCAGAAAACCCACTTTAGTTTGGTTTCAAGCTAGTTCAGTATGCAATCATTTGAGAGTTCAGATTTCACTTGTTTCAGTCGAGTTTTTAAGCTGCAACGCTCAGTAATACGTCACAGTTTCAATATTCCTCTGCCTTAAAAGATACGCCCACGCGCCATCGTACGCTTATTCCATGTATGCCTTAGATCCTTCGAAATTCTCTTTTAAAGGCACTTCATTAGAACATTGCCCTCAACCGTTCTTTTCCATGTGCTTTTCGGTCGGCAGCGATGTTTTTTACCCTGCATTTAAATCGTCATTTTTTCGATGTCAAATTGGTCTTCTTGCTGTCAAGGATCAAGGAAGTTCATCGATTATTAAAAAACAAATACAATAGTGGTCCTAAAGCTAAGCCTTGTCTGACTCTACCTTGTACTCCACACTTGTCAGACATCATACCTGAATAAAGCAGGTACATGTAGTTCAGCAAAAAAAATTCACATTTAATCTCTTACGCAAGTTGACATTTCAACGGAAGCGCAAGAAGATCCAGCACACGTAAAGCGTCTGTGAGGTTTCTAGGCATTGTCTTTGACTGTGATCAGCAATTGAGCAACGAGCAGCTGAACGACTCAAGAAACATTAAAAAGAAGACTGCAACGAGATGCACTTGACAATTACATTGCACAACGAGTCGCTCTTCGGTCGCTCCTTCCTTAGTCGCAGCTGTTTTCAGGGCAATAGTTGCTACTTTTTTGTCAGAAAGCCTCGCCTTCTGTGACCCATGCTTACTCTTTGAATAATTTGAGGATGTGAATAACGCCGCGCCGCGCCGGCCGAATGTAGAAGTTCTGCTTAAATTTTATTAGCTCTTACCACTTCCCTATCTTTGAGTGTTTCAATGGCGGTAGAATTTCGACTGCACACAATTGTCGATCACTCGACTTGAAACCTAGGATAAGTTATCCTTCCGCTTGTATTTGGATCTCCACTGCCAGCACAGCGCGCCGCCGAGCCGTTCGTCTTCTTCCCTTACAAGATGTCTTTTGAGATGCACAACATCAGCTACCTCCTTGGTAATTCAGTATAGATGATCCTGCTTGTTCTTGATTTAGAACTTTTAAAAATGCTCTTTAAAGTTATTTTCCTTGGAAGGTGCTCTGAAACCCTTCTAATCTATATTCTTAACGATCAATGACAGAAGGCCATCGCTCAAACTTTCAGCCTTTAATTATCGTCATATTCAAAATTTTATTCACCTTTCCGACTCAGCAGTAGAGTGCAAAGTCTCAAGGTTATATTATTTCAAACATCCCCAAGAGAGATATTAATCGCAGTTGAGTGTAAAATTATGAAAATCCCATCAGGTCTTGGCGAGGTGCAAAATCTATCGTTGGCGCAGTATCAGAATAAAAAAACATGGACAGGTCCGCGACAGCGCAGCCAGTAGGGTGCCAATTAGTGGCTTTAAACATCCTTGTTCTAAATGGCCCAGTGATTCGTGATTGCAAGGTTTTTATCAAGTGTCGTGTAAAATATCGCATGTTTTCGTGTTTTCTTACCTCTTGATCTTGTTGGTGAGAAAACATGGAACATAAATATGTTGCAGGTACCTCAGGCACATAGTTTCAGTTTCTTGACATGTGCGAAATTATTACACTACAATGTTGAAGCGACTATGTGATAATTCATAAAGTGTCAATATTACATGACCCACAAGTCGGGCGAAAAAAAAATGAAATTAAAAGAGAAACAGATTCTTATCTCGCATGTTCAAAGGCCAGGCGTATAAGATATTTCTGTCAGTGCAATAGTGCGCCAGTGCCACAGACCAGCCCAACTGCCCGAATTCACTACAGTACTAGCATGGGCTTGAATTTCGCAAAAAATCGAAAGTGATCAAAAAAAATCTTGATCTCCTTGCCATGCTGGGCAAATTTGAGTAAGAAATTGCACGCGAATTAAAATCTTGGTTACTTGTCTGGTTTTGGTTGAAATGTTTTCTGTGGAAAAGGGAAGGGTTTTTGAATGATGGACCCAATTTAACTGTTGAGACCTCCAGTAAGAAAGGCAACTGGGTGGTAAATTGTTGTGGGAAACTGGTACTTTCAGTCGAATCGTTTATTGATTTGGTAATTTTCTCTTTTTTCCAGCCCGAAACAGTCCCGCAAGCCAGCATCGATATGACCAAAGTCATCGAAGTCACCACTGCCGAAGACGTTACCGGCCATACAAATTCAGTTGCCATCACAGCACCCGATCGTGTCACCTTCATCAAAGGCACCTGCCCCGAAGAATCCAAATGGTGGCTAAATATATTGGCTGCCTTTCCCAAATCCAAGGGTCGTCACAAACGCAATGCAACATTTCCTGGTGGCCAAGCTACAACGATATTACAACAATCGACTGGAACGACAGGTATCACTTCGGGTGGGTGTGTTGTTGTCGGACTGGGTTCGAGAAATCGCCATAATTCATATCACAAGGATGCCATGATAACTGCGAATTCAGGTGGAGTAGGACTTGAGACATGGGACCCTGTGAATAGTGCCAATGTGAATGACAACGATGAGGAGGACGAGGATGATGTTGAGGATGAGAATGATGATGAGATGGATGAGGTAGAGGACGGTAGTGGGAAGCATCATCGTCATCATAAGCAGTCGGATAATGATGGCCAGGATGAGAACAATAAGAATGCTGGCAACGAGATCACAAATCGTGGTAAGTAGTGCAAGATTAAAAAATTTCGATTTCTTGAGTGTGACGAATGGCAAGGAGTTGGTTAGAATTTTGAACTCATCGATGGAGGTTCTTTGGCGGCATTTAAAGTTTCCTGTGTCATGCTTTCTTTTTTTACTGCAAATTTTAAGTGCAGTACTTTTTTTACTGCAAATGCAGTAATTTCCTAAATTCCATTCAAATTTATTCAAGCTTCGAAAAGCAGAATGCATACATTTCACCGTGAAATTTCTTGATTTGTTGAATTAAAATGACAGCAATTACCAAAGCGTTGACGTAAAGCCTAAAATATGTACACAAATTTGCCAAAACTCTGTTTTGAATTACCATCTCAAGAGCGCTCTTCCAACACCAACACCAAGCCTTATTGTTGAGAAATATTTATGTACCAAACTTAACTGTCAACTGGTATGCAAAATCGACATTTCAGACAGGATGGAGAACTCATGTGGTTTGGTAAATTGTATTTACATACAAATCTGTAATTACAATAAAAAGGTTTACCTTCAATTTCGATTCTTTGTTGAAAGAAAAACAAAAACACACAACCAAAACCGAGTTCATGAATAATTCAAATAACCTTATGGTCGCCCCCTGTGAACAGCTGTTCCCGTCTGTCTTGTCTTTCTGTCTTTGATGATTTCTTACAACATGAAAGTTTATTATTTCTTTTTTTTTTTTTGAATATCTTCATATGGGGTAACTACTACAAGTAGCAGGCGAAAAAAAAGACATAAAACAACAAAGTTTAATGAATTCCGAATTGCATAACAGAAACAACAAACGCGATTACACATGGCTTCCCCGAACGAAATCGAGAGTGAACTCGAAATGAAATGAACGCACTCACGTTATGTAGCGTGTGACCTTTTTTTGGGCTTGAACTTCTTTTTTACTTTTTTGAGGGGTTTGTGTAAATTACTCACCAATTATAGTTTGTACTCAGTACTCTAGTGCTCGCGGTTTCCTTAAGGTTTGAAAAGAACAAGAGGTATCTATGTCTATGACTGCGTGAGAATTTCGTAAAATGAACAAATAGCGTGCTAAGGCTAACAAGATACACTTACACAGCCTCTGATCTAATCTAGTGAACTTTTTTGCACTTTATTGGTCTTCCTATGGCACTCTTAAACTGATTAAGCAACGGTCGAGAACAAATATCGTCCGTGGTGGTACAAAATTGACAATAATTCGACAGGAGTTTTCCAGAAATGTGTGGTTTTATCGATAGAGCTTACTAAGATCTATATTTTTATTTATCAAACCCTATGGTTTTTCATAAAAAAAACGCGCAAAAGGCTTAATAGAATCCTTGACTAAAATTGTAAGAAAACAAAGTTCGGTGGTATTCTCTTCTTTTTCAATGAAAAATGAACAGAAAAAAAGATCGACCAAAACCTCGAAGGAACATCGTACAGAATGCTTGGTAACGCTAATCAGAAAATAAATTTTATATTCAGCGGTTACTTACTTACTTAAGGTGGCGCTACTGTCCGTTGTGGATTTGGGCCTCAATCAACAGTCTCCGCCAGCCAGCTCGGTCCGTAGCTAGCTGTCTACAGTTTTGCACTCCAAGTTGATTCAAGTCCTCTTCCACCTTGAGTGCGCCACCTGAGTCGCGGTCTTCCTCTGCTCCTACGTCCAACGGGAATAGTGTCGAAGGCTTTCCGGGCTGGAGTATTGGTGTACATCCGCTCTAAATGACCGATTCATCTGAGTATCTAGACCGTCACCATTTTGGCTAGGTCCATGTCGTTATACAACCCTTGAAAGTTCGCTGTTACATCTTCTCCGACATTCCCCTTCAATGCACACGGGGCCAAAGATGACCCGAAGAACTTTCCTCTCGAAGCAGCCTTAGGCACTTTCATCCGATTTCGTCAAGGTCCATGCTTCCGCACCCTACAGCAAGACTGGTGTTTTACAATTTTAGCTTAGTTGCTCGAGAGAGGGCTTTTCCACTCAATTGCTTTCTAAGCCCAAAGAAACAGCGATTAGCAAGAGTTATTCTTCGTCTGACCACGCGGCGCTTGTGTTATTGCTCGTGTTTATAGCGGAGCCTAGGTAGACAAACTACTCTACTACCTCGAAGTTATACGCGTCTATTGTGACGTTCTGTCCGAGCGGTCGGTGTCGGGTTTTCTTCCTCGAAGACAGCATATATGTACTTCGTTTTTCCCTCAGTGGTTAAGAGGCCTTTATTTTAATGCATCAGTTGAGCTATTTCATGGACCATAAACATCAAAAAGCAAGTAAGAAAACATCACTCAGTAACTAGAACACGCACATGATTGTGGTTTTTAGGGTTTTAACAAAGACTCCTTAAGCTTTGTTCTGATATGTCGATTATAGTTAGTCGCTTCGGAAAATAAAGAGAGAAGCTGTTTTGAACATGGCGAAGAAAATTCATGGGACAAAAACATCGAAAAATCTGTAATTCAGCAACCAGACGCCGCAAATGAATCGGGTTTTCAGATGTTGGTAGTGAGCCTTCACATCTTTTATTTGATTTACGACTTCATATCAGTTGAATGTGAAAAAATCAATCAAAAATAATTTGAATTTCGTAGAAACATTCCGTAAAGCAATTCAAATATTTTATGATTAAAAACTGTTGACATCAATACTTGTTTTAAAATCGAAAGCCAATCAGTCACGTACGCCCCATCAAGCTTATCAAATATTTGCATTCAATTTGTTTGCAAACCTCACAATAAATAAGAAAAAAAAAAACGTGTTCTCACATTACGGCAATGCCGCCTCGTGTGTTTTGTTTGATCTTTCAATTCGAAAAAGCTAATTTTCTCATATGATTTGTCAGTTTTCAGTCACATTAATATTAAATGTTGACCTTCAAACTAATTTTAGCATCAAACCCCATCGAATCTGTCAGCTATATTTTTTGACGTCTAATAGACGTCACTGTACTCCTGTGTATCAATATCGCATTTTAAGTGTTAACGTTAACCTCTCTGTATCATCAATTAACCTTCACAAAAAAACTGAACAAAAAAAAAATGCTTTCTCGAGATTAATGGACTGATGGACAATACTTGACCATTGACACTTGACAGCTCGCAATTACCCACACGAATATTATTTCGAACAATAAAAAAATTCAACAAAGGCGTTTTGTTGTTCATATTTCTTTTTTCAAGGTCCAAAATTGGTTTACAATTTTTTGTCTGTTTCCAATGTACTTGGACTTTGACAGGTTGTAAACTAGCCTGAAATTAATTGGTATTTTGATTGGTTAGGATTGATCTGGATTCGTGAATAATAGGGACAGACCAACTAAAATGTAAAGAGGGTCAATGTCTCGATGAAATTAACAATTTGTTCGCTTGTCTTTCTATTTCAGTTTATACGGATCAGCCAGTTTCATCGAAGTCGCCACCCACACGCGATAAAATTCATCCCGAAACGAAGGCTCAAGTTCGCATCAGAAATCGTAATCGAACAGCACCAACATCGATTCAGGTGCAGCAGGACGACTCGGAGTCGGGTAAGTGTGAAACACAAATTTTTTAATATCGTACAGTCGTGTTTTAACAAAACTGAACTTCGTACTCACTTTTCGTTGTTGTTGAGTATTTAAGAAAATCGTTCGATATTTTCACACCCCAGTGTCAGATTGGCACTTTACATGCCTTTATCTCTGGCAAGTACATCAATTTTATTTTTACACACTTCTTCATCTGATTACCTTCGACTTGGACGACTGTTGCGCCCCTTACTTTAAACATCGCATCCATTGCGGCATTCATTGCGAATTCGTCTCACACATTTTGCGAGAGTTCTTCGTTGCATGCAATATGTCAAAAGAAATATGCGTTTCATCATCATACACAAAGGACCTTCAGCATGAACGTCGAGATCAAAGCGGGCTCTCTCCATTCAACCATGACGATGACGATGACGATGACGATGACGAAGTCAACAAGACAAAGTGCATCTTAGTCTACACCATCATCCCTGCTTTTGCTCAACGATCATCATGCGCAGAAGAGACTGCTTCTCGGGCGTATTATTATCTAGAGCATTCCTGGAAATCTATTTTCAAGTTCAATAGACGAACGATGCTTTGCACATAGTTTCACTGCTCCTCGCAGTGTTTGCTGCAGCAGCCAAAAGGTGCAAGTGAAGAGTTTCTTCTCCATTGTATGCGCGGTGGGCTGGCTCACATTGCGTTACGTCTCAAGCCCATCAAAGATGCGTGCCATAGAATGTATGAACACTGCCTCAGGATATCACAGAGCACTGCCTTTCTTATGGTGCGCTTGCTTTTGTATATTTTCTTTCCTGGGAGAGAACCAAGGAAAAAAATCTCGAAAATTAAATTCTATTTAGCGTTGATGATTAAATTATGGGTTCGTAGTACTCACTTGTTATATGGACTCGGGATGATGTTTGGTTCAAGTCAAGTCAAGTGGAGCATACAAAATTCGTTCTGAGCTATGGTGTTTGCTTGTTGTTAAAGGCACTGAAAATGATCGATCGATTGTTTTATTTTTGTTTTCAAGACGGTTTGAATTTCACTCAAGGTGAGAGAATTTTCAGTAAACAAGTAATTGTTGAATAGTTCCTATTGTTTCTGGACAAATTTTGAGTGAAACTCTAAGGTATTCTGCTTTGAACTTTTATAAGACTTGTTTATAGAGCCCCAAGTGTCTGCCTTAAAATATTCTGATTTAAGAGGCACAACAGTGGAAGTGTATTTAAATTACCGTTTAGAAGTTCTTGGGCCGAATTTCAATGAAAACGCAAGACTTGGAAATCATGTTTTTACTAACCTGTCTTCGAGAAATGGTTCCCAATTTATAAACTTACTTATGATGGCGCTACATCCCAGGTCGGACCAGGGCCTCATCCAACAAATGTCTCCGGCCAGTTCGGTCCCTAGCTAGCTGTCACCAGTTTCTGGTGTACGCCACCTGAGTCGCTCTCTAAATGATCCAGCCATCTATGTCGTTGGATCCTAACTTTACTGGCTAGGTCTGTGTCGTGCAGTTATTGATTGAATCTTCGTCTCCATTTACCATTTCTCTGCAGCGTTTTCATCGGATGTTGTCATGGTAAATGTCTCTGCACCATACATTTGGACCGGGATAATAAGGGTTTTGTGCAGTGACACTTTCGTTGCTCGAGAGAAGACTTTACTACTCAATTGCCTTCTAAGTCCAAAGAAGCAGTGATTGACAGAAGTGATTCTCCGTTTGATTTCAGCGCTGATGTTGTTATCCATATGTCTATACTGACGTTGGCTCCAAGACCTTGATGTTGGGTGTCTTTTCTTGTTGACAACATTAAATTAGTCTTGCACTCGTTAACCGCTAGACCCATCTTCCTGGCTTCCGTTTCAAGGCTCACTGACATCACTCTGTGTTCTTCCAATTATGTCCATGCAGTCTGCGTTTCCTATTAGCTGAACGGACTTTTGAAAGATTGTGGCTCATTTCAAAAATTATGTGGAAGAAAACACATGACAGCGCATCACTTTGTCTTAAACCGTTTTTAACATCAAATGCATCCGTTTATATGGTGGTAGGTATCGAAGTTCCTGGGTCTTCTCCAAGATCTGCCCTGGAGTGAATTTTTGATCGATAGTGGACTTTCTGGGTCTGAAGTCACACTGATAAGGACCTACCAGGTTGTTGACGAAACGGCAAACAAGATCTTGTAATTATTTAGCTTGGAAAAGTGGTCTTTCCAAATCCTCAGCAGTGACTGTGGTGCCACTACGATGTTCCCATGAAGATCTCTACAGGCTTCGGTTTGGGGTGTAAAACGCCTGGTGGTTTGTTTTACCTTTTTATTCCCATTTAAGAAAAAAAATAAGGCGGCTTGAGGTCTATAAAGTTCTTTGATGAAGCTTTTGTAGAGTTTATTCTGTTTGAAAACGGCAACAAGCAAATTGAATCTTCTCCAAAAGTAAATTAATATTACAGTACAACATTAGCAAGGAAAATTTTAGTTTTGCGAATGGATTTGCATTAGGATTCTATAAAACACCTTAAGAAACACATTTCTTAGAAGAAGTGTTTCCCCTCACGCTTTTAAAAGCACGAAATGCGTTACATAACACGCAGTCAACATTTAAGCCCTCTATCGAAGCCTGAAACCATTGATTTCCCAATCTTTCAATTCCCAAAAGTTTGTTACAATCCAAATCCACCTAATTAACACAACTCTGATACTTCTATCATCCCAAATATTTCACACAAACTTCATTCCAACAATGCAACCACCCAACAGGTCGCCTATACTTCCACAAAGCTTGCATAACCCTTTTCAATCCGAAACAAAAACAATTGTTCTCTTCCAAGCACCATATCGCCATCTGCTTTACCGGCTTAGTTCATGATTGGATTGTTGTGTAGTTTTCAAACGACAAAGTAGCAACATTCCAAAAACCTTCAAGACTCCGCCAGCAACACGAACCAACTTCGGTTGCAAGAAGTTTGTTGCAATGTCTCTCCAAAACAGGGAAAAATTGCCAAAAAAAAGCCCAACTAGCGTGGGAAATTTACATTTTTTCTACATCGAACATTTCGACAGCTAAAAACAAAACAAAAATCAATTGATCATCTCCGTTTGATATGATTGTTGTTTTTTTTTTTTAAAAAGCATTAGCAATCCATCTTGATGCAAGCTTGTTGCTAAGTAACCAGCTTCGCGATAATTTACCAGTATTTGCAGTTTTTAGAATGCTCTTTTGGGTAATGGAAAAAAAAACAATGCAACATCATTGATGACCCCATGATGACCCCGTACAGCTTCGCACTGTTAAACCTTATAGCACTCTCAAAGAGCTGAAAGTAACCATTTGTATTCTTGTGCGATATGATTGATGTCCATATACTTAGTGAGCCATTCATTTATTTTATGTTTCGAGTGTGCAACACTCATATCCCGTTCCGGCAATAAGAGCTATTAATTCATCGAACTATGTCGCAACAGAATTGTAAGAATGTTGCTGCCCATAAGCAGGCATCAGCAAGGTAGCAGGGAGCTTTAAACACCGACCGGCTGGAACAGGTGTTGCGTCATTCTTGTTTTTCATCGTCTCTGTAAGGCACCGCATTTCTTGATTCAGTTGAGTTTGGTTAGGTTCCATTGAGCCCAACGAACCAACCAACGAACAAACGGACGGGCATAAATCAATTTATCATACCCAGTAAAAAGATTTTTGTCGGGTGGCAATGCAAAATCGAACTTCCTTGCGGCTTAAGTAGGTTGGTTTGTTGTGCCTTGTTTGATGTTTTTGGACGAGAGGGGGAATTTGTTTATGAAATTTAATTGGACGTTGTTTTTTGGGTTTAATCAGTGGCACGATATTGGCATCAAATTGTTGTCGGTTTTTTTTTCTTGCAGGTGTTGGCTGCCAAGTCCAATTGGTGTATAACTGAATTTATGTTGGAGTTAATTTTTGGCACCAACGGTATTGGTAAAATATTGGTTCGTCTGGTAACAATGTCCGGCATTGTTCGCTTAAAACAATCTCGTTTTTTGAGAAATTTATGGTCGGAATTTTGCATACAGCTGGGTATTGAGAACGGAACAATAATTTATCGATTAACTTCATTCGCGAGTTGCATTTCGAGTGATTGGAATTTTGAGGCGTTGCATTACTGTTGAGTTTCATGGTATTGGTGTCTTTTTTTTATTTAGAGGCAAATATTATGAACAGTAATGAAGTGCTCCAACTCATTGGGAAGCTATAGACCGTTTCTCCAATAGATTTCCTTTACTGAAGTTAGAATTGTTTCTCATAAATTTTCTACATTGAGTTGCTGTTTTGATTAACCTTCGAGAGGATGCTCTGGTCCTTGCCTTTCTCGCAGCTCAAAGTGTAAATTAAGGCCACTTCTACAGTTCTCTGAAACACTGTTACCACTGAACAACCGCCAAAACCGTATAGCCAACTCTCTAGTATGTGGATGAAAGATTTTGTCCGATCTATTTCCTTAGTGAATCTTAGCATGTAAAGGGTTTTTTCAATAGGGACGCTACAAAAGTTTTCTTACATAAAACAAAAACGGTATCAAATGAAATTCTTTATTGTTGCGGAAGTACATTTGATGCCATTATGTATGGAACTCGATTTCTTTTGCATGGCCACCACGGCACGCTTGCAGAAGTCCAGACGCTGAACCCAATTTTCAACGGTTTTCAAGCATAAATCGGCCGATACTGCTGCAATTTCAAGTTCGATATTCGTACTTGCTGGCTTGTTGGCATAACCATAGATTTGACGTAGCCCCACAGGAAATATCTAACGGCGTTAAATCGCATGAACGAGGCGGCCCAATTGACAGGTCCATTTCTGGAGATAATGCGCTCATCGAACTTCGTTCTCAATAATTCGATTGTTTGGCCGCTGTGTGACAAGTGGCACCGTCCTGTTGAAACCACATATTGTCCAAGTCCATATCATCCAATTCATTCCAAAAATAATCGTTAGCATTGAGCGGTAGCGATTCCCATTCACAGTAACGTGCCGGTCTTGATCATCACGGAAGAAGTACGGCCCAATGACACCACCAGCATGTAAACCGCACCAAACAGTGATTTTTTCGGGATGTAATGGTGCCTCGTGAAGCACATGTGGATTGCTGCCTGACCAATAACGCATATTTTGCTTATTGACGAAGCCATCCAGCCAGAAATGAGCCTCATCGCTGAAGATGATTTTTCGATGAAAATCCGGATCATTTTCAAGTTGTTGCTCAGCCCAATTCACGAACATACGACGCTTCTGGTGATCAAGCGGCTTCAGTTCTTGCGTCAATTTGATCTTGTAAGGATGTAGGCCAAGATCTTTTCGCGAAATTCGCCACAACGACGTCACAGAGATGCCCAACGCTTGAGAACGACGTGTGAGAGACTGATTTGGGTCTTCCGCAATTGATGCGCTAGCGGCAGCAATATTCTCGACACTACGGGCACTTCTTTGTCTCACTGGCACGGGAACATTTTGTACTGAGCCTGTGGATTCAAATTTTTCCACTAGACGCTCAATTGTTGATCTGGCAGGACGATTATGACGACCATAAATTGTACGTAGCGCTCTTAAAGTGTTGACCACTGACTCCGAATTTCGGTAGCAAATTTTAATAATTTCGACTCGTTGTTGGATCGTATACCTTTCCATGATGAAAATGGCAAACCTTACTGAAGAGAAATGTCAAAAGAGCGGGAAAAAAATATGGCGTCGTTTGCTGTCCCTATTGGTCTACTTTTGTAGCGTCCCTATTGAAAAATCCTTTACTTGTTTTTTACCTTCACGCCTTGGCACCTGAGGTCAGCTCTCTACAGTTGTCTTAGCATAGTAAGGGAACACTATGGGACCCTCTAAAGCACTGTGTCTTCTGCCTCACCATGTTTCCAGCTTTCTCAGCTGACTTTGGGGTAAACTTCATGTTTGAGTTATTAAGGATGGCAAACTAAGTCTTGTGAGAAACATTGACGGACCATTCAATATTCTATAAGAACTCACTGAAAAACGAAAGTTTCATCTCCCGCCAGGTGTTCGAAGTTCGACTTCCACGATTTCGATCAATTTTTCTTCAATATTAATTGCCTCCGTTTATTTTTCCCTTCACAAAGACCTCATTGAAGACTTACCAGAACCATTAGCCGTGCTCGTTCGAGCTTGGTTCCTCTCGGCCTTACTCATGCACTGCCGCAGGTGTCGAACAATTTCTTAAACAAACACCATATTCATCGTTGTTCCGATATGATCTATCTCTTTAAAAAACCAAAGTCTCCATCAAATCAATTTATCCTTCTTATAGAAGACAAATCTCGCTAAATCTCTGGAATTCTTCTAACAATAAAAAATACACCTTGCTATAGAGAGACCTTCGCTGCTGCACCTGAATTATGCAAATCTTCTTCACAAAGGCACTAATCAGGCAAAATCTCAAGACCGCGATTTTCTGCATCACGACTCCCACCTCACACTCACATTCGCATTCTATAAATTAGCCAAAAAAACGTCGACAAACGTTCTACACACGTTCGACGGGACGTTCGACCGCGCGAAACATTATTCCCAAGACCCATCGAACTAAGAAGAGCCATAAAACCAAATAAAATTTGCAATTCTATCGCACATTAAGCTTAATTAAGGTCTCATTTAGCATCATGAATAATTGCTGCTGAGAGGCTTTTGTATATGAATAAACCGAACATGGCTGCCGCTGCATAGCGAAAAGCCGGAGAGTGTGGTGCTAGTTGGTTGTTTTTGTTGCAACAAGTGATTTTTTTTTTTTCATAAATTGCCGATCGACCCCGTCTCTTTTTTGTTTTCGATTGAGTGAGTGAGTGCAGTGGGTAGCCTTGAGCTAAAAATTGTTAGCTTTCAAGTAATTGATGATTGTGGTATTAAGACAGGCAGAGAGAGAGAGGCTCGTAAGTCGTATGATAAAACAATAAGAATCTATCAACGATGTTTATTCTATTCGATACCGAATTATTGCAAGTTAATGGATACGAAAATATGTCATGTGAGCCAAGTGCCGACGAAGAGACAATAATGTGTTTTTTGTTTGTTTTTTATTTTGTTTTTATTAGAAGGTGCGCGCGAACAAGTCGCCAGAGGCGGCATTAATAAAACCGCTAACTAAATAACATGACTTCGCCTTATGAATTGGAAACAAAACATTTTGTGTTCAGTTTTGTTAAGCTTTTTGCCCTCTGACTCGTAATTTTTTTTATGAATTTACAAATTAAACGAAAAACGATTGAAAAAATCAATTATGAACAGAAAGGTGTGTCCGTTTTTTGTACATCTTGTTTCACATACCAAGGCCCTTAACAGTAGATTAGAATACAATCGGTAGGTGTTGAGGGATAAATCAATTCCACACTGACTGCATATTTGGGATGATCAGGGTAGATGGCTTTTTTCAGAGCCTTCTGTCACATAGATCCCAGCTTTTGCTGGTGGCTGATTGTTGCTAACAGCATACAGCTTTATAGACCAAACTTCGTGTGGAAATGTTGCGTGCGAATCAAAAGGCTCGATTTCCCTGAACAGACCAAGTATAAGCTCCACAGTTGGATTCATAACAGGACACTGCCTCATAGGTAGACATGCTTTTTGGCTAAGGGTCTGTAGCAGCTGCATGGACGAGGAGGAAGAGGAAATAGTCCAATAGAAGGAATAACTATCTCGGTAATCCCTTCTACGATAGTGCCAGTGAACTGGCAACGATCGACACAAGATGTCTCTCTAACTTCACTAAAAGTACAATATGGTTTGTTTGAGTTCAATACTCTCGCATGTGTAACTTCTTAAGTGGTATCACAACGGACCCTTGAGGTCTAAGTGAGTCAATAACATCTAGACTAAACACCTATGGCGTGCGTAGTCTATGAGACCCGAAGCGTTGTAAAGGGTTTTTCAATAGGGACGCTACAAAAGTTTTCTTAAATAAAACAAAAACGGTTTTGGATATCAATGAAATTCTTTATTCCTGTGGAAGTACATTTGATGCCATTATGTATGGAACTCGATTTCTTTTGCATGGCCACCACGGGCACGCTTGCAGAAGTCCAGACACTGAACCCAATTTTCGACGGTTTTCAAGCATAAATCGGCCGATACTGCTGCAATTTCACGTTCGATATTCGTACGAAGTTCATCAATCGTCGCTGGCTTGTTGGCATAAACCATAGATTTGACGTAGCCCCACAGAAAATAGTCTAACGGCGTTAAATCGCATGAACGAGGCGGCCAATTCACAGGTCCATTTCTGGAGATAATGCGCTCATCGAACTTCGTTCTCAATAATTCGATTGTTTGGCCCGCTGTGTGACATGTGGCACCGTCCTGTTGAAACCACATATCGTCCAAGTCCATATCATCCAATTCATTCCAAAAATAATCGGTTAGCATTGAGCGGTAGCGATTCCCATTCACAGTAACGTGCCGGTCTTGATCATCACGGAAGAAGTACGGCCCAATGACACCACCAGCATGTAAACCGCACCAAACAGTGATTTTTTCGGGATGTAATGGTGCCTCGTGAAGCACATGTGGATTGCTGCCTGACCAATAACGCATATTTTGCTTATTGACGAAGCCATCCAGCCAGAAATGAGCCTCATCGCTGAAGATGATTTTTCGATGAAAATCCGGATCATTTTCAAGTTGTTGCTCAGCCCAATTCACGAACATACGACGCTTCTGGTGATCAAGCGGCTTCAGTTCTTGCGTCAATTTGATCTTGTAAGGATGTAGGCCAAGATCTTATCGCGAAATTCGCCACAACGACGTCACAGAGATGCCCAACGCTTGAGAAAGACGTGTGAGAGACTGATTTGGGTCTTCCACAATTGATGCGCTAGCGGCAGCAATATTCTCGACACTACGGGCACTTCTTTGTCTCACTGGCACGGGAACATTTTGTACTGAGCCTGTGGATTCAAATTTTTCCACTAGACGCTCAATTGTTGATCTGGCAGGACGATTATGACGACCATAAATTGTACGTAGCGCTCTTAAAGTGTTGACCACTGACTCCGAATTTCGGTAGTAAATTTTAATAATTTCGACTCGTTGTTGGATCGTATACCTTTCCATGATGAAATGGCAAACCTTACTGAAGAGAAATGTCAAGAGAGCGGGAAAAAATATGGCGGCGTTTACTGTCCCTATCGGTCTACTTTTGTAGCGTTCCTATTAAAAAACCCTTTATTACGTAATTGGATGACGGACATCGTCTTCGGCCAACAACCAGGATAAAAAAAAAAAAATAGAGTGGCGCGACGGCTCTTGAAGGAGCCAAGGGCTAAGTCCCTTACTCTCATCAACAATTCTCTAGGTGCGTGTGGAGAATTGATGGGACGTACAATTTAACGCCGATTTTGAACGGCAAGGTTGAGAAGCACCTTTTCATGAAAGATGATACTCTTGGAAGTTTTGTCAGTTCTTCGCAAGAGGCAGTGTCCGTGAAAGATGAAATAAAAACTTTATGGGCACGAGTAGGACTCGACTCGAAATAGGAAGAGGATGATGTAGCCGAGCGTTAGAAATTGCGAGCTCGATTCGTTATGATCTGGATATGGCAACATGAGTCTGCTAAATTTTTTACGACACTAGTGCCGTTTAGTGGCAAATAGTTGCAACTAGTGGCATAAATAGACATTTTTCTCGCTTGATAGCGACCGAAGAAGTTTGACCGCCTAGGTGGAGCTAGTAGCCCCAAATGAAAATGTTTACCAGACAACAATTTTCATCAAATTTGAGTGTGTGATCAATCGATATGATTATTAGTCGTCCCGATCTACCATCATCGCTCTTCTCAACAACAGTAAATCTCGATTAGTTTGTAAAAGGGAAAAACTGAGCTCTGTACTTTGAAATCATGTTTTACTCCTTTCTGTCCTCCGAGAGATTAATTTGAAATTGTAAAATAATGAACAAAATTATGCCGATGAACATCACTTGATATAGACTGAAGGAAAAAGTGCAATTGAAAACCAAGAATAATGTGCAAAGCCTTTCAGTTTCACGACACCATCACTCTTCCCATAATAGATCAATTCACAAAATAGAATATTCTTTGTTCCCAAGAAAATTACTTCCTAACTTAGGGGAAAAAAAAGGAGAACTGAAAAACCCACCGCCAGCAATTGTTTTCATGTCAAGTCCCATCCGAACCCCCAACAGCAAAGGAATCACAAAATTGCATAATAGACTCGAATAAAATAAGTCCAAAGGCCAAATCCTCCAAAGAGTGAGATTGATGGCAGAAAACGTCCAGCTAACAAGTTCATCTCTACGATATCATTTTTATATCCTTTTCACTTCTACTGCTGCCGCAACCATGATGGCCATCTCCAGACTTGCTCGATGTTGAGTTCTCGTTGTTGCTGTCGATAATGCCAATGATGATTAGGTGTATCCCTAGTCCGTCAAAAGACCTTTTCTCTTCACTTTTTGTTCGTTACATGAGCAAGGATTAGGATACAAGCAAGTGCTTCCGCACAGACCGCCCTTTTCCCACGAATCAGTAAATATCTTCTTTCTATATGAATTTCCACGATGTGGCAGGTTGAGTGCGCTGCGCGCATTGCCAGTGCCACACAGCATCAGGTAATTCATCAATTTTTCTTCTTTTCGTCATTTTCATTTGATTCTTCTTCCTTATTCCACCATGTGCATTGAATGATTCTGAAATTTATCAAGAGGAAGTCAGTTTAGCTTATAGCAAGCAGTTCTAATGATTATAGTCTTGAGGTTATGGAAAATTAGCTTGAGAGCCATTAGTTATAGTCTCTGTGTCTAGTGGTTGTTTCTTTCAATGGAGAATTGATGAAATTTTTTGTTCTTTAATGATGGTGCTCATCATTTGGAGTGAGAATAAAATTTGCATCAAACGGGAAGTTGAAAGAAATTGAAATTTTTCGCTAGGGAAAGGAAAGGTGGTTTGATAACGGTGGAGTGAGCTAGAGTGCTGGTAGTTTAAAGACAATGAAAAGAAGTCGTGTCGGTTGCTCGATGCGACTTGACGGTAAATTTTTCGACCAGCTGAATGTCATTTTGGCATATTCGACTTGGCTGGTGACGTTATTGAACTGCCCCTTCGAAAGACTTCTTCCCGAATGCGAGTGGAGTATGTCTTTGACTAAACTCGCAGGTCTCAGACTCGTAAGTGTTTGTTGGTACCATTTCATGCTGTTATCGGATGCTACTGTTGTCCCAAAGTAACGTAAAAATCGCACAAGTTGCTCTTCCGAAGACGAAGACGTTAATCATAGTTAACTCTTCATTTTATTTTTGACTTCGAATTCGCTCAAGTCTTGTAAGTCCTTAAACAGGCGAAATGTATGAAATGCTTCCACTTCATCGCTTTTGCCGACTTGCTCTATATACTTTCGATGTAATTTCGTTACTCGCCACTGTCTTTTACTACTTACTTACTTACTTAAGGTGGCGCTACAGTCCGTTGTGGACTTGGGCCTCAATCAACAGGCTCCGCCAGCTAGCTCGATCCTTAGCTAGTCGTCTCCAGTTTTGCACTCCGAGTTGATTGAGGTCCTCTTCCACTTGAGTGCGCCACCTGAGTCGCGGTCTTCCTTTCCTCCTACGTCCCTCGGGAATAGTGTCGAAGGCTTTCCGGGCCGGAGCATTGGTGTCCATTCGCTCTAAATGACCGAGCCATCTGAGTCTCTGTACCTTGACCCTTCTGGCTAGGTCCATGTCGTTGTACAGCCCGTAAAGTTCGCTGTTGTATCTTCTTCGCCATTCCCCTTCAATGCACACGGGCCAAAGATAACCCGAAGAACTTTCCTCTCGAAACAGCCTAAGGCACTTTCATCCGATTTTGTCAGGGTCCATGCTTCTGCACCATACAGCAGGACTGGGATGATGAGTGTGTTGTACAGTTTTACCTTAGTTGCTCGAGAGAGGGCTTTTCCACTCAATTGCTTTTAAGCCCAAAGAAACAGCGATTAGCAAGAGTTATTCTTCGTCTGATCTCGGCGCGTGTTATAGTGGAGCCTAGGCAGAAAAACTCCTCTGCTAGCTCGAAGTTGCATGCGTCTATTGTGACGTTCTGCCCGAGCCGTCGGTGTTGGGTGTCCTTCCTCGAAGACAGCATATACTTCGTTTTTCCCTCATTTACCGTTAAACCCATTTTTGCCGCTTCTGTCTCAATTCTCACAAAGGCGCCATTGACATCACGCTGTGTTCTTCCCATTATATCAATATCATCGGCGTTCGCGAGAAGTTGAACAGATTTTTGGAAGATAGTGCCTCTGGTGTTGACGTTGGAGTTCTGCACTATCTTCTCAAGAACGATGTTAAAGAAATCGCATGACAGTGCATCGCCTTGTCTGAATCCTTTTTTGACGTCGAAAGATTCCGTGAGCTCGTTGCCAACCTTGATGGAGCAGCGTGAGTTCTCCATCGTCATTTTGCCACTGTCTTTAAAATGAGCAAAGTCATAGTTTTCACTTGAAGCAGTCGAGTCCAGAGAATCTCCATCCATTTTTTTGCAGAGTGCATTCTTCTACTGCATAAATCAGAGACTGAGAGAGACTGAGATTCAACTGCAGAGCTCGTCTCGTCAGGCTTCTTTTCAGACCTTATACACTTCTTGTGTGTTCATGCTTTCTTTTCTTTCTTCCCCAATACAAAGCCTTCTCACTCTTGTGTGTCCTGTTTAGCAACCCACCTCGTTACATGGTGACTCCCTTTATAGCTCCTTGGCAGTGTTGTCTTCGGTTCGCACTTCTTGCTGCAGGCTCCATGAAACTATGCACCAAATTATTGGAGACTCTATTCTTAAAGCGTCTGTTAAAAACCCATTTCAACATGTTTCCGCTAAACGAACTTGACACTGCTCAGTTCTAAATTTTCCTACAAGTGCAAACATTTTCTATTCCATTGACGCATTCTCAATATCTTAACTGCCCTGAATCTCTGTACGAAAGATGAAGAATCTTCGTTCTAGAATCTCAAGTCTTGGTTGAGATTATTAATAACCCTTTGGAATTTATCTGACCGCAATCATTTATTGCCCACCTGGCCAGGTTCCATTGTAGTCGTGTCGTTGGTAGTTGTGGCTTTGCCCCTCAGCCAGAAGAGGGCACTTAAGATTTATAACTCACATTCCCCATATGAACTAATTAAAATTCTCTATCAATTTAGCAACCCCACAAATGATTCACATGATGCACTCTTTCGCAATCAAGACTATAGATATCCGAACAGCCCAATCTCATTGTTCATTAATATAAAAATTGCAAAACAATTCCAAATGAAAATTATATTTTTGTGTTTAGTATTCTATTTGTGTGACTATGACGATGTGCTGGAGATGATTAACCCGTAAGGCATCCAGTTGATTCCACATGAGGCGTTTTTTTTTATATACGTCGACGACAAAGTTGCTCAGAAGAATGTCGTGCAATCGTGATCGTAATTTATCCAGATCCACCTTTTTTTTTTGTTCTCTTAACTTTGCTTTAATTTTTCTTGGAAGCGATTATACTGTCTCTCTCTCTCTCTAATATAGAAAAATCCAATGCAAAAAGACAAACACGAAAATTGGTCGTCTCAACTGATATCTATCTGGTGAAGACCTGACCTGATCGTCGTCGGCTCTTCTCAGCCACGGGGCAAGATTGGGTGGAATTAATTTTCATAGATCTCGCCGTATGCCTAGCACATGCACTTGGCAGTGACTAATTACCTTCAATCAATAATCGAAATGGCCCTTTAAATGAGCCAATTTATAATTCAGGCTTGTCTTCACCCTGGAGACGTGCAAAGACGACATATCACCACCTCTTTTTTTTACACAATCCACAATCGTCCTTCCGCTCGTCGGCCGTGTCGTCGTTTTGTAAAAGTCGTCTTCCCACTTGTTGGATTAAACATCATTGAAGAATCTAGCCAGGGGATATTTTAGTTGGAATTAAATTTTGCTCGTTGGTCGGGTCGGTCGTAGTCGTCGTCGTGTCTTAACAATACTCTTAGGGTTGGAGGAGGACTGGCATTGAGCAACAACGATGATGATCAGGCGACACAGTAGAGGTGGCGTCTAACGCGAGTGGTTGGAGCTCATGTCTTCACACTTTTCATTTCGATTGGAGGTGGCAGCTGAGAGAGGACCAATACACCCACAAAAATTCTTAACCGTCTTCCTTAAATATGAATTATGGCTTTCCAGGTTTTGTCAAATACTTTTGTTTAGTACAAAAACCAATTGAACTTGTGACAATCACGACAAATTGTTTCACGGAACGGAATCAAGTGTTTAGTGCACTTTAGTAGTTTTTAGTACCAACTACTTATTCAGTTCTAACTACATAATTCCAAGTCGTTCTTAATGACCCTTCAAAACAGAACTAATGACTACATTTTGCTTCTCAGACGGCAAACGTCAATTGGTGTTTAAAAATATTGAGTCCTTAAAGAATCTAAATTTTTTGTTTTTAGTACACTTCACATATAAAGCGATTGTCAGCAGACTGTGAAGAAGTTTGATTGCCGTTTTAGTAGAAAAACGATTTGAATTTACATAAGTACAGCACAATATTTCCAATTGAAAACCGAAATCTTTCCAGTGTTTAGTACACGATTTGGGTGTTTCGAGTAATTTAGCGCTTCCTTAGTACTAATTTCATTTTTCTGACCCTTCAATTTAGAACTTATATCTTCATGTTTGCTTCTAAGAATAAGATGGTTCTAAACGCGATGTTGTTTCAAAATATTAAGTACTAAAATAATCTTAATCTTGTTTTTAGTACACTTCACAACGACTGCCAGTAGACTGCTAAGTAGTTTGCATTTTTTCCCCTGTAATATGATAAATTTAGTACAAAAACCATGTACTAAATTCGAAGTAATGTTGACCAAGTTCGTTAGTTTTTCTCACAGTGTTTTCTATCAAACAACTTCTCGGGGGTAAATCGCATATAAATTGGTTCCAATTCATCGTAATACCCACCATCTACACATTGAACTTGATCGTCGTCTTCTTCGTCGTCGCCATTTACACCTCCAGGCCATTGCATACGAAAACTGGACATATCGATGCGTTTGCCTTGATCGCAGCATAAATAAACCAAACAAACGATCGAGATCGACGACATCGACGCGCCGATCATTGAAAAAAAAAAGCTTAAGGTTCCGATCCAAAGACAAATTCTATCACAGGTCCATATGCCCACCATATCTCCCTCCACTTAAGAACCTTAGATTGCAAAGGATTCTAGCTAAAATCTGACAGGAGGCAATTGCTCCTGGAGCGGATTCTCGATAAAACTCTCTCACATACTCGACGGCCTAAGGAGCAAGTAAAGTGTGTCTGTGTTAGGATCAACTTGCAAAATTATTACTTTGATAGGGTCTGCTTTGGTAGGTACATGTGGTGTTGATTCTAGAGTGAGAGAGAGAGAGCTTCTGCCGCCACCGACATGATGCTAAGCGAAGATAATGCTAATTCCTTCTTGTTCATGATGTCGAGGGTCCGGCAGCAGCTTGCCCAACAGCAGGAGTCCACAAATAAAGTGAGGATAATGATTATAAGAATTTATCTTTCAACTATGTGCTGAAGTTTTTTTTTTCTATTATAAATTAGGTTTCAACCGTAAGACGTCGGAGTGAATTACGTATATATTCATCTTGCTCTGTCTCTTCGTGTTGGTATGTAATTCAAAGTGATAGTAATTGATCCTTTCTGGGAATTGAAACTCTTGCTTTGAATCGAAAAAACTAAAATACCAAAATTGATATAAAATTGCAGCAAACACGCGATTTATTTAGTACTAGACATAAATGCATACCCTCATCGCTGCTGATCTTTATTCTTAAAATTTATGTTTGAGGTATTTTGATCCACCTTGCTCAGAGCAACAAAAGCACAGACCGGACAGAAGACCCCTATCTAAGATAAATAAGTGCTAAACACGATCCCCCATACAAATTTAATTAAGTCATTCTCGAAGAAGCAGAATAATAAAAATGATGAAGAACATCCTGCCACTCCCACTCAATCAAATGCAGTCAAAAATTAACTTTGGTGCAACGTCTAAGTTGTTTTTGTAGCTCTGAAAGCAACTAAACAAATGGACTGATTGCTCGCTGTTTTGCAGCGGAGACGATGGCAAGTAGATTTGTTTTGAGGATACTTCGTCTTAACTACTTGAAAACATTTATATTGAAATTATTATTGTTTTCTCGTGCTAATGGGTGTCAATTTGTTTTTATGAGTGTAATCGTCAAAGGCAAGCGTGCGATCAAAGTTGGATGTGTTTAAAAAAAAACAAACAAAAATTAGAAAATTTTGTTCTCGAACGTGATCATGCGTCCTGAGTGTGAAAGTTCGACTTAAGACTCATATGAGTATTGGAAGTATTGGAGTTGGGAGAGGTAGGTGTTGGTTGATCCTAGTTCAGCCACAGTTAAATTGACGTTGGTTCATTGTGATCTCCTGGTTCCGGAGTGTTAGCTTTCTAGAAATATGAAAACCCATGACTCCGTGTTAGTGTGACTAACAAGCCAATTCAATCCGATAGGATCTTATTTCTTTATAAAAAGCCCCCTAAGATCCCTCATAAGCGTGATAACGGGACATAACCTACTTGGCTACCACAAATAGCTCGACCAACGATAGAATTCATAGGTTAAAAACTTTTTCAGAAGTTACAATACTTTGGGGTATCACAAAGGACCTTGTGATGACTCTAACAAAACCAATTGTCGGTCCATATAACCTAACCTAACCTAACCTAACAAGCCAATTCCAGGCTTTGAAGAAATAGGTGTTGTTTGAGTGGCACGGCGCACAGCATGCAACTGTAGCAAGAATTCAGCACAAAAATCGCTTAAATAGCTGGATGGTTATCAACGAAAAGGGTGTGGTTTCACAATGTTTGTTAATGCCAAGGTTGACAGATCTATTGTCATCTTACTAACTTACTTAAGATGGTGCTGTAGCACCGGTTGAACTTGGGCCTCAACGCAACAAACATCTCCAGCTTCTCTCGAACCGGCCAAAGGTGCCCTCATCAGTTTTTGGCAGAGCAAGAAGAAGTCGCATGACAGTGCATCACCTTGTCTAAAGCCTTTTTTGAAATCGAGGGCGCCGGTGAGGTCGTTACCGACTCTGATGGAGCAACATGAGTTTTCCAGTGTCATCCTGCTCAGACGAATGAGCTTGGTAGGGATTCCATAATTAGACATGGCTTTATACAGAGTTCTTCTCTTTACATGCTGTCGTGCGCCGCCTTAAAATCGATAAAAAAAAATGGTAGGTGTCGATTTGAAGCTCGATTTATCCCCAGGGTCTGCCTTAATGTGTATATTTGATCGATGGTGGACTTTCCTGGTCTAAAGCCCTTCTGATATGGGCCTATCAGTTTGTTGACAAACGGCTTCAAACGTTCACATAATACTGCAGCATAAATTTTAAAGGCGATTTTTAGGAGGCTGTTGTCTATATAGTTGGTGCAGTTTAGAGAGTCCTTTCTTCAGGAGCAGGCAAATAATACTGAGGTTCCATTCATCGGGCATGCTTTCTTGCGACCATATTCTGCTGATGAGTTGGCGTATGCCAAGTCATCGCCGGCCGACAGTGATGCCATCAGCTCCCGCGGCCTTGTTGTTATAAGCTTAGATATTGCTATCTTCACTTCTTCAAGGTCAGGTAGACGGAAATCTTGGCTTACGTCGTCTTCATTGAATAGTTCATTCTGACTGACGGCGGAATTTAATTCGTCATCGCCGTTGTACAGTCTCTCTCCATAGAAGTGGTCCTTCCATCATCATATCCTCAGCATTGACTGTGACTCTACCATAATATTTAGTTCGGGCTCGGTAACCTTGAGTCGTTCGTTTTAGCTCTTGTTAAAACTTCCGAACCTCATTCCTGCTCTATGATCTCTTAACATCTTCAATCGATCGCTTTTCATGCTCTTTCTTGTTCTCTGTGAAAATCTTGTTTTCTTCTTTCCTCTTGTGATGGTAGAGTTTCCAAGCTGCTTTCGTCCTCCTGTGCTGTTTTATATGCTTCTTGTCTGGCTGCATATTTCTGCCTGCATTCTTCATCAAACCAGCGCAGCGGTTTTGTTTCTGTGGTCGTGTGAAACCCAGCACATCAGAGGCAGCATCCCAGCTTCCTGGCAGTTCTGCCACTGATTCTTAATACTAGATGCTGGCTGTAGCGACCTTCCCATGAGATAACTTGACACTCGATCGGAAAAGGATCTGGATCTCTTTCTTCAAGCACTTCCCTGTTTTTGGATTTGGGTGAGATATCCTCTCTACTGCAATGGTTGGCCCCTCTGAAGGTTCGAACATAACGCTAGAAAAGTGTCTTGCGTCGATCGCAATATGATCAATTTGGTTGACAGTAAATTAGTTTGGAGACCTCCAGGCCATTTAGGGATGTTGAGATGTGGGACACGCGCAGTTGGGGATTCTAAATATACTGCTCCCATGATTGATCGACTGTACTTCTATTCACCGAAGGCAGTTGAGAATTTCACTTAGTCGAACTCGTGCTTCTATTTGATGACATCTTCCATTGGGTTCCGTAGATGAGAATTGTTTACAAGCACTTACATCAAAATTTTGCAACCTGTGTACAATTCCGTCGTCTGACTTAGACCTTTTTGGACTTTGAATGCATTTCAGCCTTCGCCTATAAAGTCGACTTTTTAAGTCACTCAAAAGAATTAACTCGAAGACCTTTGACTTCAATCAATAAAATTCAAGCTTTTGTAAGTGATTCAACCCCCAACCGCGCAGTTTTCACTACATCAAGATTGCCAGACACAGTAGGATCTTCTAAAATGCACCAAAACAGCTTGGGGTGGGTCTATTCCCATTTTCGCTTTCTGTGAGATGGTCAAGTAAACAGAACTGACTGTAGTTTCGTTACTACTTCGTAAGAAAATACTCTCAAACGAAAAACTTTGAAGCGATTCAGTAACTTTGTGGTGTAATTTAATAACCAATTTAAGCGAAGCAGAGGTAAACAACAACTACAATAAAAGAGCAGAAATAATAATAGTATGCAATTGTTGTTGTGTTTACCCCCGCTGAGCGCTGACTTTGGTTCTGACACACTGCGGTGATTATAAAACTTAAAAACCAGTAACTTTCAAGGTCAGCTGTAATTGACTCAAGTTTTTAGTTAGCCTTAGACAACAAACACTTGACATTATCCAGCTGCGTTCTGTTCTGGTCATGGAATTTTGTGTTTCTGGGAAATATTTTTTAGTCTTGGTTTTTTAGTGCCAGAAATTTTTATAAATTCCCAAAAGATGCCTGGTCTACTGTCGGAATTTACAACATGAGAAAATTCGTATTCAAAAGGCATTTTCCCAATTTTGGAGTTTTTACTGTAAACTAGAAACCCAAAGCCAAAACAAAACAATTACGAATGACGCGTGTGATCAGGTAGAAACGATCTCTTCACCTTATTTGCCTTCTGTACTCGTCGACTAATGTTTTCATTGACTTAAGTGTGTTTTTGTTGAAGTTCAAGGTTGGGTTCGAGTTCAGGGATTATGGTTACCAAAAACGACAAAAATTAAATTGTCATTATTTGATAAGTTGTGTACCATTTCGATTCAGTGGCTGCATTCAACTTACAAGCCAATAATATTTGCTCAGCTTTGTGTTGTTGAATGAGCTGTGTTTCAAATTCGAAATTGAAACCTACTCAAGGAGAAATGAGTTAATCAAGTTCAAAGCCAATAAAAATACATTCTTCAAACATCAAAAAACTTGAAAACACATTTTTGTTGACATTTAATTTTTCTAACTTACAGTTCCGCCATGCCTGCTGATCGAAGATGCCCGTCGTGACGAAAAATTGAAAGATATCGCCAACACCATCACCAATCTAAGTCAAAATTCTAACCGTTGGAGCACGTCCGGTGTGGGAACGATGAATGTGACAGTGACAGCTGTCAATAATGCTCTCAATAGTCAAACCACGCAAGGTATGAACGATGAAAAACCAACCCGCGACGAAACCGATTTCGCCCACTATCGTCCTGCCCACACAACGGTTGTCAATCTTAGACCAAAGTCACTGCCATTAGCATCGAATTCAACACCGGCCATTGTGTCGGCCATAGTCAAGAAGATTCCGCCAGTTTTAGAGCAAAGTTCGAGCGGAGGCAGTGTTAACAAGTCTAGTCCGAGATTACAGCAGCAATTGCGCCTACTGCAGCAGCAGCAACAACAAAAACAGTCACAGTCACATGAGCGTGGTGATCCGGATGGGGGCTGTAATTTGGACGATTTGTCGACGAATTATCTGGCAAAGACCTCCGAGCTCAGGGTGAATCTTCCGGCCGAGGAAATTCTGAATTCGAAGAAGGGATGGCTGATGAAGCAGGACGGGCGAACGGGGGAGTGGACGAAACACTGGTTTACTCTGAGTGGAGCAGCGTTGTTCTACTATCGTGATCCGGTTTCGGAAGAGCGGGGTGTCTTAGACGGTGTGCTCGACGTAAACAGCTTGACGAGTGTTACCGAAGTGAACGCCTCACGAAATTACGCCTTCCAGCTGTCCACTTGGGACAAGCGGCGATTGGTTCTGTCAAGTTTATCTGCGAACTCACGGAACAGCTGGATGGCAGTTCTCAAAAACGCCGCTGGTCTGCAGCAAGAACCAAAAGTCGAGAGTGAATGTATCCTGCAAACCGAATTGATAATCAAAGACAATACGAGCGATGACATCAAGAGTGAAATCGAAAAGGACTTCATCAAGGCGCAAAGAAATCAGGAATTGATCTTGAACAACAACAACAACAACACCAAACTTGTTCAAGATACAAGTCCAGTCATTGTTCAGAAAGCCGTCACCACACCAGTCACTCCATTGACTCCAAAGAATACTATGTTCTCGTCAGATGAAGAATACCGGACGGCTTCGGAAGGTGGCCGGAGGGATAGTGTTGACTGGGGATCTCCCTTGTCACCATCACCTCCCATACCCATTGCACTGCTGCGGGCTAAAGAACGAATGCGATCACGACCTGGTAATTGTCCAAGACTTCACAAACGCAGTCGATCGTCACCGCCAAGTTCTAGGAGGAGCACGGTGGATAGTGTTGGCTCTGATGAGCTACCAGTGATTCACTCGGTTCAGGAGGAGCTCAATATAGACAAGGAGCTGCAATTTCGGCTGGGGGTGGCAGAAAAGGAGCGTGACGTGCTGCGCAACGAAGCGCAAGAACGTGAAGCTCGAATGTCAGAACTGCTCACAACACTCGAGCGAACGGAGCAGGAGCTCAACGCTCGAATAAGGGAAATGGAAGAAGCTCGGGACAATCTTTCCAGTCAGTTGGATGAAGCCAAACGCAACGCCGAGAAAATTGTTGATCGACTGACAATCGAAGTGAACGAGAGTCATAAGAAAATCAAAAACCTGGAAGATCGTCTAGCGCTAGGGATTGAGGAAAACGAAACGCTCTACAAAAAGCTGCGAGAACTTGAGAGCTGCAGTCCCTCGAGTTTGAGCAATTTGAATCGACATAAGCTCAAACGGATGGATTCGCTGAGCGATCTCACTCAAATAAGCGACATCGATCCATATTGCTTGGATCGGGACATGTTGGCCGATGAATACAACGAGCTTCGATCACGGTTTGAGAAGGCAGTGAGTGAAATCAAAGCAATGAAACGCGAACTCAAAGAATCACAAAACCAATTCGATACTTTAGAAATATCTTATGCTTCGCTGAAACAGGATCTTGATCGCCAGCAGATTGAGGATCGGTCCCAATTGCAGATGATGGCTGAGCGAATTCAGGATCTTACCCTCAAATATAGTGGCTCCGAACGGCAGGTTCGAACTCTGAAGCAAAAACTTGCCAAGTCAGAACGTAGACGATCGCTCTCTCTAAAGGGCAAGGAACAGCTGACGGTCTCCAAAGAGCTCGAAATCAAAGTCACCGAATTGGAATCGAAGATTGACGATTTGGAAAAGAAGTCACCAACACCAGCCAACCAGCAAGTGAAGACACCTTCAACGAGTTCAATGAAAAAATCTGCTCGTCGACGATCCCTCGAGAGTTCAGCCAGTACGGATTCATTGCAATTTATGATTCGCGTGAACGATCTTGAGAAACGTTTCGAGTGCTTCACGTCATCACAGCAATCATCGGCACCAACGATCGATGTCAAGCGCAGCTCGTCTAGTCCTAAAATGTCGGAGCATCTAATCGAGCGTCTAAAGTGCCTCGAGGGAGTGTTGGTTTGCAGCAAGGATCGACTCGAGCAAAGTCTGCATCAACTGCAAGCATTGAAGTCAACGTCACGAACTCGTCGATCGGTGTCACCGATCACTGATCGGAAAGACTCGTATCGCTTTGTTGAACGTTGTCTTGTTGAAGTTGTCAAGCTAATACGAGAGTCTTGCGAGACATGTGTGGTTAGTGAAGATCTCACCTCCCCTGGACTGATTCTCTTGCCTGAATCGAGTCCGATAAAGATAGCTCTAATGCAACTGGAAGAACAACTTCGAGTAAAACTGGGTGATCTCTTGAAACAAAGACGAGTATTGCGAGAAAGAAATGAACTCACCGCCCGCAAGGATCTTGAACTGCTAGCCGAGAGGATAGCCTTCGAAAGTGTGTGCTTCGGAAAACTCCGTGAATCCATTAACCGGGCTGAAAATCCAGAACTCTTTGGTCAGCGACAGACTCGAGCCGAAATCGCTGAAACTTCTCAGTTGATGTCAATGCTTAAAGCTAAGCTCGGAGGCAAATGTGCATTCAAGCCGAGTGGTAGCCTCGATGTGCTGGCTGGAGTGCTTGCGCGACGACTTATTCTCTCCTCCTTCCGAAAAGACAAAACAAAAGTGCCCGAAATGGACCCCGTCGAACCAAAGATTCTCGAAGAACTTCTTCGCCAACAAAACGAGATCAACCTGATCGCAAAACGGTACAAAAACAATGCTATGGAAAATCTAGCCTCTGGTCTAGCGGCAGAGACTCTCAGCTACATCAGTTCCAATGACCTGGTGCAAGGAGCGGTCCAAGAGGCTTGGCGACAGGCGCAGGAAACTGTAAATGCTGAACTCGTACAATCAGAGATCGCCCACATAATGATCAGGAATGCTGAGCGTTTCGAAACCTCCATCACACCATCGTTCGGGTACACATTAACAGCTGAGGAAAGGATTACATTTGAGTCATTTGCTGATGCTGTTCACGAAAGCCTGCGTAAAGAGATGGACAATGCTATTGAACAGCTTTCCCAGTGCTATAATGAGGCCCTACAAAAGATGAAGCGTGGTCAATGGAGGATGCATTTGGAGCAGGAACGAAAGGCGAGCGAAGGCCGTCAGCTGCTCTCCGAGTTCGCTGACATCGTTGCCCACAAAGCGTTAGTTGATGCAAGGATAGCTGTTCTGCGAGCTGAATACACCACCTCGTCGGATGGCGCATCTCAACTCGGCGTTATAGATCCCGGCAATACATTCAGCGTCTCCAGCTTGCAAAAGTATGAAAACCTTTTCGAGGAGCTCTCCAATGACCTGCAAATTTCAAACCCCGAAGACATTTTGGCCGAAGCTGATTTCGAATTTATCTACAAAAATCGAACGATAGACTTTATAAGTGATCGAGCGTTCCTTAACGATATAGCCAAGTTCCTCAGTCAGTTGGAACAGTCTGTCAATAACCTCAAACGTGCTATCCACCCAAATGCCTTCATCGAGTCCAAGACCCTCGAACTGAATACACTCGCAGACATCTGTCAGAAATGTTGCGAACTTCGAGCTCAAACTGATGGTTTAGTTGCTGATGTTCAATCTCTGACAGCTCCATGCTCCAGCTGCTCCCAGCTCCAAGGCACCATCTGTGATTTACACGTTCAGCATGAGTCGCAATTGATGCGGCTGCAGCAGGATCATGCCAAAAATATGTCCATTCTGATGCAAGAAGTTGAAAATCAGCGCCACTCACTCGAGGCTCTTGAAAGGGAGCGAAATTCGCTCCTCGACGAGATCCATCAGCAGTCGAACTTGGTGGAGGATCACGAGCGTGAGCTGGCTAAGCTTACCATGAAGCTGAAGTCCAAAGAAGAAGAGTGCCATCGTAAGGAAAACGACAATCTAGATCTAATGGATCGACTTGAAGATCAAAATGAAAAAATCCGCATCGGTGAGAGTGATAGGGAGACACTGGAGAGCAAGTGTACGCGACAGGACGAGGAGTACGCGGTTCTTCTGCAAGAGCGTGATTTCATCCAGGCCGAGCTGAATAAAGAGCGTGAACGTTGCAGGCGACTCGAAAGACGCCTCGAAATGCTCGAAGTCGAACATGGTAAGCAATTGGAGTGCCTGCAAGAGGCGTATAGGGACCAAATTCTTTCACATTGCTCGGACTTTACTAACATCGCTGATGAAGAAAGCTTCCGGCAGCGCTACCAACAGGAGATCGAACAGTTGAGAGTGAGTTTTAATTGAGTTGTGATATTTTTGATTTCTACAAGTTTTTTCTTCAAAGACCCTCTGCGAAAAAGGTCTCACGGCAATGGAATCATCACACCGTCGAATAATAAATGACTTGGAGGACAAACATCGACAAGAGATCGATAGGTTACTTATGGAAAAAGAGACAGCCCTAGCCGAAGAAACACAGGTAAGACGATTTTCTCTCCCCAAAGGCTTTAAAGATTTTTTTAAACTCTTTCTTTCTTGTAGGCAACTCTGGCTGCTTTAGATGCAATGCGTAAGGCACACCAAAGTGAAGTTCAACGAGAGGTTGCACGTTTCAAACAGGAATTCCTAAGGCAATTCCAGAAGGGTGAACACTCCATTGATAACACGAAAATAAATGAGTGAGTTTTTATTTTGACAAATTTTTTTTTTTAATTTTTGCAAACTTTTGCCTTTTTTCTCACTTTCAGAGAGGAACTCGAAGAATTACGACAGGAAATTTTATCGTTTTCAGAGAAATACTCAATTAAGTGTGTTGAAAATGCGGCTCTCGAAGAAAAACTGCGTTCGGCTAATCAAAAATTAAAACACTTTCAACAAATGCAGCAAATTGAATTGAGGTAGATCATTTTTTGAATACATTTTCATTTTAAAGTGCTTCTTCATACATTTAAAACTCAAATCCCCCAAAAATATTCTTACATCCCCGAAATCAATGTTTAATCCCCAAAAATGGGTTTAACGCATTTTAAGCCTTTACTTTTGGGGATTAAAGTATTTTCCTCAGAGCTTATTACTGTTAAACCAAATATATTTGCATATATAATTCAAGCATTGGGGATTTGAGGCTTTAGAGTTAATAATTTATGGGGTTTAGTCAATACCTTAAATCCGGATGTTCGCATGACTTAATTTTTCTCTTATCGTTTCTTTTTTCCCGCAGAAATAAACAATTCCGAGCACATTTAGCATCCGAAGACCCGTTAAGTGATGTAAATTTCGTGCAAGGACTTGCGTCATCCAAAGATGAATTGCCATGTCCAGACAGTGAGGTAAGGCAAACGTCATTTCATTATTTAACACTTTTTTTTTTTAAATATTTTGACACTTCATTTGTAAATGATTCACCAACGAGAAAAACTAATGGCTTTCTTGATTTCAATACTAAAAACAAACTACTTTTTTTTATAAATATTGTATCATATTTTTCTAAATACTAAAACATATAAAACAATCAACCAGCATGCGCTTGAAGTTAATCACACAACACCACAAGCAATCTACCACCCCGAACACGTCGCTAAGTCAGAACAACAACCACTACAACAACAAAACCAAAAACAAGATCAATCGGATTTGCATGAGAATCTCAGGAATGTAAAAAATAATAATGATCCATGTGCATCACCTTCAATTTCCTTACCACCGATCATTGGCCATAGAATCGAAGACGATTTGAATTGTTGTTATGATCCGTGCTATAAGCTGAGTGGTGCATTTGATTATACCGCGAGGAACTCTATTGAAGGTAAACACAAACAAATCTGCGATGTGAAACTGTAGGAGGAACTTTTCCCTCTCTGTCTAATTTTAATTTTGTTAATAAGTGTCTCTATTGCCTCCTATTCTGTCCTGCTTTTTGTTTGTGTGTGTCTTAACCTATTTGGACGCTTTATTTTCTTTTGAGCCTTTCAAGATGTTAAGGTTTTGAACTCTCGTTGAACTTTTTCCTTGTAAACCGTTTAAGTAATCGTATAGGCTCTTCACTCGTTTGCTCTCCGCAGATATGACGTTTCAAGTTCTATGTCTTACTTGGTAAGAGCAAATATTTCCATTAACTATGTTACGCAACGTCGCGTCTGTCGTTCAAGCGGCTGATCCACTGACTTAACAGTAGCTCTAGCTCGTTTTGAAACTTCAACTTGTCAAGATGTTGGATGTGAGATCGGTCTATTACAAAAGGGTCAAAAGAGGTAAAAACAGAGGCGGCCAGCTCACATCACGATTTGCGAATTCGGAGCACAAAAAGTTCATTGCGCCTTCAGCTGTGTGACATGGCGCGAAAATTCTGTATGATGTGAACATGGTCCAAATCCATCACTTCAAAGCCAACAGTTGACCGAAACGTTGTCGCCAGCCTCATTTTGGAAAAAATAGTAGTCAAATCATCCACCACTCGAAGTTTCGAATCAAGCCCGCTCTCTCGACAAAAACTTGCAGATTTTTCGTGAAACGAATTCATTATCCCTTTTAAGCTACACCATTTTAAAAGGTTTGAGTCACTTAACCTATCCTTGACAGCTTCCAAGTTTCAATCCCTTCAAGATCTTCTTGAGAAGAAGAGAGACCTCTGGAAGACAATACAATACTTCTATACAGACAGTTCAAAGACCGATTACGGAGTGGGAAGTGGTATCTATTCGAAACAACTGAATCTCAGTCTATGATATAGACTTCCCAATCAATGAAGTGTGCTCCAGGCATAAGTAATGGCAATTAAAGAGGCACTGTCCTGACTCAAAGAAAACGTTACATCTTGCAAGGATACGTATCTTCTCGGACAGCCAAGCCGCTCTCAAATCTCTCGCGTCTGTCTCCACAAACTCTCAAATAGTCCACGACTGTCGATAATCTCTGAATGAGATGATGGAACAGTTTAACATTCACCTCATTTAGGTGCCGGGCCACATAGACATCCTGGGAGATTGTAAAGCCGATGAGCTCGCCCAAAACGGAACACTTCTGCCTACCGTAAGACAAAGACTTGCTGCATGCAAATATCTTCTCAAACAATATGCTCTAAAATGAACAAATGCTAGATGGTCACAGGTACTACCTGCCTAGCAACCAAAGAACTACCTGCCTAGCAACCAAAGAAATATAGCATAGACCTGAAACGATCAAAAGGCTTGATTTCCCTGAGCAGACAAAATATAAGCTCTACAATTAGAGTCATAACAGGACACTGCCTCATAGATAGACATGCTTTGAGGCTAGGAGTCTTCGCAAACGATAATACCAGTGAACTGGCAACGATCGACACAAAATGTCACTCCAACGCACCCAAAGCATCTTAATGCTTAATAGACCATTCAGTTGTACGGAACCCACAACAGCACGTTCATTGATTTTTAAATCTAACAAGGAAGTTTTCTTTGAAATCCGACAATGTTGGCAACGCTTTAAAACCATTTTTTAGCGGGTTTTCGATTTTTCAAGTTATTAAAGTCTATCAAAACGGGTTGTAAATATTTTAGCGGGTAACCAAAGTGGGTGATTGGTTCTATAATGATCGAAACTCGACGTTATTGTTCAGAATCTTCCAGTTTCTTAAAAAACGTTGCTTTTATAATATTTTACTAACAAAATGTGAATATTAACGTGTTTTAACAATTTAAATAGTTAATTCAAACTTTTTTACATATTCTTCACTCATTTTTCACTTAGACGTTTTTATACGGCACACGTGATTTTTAATTTCATTTTCACACTTGCACACTTGTACATGCATTCAGCTTTTCATCACTAAATTTTCATTTCTGTTAAAAGCACACATCCGGAATTTTCAACCTCAAAATAAAAACAATATCAATTTTAACCCGCGATTTTTTTTTATATTTTAATTTCACTCTTCTGAAGGTTTAAAAAAATCGTCATCGAGCCCCATGTTCAGCAGCACCATCGCCAAATCATCAACAAGTTGCAACAGCACTGAACTCCAGCAAAGCAACACCAACAACAACAACAGATCATCACCCTCGTCGCATCAACATCAATCATTTACCACAACAAGCACGCCCCTTACACTGCGACAAAGTGGTGACAAACACAATAAACAAACGTTAACCAAAGCTTTAACCCACCACAATGCACCATCAACATCCCTTCTTAGCCCAACAAAACCACTGCCGATGATGATAAACACAAAGAAGACGACAACAACGACGACCAAACCAGTGGAACAACCAAAGAACATTAATTTATTAAAAACCATTAATCCAAATTTAACTCAATTAAAATTAGTTAATAATAATAATCTTAGACTAAGTATAAATAGTAATATTAATAATAGAAGCATCGAAGATAGTAACAACATCAACAACAACAATAAGAATACCAACAACAACAACAGCAAGTGCATCTTCAGTAGTCGATTGAATCATCGTACCAGTGGCAACAATAGCAGCGGTGGTGGCGTCCAGAACAAACTGGCCATAAGTCTGGATAGTTTTAGCGAAGTAATTTGTAAAACTCGGCCATTTGGTGGTGAAAATGATTCTGCAAACTCAACGGATAGAGTTAGCAGGGGTGATGATCACAGCACGAGCAGCTGCAATGCCGACGACGACGATGATGATGCAAGAGAAAAATTGGCAAGAAACGGCTTCAATGAGACGGCAACGTCTTCAACCATATCCATCAAGAAAAATCTTCCAACGTCGAATTTAAGTGGTAAGCTATGCTCTCCCCCTCCCTTAAGTGGGAAGGACATTGAGCATCATCATGCGAACTCACACTTGAGACAATTCGAGTTGGAAATTTAAAATTCATTTAAAAAACAATTAAAACCCTGTGTAGGTTTTTTTTTGTAAAACGATTTTTTATTTACACATTTTTTTTTCTTATTGTATAGTCTGTCATCATTTTGTAATCATAATTTTCTTCTGTTTCCTTAAATCTTCAATTAAAATATTAATATTTTCATTTTTTTTTCTTATAAGAATTTATTATTTAAAAAAATTATATAAATATTTAAAAAATTGCAAATATTAATATTAAAAATATATTTTTAAATTTATGTTTAAAATTAGTGCATGAGTTTATTTAGTTTTATTTGTTTTGTTAACCCCTCAGTTTTATTTACTATTCAGTTTTTGCCTCTCGAAAGCAAAGAAGTGAGAGAGAAAATTATTTTATGAAATAAAAAAGTTATTCAATTAAAAAAAAAAACATGTGTTGGTGTTTTAAATGAATTTTAGCGGGAAAACAGTGTGTATTTTAGCGGGCGATGAATCAACGCGGAAGGAACATAAACCGATGTATCGTGAGGAAATATTTTGACGAACTTGGAGGGTAAAATTTTGAAAAACTGGTCTTTACTATAGGAAAACATTTTTTGGCGGCACCCCTTTAGGGCTAAGGCTAATCCGATTCCAGAAAAATTTGAGGGTTTTGACATTTTTTTTTTTCTAATTTTGTATGAATTTTTATTTCCCCCTTTGATAGGATTAATCAATAGAAATTTTGGTGGGGGGAAAATTTTGGAAATAAAATCTCGAAAAAACATGTAAGAACTTAGTTTTGTTGTCAGGGGCCTGATTATGGGATTCGCGGAGAATAGTTTTGCTAGCGAGTTTGACATTTTTTCAATTTTTACTTTCACTTTCGCCTTCTTCGTTTTGAATTCGACGAGGCAACGATTTCGAAGGCGAATTGAAATGCCATAATGTTTGCTGGCGAGTTGAAATCCGACGGATTTTTTTAAGAGTGTTGATTATTATTAATAGAAATTTCGGAATAAATAGTCATATCACTGATATATACCAGCATTTTTTTTTCGCTCCGCCGCGAGTTCGTTGATAAGGAAATACGACGCTACTAAGTTCTTACAATTCTTTGTCGCGACTTCATTTCGAAAAAAAAATGTTTTTGAACACACAACTCGGTGAAGAGTCCCAAATGTTGATTTGGTTTCCAGTGATCATAAGAGCTTTCTTAGGCATTTATTAATGTTGATAAGAACTGCGTCCAGCAGTTTGGAGTTGGTTGGAACATTGCTGAGGAGAAAAAACATCCGAAATAGAAACATTTTAGTTTCAGCAGTTCGATTTCTGGGTATTGGGAATGGAATTGGGCTTCAGTGGTTAACTGAAAGCTTCTTCTTCGTCTACGTTACGATGCACCTGCTTCGAGTTTGTCTCGAATGACATTTCTTCTTCCATCATCATCAGCCCTTCTTTTGAAATGAAAACTAATTAATCTTGTTTGTTGACTTTTATATTTACAGCTGTTGAGGTGTCAGAAAAAAAAATTGAATTTTCGTCTCCATTCTCCATTTATGCAGACAGGAAGAATTTTTCTCGCAAAGCAGCTCAAAGCGTTTTCAACGGATGTTGTCATGGTCCATGTCCCTGCACCATACATTAGGACCGGGATGATAAGAGTTTTGTAGAGTGTCACTTTAGTTGCTCGGGAGAGGACTGTACTACTCAATTGCCTTCTAAGTCCAAAGAAGCAGCGATTGGCAAGAGTGATTCTTCGTTTGATTTCAGCGCTGGTGTTGTTGTCTGAGTTGATAGCGGATCCCAGGTAGACAAAGTCCTTAACTACCTCGAAGTTAAATCTGTCTATGTTGACGTTTACTCAAAGACGTCGATGTTGGTAGTCTTTTCTTATCGACAGCATTTTCTTGGTCTTGCCTTCGTTAACCGCTAGACCCATCTTCCTGGCCTCCGTCTCAAGACTCACAAAAGCTCCACTGACATCACGCTGTAATCTTCCAATTATGTCAATGTCGTCTGCGTATCCTAGTAGCTGGACGGACTTTTGAAAGATTGTGCCTCTGGTGTTGACGTTGGAGCTTTGCACAATCTTTTCAAGAATGATGTTGAAGAAATCGCATGACAACGCATCGCCTTGTCTTTAACCTTTTTTGACATCAAAAGCGTCCGTTAGGTTTTTTCTGACTATGATGGAACAACGTGAATTTTCCATTGTCATCTTACACAGAGGACGAGTTGGGCTTGTGGGGCGGGTGCGCGACGACGAATGCATCGATCGAAACGACGGACGGATGACGACCGAATCGGTAAACGACCGCCGACGAAGACGCGACGACGACGATGTACGACGAGAGAACGAAACGACGACGCGAACGGACGACTCGACGCGATTGGTCGGACGCCGCGACCAGAGCGACGCGACGACGACGAATGCGTAAGACGCGACGAACCGGACGACGAACGAGACGAACCGAACGCACGAACGATTCCGAATCTGAGACGAGCGACGGACGACGAACTGACCGACCGCGAACGACGACCGCGGTCGAATTACGACGAGACGAATAGTCGACGAATCGCCGACGAATCGAGCGAGCGAACGACCCGCGACGCGAGCGACGATAACGACGAACGATGAACGACGCGAACCGACGACCGCTGACGACGACGAATACCGTCGAACGCGCGACGCGACGACGAAGAGACTATCGCGACGGACGACGAAACCGACGAACGACCACGTCGAACGAGGGACCGACGAGCGACGCGACGCGAATCGAACGCGACGAATAGGCGCGGACGACGTACGAATAGTCGCGACGCGTCGGAACGACGAACGAGATTAGTTAATTATTTTCGAGATTTTTTTGCATCCTTTTGAAGTGATCACAATGGGCTAGGCACTGCATATTTTCCACTGTTCGTATCCAAGAATCACCTTATCTCTACTCGGTTTCCTATAAGCAGCTCATCAATTCAAGTCGATTGACGACCAACATGCATCCGTTAGTACTTATTTCTAAGACTTTCGGGGGCACATTTACATGAACCCACTCATCTAATATTGTTGCCCTTCTCAGTCAGCAGTGTAGAGTAGCATAAAACCGGGTTAAATAGATCTCACCTTATATTTAAACTGCTCATTTCTGTAGATGGGCCCTATAATAACGAAGAATTTTCTCTAAACATCTCCAGAGCGTGCCTTTCCACCATACAAAAAGGAACCCATCAATTCATATGACCCTCATCTATGAGGAGATCAAGAAATACGATGTCTTGAATTTCTCACAAAAAAAAAAAACCTAACTTGGCTCGTCGGGATTTGAAACCCGGGACCTCCGACCTAAGCGGAAATCATACCCCTAGGACCAACGTGCCAGGTGATTTTTAAATGTTCATATGCATTAAAATTTTGCATCATAATTTTAAGTGTTTGCCTCTTTATTTAAGTGTTTTTATTTTGCATATTTTCCATTCTCAAACGAGCTCCCCCTCCATACCTGTCTCCTTAATTTTTATTACTCTATTTCGTCGATGGAACTTGGTTTTGTAGTACAACTGTGTCATCAGCATCTGCACTCTATTAACAAGTCTATCATCACCGCAAAGGGTCCATAAGAACGCGACCGCGACGGTTACAAACGACAGAACCATCCGCTACGTAAGTCGTCGTGTCGTCTCTTCGATTATCGTTACAAATTTATGGCACAAATGGAATTTAATTAATATTGTCGCGGTGCAAATTAAATGTTACCTAATTGTCCATCCCAGAGGAACCTAACGTTTATTGCGCGGCCGTGTCTTAAACTACGACATTGCTGATGTTGTGAAGACGTTGTACCTTTCAAAATTTTACATTCTATTTTTTCTCAGCTATAAAGAGGCTAGGAGGGGATATGAAGCCCAGATTTACGACAGCGGTTTTCAGACAATTAAAAATGAACAAACAAATGTTGTTGTTGTTTGTCGACCGACGTTCCATCCTCTAGAACGGCCTGGTGGGTATGGCAGTGAGTGCAGGAAACAAGTAGCTATCAGTCGATGGCTTTGAATATCGACTGAGAATGTGGCGGAAAGGCTCATTAACTTAAGCGGTTATTGCATCAGGAGACCTTAATTGTTTAAAGATTTGGAACAAAATTGTTCGGTACGTAAACTCTTGGCTCTCGGAAAAACAACAAACAACAACAACTCTCAACCGAATTGACTATGACGATATGAAGAGAAGAAAGCAAATTTAAGTCATGTTTTGATTAAGCCATGAGCATTTGAACACAATGAAGTTGTTGTTATTTTTAGGAGGGTCACCTACTTTCATTCAAAAAAAAACCCACCCCTTAAA